>CM077665.1:564690147-565334147 GCA_039707655.1 Elymus sibiricus | reverse complement strand
TTGTTTACATCATCTGTTTCCAAGGTCATGTTGCTGTATCGTAGCGCATTATTTAAGTCGCCATCATAAGTGCACATTAAGGCGCTACGGTGACTCAGTGGTAGGATCCTCCAAGACACCCAACACCGGGTTAGATCAACCCCGGTTAACCCATTGGCTGTCAAAGCCCTGAATTTTGGCCACAAGGAGGCGAGTTGAGAACGTTCCTCTTGTGGAGCCGAACCAGGAAGTTCAAAATTTATAGGAAAACGATCTGCTCTGTAACCCGGCAGAGGATTTTCATCTTCAGGAGCTGTGTTCCGGCAATAAAACCAAGTCTTGACCCATCCTTTGGGGTGGCTAGGCAGGGCAGCTGCGGGGAAATTAACCACCATCCCTTCGCCTTTGGATTGAGATCCCGCCAAGTTCTAGGCTGGGGCCATCAGCACACTCAGTGTGGCGGTTGAGATAAAAGAATTCCCTAAACAGAAGGACAATGGGCTCCATTTGCATATACGCCTCGCAAAATACTTGAAATTGGCACAAGTTGGATATAGAATTGGGAGCCAGATCTTGAGGATGAAGATGGTAAAAATTCAAGACATCCCGGAAGAATTTTGACCCGGATGGAGAAAAGCCCCGTTGAAGGTGATCTAAGAACACCACTACTTCTCCTTCGACGGGTTGCAGCCATTCATCCCCAATGGCGGCTCGCCAGCCAATTTTCTCTTTAGATGCTAGAAGGTCCTGATCCTCATAATCCTTAAGCACAAGTTCAGAAACTTGCGAAGGCGTCCAGTTGCATGTGGTGGTTTTGGACATGATGAATTACTCAAGTAAAAGGAGCTGCAGAAGCATATATGACGGGTTATTTAAAGAAACAACAGTTCGGTTAACTAAGCAGTGTGATCAGACAACAATGATATGGCAGTTATGATCGAAAGTAAGACGGCATGATTATCTACAACGGGTAAGTCGCCTCATGGTAAGCAGCCACCTAAATTTAAGCAGTCTATGAAGATGGCGGGTTACAGTTATAATGAGGAGCCGGCAAACACAAGGGCGTCTTACAACAATCAAGGATTTCTGATTTTTTGCTAAGTGTGGGACAAACAAGTTTCTATGGAAACGGCTATAATTACGGATCTACAAATGGTTCAAAAAAGAAAATATTTACGAAACCTAACAGCGGGGTATGGAAGCAGCGGTGGCCTAGCCTATGGATTTCAAAGGGAATCTAAAGTACACTATGCATGAAAGGGAGCCGTTGTTCATAGCGTTGTATATCTATGGAAAGGTTCATTGGAATCATGCATGTGCTGGCAATGGTGATGAATACATGAAGAACTCCGACGAACTGCAATAAACCGAAGCAGATCTGAGGAGGGGAGAAAGACCTACCTATGGTTGTCGGAGGCGGCGGAGGTGTTCGGCTGCACACTGATGATGTTGGGGGAACGCTGCAGTCCTGGAAGCGGCCGGTCGGTGATGGAAGAACTGCAGCAGCGGCGCGGTGAAAGACTGGAGCTCGAGGAAGAAGAAGAGGCGAAGGAGGCCAGGTAAAAAATGACTAAGGGGCCCCTAGCGAATATTTAAAGGGCAAGGAGATGAAGTGCAACCGGCAGGCGCAGTAAATTTCGGAGACAGGGGCGCCTCGATTTTTGGGCTAAACGGATACGCATAAAGGCTCGTTGTGATATCGTCATTGAATTCCTGGATTTCCAGCGGGTGACGTCATTGATAGGTAGAACGAGAAATTACAAGTCTGAAGGCGTCATAAGCCGGCATTTCATGACCCAAAGAAGATGCAAATACAAACAGAAGATGAGCCGCCAGGATTAAGGTAATGAACATTGACATGAATGAATTCAAATCAATTTGGGGCCTAATGTTGGGGATATAACCCCGCGGTATAACCGCCCTATTGGGCCGGGTCATTATAATGGCGGCTTGAAGATCATGCTCAAGGTGGGCCGTGAGTTAAAGACAAGACGTACAAGGCGGCTTACCATGTAAGCCGTTTGGCGGCCCAGTTCATGAAGACGGCGACTCAAGGCCCAAGAGGTGGAAAGTCGCCGGGAGTTTCCTTGATTAAGAGGCAAGGCGAGTTAGAGACATACCGGGTCACGAATCATAGCACGACCCGGACTCTTGTAAAGCCCAGGGTCTCGATCTGCATATAAAGACGAGCCCCTGAGGCCAATAGACTTAAGTTACAATCTATCGATAGCTAGGTCAAGCGATTCCGCTCCCTTATAATCGATACCATCATCAATACACACAAAGCAGGACGTAGGCTATTACCTTCATCGGAGGGGCCGAACCTGGGTAAACTCGTCTCTCGTTCCCGATCAACCCCTTCGAGTCGCCACATAGCGGTGATGGCCTCACACCTAAGTTCTCCTATGAGGACATCTACCGTGACAAAACTACGACAATTC
Source organism: Elymus sibiricus (assembly GCA_039707655.1). Taxonomy (NCBI): domain Eukaryota; kingdom Viridiplantae; phylum Streptophyta; class Magnoliopsida; order Poales; family Poaceae; genus Elymus; species Elymus sibiricus. Next base: position 565,331,727 of record CM077665.1, on the reverse strand, counting down.
CCTGCTTGAAGGCACCGCCTTGGGAGCTTTGTGGCTGGTGGACACCGTTGGGTTGGTGTTGGCAGCGATCTGGATATGGAGGTGGTGCGGTGTGGCATCTATCACGTCGACGACGGCGGGTCTCGGCGGCGAGGCGCAGTGTAGGCCCGGCGATAGATGCGTGTTGATGGACGCATGCAGGTGGTGGAACTGTCTGGCGTCGTGGTGGCGGCGACGGCAGTATGGCCTGGCAAGGTGAATGCATTGATCGCTCCTGAAGGTGGGATGGCGGAAGATGGTGGCGGCTGATTCTAGAGCGTGTGTATGCAGTGCATGCAGAGGGCCTGCTAGACCGGTTGGTGCTCTCGGCTTGCCGGCGGGCAGCCTGATGAAGCCTCCGGATTAGATGGTGTCTGTTGATGCGCGGTCGGGGCACATCATCAAGCTTATAGGTGTAGCGACTATGCATAGTCCTTTTGTACATAGGATACTGTACTGTCTATGCATTAAAATAGTGGTCTTACACGAATCAACATGGTAAAGTGCAAATAGCCCAAAGTGAATCCGATAGTCACTTTAATCATAACTAGCAAACATGCCCGTGCGCTGCACCGGAGGATACGCTGTATATGACCCAAAAACGGGCAAAAAAATAGAAAATGTTTTTTCATAAATTCAAAATTTTCATTTTTCTTCTTGAGAATTTCAAAATTGTTTACATTTTGAAAAATTGTTTGATATTCAAACTTTTTTTCATCATTTCAAAATCTGTTCAAACTTTTAAAATTTTGTTCACGTTCAAAATAAGTTCTAAATTCCAAATTCCAAAAAATATTAGAAATTAGAAATTTTGTTCATCTTTTAAAAAATTGTTCACGTATTGAAAAAAACTGCAATCTATGTATAAAAAACGTTCATCTTGTATATAAATTTTATTCAGCATGCATTTGAAAAAAGTTTGTCATATATTTTGAAAATGTTTAGGGTTTATTTGAATATTGTTCACCATATTCTAAGAAATTGTTCAGTGCACGTTTTAAATTATTTAAAAAAAATCGCATTTCAAAACAATTGTTCAGAACTTGAAAAACAATTCACAATTTTAAAAAATGATAACATTTTAAAAAAAAATGTTTACGTTTTTAAATTTTGTTCATTTTTTCAAAGATTTGTTCATGCTATTATTATAATTTTGAAAAAAAGTTCCTGCCTTCTAAACATTTGTTCGAATTTTTGAATAAATTATGTTCACATTTTCTTCAAAGAGATGTTCAAAAACGGATCTGGTGCTGTCGTTAGACTTTTATTTTGGTGCTGCTTCTTAATCAGCCGCTGTTGCTAGCTCGGGTGGCTAGCCTCGCTACTATCTAGCTTGAGATTACTATTTATTTTTTCGTATTTTGTTCCAAGGCTGCAAACTGGGCCAGCCGCTATCCTCGACGTAAGAAGGGATGTAAAGAAAAGCCTTTGACCAAAAAAAGTGGAGAAACAATATCATAAAACCTGCTCCGTGTGATAGTACGCGTCATTTCTTACATACAGTTCTGATAAACATCAGTAATAAGTTTATACTGTTATTGCTTTTCGAAGTATGAAGTATGGACATAAAGAAGTCATCCTAACATCCTTCATCTCATGGAAGAGTAGTGGTGCATAGAATAGTCTAGTAATCGGTTATATATTTTTTTTGGAAAACACAAATATTTTTTTATTTTAAAATAAATATTTTTTGATAATGTTCACTTTTTTATTAGAATTGAAACATGTTTAGAAAATGAACATTTTTTTCAATACATGTTTTTGTAAAGAGAATTTTTAAAAACTTGTGATCAATTTTAAGAATGGTGTAATTGTTTTTAGCAAGATAAACAAATGGTAAAATTGTTGTATACTATTCGAGAGTTTAATAAATAATCTAAAAGTTTTTCTTACAATTTTCGAAAGATTTGCAAATGGTTTTTTTGGATTAAAGTGTAGTGGTGCATTGAAGTGGGATTGTTTATATACATTTTTTTTGTTAATATTGAAAGCAAAAAGGTTTTTAATATGTTAATTACTTTTTAGAAAATGTTGCTTATTTGATTTGCAAGATTATATTCCGTTCCTTTTCTTTTGCACTATTTGAACTTGGCCATCATCACCATAAAAAAAGCAAGCTTTTCTCTGTTCCCCATCACATTTCAAATTCTGAACAATTGTTTTGAAATGCGATTTTTTTTAAAGTGATGATTTTTTTCTGAATCTTCACCTCGGCTCTCTCTCCTTCTTTAGGATTTAGAATTAAATGGCAAATTAGCTGCGACCTTTCTCCTCTATAAGCTGGGCACCCAGTGCTGCTTTTTTTGGATTCATGCATGATCTTCCTCTTGGGCTCGCTCTTTCGATTGGCTTTTTGTTGGCTCATAAAATGTCGCAACTCTGAACGTATATAAGTTGCTACGATTTGATGTAGAAAGGCGGGGTGGGACTAATAATTAGAATCTGGAAATTTTTAGCACATGCCTAAGAAAACTCTGTTTGTCCCAGCCGTAAGGGAAAGGAGGTCTGGTGGTGAGTTTGAACTTTTTTCGTGGCCCATAACCAAAATTCTGGCATGTTATGATGCAGTAAACAACGTAGAGACCTGGACGTGCGAACGGACGAGCGATGACATACGAAAACGAACGAAATTACCGCGGAAGCAAGAAACGTTTAACCCTTTATTATTATTAGGTAAAGATAAAGATAAAGATTTACGGAACCCAGTTTTTTTCCTACAAAAACGACGGAAAAATAGAAAACGTACAAACAGAAAAAAAGAGGACGCACGGAAAGCACTGCCCTTATTTTTTGTTTCCCCGTTTAATTAATATACACGGCTAGTTCTGTCAAAAGGAACCAGGCGCCCGTCATAATCAAAGCCGCGAGCTTGGGCAAGCTGGTTGGCCGCGTGGACATCCACACTGGAGACCAGGGATCGAATCCCAGCCCCTGCTCCCTTTTTTCGTTATGAATTTATTTTTTAATTCAAACACACAAACGCGGCCGACTTACGAAAGAATATAGATGACGAAAAAAAGTGAAGAAACGATCCGTCCTTTAATATTATATATATATATATATATATATATATATATATATATATATATATATATATAGATACTAGAGCCATATGAAGACTATACGAGGACACAATAATAACAAGTAATCTGAAAGCTGGTAACCATTCCGAATTAACCTTGTTTATTGGGCGGCTCATTCAATTTCTTGGTCAGGAAAGACTGCTGGTACGTGCTTACAGCATGTACAACTGGTCTTCCTAAATTGGCCGGACGGACACAGGACCACTGACCGGACAAGAACTGGTACGTGCTTACAGCATTTACAACCGGTCTTCCGAAGTTTGACCGGGCAGACACAGAACCACTGACCGGACAAGAGAGAAGGAAAAAACTGATCTAACCGGACCCTTCAAGGGCTCCCTAAACGTCCAGGTTGTCCGGCACTCCTTACACTCAGCCCATATACGAGGGAAATACGAGGAGCACCCGGGCGTGTCCGGTCAATTGCCACATAGGATTTGACCCACCGCGGACCACCTTTTTGCTTTATTTATTCTTTATTTTTCTTTTTCTCTCTTCATCCCCACCAATCACATGCATGTGACTGGACATATAGAAAAAAAAGTGAGGGACATGGCTACGTGCCGGACAAATAAGAACTCAAAACGGACACGTCCGGACACTGACTGGACGCGTCCGCGGTCTAATTTGCCCGGTCCTGCCCTTATCTAGTGACCAGATCGTAATAGTCAGCTGACTTACTGTGGCTAGTTACCAGTCCTTGTCAGCTAACCCAAGTATCCGGGTCAAATACGTCAATTCATTGATTAAGATGTGGTGTTCAGTGGACAGACTAGTATGGAGCTATTAATTAGCTTATATGTATCCCTTCTGCGCTACTCCGGCGAATAAACCAAAAGGCACCCACGTTCTCTCCATCCAAGAGCAAGCTCGTTTCTTTTGAGCTCCCAAACGCCGGCCGGCCAGGTAAAATCACCATAATGGAGGTCACCGTGCACTCGTCCAAGCCCGTGAAGCCTGACTACGGTGACGGCGGCGCAGGCGGCCCCTCCTCCGACGTCGTCCCGCTCAGTGTATTTGACAAGGTGAGTTACGACGAGTACGTCACCGGCCTGTGCGCCTTCCACCCGCCTGCGCCGGCCAACGACGTCCTTAAGGCGGGGCTCGCCAAGGCGCTGGCCGAGTACCGCGAGTGGGCCGGCCGGCTCGGCGTGGACGCCGGCGGCAACCGTGCCATCGTGCTCGACGACGCTGGCGCGCGGTTCGTCGAGGCGACGGCCGACGCCAAGCTCGCCAGCAGCCTCATGCAGCTGACCACGGGGGACAAGCTGCTGAGCCTGTTCCCGAGCTGCCACGGCGCCGACGAGCTGCTGCTGGCCCAGGTCACGCGGTTCCTGTGCGGCTCCATCATCATTGGCGTCAGCATGCATCACAAGGTGGCCGATGGGCACGCCATCTGGACTTTCTTGTTCTCTTGGGGCCAGGCCACCCGCGGCGTCGCCATCAGCCCCGTCCCAGTGCACGACCGGACGTCACTATTTGCGCCGCGGAACCCGCCGCGGATCGAGTTCGACCACCGCGGCAACGAGTTCAAGTCTCACGGCGACAAGTCGGGAGGCACCCACGGCGACGATGAGGTGCTGATACACAGGGTGCACTTCAGCCGGGAGCGGATCATGGCGCTCAAGTCGAAGGCGTCGGAGGGCGCCGCCCGGCCATACACCACGCTGCAGTGCCTGGCCGCGCACCTCTGGCGGTGCATCACGAAGGCGCGCGGGCTCGACGCAGGCGCGAGCGCGACCACCAGGATGCGCATCGCCGTGAACGGGCGGACGCGGATGAGCCACCCGCGGGTGCCCGCGGGGTACACCGGCAACGTCGTGCTCTGGGCTTGGCCGACGACCATCGCGCAGGAGCTGGTGGACCGGCCGCTCCGGGACGCCGTGGAGCTCATTTCCCGTGAGGTGGCCCGCATCGACGACGCCTACTTCAGGTCGTTCATCGACTTCGCGAGCTCCGGGGAGGTGGAGAAGGAGCAGCTGGTGCCGACGGCGGACTCGCTGGAGCTCACGCTGAGCCCGAACGTGGAGGTGGACAGCCTGCTGGGGATCCCGTTCTACGAGATGGACTTCGGCGGCAGCCGGCCCTTCTTCTTCATGCCCGGGTACAGCAACGTGCCGGTGGATGGGTTCATGTACATCGTGCAATCCTTCGAGGGCGACGGGAGCGTGGACGCCTACGTGCCTCTGTCCGGCCGCACCATGGAAGCTTTCAAGAAGTGCTGCTACTCAATGCCGCTGATGGCCGACCAAGGTGTTTATTAGGTGCATGGGCGCCGGTTGAGTTACGTTGTAACAAAACGTTGTAGTTGCATGCATGCGCATGGAGTGAGTCTTGTCAATCTAGGCGGAGGTCGTACCCCACCCCGCCTGAACAGTTGTTGTTGTAGCTGCTGCAGCAGTATTGCGCTATCAGTTGGTAGATGCTAATTCAGAATAAATGGTGGAGACACTTCTTTATCGAAATGTTTTCCCAATCTTTACATTCAGTAATAAAAGTCTCCGACAACAAGCATCCTTGCTCCTTGCTGGTAATGCTACATTGCTACGTGTAGTTAATTAGTTATGTAGCATCATTTATCTATATAGCCGCCTCTAGTTTATCCCTTAGAGCATCTACAACCAGACCGGGCAAATTTGGCCCCTCAAACGTCCGCGGACGCGTCCGGTCAGTGTCCGGCCGTGTCCGTTTTGAGCCCCTGTTTATCCGTGCATGTAGCCATGACCCTCACTTTTCTCTTTATATGTCCGGTCACATGCATGTTATTGGTGGGGATGAAGTGAGAGAAAGAAAAGAAAGAATAAAGAAAGGGAAAAGGTGGTCCGGGCCAAATCATATGTGGCAACTGATCGGACACGCGCGGGCGCTCCTCATATTCGCCCCCATACACCACAGGAAATAGGAGATTTGGGGTCAGTACTGCTCTTTGCCGTCAGCATTTTGTCAGGGCAGACGGCAAAGACCAATTTTGCGGACAGCTGCTGACGGCAAATAACGGCTCACAGCAAAGACTCACTTTGCCGTCCGTATAAAAAAACGCAGACGGCAAAGATACTTTGCCGTCTGTGTTTTTTTTACAGACGACAAAGAGCTCATTTTGCCGTCTAAAAAAACGCAAACGGCAAAAAGAAAACACAGTCCACGGATCGATGACGTGGCGAGATCTGCTCCACACACACCACACAGCCCCACGATCTTGTCCCCACACACACACCACACGCCCCACCCACCACGTGCCCGGCCCCACGCCCCCACCCACCCGCGCACACCACACACAGCCCCACCCACCCACGAACACCACACACCCACGCACACCAGCCCCCACCCACCTCGCGCTCTCCTCTGCTCGTGGCCGAGACGGGCGAGCGGCGGCGGCTCGGCGAGCAGGGTGGGCGGCGCGGCGAGCAGGGCCGAGCGGCGCCTCGACAAACAGGGCGGGGAGCGGCCGGGTGAGTGGCGCAGCGAGCAGGGCAGGGCGGCGCCAGCGGCGCGCGCGGGGCGCGGCAGGGAGGCGCGAGCAGGGTGCGAGCGACGCGCACGGGGCGCAGCAGGGCCGGTGCGAGCAAGGCGGCCGGTGCGGGAGGCCACTGCTTCTGCTTCCGCCGGCACAGGTGACCACGGCCGGTGGCGGCGGGCGAGCAGTGCGGCGGTGGCGTGGCTGGCAGGACGGGGCGCGGGCAAAGGGGTGCAGGGCGGGGGCGCGTGCAGACGTGAGCACGGTCGGGCAGAGGCGGGCGCGGCCGGCCGAACAGGGGCGCTGGCAGGGAGGCGAGTGCGGCCGGGCAGGTGGGGGCGGCGGCGAGCGCGGCCGGGCAGGGGCCGAACAGTTTTTTTTTTTAAAAGTCTTTGCCGTCTGTAAACTGAAACGGCTAACGGCAAAATGTAAAAAAAGGCAGACAACAAAGATCCTCAGTTTGCCGTCTACCCGACAAAAAGCTGACGGTAAAGACTTTGCCGTCCGCCCGACCAAAAGCTGACGGCAAAGAACTCTTTGCCAACAATGTCTTTGACGTCTGACTTTGTCGTTTGCTGGCTAACGACAAAATCTTTGCCGTCTGTTTTTAGGTCTTTGCCGTCTGTAATGATATATGGGTTGAGTATGAGGGTTTTGGACAACCCAGACATATGAGGACAAAGTGAGGGGTCCGGTTGGGTCAGCTTTTTCCTTCTCTCTCCTGCCCGGTCAGTGACCGGGGCGTCCGCCCGGTCAATTTGAGGAGCCCGGCCGTAGATGCTCTTAGACACTTTAATAGGTGCTAAGACGATTTAAAATAGGCCAACGCTCTGCGCCGGCGCGCCGGCCCAAACATTTCGGCCGGTCAGCGCGGATCCGTCCGATTTGAAGGCGCGTAACCGTCGGATCTCCCTCCTCCTCTCCCGCATCCCATCTTCAACCTCCCGCACGGAAGGAAGGGAGAGGAAGGAGGGCGCCACCCCCGCACACGCCGCCCCGCCTCGCCTCGCCTCGCCTCCTCATCTCCTCTCACCGTAGGTCTTCCCCCTGGTCGCCGCCCCTCGCTGTCGGTCGTGGCCCTCGCCGTCGGTCGCCGACAAGCTCCATGCCCGCAACACCCCGATGCTCGTCGCCGCTCACGCCTCATGCCACTATATGTAGCAAATTTGAACACTGGATGTAGCAAATTTGGACACTGGATGTAGCAAAAAATCCGCCGGTGGTAGCAAAAGAACCCGCCGGTTGTAGCAAATTTGGACACCGGTTGTAGCAAATTTAGACACTGAATGTAGCAATTTTGGACATTGGATGTAGCAAAGAAATCCGCCGGTGGTAGCAAAGAAATCCGCCGGTTGTAGCAAATTTGGACACCGGTTGTAGCAAATTTGAACACTGGATGTAGCAAAAAAATCCGCCGGTGGTAGCAAAATTGGAGGACGGTTGCAACAAATCTCACGATTGTGCCGGTGCATGCTGTCGGTCGTTCCCAGCTGGGGTTTGGGAGGGGATGCTACGGCGGGGGAGGGAGGGGTGTAGGGGCGGCCGCCGGCGAGTGGGATTTGGTCTAGCCGATGGCCTTTCGACGGCAAGGGCGTGCATCACGCGCACATGGAGAGAGAGAAAGCTGGGGAAGGAAGAAGACCGGTCGATGGGTGGATAAGGGTGACCTGGCGTCCATCGATCGAAAAGGTATCCCGCGGCCCGCGCGCGTCCGGCGCAACGGTTCGGCCGGTGCGCCGGGTAGAAACGTTTCCCTTTAAAATATGGGTGTGTCTAGCTCTCATCTAGATGAGAGTTAACTAAGTCTCAGCTAAGTGACATTAGCACGAAAAAAAAAGAGAAAATGAAAAAGAAAAATCAACACGAATCTCCGTGAAAAATCAAATGGCAAGGAAGTTAGATGAGAATTTGTTAATTCTTATCTAGATGAGAATTAGCAAATCTGTTAAAATATGTAATCTTTTGAACGAAATAAAGCTAGCACCAAAAGCAAACTTTAGCATCGATGCTACGCAGTCCACCACTTCCAATGCATAATGCATAGGTGTTTAGAGAGGTGCTAAGTATATTAAATGGCTTAGCAGCCAAACTCGCCAGTGCATAGGTTCTTAGCTTCCTGTAGCTAAGCTTTCTTCATTTAATTAGTTCTAGGATCTTCAGTAGTATGTTAACTTTGTGGCCTATTTCTAGCATGTATTAAGCATATAGTATTCCTTCAATAAAACAGATGGAATACATTTGAAATGAGTCCATACATAAAGTGGCAATAAGATATCATCAAAATATATCTAATTATAGTTAAAAGGTGAGTAATTAATGATCATAATCTATTTTGGCCCAAACTTTTTCCCAATATGCTCTACCAAATCAGTTTTGAGTGCTCTATGAGTCGAGCAATCCTGGATTGTTGCACCCCTTTGTAGCACCTGGGCGAATACTGGTATGTCACCATGAGTGAATACTGATGGTAGGACAATGGATGTGCCCTCCTCCTCGTTCAAATCAAGAATATTAGCCGCCTCTTCTTTTTCATCCTCGACCACAATATTGTGAAGAATGATGCAAGCTATCATGACATTTTGGATATCACCCCGGTCATACAAACGTGTAGGACGATGCAGAATAGAGAATCGACCCTGCAAAACACCAAAAGCACGTTCCACATCCTTCCTTGACCCTTCTTGATGTGCAGCAAACAACTTGTGCTTCTGTGTTTGCGGCATCGATATCGTCTTCACGAACGCTGATCATTCTGGGTATATCCCATCAACAAGGTAATAACCATGTCGATATTCCTTGTCGTTTACAAAAAAGTTCTCTCGAGGAGCTTGGCCTTTCAACTGCTTGATAAACAACGGTGATTGATATAGCACATTGATGTCATTCTTTGATCCAGCTATACCAAAGTAAGCATGCCATATCCGAAGATCTTGCGATGCAACTGCCTCCAGAATAAGACTAGGCCACACTTTATCACCACGAGTAAATTGGTCTTTCCATGCAATAGGACATTTTCCCAATGCCAATGCATACAGTCTAGGCTTCCTAACATGCCCGGAAACCCACGACCTTCGCCAATTCGGAGTTAGCGCTCTGTATCTTCAGTGTTGGGGCTTCGTAAATACTCCGAGGCATAGGTGTCAATCACTCCTTGCACGAAGTTTTTCAAGCAATCAACTATTGTCGTCTCGCCGATCCTGAGATATTCATCAAGACTATCTGTGGGTGTGCCATAAGCCAATTGGCGTATTGCTGCTGTGCATTTTTGTAGTGGAGAGAGCCCTTCACGGTTAAGGGCTTCTATCCTTCTGATGAAGTATGGAGATCACTCGCCTAGCGCGTTGACGATGCGAAGAAAGAGAGGTCGTCTCATCCTGAATCTTCTGAAATTATTATGTTGGACCCTGCCAACAACTGGTCAGCAGAAGTCTGCATGTGTTGAAATCAAAAGGTAGAAGAAGCTTTCTAGTATGTGGTGGGTGGCTCGACGTGCCGTGTGCGTCGGGCCCAGAAAAGTCCTCGGTATGGCTCTCGGTTGGAAAGAATGCACATAGCTAGGCATGGTGTAAATCATATTTCGGGATGGCTCTCAGTTGGAAAGAATGCACATAGCTAGGCATGGTGTAAATCATATTTCGGGATGGCTCTCAATTGGAAAGAATGCACATAGCTAGGCATGGTGTAAATCATATTTCGGGTTGGAAAGAATGCACATAGCTAGGCATGGTGTAAATCATATTTCGGGATGGCTCTCAGTTGGAAAGAATGCACATAGCTAGGCATGGTGTAAATCATATTTCGGGATGGCTCTCAGTTGGAAAGAATGCACATAGTGGAAAATTCTTTGTTACGTGGGCGTGCATTAATATTATCATCTGCTTGTCATACACCACCTTCCCGTTTCTACTGGAAAATTCTTTGGTACCACCTTCCTGTTCCCGTTTCGCGCAATGTACGTTTATCCGATCTGCATACCTAGCACCCAGATAAGTTAACTAAATTTCGACGAGACCGTACGTCCTTCTTGTTTTTATGAGATATAGATGCAGTATGTTAATATGTCGCCTGAGAATAAGTTTGATAAAATTGTATTATTACATATTAATCTAGTATGAAGCCGCCATCTGCATACATGGCTGCATGCGCTGTAGCTCTGTCCGCGGCGCCGGCAGGCCATGGTCCCTCGCAGCTGCGGAAGCTGGCATCTTGGACTTGGACATGTGATGTCGACGTATTGGTCTTCCTCTCAATGGCTTCTGTGGCCGACCAAACATTGTAAAAGAATTCCAACTCATCTTCCACCTACAAGCTGTCGCCCGGTGTCACGCTCTGTGATGGTCACCCAGTGGCAATAAAAACAGTGCAAGCATATATACATGTTATCGTCGGAGGCGCACAATCGATCATACGAGGACAAGCAATCACAACGCGACACCGAGATTTTTTAACGAGGTTCAGCAATCTTGCCTAGCTACTCGTCAGGGTATGCTTAACGGGTGCTCCTCCCCATGTACAAATCAACATGGTACAGCCGACGACAAGTCCGCCGAGGCTAACAGACCCATCAGATCTCCACGCCACGCCAGTCCGACCGCCCTTGCCACGGGCGCCGGACCGTCCCCTCGTGATCTTGTGTCTAGCCTACCAACTTTCGTCTAGTCTATTTTCGTTACCCACGGTGCCTTTATATATTAGGCCCAGGTTACAAGTGTTTGGTTCCAACACCTAACCTACCGCAATTACAAGTTCAACTGTAGCACAACTCATACACATATTTGACACATATCTCAACAATACATCTCATCATCCAAACTCCAGAGGCCAATAAATCAAGGGGCATGTTACGCGTCGGTCGGCAGCTCTTTTTAAAAGATCGGTTGCCTCATGAGCCGTCAGATCTGGCACAATCTAGCGGCCGAGCGTCGTCCTCTACTTTTGCAACAAAAGTCTTGTTGCAGAACGCTTTGCAACAAAGATCTTGTTTGCAACAGAGGTTGTGTTGTAGAAAACCTTTGCAACGTAAGTCATGTTGCAGAATTTTTTTTTGTCTTCACTTCTTTTGCAACATCGATGATGTTGCGGAGAAACTTTTGCAACATAGGTAACGTTACATAAATTTTTGCAATGGAAATGATGTGCAGAAACGCCGCCGCCATTGCCGATGCATGTCGCAGGAGCACAGCTGTCGTTCGCTGCCGCCGTTTGCAACACCGCCGATGTTGCAAAAAGCCACATCAAAAGACCTTGTTGCCAAAAAAGCATCTGCACGTTCAGCCCGGCCACCATGCATGGCTCGGGCGGACCCCTCCGTGCCACACGTGTGCGCCCAATTCAAGGCCGCGCGCTCGTAGCGCAGCGCACGCACGCGCACGAGCTCCACCTAGCCATGGCCGCTGCAGGTGCGTGCCTGAGAAGAAGAAAGAGGATGCGATAAGACTGAGAAAGGGGAGGAGATAAGGTCCATCGGGCCCACAGGGACACGTGTAGCTTAGAGAAAGCGGCGGACGCGTGACGTGTTTTCGGCCGGCTGAACATAATCATTTCCCATAAATCAAACCGCAACGCAAGCACATTCCCTAGATCCAAGGCCGATCAAATTACCCTCGTCAGTGTTAAGTAGCCAGGAGTGACCAGGCCGAGTACGGTCGTTGTCTAATTTGAGTTTATTACAAGCGGCCGATACATAAATTATCCAAGTTCGTAATGGAGATCACCGTGCACTCGTCCAAGTCCGTGAAGCCTGACTACGGTGACGAAGGCAGCGGCGGCGGCGCTGGCGACGTCATCCCACTGAGTGTGTTCGACAGGGTGAACTACGACGAGTACATCTTCTACGTGTACGCCTTCCACCCGCCCGCGCCACCCAGCGTCGCCCTCGAGGCGGGGCTCGCCAGGGCGCTGGCTGCGTACCCCGAGTGGGCAGGGCGCCTCGGCGTGGATGCTAGCGACGGCCCCGCGATCGTGCTCTGCGATGCCGGCGTGCGGTTTGTCGAGGCGACGGCCGACTCTGAGCTGGGCAGCGGCGCCGTCGCGCTGCTGGCCACGGGAAACAAGGTGCTGAGCCTGTACCCTAGTTGTGACGGCGCCGAGGAGCTGCTGCTGGTCCAGGCCACGTGGTTTCGCTGCGGCTCCTTGGTCCTGGGCTTCACCATGCACCACAAGGTGGCCGACGGGCCCGCCATGTGGAACTTCATGGTCGCCTGGGGCCAGGCCACTCGCGGCGTCGCCATCAACCCCATCCCGGTGCACGACCGGACGTCGCTCTTCGCGCGCCGGGGCCCGCCGCAGATCAGGTTCGAGCACCGTGGCATCGAGGTCAAGCGTCGTGACGAGAAGCCGGGAAGCGGCGGCGACGGCATTGTCCACGCCGGCGACGAGGTTGTGGTACACAAGGTGCACTTCAGCCGGGAGTGGATCATGGAGCTCAAGTCCCGGGTATCGGAGGGCGCCCCCCGGTCTTACACCATGCTGCAGTGTCTGGCGGCGCACTTCTGGCGGTGCATCACGAAGGCGCGTGGGCTCGACGGGCGGCAGGCCACCAGGATCCGCATCGCCGTGAACGGGCGAACGCGGATGCGCCGCCCGCGGGTGCCGGAGGGATACACCGGCAGTGTGGTGCTCTGGGCGTGGCCGACCACCACGGCGCGGCAGCTGCTGGACCGGCCTTTGCGGTACGCCGTGGAGCTCATATCCCGGGAGGTGGCCCGGATGGACGACGCCTACTTCAGGTCGTTCATCGACTTTGCGAGCTCCGGGGCGGTGGAGGAGGAGAAGCTGGTGCCGACGGCGGACGCGGCGGAGGTCCCGCTGAGCACCAACGTTGACCTGGACTGCCTGCTAGCGATCCCGTTCACCAAGCTGGACTTCGGCTGTGGCGCACCGTTCTTCTTCAGGCCCTGCTACAGTCCTGCGCCGGTGGACGGCGCCATCTACGTCGTGAAGTCCTTCGTGGGCGACGGGAGCGTGGACGCCTACGTGCCATTGTTCAGCCGCACCATGGATATCTTCAAGAAGTGCTGCTACTCCCTGCCGCCGGTGGCCGCACGGCTTTAGGTGCATGCGTGGTCGGGTATCGTAGGGGTATCTATCTAGCTTATGTAATGTGTAATTGTGAACAAGTGTACGTGTAATTGGTTGAGGTCTGGTTTAGTTGTCAACGGTATTACTGAGATAAGTGATGTCTGTGCAAGTATGCTTGTATTATGTATTGGTGATATATTTTGTTGTGAAGATATGTGCTTGGTTGAGCTAATATGTAAGATATGTGATGATTATGCATGAAATTGAATGTGGTACATGTATCCATGTTACCCATGCATGTAGGGGTACGTAGGCGCAAGTAATGCATGACACTGCCACACAAAAGGTCATATCAAACGACTCGGATACCGTCATATCAAACAGTTTATGAGCTGTGATAATAATAGCATCAGAGATACGCGAGTATTTAACAAAAAACTACCACTTTACAGGTTCATGTCCCACAGAACTACCACTTTTATTTGTGTCCCACAGAACTTCCACTTTTGTTCAAATTTTTGGCTAAAAACTACCACTTTTACTTAGGTACCGGTTCGGGCTGGTTAAGCAGGATTATGACAGGTGGCCCACCTGTCAGGGCCACGTTGGCACCGGAGGAGACAGCGACACCTGATGGCCGTTAGGGACGGGGCTCGGTAGGACCCGGTCGGACCAGCTCAAAATGACCGGGCTCTCTCCCTCTCTCGCACCCTCGCAACTCACTCTCTCTCCCAGCTCACTGTCTCTCAGCTCCTGCTTGGACGCCGCCGCCGCCATTCCTGGTCGTCTACGTTCAGCAATGCCTTCGTGGAAGGTCGGGGAGGATAGCTGGCATGGACATGGAAATTTTCGTAAGTCACTTCCCGCTCCTAGGGTTAGGGCTTGTCGATTTGGAGATTTCTTCGATCTGAGTTACGATTCGACCAATGTGCTCCTATTCGATCGCTGATCTTGCTGCAATGGTTGCAAGAGACCCCGACACCATCGTGGAGCCATCTATCTGTGGTGCGGTGCTTGAATCCGAACCAAAGTACATGCTGCACCAGCAGAGACCCAAGAAGATGGTTGCTTTTGAAGGCATTGACATCGGGAGGAGATTCCTAGGCTGTGCTATGCAGGTTAGTGATGAACTTGTTATCCCTAGCTTAGCAATAGTCAGATACAATAGCCAGGCTATGTTGTGCTGTGCAGGGATGTGAGTCGTCTAGGGATGTACTGGTCAATGATGAAATTGTTGATTACTGGTGAAATTATAGTGGGTAATAATCGTTTCTAGTAGCTTTATTTAATTTTCTGAAATCAATAACCATCATATAACCAGTGACTACTCTTTATGGAATAAGTTCATTTTTATCATTAGGAACAAAAGTAATGCCACCTTTCTTAGTGACACAATGAATAGGGCTTACCCATCTACTATCAGCTATATGATAGATTATACATGCCTCTAGGAGCTTAAGTATCCCATTTCTTACCACTTCCTTCATCTTAGGGTTCAAGCGACGCTGGAGATCAACAACAAGTTTAGCATCTGGCTCCATATTAATCTTATGAATACACATGGTTGGGCTAATTCTTTTGAGATCATCCAGAGTATAACCAATCGCAGCACGGTGTTTCCTGAAACATTCAATAATCTTCTTTCTTCGTGCACTGAAAGGTTAGCATTGATAATAACATGATATATTTTCTTTCCATCCAGATAAGCATACTTCAGTGTGTCAGGAAGTGTTTTAAGTTCAAATACAGGATCACCTTTAGGATGCGTAGGCTCTCCCAAAGTTTCAACATGTAAATTATGTTTCAGAATAGGTTCTTGTCTGTAGAAAATATCATCTATTTCTTTTCTTTCATGCATATTAATTTTATTCTCATGCTCTAACAAATATTACTCCAAAGGATCAGTAGGAGGTACAACTATGGAAGCAAGACTAACAATTAAATCTTCATGAGGTAAATTTTTAGCATGATGTTGTTTGGTGAACTTAGAGAAATTAAATTCATGAGATTCCCCAGCATACTTAACATAAACTTTTTCTTTTTCACAATCAATAACAGCACAAGTAGTATTTAAGAAGGGTCTACCAAAAATTATGGGACAAATGTTATCTTGTGGAGTTCCAAGTACTAAGAAATCAGTAAGATATTTAATCTTACCACAGAGAACTTCAACATCCCTTACAATCCCTGTGGGTGGAATAGTAGCCCTATTTGCAAGTTTAATAGTAACATCAATCTCTTCTATCTCATAAGAAGAAATATCATGCACAAATTTTTGATAGAGAGAAAAGGGAATGTCACTTATATTAGCACCCATGTCACATAAACCATGATAGCAATGATCACCATTCTTAACAGAAATAACAGGCATGCCAACAACCCTAGCAGTTTTGTCTTCCCTAACAATGTTAGAGGCTTGCTCACAAAATTGAATAACTGCTCATCAACATTTTCAGCTATAAGATCTTTAACCATTGCAATTTGCGGTTCAATTTTAATTTGTTCACAAGGTTTAGATGCTCTAATATAACTTTTGTTAACCATTGTTGTTGTCATAGCATGTTCCTTAATCCTAATAGAAAATGGTGGCTTTTCAATGTACGCAGTAGGTAAAATAGGGTTAACAGTATGAACTTGCAATTCCCTATTAGCAATGATAGTTTCTTTACAAGCATCTTTAATGGGTTCATGATATTTAAACCACTTCTCCTTAGGGAGATCAACATGAGCAGCTAAAGATTTACAGAAATGTACAACTATTTCAGAATCAAGTCCGTATTTAGCGCTAAGCTCCTTAAAAACATCAGTTTCAACAAAAGACTTAACGGAACATACTCAAGACTTATACCTGATTCTTTACCTTTTTCGACCTCCCAATCTTCAGCGTTGCATTGAATTCTTTCAATAAGATCCCATTTATAATCAATACATTTACTTGTGAAAGAACCAGCAGAAGAAGCATGAAGTATTTCTTTATCGCGAAGAGAAAGTCTTGCATAAAAATTGTTATCAATAATATCTTTAGAGAGTTCATGATTGGGGCATTTTGATTTAAGCCTCCGCTAAGCTTGAGCGTTACTTTCTCCGTCACGAGGCCAAAAATTATAGATATAATTCCGATCACGATGAATCAAGTGCATGGGATAAATTTTTGAATGAAAGGCAGATTTCAGCTGCTTCCAGTCCCATGAGTATGGATTATCCAATAGCCTAAACCATGCCAATGCATTCCCCTCCAAAGATAAAGGGAATAGCTTCTTTTAAACTTCCCTCCTTGGCAAGCCTGAAAGCTTAAATATACCACATAATTCTTTTATTACGAGTAAGTGTATATCAGGATGAACCGTTCCATCTCCTGCATAGCGGTTAGCTCTTACTTGCTCGAGGATGCCAAGTGGTATTTCATAATAAGTAATTTTTGTAGGTGGGGGTTCTCTGCTAACCACTTAGGCAAGTGGGGAGGACCCTCCAAACAAGTTTCTAATAGTAATATCTTCCATAATGAAGCAAAAGAACAAACAAATAATATAAAAGTCAGTGAGGGGCTGCCCTCACTGTCCTCAAGCTTCAAAAAAAAAGAACAAACAAAAATAAAAAACAGCAAATATGGTAAAAGTTTTCCTTACCAAATTTCACTTACCAAGAGCGCTACGCTCCCCAGCAACGGTGCCAGAAAAGTGTCTTGATGACCCACAAGTACAGGGGACTATCATAGCCTTTTCGATAAGTAAGAGTGTCGAACCCAACGAGGAGCAGAAGGAATTGACAAGTAGTTTTCAGCAAGGTTTTACTGTAAATGCTGTAAAGATAATTTGATAGGTTGTTTGATAGCAAGATAATTTGTGAATGAATAAAAAATAATAAAAACAAAAGAGTGCAGCAAGTGGCTCAATCCTTATGTATGTTAAGGACAAGCCGGATGTGTTTTTTATAGTAGCTAAAATGCTCTTGAGGACACATGGGAATTTCATCAAGTTACTTTCACCAAGTTCCATTAAGTTGCCGTTCATTGTTTTGATAGGTGTTGTGTGTGTGGACTGGAGCTAAGGTACTGCCCTTACTTCAACAAATACCTACTTATGATTATACCCTCCATGCAAGCATCCGCAAATACAAGAGAAGTAATAAAGATAAATCTAACCGTAATATTAAACATTGGAATCCAAAACAGCCCCTCGTGAAACAATTCATAAATTGGGGTTTAGGTTTCTGTCACTCCCGCAACCCATCATCTACAAACTAATTCCACAATGTCTTCCCCTAGGCCCAAAGATGGTGAAGTTTCATGTAGTTGACGTTCACATAACACCACTAGAGGAAGAACAACACAACATATCATCAAAACATTAAACGGTATTCCACTTCACATGATTACTAGCAACAAGACTTCTCCCATGTTCTCAAGAATTAATGGATCTACACACAAGAAATCATATGGATCATGATCAGTGGGTATAAATATTTGATAAACAATATGAAGATAACAATCTTTAACCAATAAATCTCCTAAGAATCAACTAGAAGGTGTAATCAACACATAAAAGTACTCCCAGCAATCAATCTGAGGTTTGATACAAAGATTGAAAAGATGGATGAACTAGGGTTGGAGATGAGAAGGTGCTGGTGAAGATGTTGACAAAGATGATGATCCCGATGATGAACGGAGTGTTGGTGATGACGATGGCTTTGATTTCCCCCTCCCGGGGGGAAGTTTCCCCGGAAGAATCGCTCCGTCGGAGAGCAAAAGTGCTCCTCCTCGGTTCCACCTCGTAGATGGCGGCGGAAAGTCTCGATAATTTTTTGTGATTTTTTCTAGGTCAAAGTAGAATTTATGGCCAAAGGGCATCGGGAGGGGAGCTGCGAGGGGCCCACACTGGCAGGTGGCACGTCCTAGGCCCCACCCGCGTGGGGGTGGCCGCATGGGGCCCTGGTGGCTCCACTCTGGCCCATCTTCGGTCTCTGGTCTTAATATTTTTTGGAAATAATTCAGTAAAATCTCCGGCTGTTTTTGAGCTCCGGAAAATAACTTTTTCTTCTGTTGAAAATTAGGTGCAGATTTCCAGCTGTCCGGTGATTTCACTCTGTGTGTATTCCTTGAATTTTAAGAGAGAAAAGGCATTAAAATTGTACCATAATGTGAAATACATCATTGAAATATGATAAATTATAGTAGGAAATAGTGATTCAAAATGGAGGTATCAGACCTCCAGCTGCTGACGGCAGTAGGTACGAGCGCTGGTATGAGCGCTTGCGCTCGTACCAAACGTCGTCTTGCGCTCTATTGTGGCTGGATCTTTTCCTGTTGACTTGCCTCTTCCACCAATCTTCGTATTTCCTCGTATGTGATGATTCCTTTCCATGTTTAGGCCCTTTTCCTATGGACACACAGTAAACAATGGATTTCGTGATCTCTCACATTCATTAGTCATTAGTGGCAATATCGGAGTGATTTTCTTGGAAATTCCGGGTTTATCCTGTTTAAACAATGGTGTGATGAGCGCAAAAATATCACTCATCAACCTCCCCAAGGTTAAACCTTGATCATCCTTGAGCAACAAAATAAAACTCAACCGTAAGGAACTCAGTTGTTTAAACCAAAATAACGAGAAGGTTTTGGTTCACTTACGATCGGTATGTCTAGATAGCCCTCCGCTTTCTTCACCTGAAAACTTAGTATAGCTTTAGCGGTGGCATGGTTATTATGCAAGCGTTAGTGAAGCAAAGATAATCAACACAAAGTTATTACTAATCTAGTCAAAATAACAAAGTAGCTTTCATTCTATTTCCCCTAGTTAACACTTGCCTACTGGGAACACAACGGAGGAGGTTTTCTTTCTTTTGCACTGAAAACATATATTACGAGAGTGAAAGGTATGTAAATACAACATGATACTATAGTAAGTCGCTAACACCCATGAGTATCTCCTCATCAAGGCTCGCAAACACTTCTTTCAATCATTGCTTGCTGAAACTTTCGTTGTCTAGTGACGGGATTATGCCAAAGAAATGATACATGCAAAGGTTTTTGCTGTGGGTTATGCTTGAATACTATGGACCAAATGTTGTCTCTTTCGAGGTCTTGCAATCAATATTCATTTATTTCCACATACACACACTCTTCAAGAGAAAGCTGAATAATATTCACTGTGGTGTTGCTACTACGAACATTAACAAACTCATTGCCAAAATCCGAGCTAAACCTCTGGTGAATCGTTCGTTGGCCAGCAGAGTCCTCAGTATAACATCAAGACAGGTGATGAAATCACATTTACGTGCATAAAGCAACATATAGTGACAAGGCCATGGAACCAGCAAGAAGCTGAAGCGCCATGTAAATGCAAAACAGATTTTGTCATAATCTCGATCACCTTTCAACTGGGTCCCTCTGGACAACTTTATCCACAAGTGATATTGAGTCTATCAAATTTAACGCTATGGGGTTGAGTATCGCTAATATCACCTTCTTCACAAATTTTTCTCAACACCCAAGCCTTTCTAGAGACTTTCTCATATGCAAGGTTATTCTTTGTTATCATCACTTTCTTTTTGAAAACTAGTCCCAAGGCAAGTCCTGGTTATCTAGATTAAACAGAACAAATGTTACTAAATTATTTTTTCTACAAGCACAAAACCTTTGTTTTAACTATCAAGACTTACTCCCACTTGAATACTTCACACATACTACAACTACAACTCTGCTAAGCATGTCAAGTTCAAAGACCGGAGTCATAGGACATACCTTCACGATCATGAATGTTCACGCTTCTCTTCCTTAAAGTACGTCCTCGCTGCCCAGTGTAGATCAACTCTGCTGCGGAAAATATTAGAAAGAATGCGAACGGAAATCTGGGGCAAAAAGAAAAAGTGCAAAGCAAAAAAAGTTATTCTATATTTTTTTTTTGGGTTTTTGATAGCTAACTTGCAAACGAAATGCAACCGGCGAGAAGAAAAAACAAACAAAAAGCAAAACCAAATAAAAAGCAAAGTGTTGGAACAAACAAACACGAGTGTTTGAAGCTCAGCAAGCTGAAGTACAACCTCATTACAACTTATTCGAATAAATATAGCCACATCTTGATGTAGACGTGGACGTAACCTCGCCGAGCTTAAGCTTTTGCAAGCCCAAACCGGTGAGATCATTGTGGCGGCTGGTAGCTCGGAGCCCATCCTTGGCTCCACTCGGAGAAGTTGTTTGCCATGTACGCGGAAGTGTCTCAAAGGGAATTGGCGAGGTTGCTCATATTGTTGATGGAGCCTTCAAGGTTGTAGATGTCGGCGTACGTGGTGTAGGGCACATCATCTGGTTCATCATCTTGGGGTTCCTCCTCCTCTTCATCTGTGGCAAGTTTGTCTTCACTCAGCTCTTCTGGTTCGGGCGCCACTTGATCGAATGCTTCTCCTTCCAGTGGCACATAATGCAAAATTCCATACTCTATCGAGAAACGGATTGGCATGGGAGTAGGGAACAAGTGTCCCACTCTTGGTATTCGAATGAAGTGACAACCTTGTTGGTCTATTACCATCCCCGCACTCAAAAGAACATGAATATTAACAAGGGTATTACCGACAAGCGGGCGTAGCTTGGTGAAGTTCAAGCCAAGGGATTTGGCCAACATGGTGATCACTCCGCCGCAAGCGATATCTCCTTGTGCACAATTTGCTTGGTGCGTAAGGTGAAGCAAAAGTATCATGCCCAAGTTGGGTGAGTAGTCGATGCTGAGGTTCACAGCCTTCCAAAGAATCAACATATTCTCTTCATTAACCTTTGAAACTTCTCCTCGTGCCTGCAACGAGTTGGTGATAACATAATAGAGATAACGTATAGCAGGACACTCAATGCAACTTGCCCTATGATTATAGCCTTGGTAACTCATTCGACCGAATAACTCAGCTGGATGGGGTTCCAAGCAAATCGTAGGTGTAGCGGTAGTGCTCGTCGTCGTTGGGGAAGCCGAAATAAGTACACCACTCCCTGAGAGTGATGTTGAAATTCTGGTCCATGAGATGGAAGGTGATCCGTTCATCTTCTTCTCTAGGATTCAACCCAACGTTGTGTGAGATAGTACTAAGAAACTCGAGTGTCAACCGACGATACGTCGCAAAGCCCTGAAATACAAAATGCTGCAAACCAACATTAGCACATAACAAATTGAAATCATTACCTATGCCAAGCTTAGCTATCGTGGATGGACACGTCCACTTGGTGGTCTTCATCTGCCTCTCGTGAAGCACTCGGTACTTCTTCTTTTCATCACGATCGACAAAGTTGATCCCCTGAAAATAAATTCATTACCTACGTGCAACTTCATTGGGTGCATTGGCGGCTTCACCACGAGCGATGCGAGCGTACCTCCTCGTAAACATCTACACAAAATAAATTCTCAGTCCAACAGAAAGATGCACAAGTGATCCTACGTGAACCACAAGATCAAAATCCTCTAAAAACATCAACAAATTCGTGCTCAACTAAAAATATGGATCAAAAGTACGCATAACCTAGACATGGCAATGCTAAGCACATAGAGCATGGATCCGCGGAAAATAAGTTGGGGATCGGAGGAGAAACATACCGTAGATCGTTCACGCGGAAGGATTCAGACTAAAAATGAGTAGGGAGAGAGATCCGGCGAGAGTTTAGTAGGGTTTGGTGTGGTTTGGGAGGAAGAAGAAAGAGTTAGAAGGGAGATGGGGAAGATTTACCTCCTTCTCGGGCGTTATTGGCGTCGACAGAACATGGTACGAGTGGCGATCAGAGCGCTTGCACTCGTGCCGAATGCCATCAAACATTCTAGATAACTGATCATCTCTGCACATACCTGGTACGAGCGCTTGCGCTCATACCGAATGCTGTCTCAAAAGGTGAGACCTTCTGTTGCTTTGGCTGCGAAGTCCGTATGACCAACAGTACGAACATATGCGCTCGTACCGAAGGCTGTCGTTTGTCCTGGATATTTCTATTGTGTTGGCCCTGGAGGGGGATGAGCGGTGGTGGAGCATCCGCGCTCCTACAAAACACCGTCGATTGCTCTGGACCTTCGGGACCTCCCTCTCCTCCCGTGGTACGACCGCCGGTACGACCGGAGTGGTTGTACTAAACACCGTCTCAACCTCTGAATCACCTGAAAGTTCAGTTTTCTTCAGGCTTTTGTTTTTAACATCTGAGAGGTTAGTTTCAACAGAGATAAAATGCATAATTTCCAGACTTTCGACATACTCTCAGCGTCGGATGGCGTCCAGCCACCTGGGTGATGCGGCTGCCTCGTCCCTGCCCGGGGGCCTCCACTGCTGTCGTGCCCATCGGTGCCCAGTGGGGTGGTGGTCGGCAGGGCTGGTGGAGCTCAATCTGGGCCCAGGGGTCGCTGCTGCTGGTCGTGGCAGCCGGCGGCCATCGCGTGGAACTTGGCCACATCCAGATCCAGGCCAGACATGATGGGGTCGTCGGCGTGGCCGGTTCCACACCCAGTGTCGCTGGTTGCTGTGGGTCTGGGGTCATCCAGGGGTGGGAAAGAGGTGCTTTCATGCCCGTTCCTCCGGTGGGTGATGCCAAATGCTAGGTGCGGGGTGGGGGCTCGGGTCCGTGGATGCCGGGGCAGCGACCGTGGGAGGTGGGTTGCGCGGTGGCAGTGGTGTTGGTGGCGCATCTTGGTCATAAGGATGGCGAGGTGCGTTGTAGCGGGTGCTCCTAGAGAGGCTGCTACGGTGGTTGCGGCCAAACCCTGATCCAGATCTGGAATCCTGGAACTGTCGTGGTGGGTCCCCCATTGTGGTGGGCCCGGTGGCTTGAGTCCCTTGACAAGGTGTGCGGGAGGTACCGAGCGAAAGCTTTGCGCCTTAGCGCTGCCGGCGACGATGCATGCGGGTGGTGTGACCCTCTTGGGGGCGCCACCTTGGCTCTCCTCCCCCACCTTGCCAGCCCTCAGGGCGAAAACTCACGTCCGTTCTGGCAGACTCGGTGGCGGCGACACTGTGCATCGCGTCTCTCTTGGGGGCGTCGCTGGTGAGTGCGGGTTCTGTCCGGTCGCAGCGGCGTGTTTGGGTTGTTTGGAATCCCATTCCTTGCCGCCTCGGTTCCGGCGTCTCACAATTATGTTTGCCCCTCTCATTTTCATGTGATGACATCGGCCTCTCTGTCTTTTCTGCTCGCCGGCAAGTTAGGCGCTCCTTGGTCTGGAGTGAAAGGGCAGAGGGTCCTCCTCGACAACAGTTTGGTGGAGCTGTTGCGGCGTAGTTTGATGATTTCTTCCAGGTAGCGCATGTTCGTGAGCCGTCGGCGGCCTTCGCGGTATCTCATGGTGGTCCGGCCTCTCCTATGCTTTTGCTCGACGTCCTACTGGTGATGTCAAGTAGTGCACTCCTGGTGCTTGTTAGCGGCGCTCGGCTTGTTTTGTCATTTTTTTTGATCAACTTGTATGAGGATTTCCACAACACCTTATATCGTTCGGCCGTGTGGCTTTATTTATAAAGCGTGGTGAAAGCCTGTTTCGAGAGGTTATCCATATCGAATACATATAAATCTACTTAACCCACTCAAACGAATATTTGGCAAACATAAAGAAACGAGCCATGTCCGCACAATACAGTTTGGAAGCACGACCATCTCAAAGAACGCAAACACAACTCAAAACGAGAATCTTGGACCAGTCACGAACATCTTTGTCTGCGTCGAAATTGCCGAGACATGTCACACATTGACGTAGAAGATCTATGTATGGTTCCGGCTGAAATGTATCGAGTAGAACAAGCAGCAGCGCTCTCGGCATGCATCGAAATCACCGAGACCGGGCATGCCGCAACGATCTTGTCCAGCTTAGACAGCGACTGCAGTGGGTGGGTGGTGAGAAAAAACTGGCCACGGTAACTGACAAGGTTGACGGACTCGAGGTCTTCGTTCCATTGGGGGTCAAGCTTGAGATAAGAGAATTGCAAGCTAACATGACAAGCATAATGTACAGAAACGATGGATCAGGTCACGATCAGAACTTTGATTCTGCGCCCTACTTGATACTCAGATTCGTGCTCAGATCACACAAGCAAACTTGCGAGTTATTTTTTTTTCCAAACCAAATAACATAACTTTTGAACTACAACGTGTGAAATAAATATTCGGACTTTTTGGTGCAACATAAATTCTAAGATTAATATAACTAAATCTAACAAAATATTATTTATATAAATATGTTGCACCCAAAATCTCATTTTATATAACTATGTTGCACCAAAAAATCCATTTTATTATATTGTAGTTCAAAAGTTCTGTCGACATGGAAAGTTTGAAGTCGATATGTTATTTTTTTGGGACAAACAAAAAATAGGAACTTCATGCAAGGATCTCAACAAAAGAAATGGATGGCTCGATAAGGCGGACGCATTGTTTAGCCATACCTTTCCTTGCCCAGAAATTATGTTGGGCCTGCCCCTGCTTGGACGAAGATAGTATTAGAAGCCTCCCAACTTTTTCCAAAAAGAAAAGGCTTGTTGATTGTTTTGGGGGGCTGGATAGCTAGGGATGTCGATCGAGTGTAGCTGGATAGCTAGATCACGGCGTCTTCGACTCGTTAGATTTTCATAAAAATCTTGAAGGGGGACATATATCAATGCGTGTGCTATCGGCTGCGCTGACTCACGGCGCCTTCGATGCTTGCAATGTGTTCAAATTACACATCAAGATATATATGGGCAGTTCACATCAGTGTATACGGAAAATACACATATAAAACACATTGTGAAGTACACACATTTTTGGAAAGTACATACACACACATACAATACACCGGAAGTACAGACAAATACAAACATACACTAACATAGGAAGTACACACGCATTAATACATGAAGTACAAGTATACTTCCGCGGGAAATACACACACAAATGCCGAAATCACACACATACAAATGTTGGAAAATACACACACAAAAACATCAGAAGTACACGTGCATACAAAAACGCACACTAATATGAGAAGCACAAGTATACTAACAGGAAAAGTACAAAGATCAACCCTGGAAAGTGCAGCCTGCGTCAAATAAATATTCGTCAAAACCTATCAACATTGGATCTAGTTTTAAATGTATCAACACAAGGAAAACAAGCTGAAAACGGTTTGCAATTTGGACGCTCGCTTGAAAAGACATTTCAGTTTCAAATATAGATCTACAAACACGTAGAGACCCTATCCCATTCGCTGGAAAAACACACCAAAGCACCTTGGTAGTGACACGAGTCAAACATACTTTGCACCACGTGTCACCACCAGAGGCATCATGAGGCTTTGCACCACGCTTGAGCGAAGATAGCATTAGAGGTCGTCTTCCTTTTTTCCAAAAAGAAGGAGCTTGTTGATTGTTTCACGGGGCTGGAAGCTGGATAGCTAGGGATGTCAATCAAGTGTGGCGATTACATCCCATCGTGTTCATGCCTCAAAAACTCAGGTGATGCCCCCTCGTTGTTGTGCAAATGGTTGCTCTTCGGCTTACCTGCAGTACTCCTCCTCGGAGCAGCTAATGTGCTCCTCTTATTTTGCTTCACCGTCACACCGCAAGTCAAGGCCTACGTCGGGAACGCCCGTCTCAACAGCTTCGTCTCCACCGGCACACGCTCTGGCCCAGCGGAGACGACAACGTCCTTTGGGTACAACATCTCCATCTCAGTCGCCCTCACCGTCCGTAACCTCAATAATATGGTGCCCACGGGCATCACGTACAGCAAGCCCCTCGTAGCCACCTGTTAATGTCAGATGTTGGCACGGTATAAAACGCAATTAAAATGGCCACAAATAAAAAGTTATTAACATGGTGAAGTTCCGTATCATTGAAGAGAACAACTTTTCTGTTCAGATCATTCTCATCCGATTTTATCTCAGGGGCCGAAACTGTGTTCGAAGTTCAGATATTTCATGTTCAGAGCATTGTTCGGTTGATTACCTCTCCAAGACTACCTCAGATGAATGAGTTCTCTACATGAAAAATCTTCGTCTAGTCGAAACGGTCAATTTTGATATAAAAATCATCTTAATCCGAGGTTGTGTGCAAGCTGTAGAGCCAAAACAAGGTCAGGGACAGAAGCTGCAGAGTCACTTCGGACAGACCGAGTGGATTTGACTCCGTGAGACCGAATGGATGTCAGAAGATTTGTCATGAGGCACCCGGTGCACTCAGTGAGATCGAGTGAACTACTCAAAAAATTCCGAGTGAAATACATGAGAGTACAGAAGGTTGGCCACGTTCATTCGGTGAGACCGAACCAAATCACTCGGAGGCTCCAAGTGGATCCGGTAAGTTGCCAAAGATTTCCGTTCGAGTTAGGTTAGGGTTTTTGATGTTTTGGATGGAATTTTTAGTCCTTTTCTTGTACGGAAAGTCCAGCCACCTCATAAATAGATGAGGGGTGACGGCCGATTGAAAAACACACAATCCACAAATCAATCTATCACTTTTTATCCTTTATCTTCTCCCTTGTTCTTCTAATTCCTCGTCCTTCATTCATCCCTCTTCTTGTAAGGCTGCGATCTACGAGGCCCTAGGGGCGATCAGGTCGACCTAGGGCAGCCCATAGCCTCCGCGTGCTCTGACGGGGACCCTCCCGGGCGTGTGCGGTTTCGTGTCTACAAAAGCGCCCGCCGGATTGCTTGCGTACCACGCTTCCGGCTGTGTCTCGTTCGACGTGAGCTGCGGTGCATCACCCCAGGCGACTCCGCTGCGGTGCATCTCCTTTGAGGGTACACGGTGACGTGTTCGTGTGCAAACACACTTTTTGGCGACTCCATTGGGGACGAAGCTTCGAACGGTCTCCAGCCCGTTCTTGCTACGAAGATATCGTCATCAAGGGTTTGCTATCTACAAAGGTAATATGAATACCCAAGTTCCCTTTGTAGATGCAAATAATTCATATATTGTTGCTAGATCGTTTAATGAGCATAATGTATCGGCTAGCCCTAATTTTGTCAATCATGCATCTAATTACATGCAACGGCCGATTCAAAATAATCTCTGTGCTTCAACTTACAATTTTAGCAACATTCAACACATGTATCCCAACCATCATGCATTGGCAACCCCACAAATCCATATGCCGATGAACAACATGATGAGTTCGGTTAATCAAGTTGAAACACCCCATGTAGAAACTTCCAATAGCATGCAACAAAGTATTTCACCCTTTTATTCATCGGCAACTAACTTGCAACATGTGTATCCAAACATGTCGATGGATAGGGCAATTGGCCATGCTACTACTAGCTATTCGGCCAATTACCCTCAATCATCACTATTTTTTGGGCACCATAGGCAACCGTAGATATTCATAATTTGGCTATGTACCTTCACGCTCATAGCCGAATTAGTGAATATTCCACTAGAGCACATGTGCCTTCACCTAGTACCATAGCATATAATGTTTCCCCTACGCAATGACAGAATTTCGGCAATGTTTCATTGCCGAAAGGGTCTAAAAGTATTGGGGGGAAATCCGATGAAGAGTGGGCTGAAATTGGACGAAAAAAGCTTAAAGATAGCCTAGCTGCAACGTTTGCTGAATTTAGACAAGAACAAGAAGCCTTGTGAATCAAAGAAAATAAGAGTAATTCGGTTATTAAAGATAATTCGGTTATTAAAAAGGCCGAATCAAATAATACATGTGCCGAATATACTAAAGTAAAAGAGGACTACAAGACGTTGGGGAGCCATCCGCAAGAAGAACAAAACATCGTTCAAGTTACACAACTATCGTGCTCTCCCAACATATTTTCAGATTTGATCAGAAATTTATTGTTCTAACTATTTTGATCAGAAATTTATGTCTAGCAAGTGATTTACCTATTTTCAGATTTGATCAGAAATTTATTGTTGATGAATCTATTAGCGAAATTCTTCATATTAATTTTGAAAGTCCAATGAAGAAGGGTAATTTACTTGTTAGTAAGAAAATTCTTATAAAGCATATCGGTCAACACATTGTGCCATTTAGAGAGGATGATAGTCACTTATTATTGCAATCAAAGTTGTCCTCATTGGTTTATTTAAAGTCTATATATAAATGGATAGCTTTGTTTGTTTCATACCTGGCTTACATTTGGTCTCAAACGAGACATGTATGTTCTAACTATTTTGATTTCAGAAATTTAAAGCCAAGATTAAATTTTGTAAAGAAAACCAATGGTAGTATAATTTCTTATTCGAACACATCGGAGATAGCCTGCAAAACACAATGCATAGCCGAATGGCGTGATGACAAATTTGAATCATTCGTTTGCTTACCTCCAAAGCCGTTCTCACACCAAGATCGGCTTGAAAATAAGAAGTATACCTTCAATTCAGGCATGTGTGATCAAATCTTTGATTTGTTGTTGAAGAATAATTATATTAGAATTCTTGATCACCATGTCAAGCCATCAATCCAAGGGCGAATGTATTGTAAGATACATGATTCGTTCAAGCATAATTTTGAGGATTGCAATATGTTTCGTCAAATAGTAAAATCAGCCATTGATAAAGGACGATTGAAATTTGTTGAAACACCAAGGGATGACCAGTCTATACCGATTGGTCCTGATGGCAATTTTTTTTTGCATCAGCTTCTTCAAGCCGATTCATTAAGAAATGAGAAGGTAAAAACCGCGGATGATGGGATCAAGCTTTCAAGTAAGGAAGTTGTTCAAAATCACAATGATAATATTCTTGAACGCGGGAATTCTATCAAGGCTACAATAAAGACGCCAAGCACTGGGCGGGCAGCAGATTCCAAAGATCGATGCCAGCAAAACCAAAGGAGACAAAGGCCAAAATAAGCACATGGGTAATAGATCAAAAGTCACTTCGCATAAATATCTAAAGAAGAGTGAACAGAAAAGTGCTTATCGGCCAAGTAATGCCAAAGCATCAACATCACCCCCTAGGCGCAAATTTGAAGACCGGTATTGGCAAAGGGAGAATTTTTGGCCGCCAATGCCAATGCCATGGATACCTCACTATGCTCATGTAAATCCATATCCAGAATGGGACAGGTATGATGCAAGGGCAGATTCTCCATCTTATTTTAGACCATCTCACAACATTATGCAGCTCCAAGAAGATCAACATTTGATGGACAATCACATGTCAAAGACCGTTTCAATCATAAGGAATCAGTCTAGAGCTCAAGGAATAAGAAAGAGGTGGCCAAGCAAGTTTATCGTGTTAAAAGAGATGGTCGTAAGAGTGCTACTTTAGATTTGATCTCAAATGAAAAAGAGCCAATTAAAGTGTTGACATTGGCTATTCAAGGCAATGAGACAAGTCGATAAAGTGTCAAATCTGAAGAGAATAAGTTGAGAGTGCACAACATAAAACAAGAATTGCCATTGCTTCAAACAAAATCACAGTCGGGGTGCCCACTCAGCTTATTGGATTGGCAAAAGAAGAAATTGCAAAAGCTTAGTGCACAAGAACTTGAAAAGAGCAACATGGCATGGGTTCCCAAAGGAAGTATTCAAAAACAAGAATTATATGCAAGCTTCCATTGCAAGAAGTGCGGCAAAGGTGAAGAAGGAAAAGAGTGAAAACTATGAACAACCAAGCAGAAGGTTTGCATCCACACATCAAAATCTTCAGTTCACACATTATCCATATTCTTCAACTATGTCATTGATGTCTATGCCATGAAATTCATCACCAGGTATGATTGGTTACCCTCCATGGGCTTATTTTGATCCATTGATACAATATAATTTCTTACTTCGGGAAAGGGTATTACCAAATCATCATACGTTCTATTAGCTGCACTTTTGTTGCTCATCTAAATGGCCGATACACAATTATCGCCCTAAGAGTAAAGATGGCCAATATATACTTATCGTCCTAAGCACATGCATAATGGATGATGGAGTGTTGACATCATCCCTAGAATAAGGTCTGTGCAAAATATTTTCCAGCTTGCAAGATTTGCCGAAAAACGGGGGGCATGTGTTGACACCAGATTTTGGCACGGTATAAAACGCAATTAAAATGGCCTCAAATGAAAAATTTATCAAGATGTTGAAGTTCCGTATCATTGAAGATAACAACTTTGCTGTTCAGATCATTGCCATCCGATTTCATCTTAGGGGCCGAAACTATGTTCGAAGTTCAGAGATTTCATGTTCAGAGCATTGTTCGGCTGATTACCCCTCCAATACTACCTTAGATGAATGAGTTATATACATGAAAATCTTTGTCTCATCGAAACGGTCGATTTTGATATAAAATCATCTTAATCCGAGGTCATATGCAACCTGCAGAGCCAAAACAAGGTCAGGAACAGAAGATGCAGAGTCACTTTGGACAGTCCAAGTGGATTTGACTCGGCGAGACCGAATGGATGTCAGAAGATTTGTCACGAGGCACCCGATGCACTCGGTTAGACGAAGTGAAACCACTCAGAAATTCCGAGTGAAATACATGAGAGTACAGAAGGTTGACCACGTTCACTCGGTGAGACCGAACCAAACCACTCGGAGGCTCCGAGTGGATCTGGAAAGTTGCCAAAGATTCCCGTCCGAGTTAGGTTAGGGTTTTTGATGTTTTGGACATAATTTTTAGTCCTTTTCTTGTATGGGAAGTCCAGCCGCCTCATAAATAGATGAGAGGTCACGGACGATTGAACAACACACAATCGACAAATCAATCTATCACTTTTTATCCTTTATCTTCTCCCTTCTTCTTCTTCTTCCTGGTTCTTCGTTAATTCCTCTTCTTGTGGGGCAGCGATCCACGAGGCCCTAGGGGCAATCAGGTTGACCTAGTGCAGCCCATAGCCGCCGCGCGCCCTGACGGGGTCCCTCCCGGGCGTGTGCGGTTTTGGGTCTACAAAAGCGCCCGCCGGATTGCTTGCGTACCACGCTTCCGGCCGGGTCTCTTTCGACGTGAGCTGCGGTGCATCACCCCCGCCGTTGAGGGTACACGGTGACATGTTCGTGTGCGAACACACTTTTTGGCGACTCCGCTGGGGACGAAGCTTCGAACAATCTCCATCCCGTTCTTGCTACGAAGATATCGTCATCAAGGTTTTGCTATCTAGAAAGGTAATATGAATACCGAATTTCCCTTTGTAGATGCAAATAATTCATATATTGTTGCTAGATCGTTTAATGAGCATAATGTATCGGCTAGCCCTAGTTTTGTCAATCATGCATCTAATTATGTGCAACAACCGATTCAAAATAATCTCCGTACTTCAACTTACAATTTTAGCAACATGCAACATATGTATCCCAACCTTCATGCATCGGCAACCACACAAATCCATATGCGGATGAACAATATGATGAGTTCAGTTAATCAAGTTGAAACACCGCATGTAGGAACTTCCAATAGCATGCAACAAAGTGTTTCACCCTTTTATTCATCGGAAACTAACTTGCAACATGTGAATCCAAACATGCCGATGGATAGGGAAATTGGCCATGCTAGTACTAGCTATTCGGCCAATTACCATCAATCATCATATGCTACACCTCATACTACTAATTTTTAGGCACCATACGCAACTAACTTGCAACATGTGAATCCAGACATGCCGATGGATAGGGGAATTGGCCATGCTACTACTAGCTATTCGGACAATTACCCTCAATCATCATATGCTACACCTCATACTACTAATTTTTGAGCACCATATGCAACCGTAGATATTCATAATTCGGCTCTGTACCTTCACGCTCATAGCCGAATTAGTGAATATTCCACTGGAGCACATGTGCCTTCACCTAGTACCACAGCATATAATGTTGCCCCTACGCAATTACAGAATTTTGGCAATGTTTCATTGCTGAAAGAGTCTAAAAGTATTGGGGGGGCAATCCAATGAAGAGTGGGCTGAAATTGGGCGAAAAAAGCTTAAATATAGCCTACTTGCAATGTTTGCTGAATTTACACAAGAACAAGAAGCCTTGCGAATCAAAGAAAATAAGAGTAATTCGGTTATTAAAGATAATTCGGTTATTGAAAAGGCCGAATCAAATAATACATGTGCCGAATATACTAAAGTAAAAGATGACTACAAGGCACTGGGGAGCCATCCAGAAGAGGAACAAAACATCGTTCATGTTACACAACTATCGTGCTCTGCCAACATATTTGAAGATATATGCCTGGCAAATGATTTACTTATTTTCAGATTTGGCCTGAAATTTATTGTTGATGCATCTATTAGTAAAATTCTTCTTAGTAATTTTGAAAGACCAATGAAGAAGGTTAATTTACTTGTTAGTAATAAAATTCTTATAAAGCATATCGCTCAACACATTGTGCCATTTAGAGAGGCCGATAGTCACTTATTATTGCAATCAAAGTTGTCTGCATTGGTTTATTTAAAGTCTATATAGAAATGGATATCTTTGTTTGTTTCATACTTGGCTTACATTTGGTCTCAAACGAGACATGTATGTTCTAACTATTTTGATTTCAGAAATTTAAAGCCAAGATTAAATTATGTTGAGAAAACCAATGGTAGTATAATTTCTTATTCGAAGACATCGGAGATAGCATGCAAAACACAATGCATAGCCGAATGGGGTGATGACAAATTTGAACCATTCATTTGCTTACCTCCAAAGCCATTCTCACGCCAAGATCGGCTAGAAAATAAGAAGTATACCTTCAATTCAGGCATGTGTGATCAAATCTTTGATTTGTTGTTGAAGAATAATTATATTAGAATTCTTGATCACCATGTCAAGCCATCAATCCAAGGGCGAATGTATTGTAAGTTACATGATTCATTCAAGCATAATTTCGAGGATTGCAATATGTTTCATCAAATAGTAAAATCGTCCATTGATAAAGGACGATTGAAATTTGTTGAGACACCAAGGGATGACCAGTTTATTCCGATTGGTCCTGTTGGCAATTTTTTTTGCATCAGCTTCTTCAAGCCAATTCATTAAGAAATGAGAAGGTAAAAACCGCGGATGATGGGATCAAGCTTTCAAGTAAGAAAGTTATTCAAAAGCACAATGATAATATTCCTGAAGGCAGGAATTCTATCAAGGGTACAATAAAGACGCCAAGCACTGGGGGGCAACAGATACCAAAGATCGATGCCAGCAAAACCAAAGGATACAAAGGCCGAAATACACACATGCGTAAGAGATCAAAAGTCACTTTCGCACAATTATTAGATAAATATCAAAAGAAGAGTGAACAGAAAAGTGCTTATCGGCCAAGTAAGGTAAAAGCATCAAGATCAACCCCTAGGCGCAAGATTGGAAGACCGGTATTGGCAAAGGGAGAACTTTAATGCGGCATATTCACGTCCTTATTTTAGGCCGCCAATGCCAATGCCGTGGATACCTCCCTATGCTCATGTAAATCCATATCCAGCATGGGACATGTATGATACAAGGGCACATTCACCATCTTATTTTAGACCATCTCACCAACATCATGCAGCTCCAAGAAGATCAACAGTTGATGGACAATCACATGTCAAAGACCGTTTCAATCATAAGGAATCAGTCCGGCGCTCAAGGAATAAGAAACAGGTGTTCAAGCAAGTGTTATTGTGTTAAAAGAGATGGCCGTAAGAGTGCTACTTCATATTTGATCTGAAATGAAAAAGGGTTAATTAAAGTGTTGACATTGGCTATTAAAGGCAATGAGATAAGTCGATCAAGTGTCAAATCTGAAGAGAAGAAGTTGAGATTTCACAAGGTAAAACAAGAATTGCCATTGCTTCAAACAAAATCACAGTCCGGGCGCCCATTCGGCTTATCATATTGGCAAAAGAAAAAATTACAAAAGCTAAGGAAGTATTCAAAATAAGAATTATATGCAAGCTTCCATGGCAAGAAGTGCGGCAAAGGTGAAGAAGGAAAAAGTGAAAACTATGAACAACCAAGTGGAAGGTTTGCATCCACACATCAAAATCTTCGTTTCACACATTAATCATATTCTTCAACTATGCCATTGATGCCTATGCCATGGAATTCATCACCAGGTATGATGGGTTACCCTCCATGGGCTTATTTTGATCCATGGATAAAATATAATTTCTTACTTTGGGAAAGGGTATTACCAAATCATCATATGTTTGATTACCTGCAGTTTTGTTGCTAATCCAAATGGCCGATACACAATTATCGCCCTAAGGGTAAAGATGGCCGATATATACTTATCGTCCTAAGCACATGCATAATGGACGATGGAGTGTTGACATCGTCCCTAGAACAAGCTCTGTGCAAAATAATTTTCGGCTCGCAAGATTTGCCAAAAAATAGGGGGGCAAATGTTGTCAACAGATTTTGACAGGATATAAAACGCAATTAAAATGGCCTCAAATGAAAAAGTTACCAACATGGTGAAGTTCCGTATCGTTGAAGATAACAACTTTGCTGTTCAGATCATTGCCATCCGATTTCATCTCAGGGGCCGAAACAGTGTTCGAAGTTCAGAGATTTCATGTTCGAAGCATTGTTCGACTGATTACCCCTCCAAAAGTTCCTCACGTGAATGAGTTCTCTACATGTAAAATCTTCGTCTCGTTGAAACGGTCGATTTTGATATAAAAATCATCTTAATCCGAGGTTCTATGCAACCTGTAGAGCCAAAATAATGTCAAGGACAGAAGCTACTGAGTCAATTCGGACAGACCGAGTGAATTTGACTTGGTGAGACCGAATGGATGTCAGAAGATTTGTCACAAGGCACCCAATGCACTCGGTGAGACCAAGTGAAACCACTCGAAAATTCCGAGTGAAATACATGAGAGTACAGAAGGTTGGCCACGTTCACTCGGTGAGACCGAACCAAACCACTCGGAGGCTTCGAGTGGATACGGAAAGTTGCCAAAGATTCCCGTCCAAGTTATGTTAGGGTTTTTGATGTTTTGGATGGAATTTTAAGTCCTTTTCTTCTACGGGAAGTTCAGCCGCCTCATAACTAGATGAGAGGTGATGGCCGATTGAACAACACACAATTGACAAATCTATCTATCACTTTTTAACCTTTATCTTCTCCCTTGTTTTTCTTCTTCCTCGTTCTTCATTCGTTCCTCTTCTTGTTGGGCAGTGATCCACGAGGCCCTAGGGGCAATCAGGTCAACCTAGCTCAGCCCACAGCCACCGTGCGCCCTGACTGGGTCCCTCCCGGGCGTGTGCGGTTTTGAGTCTACAAAAGCGCCTGCTAGATTCCTTGCATACCGCGCTTCTGGCCAGGTCTCCTTAGATGTGAGCTACGGTGCATCACCCCCGGCATCGAGGGTACACGGTGACGTGTTCGTGTGCGAGCTCCACCTTCGTCTTCCATGGCCGGCGTCTGTACAACATCACGGTGGCAAACAAGGGGCACAAGCACAAGCCACTCAAGAGGGAGGTGCACCTCCTCCACGGCGGCGGCCGGGGATGTCCCGTGCGTGCTCGACACCGAGGCAGTCAAGGAGTTCAAGAAGCAAAATGCAACAAGGGTGCTCAAGGTGGAGATGCGCCTCTCCGGAGGGATCACGCTTGGCATCGGCAACAATCGTTGGCTGGAGCTCAGCTGCCCACTCACGCTGCGGCGCCCGCCGCCACCGCCAGGCCCTTGATGTCGTCATGTTCCATGAGGTCGACTGCAAACCTGATAAGCCCAAGAAAATCATCTTTTGACGAATGTGTGTGTTGTCGATTCTTTCCCTGTATTATTGTTATATTTTACATCTTTTTTCCAACATTTATCGTCCACATCAAATATTACTTCAACAACATGTCAATTATATATGTAATAAAGATGGATCTATTGAAGTTGTCTTTACTGTTTGTCGAGTCTTTCCATGTATGGTTATATTTTACATCGCCTTTTCGAAAATGTAAACTGCTTTAGATTTTCAACGAGTGCCCACATCCACATTGTTTGTTGCAACGTTATTTCTGGGTAGGCGTCTCAAACAAGAATACATTTGCTTACAATTTATATATCAATCTTATATAGAAAATGCTTCAACTAACCCGACTGATCCCACACGATTCATTGGTCGCCTCTCGCGTTCAACAGGTCTGTTGTGGGCCCCACACCGCTCTCTCCCTCTTCTCTTTCTATCCTTATCCAGAAGCCCACTCCACCGCTCGGTTTCTTCTCCCTTGCATCCGTTCTCTACCTCGCTCACTCTGCTGTCGCCATACCCCTCACCCTGTGCACTACATCGCGCCTCGTGATGCCAAGCATTCTACGGACATCATCATGTCGAGTGCCCATCGTCAAGAGACATATGCAACATATATGCAAAGGTGAATCTTCTCCTTTATGCGTGTCTAGTTGATTCTCTCGAGGGTGGTATACTACTTGACACTCCTACCTTGTGCATATTTAAGATTGAGCCAAACATCACACATGGCAAGGAGGACGTCAAGCACAAGGGAACACCTACGCCATCCAAAAGGGAAGCATGGAAGCGGCGAAGGAACCGCGAAGACGAAGGCATGGAACACGAAGTAGGTGGCCCAGAGGCCAAGCCAAGAAGGAGGCCACTGCCTACCCTGGAACTTTCGGGCCAGCTTCCCCGGAACCTCGGAGCTGGACCCTGTGCACCCCGTTGCAAGCTTTTGTGTAGCCCGGAATCTCCGTCCCTACCTCGGAACTTCCGACCCCTGGAACATCCGGGCAGCCCCGGAACTTTCGGCCTGCCTGTTGATGTCCTGCAAATGCACATGGCTAGTTGAAATACACTTTCATGGGTATTATTCCTGTTTGTATATCGTCCCAATGAAAAGCGTAGGCGAGTGTTTCTGTCACACTCGAGGTGTCACTAGTCTCGAGTGAATTGACTAGTATGTTATTTATAAGACTTGAGATGGTTACGGTGAAAGAGTGGTTGTAATGGAAAGTAACCGAACTAAAGAATAAAGAGCTGCAAGTAAATAACATAAACGTAAACAACTGAAAGTGAACTGTGTTTCCTCCAATGGAGCACTAGTACATAACAGGGCATTGGTCCAGGCCGGGCCAGCCCATTAGTCCCGGTTCAGTCACGAACCGGGACCAATGGGGGCAACGGTCCCGGTTCGTGAGGCCAGGGGGCCGGCCGGGCCTCGTGGGGCATTGGTCCCGGTTCGTCTGGACCGTTTGGTCCCGGTTCCAGACATGAACCGGGACCAATGGGGGTCGCTCCTGGCCCATAGCCATTGGTCCCGGTTCATGGCTGGAACCGGGACCAAAGGACCCCCTTTGGTCCCGGTTCCAGCCACGAACCGGGACCAATGAGATGCCTATATATACCCCCCCCCCCCGCCAGCGAGCAGAGCACTCCACACTGCTCTGTTTTTCTGGCCGGCGAGGGGAGAGCTTTGTGGTGCTCTAGCTCACCTCCTAGACAACGAAGAAGAAGAGGATGACAACAACTACCCGCCCCCTGAATACGGTGATGCTGCAATGGGGGAAACTGAAGATGAAGAGGAACCAGACGATGTGCCCGATGATGATCTTCGCCAGGTCATTGTTGATGCACAGAGAGAATGCGAAAGTGAAAGGGAGAAGTTGAAGTTCGATCGCATGTTAGAGGATCACAAAAAAGGGTTGTACCCAAATTGCGAAGATGACAACAGAAAGCTCGGTACCACACTGGAATTGCTGCAATGGAAGGCAGACAATGGTGTATCTGACAAGGGATTTAGTTCGCTACTGAAAATAATGAAGAAGAAGCTTCCAAAGGATAACGAATTGCCCGGCAGTACGTACGAAGCAAAGAAGGTTCTATGCCCTCTAGGATTGGAGGCGCAGAAGATACATGCATGCCCTAATGACTGCATCCTCTACCGCGGTGCGTACGAGGATTTGAACGCATGCTCGGTATGCGGTGCCTTGCGGTATAAGATCAGAAGAGATGACCCTGGTGATGTTGAGGGCCAGCGCACCGGGAAGAGGGTTCCTGCCAAGGTGATGTGGTATGCTCCTATAATACCACGGTTGAAACGTCTGTTCAGAAACAAAAAGCATGCCGAGTTGATGCAATGGCACAAAAAAGACCGTAAGAAAGACGGGAAGTTGAGAGCACCCGCTGACGGGTCGCAGTGGAGAAAGATCGAGAGAAAGTGGAGCGACTTTACAGGTGACCCGAGGAACGTATGGTTTGGTTTAAGTGCAGATGGCGTTAATCCTTTTGGGGAGCAGAGCAGCAAGCATAGCACATGGCGTGTGACTCTCTGTATGTATAACCTTCCTCCTTGGTTGTGCATGAAGCGGAAGTTCATTATGATGCTAGTGCTCATCCAAGGCCCTAAGGAACCCGGCAATGACATTGATGTGTACCTAAGGCCATTAGTTGATGAACTTTTACAGCTATGGAATGGAAGAGGTGTACGTGTGTGGGATGAGCATGCACAAGAGGAATTCGACCTACGAGCGTTGCTGTTTGTAACCATCAACGATTGGCCTGCTCTCAGTAACCTTTCAGGACAGACAAACAAAGGATACCACGCATGCACACACTGTTTAGATGACACCGACAATATATATTTGGACAAATGCAGGAAGAATGTGTACCTGGGGCATCGTCGATTTCTTCCGACCAACCATCAATGTCGAAAGAAAGCAAAGCATTTCAAAGGTGAGACAGATCACCGGAAGAAGCCCGCCCTCCGTATTGGTGATCACATACTTGATATGGTCAATGATTTACAAGTAATATTTGGAAAGGGTCCTGGCGGACTATCTGTTCCGACTGACGATGCGGGACGCGCACCCATGTGGAAGACCCACAGTACGGAATGACAACAGTGGATCTGAACAATCTTGGGTATACAGACGAACCATTCGTCCTAGCCAATGATGTGGCGCAGGTTTTCTATGTGAAGGACATGTCTACCAAACCGAGAAAAAGAAAAGATAAGGAAGCGAATACATCATACGATGAGCCAAAGCGCCACATAGTTCTTTCAGGAAAAAGAGACATCGTGGGATTGGAGGGCAAGATAGACATGTCTGAAGATTATGAAAAGTTTCATGAAATTCCTCCCTTCAAAGTCAACGCTGACCCAAGCACCCTCTTAAACGATGAAGATTATCCATGGTTATGCCGCAATAAGCAAAGGACACAAGCGAAGAAAAAATGAAGACTTTCTCTCCACAACTATATCATTGCAGTTACATGTGAAGAAATGAAATGCCTTTTGTAACAGATGAGTTTTCGTCCGAAACCCTGATACTTCGAAAGAGATTGTCCATTTTGTACACGAAGTGCATCCAGTTTTTGCCGTAACCCTCTCAACTTTTTATAACATGCTATGTGGGTGAAATGATGATACCATGCCAACTTTCAACCTTTTCAGAGTTCATTTGAAGTGCTTTTCAATTTCAGGGTCATTTAGCTCAAAAAAATCAGTAAATGCATGAAAAATACCAAATGAAGTCGGAAAGGGTTGAAAATTGATGATGTGGCTTTGAATGGTGCATTTTGAACACACAAAAAGTCTGGAGTTCAAATAAGTTCAAAAAAATGAAATCCCTTTGTAACAGATAAGTTTTCGTCCGAAACCCCGATACTTCGAAAGAGATTGTCCATTTTGTACACGAAGTGCATCCAGTTTTTGCCGTAACCCTCTCAACTTTTTATAACATGCTATGTGGGTGAAATGATGATACCATGCCAACTTTCAACCTTTTCAGAGTTCATTTGTAGTGCTTTTCAATTTCAGGGTCATTTAGCTCAAAAAAATCAGTAAATGCATGAAAAATACCAAATGAAGTCAGAAAGGGTTGAAAATTGATGATGTGGCTTTGAATGGTGCATTTTGAACACACAAAAAGTCTGGAGTTCAAATAAGTTCGAAAAATGAAATCCCTTTGTAACAGATGAGTTTTCGTCCGAAACCCTGATATAATGATAAAACACACTGGAAATAAATAAAGCCAAAAATAAAACAAAAATAAATAAAGCAAAAAACAAAACAAAATAATGGAAATTATGCAACTAAAATTATCATAGTATTTATTTGTTAAAAAGAATGAACTAAAATAACAGTAGAAAAATATTGGAAAAAATTTAAAAAATAAATAAAGCAAAAAACAAAACAAAAATACCGGAAAAAAATAAAAAAAATCTCGCCTACTGGTCCACAACGGCCTGCATAGGACGCAGGCCCGCAAGGCCCAGTAGGCCCACTGGGAATGACAACAGAGGTAGGCCCATAAGGCCTGCATTAGGGAGGAGCTTAATGCGGTGCCCGTGCTGGGGCTTATAAACTGGTCGAGGCGCCCCTCGACTAGCGAGGTGGGACTAAACTTCCACCACGCCGCTGTGCAAGGCCATTGGTCCCGGTTGGTGCCACCAACCGGGACCAATGCCTACCTTTCGTCCCGGTTGGTGCCACCAACCGGGACCAAGGGTCCCTGTTTCCCGCCCTTTGGGCTGACGAAAAGAGACCTTTGGTCCCGGTTGGTGGCACCAACCGGGACCAAAGGTAGGCATTGGTCCCGGTTGGTGCCACCAACCGGGACCAAAGGCTCCGGGTATATAAGCTCACACTTAGCGTTTTCCAGTCCCAGTTCATCTTCCCCCCGACGCCGCGCCGAACAGCATGACGCCGTCAAGCTGCCGGACCGCGCCCTCGCCGACGCGCTCTCCTCCCCGAGCCCTCGCCGACGCCCTAGCTGACGTGCCCTCGTGCCCTCGCCCTCGCCCGCGCCCTCGCCCTCGCCACGCGCCGTCCTCGTCGCCGGCCTCGAGCCCGCCGTCCTCGTCGCCGACGCGCCCTCGCCCTCGCCGCGCGCCGTCCTCGTCGCCGGCCTCGAGCCCGCCGTCCTCGTCGCGCCCTCGCCCTGCGGAGTCCGCCGTCCTCGTCGCGCCCTCACCCCGCCACAGTGAGCCCCCCTTCCCATGTCCCCTGCTCCCCGTCGCCGCTGCTCCATGTCCTCTGTTTTTTTCATGTATATGTGTATTTTTTTGCGGGCATGTATATGTGTATATGTTCATGTATATGTTTTTTTCATGTATATGTGTATATGTTCATGTATATGTGTGTATATGTTCATGTATGAGATGAGATAGATAGATAGATAA
The DNA here is from genome assembly GCA_039707655.1 of Elymus sibiricus. Classification (NCBI taxonomy): domain Eukaryota; kingdom Viridiplantae; phylum Streptophyta; class Magnoliopsida; order Poales; family Poaceae; genus Elymus; species Elymus sibiricus. The sequence goes on along the minus strand of CM077665.1, from coordinate 565,290,176 downwards.
ATTTTCATGTGTATATGTTCATGTATGAGATGTATATGTGCACTTTTGTATACAAACTTCGTTGTTTTTCATATGTACGAAAATGTAGAGTGAAAACGAAAACAAACATATAAGAAAAAAAAGGAAAAAAATGAAGAAGGAAAAGAAAACCGCCCGGCCCGGCCACCACGGCATTTTCATAAAGTTTTTCCACCGAGTCCACGTCGCACCGAGCACCCGCGGCGAAGCAAGTCTTTTTTTGAAGGTAGTTTTTTTGTTAAATGAAAATGTTGGCATCGGCTCTATCATCACATTGGCATCGGCTCTATCTATCAACAAGGCCACGGGAAGACCTCGGCCCCCTATCATCACGTTGCATCGGCTCCCCGAGTGCTTTCCAACGGATCCGGAATGTATGTCGTTGTACATGGGGGGGGTCTATATACCCCCTCCCCGATAACTTCGACATGAGGGGGGGGGGTCGATCTACCCAACTCTCGAGGCCACCCAAACCCGAGAAAAAAAGCATTGTCCATATACCACCCCACCCAAACCCTACAAGTGTTGTCGAGGCCACCCCAAACCGGGCGTCGGACATTCATGAGAGAGGCGGTCCGGACGTCGGACATTCATGTTTGTATATTAATTGCCATGTTGTAATATTTGCAGAAACTATGGATCCAAGAGACTTGGAACACGAACAGTTGTTGGGGGACATAATCCACGACGGACGTGATATCTTGTCGTATCTCAATGACACCGATGGTCTGGAAGGAGAGGATGATGGCTCCGGTGATCGAACAATGGAGGAGGAAGGACATGATCATGATGGCTCCGGTGACCGAATGCCGGAGGAAGAAGGAGACCATGATGACGGCTCTGATGATCGAACGGAGGAGGGAGCTGTTGCAAAGTCCGGCGAGGTATGTATATTAATTAAGCCTGTACTGACTAGCTAATTGATGCATTAATTGTTTTGGTATGTACATATATTAATTAACTCTTCTTTCTTCTTTTATAGCCCTCCGGATCGAGCCAAACTTCGGTAACGAGACGAGGCCCGAAGAAGAGGTTGCGCAAGGAAGAAAAGTTCACGATCACAGCACTCGCGCACGATGGCCATCCGATTGAACCCAAGCGGACCAAGGACGCATTTTCTGCTCAGTGCGGAGCTATTGTTAGGGACTACATCCCGATCAGCATCAAGCAATGGAATAAGCCTAAGGACGGCGCCCCTGATGGTGATTATGTCACCGATAGACAGAAAGATGATCTTTGGACCGCGCTGAAGGCAAATTTCACCCTACCGCCAGAGGAGGATCCGAATAAGCCAGTTATAGAGCCACTGGTCAAGGCGTGTGCTCTTAAGAAGATGGCAGATCTATTCAGGAGGTGGAAGAATGAGTTGAAATCAAAGTTTGTCGACAAAGGGAAGACTCCAGAATTCACCGGACGATTTGAGAAGATAGGTGATCACTGGCCCGCATTTGTGGCCTACAAGACATCGGACAAGAGTAAAAAAATGTCAGAGACAAACAAGGTCAATGCTGCAAAGAAGCAGTATCACCATCACACGGGTCAGGTGGCTACCTCAGAGCCCGGCCGTTGTGGGACAAAGCTGAGAATGACCTGATTGCTAAAAACGTTGTACCACAGACATTGAATTGGACAGACCGTTCAAGGACTTGGTTCTTCGGGGTTGGGGGAACTTTGGACCCTGAAACAGGGAAGTACCGTTGGACGAACGAGCAACTTGCGATACCCATGAACAAGCTTCAGGAGTATATCACCGCAGCGCAGGAAGGGACGTTCATTCCCAACAGAGAGAAGGACGAGCTGACTGAGGCCCTAGGGAATGCTGAGCACCCTGGACGAACACGAGGCACACCAGGCTCCATTCCGTGGAAGGTTGGGTTTCCCGACGCAGGTGGTTACAGAAGCCGGGAGAGAAAGAGGAAAGCGGAGCTGAGCGAAATTCAGAAGCTGAATGCAAGACTACAAAAGCTACAGGAAGCTGAGAGCCAGCGAGCTGCCGGCCAACCATCTCAGCGGCACGAAGCTACCCCAGAAGCTACCCCGCCATCTCAGCGGAGAAGCAGCGTCGCTTCCACGGAGCCCGTTCAGCCTGACTTCACGGCTCCTATCTACCCCGTGGATACTATCACGGAGGCTCAAAATTGCGAGCTCATGACGAAATGCTGGAACCTCACTTTCAAGGCGGCTGTCGGCTCTATTGCACCTCCTCAACCCAACGGAACTTTTCACTGCTCACCGATTCCACATGGCTATGCTGTTGTGATGGTGGATGAAGTAATGGAGGGATTTGAGGAGCTCGAGCTTGACCAGTCTACAGGTGAAGGAGAGAATAAGCTGGCTCGTGCTCTGAGGAGTACATGTCTATGGCAGAAGGAGTACATCAAGCTTCCAAACTGGGCGCCTCCGCCTCCTCCTCCTCCTCAGGCGAATCAGGGCTCTTCGCCTCCTCCTCCTCCTCCTCCTCCGGCGCGTGATCAGGGCACACCGCCTCCTTCTCCGGCTCCTCCGACGCGTGAGGGCACTCCGCCTCCTCCTCCTCCTCCTCCGGCGAGTGATCAGGGCACACCGCCTCCTTCTTCGGCTCCTCCGACGCGTGAGGGCACTCCGCCTCCTCCTTCGCCTACTCCGGCACGTCGGAGCAGTACGCCTCCTCCTCAGCCTCGTCGGCAACGGCAGAAGACAAACGCCGCCGCTCCGCCTCGTCCTCCGCCTCGTAAGCAACGACGGAAGAGAGACGCCGCCGCTCCGGCGGCTAGCAGTACAAGATGAGGCGGGAGGGAATACAGATACGGTCCATCTCTCAAGCCTCTGGAAAAGTTACCATATGAGAGGACCGAGTCTGAAAACGAGGAGATATGTCAGGCCGAATTGACGGCCCATTTTGCAAAGAAAACTCCAGCTCCGAAGGAGAAGCTAGATCCGGTGAAAGTGATGCGCACTATCGATGCCCTGAAGCGACCACCACCGCCTCCGCCGGATTCCAACTTTGACCGCTGTGTTAAAAAGACATATCAAGACGCGCGGCGGTCGGGAAGTACTTCCAGTGATGCAAGGTTAGCAAAACAAAGAAGTGGGAAAAAAATTCCCCAGCTCGGCGAACAGGCGAACCAATCGTGCCCCCCACTCAAGGTGTCTAGCGATATCGTCGCTAATCATCCGGGGATGGTGCCCGGTACCAATCCTGGTGATTACCTGAGCGATGATGTACAGTTTGAGCCGTTGGAGGTGGACGAATTCAGTTACCGGTACGGGCGGCCTCTCGTCAAACTTGATCATCCTCCTCTAACAACGATGATGCGAACATTGCATGAATGGTACATGAAAACCTGCAGCGAGTCTGGGAGGGATACTTTGATGCTGAGAATTAAAGAGGAGAACGACCTCGTTGGAATGGATCTGTTGAATATTGAATTTGAGGAGATATTCCAGTTATACAATCAAAAGGCCCTCGACAAAACCATCGTGACTTGCTACTGTCTGTAAGTACTACTTCTGTAATTAAGTCTCTCTATATATATAGCCCAGCTCTTTCATTGCATGTATATATAATTATCCTCACTATATTATGCAGATTGAAGATCGTCGAATGCAGAAAAGCACAAATGTATGACATTGGGTTCATTAACCCAAATATCATACATGAGTTTACGGTTAAAATCAATGTCACACAAACCGAGGACAACTTGCTACAATCGTTGCTTAAAAATCAAAACAAAGGGACAATACTCTTTCCTTACAACTTCAAGTGAGTGTTACTGTCTTGTGCATATTCGGTTTCCCTTATTACTCAAGGTTATAGTAATGTAATTGATGAGTTATGCATGCGTGCGCAGGTACCACTTTATTCTGCTAGAGATTAAGCTTGAGCGGGAAGTAGTAACCGTCTTAGACTCGAAACGAAAAGATCCCCAGGAATATGCGGACATGACTAAAATGCTCCAGAAGTAAGTTCAATCGATCATTATCGCATCATATCGGCAACTTTGTTCATTTCCTGATATCAAGTAATTATTTTCTTTGTCTGGCAGGGTTTGGAAAGAGTTCACCGCAATTGTTCCGGCACTGCCGAGGGAGCTGCGATTTACACATCCGAAAGTAAGCAGTACTAGCTAGTTCCACGCATCTCCCATTGATTCTAGTTCCATCAATACCATTTATCATGCTTGATTATCAGTTTGATTGAACTCTATTTCTCGTAAAGTGCTTGTGGCAGGAAAAAGGGAATAATTTTTGTGGATACTACGTTTGCGAGTTCATCTACAACGCGACGACCCCTAAGCGGGGCTACTCTAAAAAACAATTTCAAGTGCGTAAGCAATAATATTCACAATTTTATTTTATTACCATGATTTGTGTTGAGTTTCATTCATATATATGTATTGACCCCCTTCTTCAAATTAGATGTGGCAGATGTGGGATGAACTCCTACCACATGATCGCATACGAGCAATTCAAGAGGAATTAGCGGGATTCTTTCTTGACCACGTCATAAATAAAGCCGGAGAATACCATCTGGAATTTGAAATTAAATGTTAGGGATTGTAAGAGATCTTATATTGTATATATGTAGCTAGTAGCGTCGGATAGATATACGAAAACTTGTTCTTCGACCAATCTTTCGGAGAAAGAGAGGTCCATCACTTCTCTGTGTATATGTTCATGACGATCTTGTGTACTTAATTGTTCCTTCGTTTGCTTACTAGCTAGCGTGTCGAGTTCTCTCTATAGTAGCTAGCGTCGACCAAGCACGGAGAAAGAGAGGACACTTCTCTCTATTAGCTAGCTAACACAATATGAAACACCTCAATTAACCCTACAAACCCCCCTAACCCCCCCCCCCTTTCAAAAAAAAAACCCCAGCGCCTTTTGGTCCCGGTTGGTGATTCCAACCGGGACTAAAAGTTCTGCCTTTTGGTCCCGGTTGGTGTTACCAACCGGGACTAAAGGTCCTCCTGCCTGGGCTCCCAGCACCGGCCACGTGGAGCCCCTTCTGTCCCGGTTGGTAAGCGAACCAGGACTAAAGGTTTTGGGCTTTAGTCCCGACCCTTTAGTCCCGGTTCCAGAACCGGGACTAAAGGCCCTTACGAACCGGGACAAATGGGGGTTTTCCTACAAGTGGAGAGGTTAGTCGCGGAGAGGTACAATTCATGGTTAATAGTGAATGTGTCTTGGTTCAACAGTATGTGATGTTACCCTTCATATTGAGTGTTCGGTAGGCGAGTCACCCTTGAATAGCCAAACTCCTCTTGCCGGGATTGTTTGACTCTATTGTCCTGCCTTCCGTTACCATCATCAATGGTTGATTCAGCAATTAAGGTCGCTAGACCGGACCAATGCTCTAAGCATTGTGGCTTCTCGTGCTCCTGGTATTGTCTTCGCTCCTCATTGATATCAACACATGTCACCTGGAGGTTGCGGATTCGCTGGACAATAAGTGCTTACCCATGTAGGTCTCTGAATCATGTTATCTGGGCCCTTAAATTGGACAACAAGCATTATGAACACCATGGATAATCAACCTTGTAATCGTGCATAATAACAACTAAATATATAATTAACAATTAGGCACAAACACATCTAACCAATCCCCTACATCTCCCATGCCCGGGGGAATTACTCACGCATGAGACAGAAATCACAGCCAAACATGGAGATCAAATAATAGGGAATCATATTGATATTACCGTGGTTTGCCACTGTAAGATGAATGACTATCCGGATCACGATCTTTGAGACAAGGTATGAATAGAGTTTACAAATCCTAGTCTTACAAGTATGAATCTCGCTCTAATGGTGGTGTTCTCGATGGTGGAATGGAGCATCTCATTGCAGAGGAGCCCGTAACGGATCTAAGTGAAGCTATTCTCCTCCGGATCTTCCTCCTCTGCCCTGGTCTTTGTTTCTTCTTCCTCCGTCGCTCTGATGGTCTGTCCCCCGTTACGAAAGTTGTTGTGGTAGATGAGAGGGAGGCGGCGCCGTAGTGTACAATTGTTGATACAAGTGCTTGCGCTCGTATCGTTGGTCGTCTTCCCTTCTGTTAATGCCAAATAAATTTCTACACAACAGGAAGTTGTCCCTTTCCTTTTCATATACTCCAATATGGCCTTATATCCTTCCAAAAGTGTTGCGTCCTGAAATCAACGCAAAAATATAAGGTTTCTTTATTTTTGATAAATTATCGTTAGTGGAAAGTTGAAAACCGGCAAAACCCTGAGTCAAACCATGAATAAATCCCTCAGAAAACACTATATAAAATAGAGCCATCAAACTCCCTCAAGCTTAGAGTGTTGCTCCTCCTCGAGCAATTAAAAGATAAAAATGAACGGCGGGGAACTTGACGTCTAAATAAAAAGTCTTACTAGTCCAAGAGGAAATAGTATCGCCGTCTTCAGAGATGATACTAATATTTGAAAGGTTGCACCTAACCTCACTGCCTAACCACATAGAGTCTACTAAGAAAGATTTTGAGTTCTTTTCCCAAGTCTTAAGAGTTAGCTAGGCTGCGAAAACAAGTCGAAAGCGCCTCTCTTTTGAGAGTCAAAACATTTTAAGCACACAAGGCACTTTCATAATTTTAATACGTCGATGAAGTTTGGTGGCCATTATCTTGCCTGGGATAGCTACTTTCTAACACTAAAGTATCATTATCAAATCTAAAAGTCATGAACTTTATAAGTGAACAATGCTTCGCATTTGTAATAATCAGGTTTGGGGGCCATTATCTTGCCTAGGATAGCGATTACAACTACACCCATCTTGCCACTCTTAACCAAGATGTAAGTGATCAGGCAGTTGAGCTTTGCGTCATAGCGTTTCCGCTACTGGCGCTCCCCTACTCATAGCTAAAATTTGGGATTAACCCTGGGGCGTTAGTAAGCTAGTGGAGTAGTCAACTCTCTAAGAATCACTCATGGTACATCAGCTCATTGGTAATTAGAGTGGAGGACAAATGCATAAAAAGAATTAGAGTGAGGGAATTTTAGAGCATTTTTGTTCACATAAAAACTTTTTCATTGAAAACACCAAGCCTATTCACAAATTAATTAAGCGCTTGGTCACAAGATTGTAGCTCCATCGTCAAAGTCAAGTGTGGATCGCTACAGGTCATACTAAACAAAGACGAACACGAATCTCTTTTAGCTCCTCTCTTTCTTAATTATAAAACTTTCTCTTTTTTTTTCAAACTTAAGACAGAGCTCGTCAAACAAAACTAAACTAAAAAGGCTCATGAGAAGAAAAATAACTACTCCCTCTGCATTAGGCATCTTAGGTTGTATACCACGACCATGGTGAAGGAAAAATGAGAGAACTTTGATGTTTATTTGCTAATTAATACCATTACATGCGGATAACTGACCACTGCATGCTGTGTTAGGTAGTCTCAATTCATCGAAGGCATACACGCCCCACGTCCCCTATTGGCTGATTCCCTTTTTCGTGGCAAGAAATAGAGAACAAGGTGGGGAGTTAATGCATTGCGCCTAAGTGTTTTGGGATTATCTAGTTTTCGTAATGTGCCTAATGCACTGGTACACAGGGAGTAATTGTTTTCGACTAAGCGGGGAGTAAGGCTTAAGTGCAACCAAACAAATAATAATATGATCAAGTTTAAACTTGCAAGAGAGGTGAAGATAGAAATAGTATTCCTTCTCTTGCTGGTTTGGCCTTGTTCTTAAGTTGCGTTCCCATTATTCTTCTCATCTTCGAACTGCTAGAAGCGACTAAGCCAAAATTCTGCAATCAAGAACAAAAACCGAAGACAGCTCCAACAAACAAAACTACCAGGGCTACTCTAACTTTTATTATGCAAAACTGAAAGTAAACATGCTTAACGGAAAAGAAAATAAATAAAAATAATAAAAACAAATATGCATGCAAGGTTAAAGGAGTAATTTATCTCCCCCAAGCTCAGGCTTTTGGCCTTGCTGGGTCTAGTCAGGGCTCTGCTGTCCTCCCCGTGGTGCCCACTGGTATTGAGTACCGAGGAGTGTGGGCACCAGCTGCCCTCGAGGAGGCCCCTGGTGCCTGAGTTGATGGCGGCCGGGTAGCTCGGCTGGAAAACAGACGGATACGACGGGTGGTGACCGCTAGGGGACAACGAGGCCATGAACCGCGTGAGATGCTGGGATACTGTGGTCACGTTTGTGTCAATGTGCTGGAGCGTCTGCTCGATAGTCCCCACACACCGCACCAGCTGCTCGTACTCCTGAGTCCTGACCAGGAATGTAGTTGTCGTAGGCAGCATGGGGTGTCAAAGGCCCTGTAGTGCTGCTGCTGCGGCTCCTCCTGCTGCTTCTCACTAGCACCCCCTGCCTGGTAAGCCCAAGGGTTCCACCCGGCAGCGTCTGGCATCTCCTCCTCCTCTTGCCCGGCTGTGACCTTCATATCCTGAATTTCCTGAAAAGTTAAGACCCAATTATTGCGCCCCTGAAATCCAAAAGCTTGCGGGAGAGGGTGGTGTACTAATTCCTCCTTCCCCGAACAATATACCCAAGAACCCGGCATTAACCAAAGCACGCCTATTAATTTTACTAGGCCCAAGAACGTACTTTAAATCAAGTAAATTTGCTTGCACAGCTTGAGAAATAATAGTAATGACGCCACCATAACGAGTGCTACCTGACGCCTGCAGCTTTTGCTTGCGGAAGTGTGCGATCATGAGCTCTCCCAAGTTTGGACTAAAGGCCGGCTAGAGGTTGAGCTTGGTGTAGTGCAAACAAATCTCGAGGATCGCCATGCCCCCTGCATGTTCTCGGCCAAAGATAGTGTTGACCAGGAATGTGGTGAAGTAGCAAATCATCAGGTTCTGTATAGTGGTGAATTTGGCCTTGGAGAAGTTGAGGTCGCGCTTGGCGGAGACCAACTCCCAAGTCACACATATTTCAGCGCTATGCTCGTCTTTCATGTTGACGACACCTGTATGCTCAAAGCCAAAAATATCGCAAACTCGGGATAAAGGAACTATGTGTAATTCACCTCAAAGGGTGAAGCTGCACGAGTAGTTGACCCCCTCTTGCTCGAGGTTGTCCTGGAAGATGGCCAGGAGCTCCAAAGTGAGCTCCTTGTACGTCTCGGGCGTACATATGAACAAACGCGGGCACTCCCACATTCTCGGCCATCTAGTCGAGGTCGGCGGACATACCACCTATCCTAGGCTTACGCTGCCTTCTTCCTCGCTTAGTTCTTGTAGCCTCATCACCCTGGTTTTCTATGCTAGTCCCTTCGTCATGATCGGTCGCTTCTTCAGCACCGGTGCCAGACTCCTCTCCCCATGCGGACTCATCCAGGTCATGCGACGAGTAGTTCGTCTCGTCGGTGCCGGAGTGATCCCGGGGAGCTTCCATACGTGACGGCGCCAAAGCATCATCCGTTGGTGTCCGCTCCTAAGAGGCGGGGGTATCTCCGGCCATCTTAAAACTATATGGTAAATTTGTTAAATAAAATTAACCGAGCATATAAAATTTAAAAATGAATTGATAATATAATTAAAATAACTATAAAATTAACTAAAACAACTATAAAATTCATAGAAAATTTTGGCATGACCTTTACTAAAAATGACACATATTGAGTGCCAGGAATTTAACAAAACGTTGACGAATCAACATTTCGTCAAAAAATTAGCACTCATAATTCACTGAAAAAAAGAAAACACAACACGAGATCGTGAGCGACATAAAGTTACCTCGGCTCGATGGCCGGTACCACACAATACATATATCACAATTCACAATACATGCACATATCATGCATCACAACAACATATCATCCATCACAGTTCACAATACACATATCATCCATCACAACGACATATATGGATGGCGGATATCCATCACAAGCACACATTCTTCATTATGCATAGATCGCGAGCAAAACAAACAGTGGAGGAGGGGATAAACCAGCTATAGTGGGAGAGGAAGGGTCCGGGCGGAGGTCACCGAGTAGGTCAAGGTGGAGGCCGAGGCACTCTATGTATACCAAAGTTTAGAAATAAAATAGCAAAAATCAACTATAACTAGAACTACAACTATAGCAAAAATTAGCAAATAACTAGAACAAGAACTATATATATAACTAGAACTAGAACTAACCTATATATATAACTAGAACTAACCTATATAACTAGAACTAGAACTAACCTAGCTAGTATATAACTAGAACTAGAATTAACAACCATGTGAACTAACACTAATAACTAGAACCTATATGAACCAGAACTAACCTATATGAACTAACCTAGCTAGCATATAACTAGAAGCTAACAACTATAACTATACAACTACAAATTATATAACTATGTATGCATATGCAACTACTATAAATTAGCCCTAACTAAAATTAGCAACTAACAACTAGAATTATATACTAACAGCTAATAACTAATTAACTAACAACTAAGAACTAACCCTACCTAGCAACTAACAAGTACTAACTATCCCTAATTAGCAGAAGTTTGCAAGAATCAAAAAATTTGAGAAGAGAGGCTAGGGGAGCAAACCCGCGTAGAAAGAGGGATCGGAGCGTTGGCCGATGCATCGGGGTGTGGGGAAGTCGTCGACTGTGGGTGCGTGGTGGGTGGAGGAGTCGCACGGGACCGGGTCGTCAGGGCGTGTGGATGCCGGCGACCGAGGGCACGCGGTGGTGGTGGACTCGCACGGGATCAGGGCATCAGGGCGCAGGGAAGCCGGCGACCGCGGTGGCGATCAGGCTGCGGGCAACAACGGCGGATATCGAGCACGTGAGAGACAGAGAGATGGGAGTGCGTGGGATTGGGGAATTGTTTTCTCCAAGTCCCGCCCTGTGGGGGTTATGCGTGGTAACTAACTGCTAATTGTACCAGTTGCAGGGATTTAGTTTTTTTTAGGGTTTTAGTATTTTAGGGTTAGGGTTATGGTCCAATTTTTTTTCGATATTGAGGGTACACCATTGAAAGTTGCATTTTTTTACTTATTAGGTTTAATTTGCTATTTTTAGGGCATTAAATGTATTTCTAGGTATTAAATGGAGGTAAATGGTTTTTGAATTTTTAAAAAGTGTAAATTAATCTGAAAAATATGAAACTTAGAATGGTGTCATGGTATGACCTCTAGAGGCTGTGGTAAAACTTTGAGAGATTTACACAAAAGTTGTGATGTACGTCGGTTAGAAAATGAATCATCTCTGGGGAAGAATCAGAGTTTCGAAGAAAAAGTGTGAGGTTTGAAGAGGAACTCAAAGTTTTTCCCATCATTTGGCCTTGAACTTTTTCTGTATTTAAGATACACCATTAGAAGTTCCATGTAATAATTTGGCACTTTTTAGGGTTAATTTGTTATTTTTAGGGCATTTAATGGATATCAAGGTATTTAATGAATATAATTCAAATTTGAACTACAGGTACATTACAAAATGCCCAAAAATTGGTATAAAATCATATTTAATTTCTTGAGTATATATTTAGGTCATATGCAAGAAATGTTTTGAAAATGCAATCATCTGTATGGGAAAAATTAAATAGTAAATTTGAGGTAAATGGTTTTTGAATTATTAAAAAGTGTAAATGATGTCTTAAAAATATAAACTTGGCAAGGTGTCATGGTATGACCACTAGAGGCCATGGTAAACATTTTAGAGTGTTAACAATAGTTGTGATGTACATCGCTTAGAAACTTAAGCTTATCCAAGGAAGAAATCGTAGTTTGGAAGGGAAAGTACATGCAAAAGGGAAACTCAGAGTTTTGTTCATCATTTGACCTTCATATTACACAAGTACATACTAATGTGCATTCGTAAGAGATACAACTTGATATTACATCATTAATTAAGTGCAAATACAAAAGGAGATACAATTAAAATGTCATAAATTAATTGCCGCTAGCACAAGCTAGTACTTGTCACTTCTCAACGGTTCTGTTGATCTTCTTCCTGGTATACGTTAGCCACTTCTTGTGACTCCATCTTAAGAAGAGACAGCCAGTAGTAGGTGATGTAGTTCAGCTCCTTCTCATGGTCCATTTCTTGCCATCGTCGTCATTTTCTCCTTCCGTTGGGTCACCGAATTGGTCAAAGTCTTCCTCGTCAACGACTTCATCCATTCCAACCATACTCCTTTCGCCTCTCCTCGTGACAAGACGGCTTGGTCTCGTCGGGTCGATTATGTAGAAGCATTGGGCCACCTTTTTACCTAATACCCATGGCTCATTTAGGTAGCTAATTGCTTTCACATTCACTGCCCTAATAGGCTTTGCTGGAGGTATAAACATGGTAGTGAAATAGTCTTTGAATTCGAGTTGCTTCACCCATTTGACATAGGACACGGGGATCTTGGTCTCCTCCGAGTAGTCAAATTCTCAAATCTCTTCGAGCCTGCCACAGTATCTATCGTTTACCTTACCGGTCAAGGCCTCCATCGTCACCCAGAGTTTTGGTACATCCCTATCTGGTGTCTGGCCTCCGTATGGAATGTGTATCCATTGATATCATATGCTTGGTATGTCACAAGATTCATCATGGGGCCTTGTGCCAAGGCGAAGAAAGTCTTTGCTCTGGCATCATGCGTTGGCAATGGATTCTCCCAATGTACTTTCTGAACTAATCTACGAAGTCAGAGTTGTGCTCTCTCTAGATTTGATCCTCGGTCCTCTTTTGCCGAAGGTCAACGCACTAGTACATGACCCCCTAATTAGCGGCATTCGGAAGTGCTTATTAGCAGCTTTCGGGTGGCACATTGCAAATATCACGTCGTTGGTAAGCGTGCACGCCGAACGCCGCTAGTACATGTCTCACTGGCAGCGTGCGGTAAATCAAACGCTCCTAGTATATAACACAGTAGCGGCGTTTAGTGGGCCGGAACGCCGCCGGTATGGCATAACAGTAGTAGCGTACGCTGGCCGCGCACGCCGCAAAGCTTTTGGGTTATTAGTACGTTCACTCCTTTCCGGACGCTTGTAATACTTTGTTTAGGGAAGAAAGTAATTTACCAAGGACGCTGCTAATACTTTGTTTAGGGAAAAACGAAATTTTCCATGGTAGCAAAAATTGCTGCCGTGGCAACATTTGCACATTTCATTAATATATAAAGATATAAAGTATGCATTGAATAAAAAATTGTATGTATGTTTAACATTTTACATGAATCCAAATATTCAAATTGTAACATACACGCGTTTACATAACCCTTGGCCACAAGCCTAGCCTTGTACTTTTCAATTGTACCATCGGGCCTAAGCTTCCTTTTGAACACCCACTTACATCCCAATGGTTTGCAACCATAGGGACGCTCAGTAATTTCCCATGTGCCGTTAGCCATGATGGAATCCATCTCGCTACGGACCGCATCTTTCCAGTAGTCAGCATCAGGAGATGCATATGCTTCTGCGATAGAAGTGGGATTATCATCCACGAGGTACACAAGGAAATCATCACCAAAGGTCTTTGCAGTCCTTTGTCTCTTGCCCCTAACAAGGGTTTCCTCGTCATCCTCCTCAGGATTTTCATCATGTGTTTGTTCATAATATTCCATAGGAATGGCAGGCTCAGGAGTCTCCTCAGATTCCTGTCTAGAAGTGCTTTGCATATCTCTCATGGGGAAAATATCCTCAAAGAATGTAGCATCCTTAGACTTCATAATTGTACCGACCTTCACGTCAGGTACCTCAGATTTCACTACTAGAAATATATAGCCAATGCTATTCTTAGCGTAGCCCAAATTAACGCAGTTCACGGTCTTTGGTCCAAGCTTACACTTTTTGGGGATCGGCACATTGACTTTCGTCAAACAGCCCCAAGTGCATAAGTAAGAGAGCGTCGTCCTTCTCTTTGACCACTGCTCATAAGGAGTGACCTCATTATCTTTTGTCGGAACCTTATTCAGGACATGACATGAAGTCAATATAGCCTTCCCCCACCATGCCTTGGATAAACCCGATGTATCTAACATGGCGTTAACCAAATCAGTTAGAGTACGGTTTTTCCGCTCGGCAACCCTGTTTGACTGGGGCGAATAGGGAGGCGTCCTCTCATGAATAATACCGTGTTCCGCACAAAAAGAATCAAACTCATTAGAGAAGTACTCTCCACCACGATTAGATCGGACTCGTTTAATTTTCTTTTCAAGTTGATTCTCAACTTCTGCCTTATAGATTTTAAAGTAGTGTAGAGCCTCATCTTTAGTATTTAACAGATACACATCGCAATATCTAGTGGAATCATCTATCAATGTCATGAAGTATTTCTTCCCACCTTTAGTCAACACACCATTCATCTCACAGAGATCAGAATGTATGAGTTCTAACGGCGCCAAGTGTCTCTCCTCCGCAGCCTTGTGAGGCTTGCGAGGTTGCTTTGGTTGCACACACGAATGACACTTAGAACCTTTGGCTAATGTGAAACTCGGGATTAAATTTAGTTTTGCTAGCCGCGACATAACACCGAAACTAATGTGACAAAGACGTGAATGCCAAAATTCTTAACATTCGAATGAATATTGTTCATGATTTTATTACAAAAATCTGCAAGGGAAAAGCGGAACAGACCTCCGCATTCATAACCTTTTCCAACGAAAATTCCATATTTCGTAACAGCTACTTTATTAGACTCGAAGACCAACTTAAACCCTTCTCTACACAGAAGGGACCATTAATGAGGTTCTTCTTGATGGCGGGGACATGCTGCACGTTCTTCAGCTGCACGATCCTTCCCGAAGTAAACTTCAGATCGACCGTGCCAACACCAAGAACAGAAGCACTCGCGCCATTCCCCATCAATACGGACCCGCGCTCTGTGACCTGATAAGAAGAGAACAATAAGATGTCAGCACACACATGAATATTTGCACCCGTGTCCACCCACCAATCGGTGGACTGACAAACTAAAAATACAGTAAATAAATTACCGTACCCAGATGCACAACTTTCACTGTTGCCCACAATCATATTGGCAGACTTGGAGTCCTGCGCTGGCTTCTTGTACTTGTTTGGGCACTTGTTGGCCCAATGTTCCTCTAAACCATAAGTAAAGCAGCCCTCTCCCTTCTTATTCTTCTTGAAGGTCTTCTTTCCCTTCTTCTTAAAGTCGGTATTCTGTTGGACATAATTCTTTCCCTTGGGCTTGTGGGAATTGAAGTTCCTCTGATGTACCATATTGGCAACAGAAAAGCTTTCGACCGCTTTTCCATGCGAGTCCTTTGCTCTTGAGTTCTGCTCAACACTCAGATGGCTGATGATATCCTCTACTGAGAATTCACGCCTCTGATGTTTCAGAGTGGTAGCAAAGTTCCTCCAGGAATTAGGGAGCTTAGCAATTATATAGCCCGCGACAAACTTGCCCGGCAAATTGCACTTCAGAACCTCAAGTTCTTTAGCAATGCATATTATCTCATGAGCCTGTTCCAACACAGAACGGTTGTCAACCATTTTGTAATCGTGGAACTGCTCCATAACATACATCTCGCTCCCAGCATCGGTGGCCCCGAATTTATATTCGAGCGCCTCCCACAAATCCTTGGCAACCCCCACATGTAAATATGGGTCGACCAGCTTAATAAGATAGCTGCATGCATCACTTTGAACCTTTGGTCCCGGTTCCAGCCACGAACCGGGACCAATGAGATGCCTATATATACCCCCCCCTCCCCCCCCGCCAGCGAGCAGAGCACTCCACACTGCTCTGTTTTTCTGGCCGGCGAGGGGAGAGCTTTGTGGTGCTCTAGCTCACCTCCTAGACAACGAAGAAGAAGAGGATGACAACAACTACCCGCCCCCTGAATACGGTGATGCTGCAATGGGGGAAACTGAAGATGAAGAGGAACCAGACGATGTGCCCGATGATGATCTTCGCCGGGTCATTGTTGATGCACAGAGAGAATGCGAAAGTGAAAGGGAGAAGTTGAAGTTCGATCGCATGTTAGAGGATCACAAAAAAGGGTTGTACCCAAATTGCGAAGATGACAACAGAAAGCTCGGTACCACACTGGAATTGCTGCAATGGAAGGCAGACAATGGTGTATCTGACAAGGGATTTAGTTCGCTACTGAAAATAATGAAGAAGAAGCTTCCAAAGGATAACGAATTGCCCGGCAGTACGTACGAAGCAAAGAAGGTTCTATGCCCTCTAGGATTGGAGGCGCAGAAGATACATGCATGCCCTAATGACTGCATCCTCTACCGCGGTGCGTACGAGGATTTGAACGCATGCTCGGTATGCGGTGCCTTGCGGTATAAGATCAGAAGAGATGACCCTGGTGATGTTGAGGGCCAGCGCACCGGGAAGAGGGTTCCTGCCAAGGTGATGTGGTATGCTCCTATAATACCACGGTTGAAACGTCTGTTCAGAAACAAAAAGCATGCCGAGTTGATGCAATGGCACAAAAAAGACCGTAAGAAAGACGGGAAGTTGAGAGCACCCGCTGACGGGTCGCAGTGGAGAAAGATCGAGAGAAAGTGGAGCGACTTTACAGGTGACCCGAGGAACGTATGGTTTGGTTTAAGTGCAGATGGCGTTAATCCTTTTGGGGAGCAGAGCAGCAAGCATAGCACATGGCGTGTGACTCTCTGTATGTATAACCTTCCTCCTTGGTTGTGCATGAAGCGGAAGTTCATTATGATGCTAGTGCTCATCCAAGGCCCTAAGGAACCCGGCAATGACATTGATGTGTACCTAAGGCCATTAGTTGATGAACTTTTACAGCTATGGAATGGAAGAGGTGTACGTGTGTGGGATGAGCATGCACAAGAGGAATTCGACCTACGAGCGTTGCTGTTTGTAACCATCAACGATTGGCCTGCTCTCAGTAACCTTTCAGGACAGACAAACAAAGGATACCACGCATGCACACACTGTTTAGATGACACCGACAATATATATTTGGACAAATGCAGGAAGAATGTGTACCTGGGGCATCGTCGATTTCTTCCGACCAACCATCAATGTCGAAAGAAAGCAAAGCATTTCAAAGGTGAGGCAGATCACCGGAAGAAGCCCGCCCTCCGTATTGGTGATCACATACTTGATATGGTCAATGATTTACAAGTAATATTTGGAAAGGGTCCTGGCGGACTATCTGTTCCGACTGACGATGCGGGACGCGCACCCATGTGGAAGACCCACAGTACGGAATGACAACAGTGGATCTGAACAATCTTGGGTATACAGACGAACCATTCGTCCTAGCCAATGATGTGGCGCAGGTTTTCTATGTGAAGGACATGTCTACCAAACCGAGAAAAAGAAAAGATAAGGAAGCGAATACATCATACGATGAGCCAAAGCGCCACATAGTTCTTTCAGGAAAAAGAGACATCGTGGGATTGGAGGGCAAGATAGACATGTCTGAAGATTATGAAAAGTTTCATGAAATTCCTCCCTTCAAAGTCAACGCTGACCCAAGCACCCTCTTAAACGATGAAGATTATCCATGGTTATGCCGCAATAAGCAAAGGACACAAGCGAAGAAAAAATGAAGACTTTCTCTCCACAACTATATCATTGCAGTTACATGTGAAGAAATGAAATGCCTTTTGTAACAGATGAGTTTTCGTCCGAAACCCTGATACTTCGAAAGAGATTGTCCATTTTGTACACGAAGTGCATCCAGTTTTTGCCGTAACCCTCTCAACTTTTTATAACATGCTATGTGGGTGAAATGATGATACCATGCCAACTTTCAACCTTTTCAGAGTTCATTTGAAGTGCTTTTCAATTTCAGGGTCATTTAGCTCAAAAAAATCAGTAAATGCATGAAAAATACCAAATGAAGTCGGAAAGGGTTGAAAATTGATGATGTGGCTTTGAATGGTGCATTTTGAACACACAAAAAGTCTGGAGTTCAAATAAGTTCAAAAAAATGAAATCCCTTTGTAACAGATAAGTTTTCGTCCGAAACCCCGATACTTCGAAAGAGATTGTCCATTTTGTACACGAAGTGCATCCAGTTTTTCCCGTAACCCTCTCAACTTTTTATAACATGCTATGTGGGTGAAATGATGATACCATGCCAACTTTCAACCTTTTCAGAGTTCATTTGTAGTGCTTTTCAATTTCAGGGTCATTTAGCTCAAAAAAATCAGTAAATGCATGAAAAATACCAAATGAAGTCAGAAAGGGTTGAAAATTGATGATGTGGCTTTGAATGGTGCATTTTGAACACACAAAAAGTCTGGAGTTCAAATAAGTTCGAAAAATGAAATCCCTTTGTAACAGATGAGTTTTCGTCCGAAACCCTGATATAATGATAAAACACACTGGAAATAAATAAAGCCAAAAATAAAACAAAAATAAATAAAGCAAAAAACAAAACAAAATAATGGAAATTATGCAACTAAAATTATCATAGTATTTATTTGTTAAAAAGAATGAACTAAAATAACAGTAGAAAAATATTGGAAAAAATTTAAAAAATAAATAAAGCAAAAAACAAAACAAAAATACCGGAAAAAAATAAAAAAAATCTCGCCTACTGGTCCACAACGGCCTGCATAGGACGCAGGCCCGCAAGGCCCAGTAGGCCCACTGGGAATGACAACAGAGGTAGGCCCATAAGGCCTGCATTAGGGAGGAGCTTAATGCGGTGCCCGTGCTGGGGCTTATAAACTGGTCGAGGCGCCCCTCGACTAGCGAGGTGGGACTAAACTTCCACCACGCCGCTGTGCAAGGCCATTGGTCCCGGTTGGTGCCACCAACCGGGACCAATGCCTACCTTTCGTCCCGGTTGGTGCCACCAACCGGGACCAAGGGTCCCTGTTTCCCGCCCTTTGGGCTGACGAAAAGAGACCTTTGGTCCCGGTTGGTGGCACCAACCGGGACCAAAGGTAGGCATTGGTCCCGGTTGGTGCCACCAACCGGGACCAAAGGCTCCGGGTATATAAGCTCACACTTAGCGTTTTCCAGTCCCAGTTCATCTTCCCCCCGACGCCGCGCCGAACAGCATGACGCCGTCAAGCTGCCGGACCGCGCCCTCGCCGACGCGCTCTCCTCCCCGAGCCCTCGCCGACGCCCTAGCTGACGTGCCCTCGTGCCCTCGCCCTCGCCCGCGCCCTCGCCCTCGCCACGCGCCGTCCTCGTCGCCGGCCTCGAGCCCGCCGTCCTCGTCGCCGACGCGCCCTCGCCCTCGCCGCGCGCCGTCCTCGTCGCCGGCCTCGAGCCCGCCGTCCTCGTCGCGCCCTCGCCCTGCGGAGTCCGCCGTCCTCGTCGCGCCCTCACCCCGCCACAGTGAGCCCCCCTTCCCATGTCCCCTGCTCCCCGTCGCCGCTGCTCCATGTCCTCTGTTTTTTTCATGTATATGTGTATTTTTTTGCGGGCATGTATATGTGTATATGTTCATGTATATGTTTTTTTCATGTATATGTGTATATGTTCATGTATATGTGTGTATATGTTCATGTATGAGATGAGATAGATAGATAGATAAATTTTCATGTGTATATGTTCATGTATGAGATGTATATGTGCACTTTTGTATACAAACTTCGTTGTTTTTCATATGTACGAAAATGTAGAGTGAAAACGAAAACAAACATATAAGAAAAAAAAGGAAAAAAATGAAGAAGGAAAAGAAAACCGCCCGGCCCGGCCACCACGGCATTTTCATAAAGTTTTTCCACCGAGTCCACGTCGCACCGAGCACCCGCGGCGAAGCAAGTCTTTTTTTGAAGGTAGTTTTTTTGTTAAATGAAAATGTTGGCATCGGCTCTATCATCACATTGGCATCGGCTCTATCTATCAACAAGGCCACGGGAAGACCTCGGCCCCCTATCATCACGTTGCATCGGCTCCCCGAGTGCTTTCCAACGGATCCGGAATGTATGTCGTTGTACATGGGGGGGGTCTATATACCCCCTCCCCGATAACTTCGACATGAGGGGGGGGGGTCGATCTACCCAACTCTCGAGGCCACCCAAACCCGAGAAAAAAAGCATTGTCCATATACCACCCCACCCAAACCCTACAAGTGTTGTCGAGGCCACCCCAAACCGGGCGTCGGACATTCATGAGAGAGGCGGTCCGGACGTCGGACATTCATGTTTGTATATTAATTGCCATGTTGTAATATTTGCAGAAACTATGGATCCAAGAGACTTGGAACAAGAACAGTTGTTGGGGGACATAATCCACGACGGACGTGATATCTTGTCGTATCTCAATGACACCGATGGTCTGGAAGGAGAGGATGATGGCTCCGGTGATCGAACAATGGAGGAGGAAGGACATGATCATGATGGCTCCGGTGACCGAATGCCGGAGGAAGAAGGAGACCATGATGACGGCTCTGATGATCGAACGGAGGAGGGAGCTGTTGCAAAGTCCGGCGAGGTATGTATATTAATTAAGCCTGTACTGACTAGCTAATTGATGCATTAATTGTTTTGGTATGTACATATATTAATTAACTCTTCTTTCTTCTTTTATAGCCCTCCGGATCGAGCCAAACTTCGGTAACGAGACGAGGCCCGAAGAAGAGGTTGCGCAAGGAAGAAAAGTTCACGATCACAGCACTCGCGCACGATGGCCATCCGATTGAACCCAAGCGGACCAAGGACGCATTTTCTGCTCAGTGCGGAGCTATTGTTAGGGACTACATCCCGATCAGCATCAAGCAATGGAATAAGCCTAAGGACGGCGCCCCTGATGGTGATTATGTCACCGATAGACAGAAAGATGATCTTTGGACCGCGCTGAAGGCAAATTTCACCCTACCGCCAGAGGAGGATCCGAATAAGCCAGTTATAGAGCCACTGGTCAAGGCGTGTGCTCTTAAGAAGATGGCAGATCTATTCAGGAGGTGGAAGAATGAGTTGAAATCAAAGTTTGTCGACAAAGGGAAGACTCCAGAATTCACCGGACGATTTGAGAAGATAGGTGATCACTGGCCCGCATTTGTGGCCTACAAGACATCGGACAAGAGTAAAAAAATGTCAGAGACAAACAAGGTCAATGCTGCAAAGAAGCAGTATCACCATCACACGGGTCAGGTGGCTACCTCAGAGCCCGGCCGTTGTGGGACAAAGCTGAGAATGACCTGATTGCTAAAAACGTTGTACCACAGACATTGAATTGGACAGACCGTTCAAGGACTTGGTTCTTCGGGGTTGGGGGAACTTTGGACCCTGAAACAGGGAAGTACCGTTGGACGAACGAGCAACTTGCGATACCCATGAACAAGCTTCAGGAGTATATCACCGCAGCGCAGGAAGGGACGTTCATTCCCAACAGAGAGAAGGACGAGCTGACTGAGGCCCTAGGGAATGCTGAGCACCCTGGACGAACACGAGGCACACCAGGCTCCATTCCGTGGAAGGTTGGGTTTCCCGACGCAGGTGGTTACAGAAGCCGGGAGAGAAAGAGGAAAGCGGAGCTGAGCGAAATTCAGAAGCTGAATGCAAGACTACAAAAGCTACAGGAAGCTGAGAGCCAGCGAGCTGCCGGCCAACCATCTCAGCGGCACGAAGCTACCCCAGAAGCTACCCCGCCATCTCAGCGGAGAAGCAGCGTCGCTTCCACGGAGCCCGTTCAGCCTGACTTCACGGCTCCTATCTACCCCGTGGATACTATCACGGAGGCTCAAAATTGCGAGCTCATGACGAAATGCTGGAACCTCACTTTCAAGGCGGCTGTCGGCTCTATTGCACCTCCTCAACCCAACGGAACTTTTCACTGCTCACCGATTCCACATGGCTATGCTGTTGTGATGGTGGATGAAGTAATGGAGGGATTTGAGGAGCTCGAGCTTGACCAGTCTACAGGTGAAGGAGAGAATAAGCTGGCTCGTGCTCTGAGGAGTACATGTCTATGGCAGAAGGAGTACATCAAGCTTCCAAACTGGGCGCCTCCGCCTCCTCCTCCTCCTCAGGCGAATCAGGGCTCTTCGCCTCCTCCTCCTCCTCCTCCTCCGGCGCGTGATCAGGGCACACCGCCTCCTTCTCCGGCTCCTCCGACGCGTGAGGGCACTCCGCCTCCTCCTCCTCCTCCTCCGGCGAGTGATCAGGGCACACCGCCTCCTTCTTCGGCTCCTCCGACGCGTGAGGGCACTCCGCCTCCTCCTTCGCCTACTCCGGCACGTCGGAGCAGTACGCCTCCTCCTCAGCCTCGTCGGCAACGGCAGAAGACAAACGCCGCCGCTCCGCCTCGTCCTCCGCCTCGTAAGCAACGACGGAAGAGAGACGCCGCCGCTCCGGCGGCTAGCAGTACAAGATGAGGCGGGAGGGAATACAGATACGGTCCATCTCTCAAGCCTCTGGAAAAGTTACCATATGAGAGGACCGAGTCTGAAAACGAGGAGATATGTCAGGCCGAATTGACGGCCCATTTTGCAAAGAAAACTCCAGCTCCGAAGGAGAAGCTAGATCCGGTGAAAGTGATGCGCACTATCGATGCCCTGAAGCGACCACCACCGCCTCCGCCGGATTCCAACTTTGACCGCTGTGTTAAAAAGACATATCAAGACGCGCGGCGGTCGGGAAGTACTTCCAGTGATGCAAGGTTAGCAAAACAAAGAAGTGGGAAAAAAATTCCCCAGCTCGGCGAACAGGCGAACCAATCGTGCCCCCCACTCAAGGTGTCTAGCGATATCGTCGCTAATCATCCGGGGATGGTGCCCGGTACCAATCCTGGTGATTACCTGAGCGATGATGTACAGTTTGAGCCGTTGGAGGTGGACGAATTCAGTTACCGGTACGGGCGGCCTCTCGTCAAACTTGATCATCCTCCTCTAACAACGATGATGCGAACATTGCATGAATGGTACATGAAAACCTGCAGCGAGTCTGGGAGGGATACTTTGATGCTGAGAATTAAAGAGGAGAACGACCTCGTTGGAATGGATCTGTTGAATATTGAATTTGAGGAGATATTCCAGTTATACAATCAAAGGGCCCTCGACAAAACCATCGTGACTTGCTACTGTCTGTAAGTACTACTTCTGTAATTAAGTCTCTCTATATATATAGCCCAGCTCTTTCATTGCATGTATATATAATTATCCTCACTATATTATGCAGATTGAAGATCGTCGAATGCAGAAAAGCACAAATGTATGACATTGGGTTCATTAACCCAAATATCATACATGAGTTTACGGTTAAAATCAATGTCACACAAACCGAGGACAACTTGCTACAATCGTTGCTTAAAAATCAAAACAAAGGGACAATACTCTTTCCTTACAACTTCAAGTGAGTGTTACTGTCTTGTGCATATTCGGTTTCCCTTATTACTCAAGGTTATAGTAATGTAATTGATGAGTTATGCATGCGTGCGCAGGTACCACTTTATTCTGCTAGAGATTAAGCTTGAGCGGGAAGTAGTAACCGTCTTAGACTCGAAACGAAAAGATCCCCAGGAATATGCGGACATGACTAAAATGCTCCAGAAGTAAGTTCAATCGATCATTATCGCATCATATCGGCAACTTTGTTCATTTCCTGATATCAAGTAATTATTTTCTTTGTCTGGCAGGGTTTGGAAAGAGTTCACCGCAATTGTTCCGGCACTGCCGAGGGAGCTGCGATTTACACATCCGAAAGTAAGCAGTACTAGCTAGTTCCACGCATCTCCCATTGATTCTAGTTCCATCAATACCATTTATCATGCTTGATTATCAGTTTGATTGAACTCTATTTCTCGTAAAGTGCTTGTGGCAGGAAAAAGGGAATAATTTTTGTGGATACTACGTTTGCGAGTTCATCTACAACGCGACGACCCCTAAGCGGGGCTACTCTAAAAAACAATTTCAAGTGCGTAAGCAATAATATTCACAATTTTATTTTATTACCATGATTTGTGTTGAGTTTCATTCATATATATGTATTGACCCCCTTCTTCAAATTAGATGTGGCAGATGTGGGATGAACTCCTACCACATGATCGCATACGAGCAATTCAAGAGGAATTAGCGGGATTCTTTCTTGACCACGTCATAAATAAAGCCGGAGAATACCATCTGGAATTTGAAATTAAATGTTAGGGATTGTAAGAGATCTTATATTGTATATATGTAGCTAGTAGCGTCGGATAGATATACGAAAACTTGTTCTTCGACCAATCTTTCGGAGAAAGAGAGGTCCATCACTTCTCTGTGTATATGTTCATGACGATCTTGTGTACTTAATTGTTCCTTCGTTTGCTTACTAGCTAGCGTGTCGAGTTCTCTCTATAGTAGCTAGCGTCGACCAAGCACGGAGAAAGAGAGGACACTTCTCTCTATTAGCTAGCTAACACAATATGAAACACCTCAATTAACCCTACAAACCCCCCTAACCCCCCCCCCCCTTTCAAAAAAAAAACCCCAGCGCCTTTTGGTCCCGGTTGGTGATTCCAACCGGGACTAAAAGTTCTGCCTTTTGGTCCCGGTTGGTGTTACCAACCGGGACTAAAGGTCCTCCTGCCTGGGCTCCCAGCACCGGCCACGTGGAGCCCCTTCTGTCCCGGTTGGTAAGCGAACCAGGACTAAAGGTTTTGGGCTTTAGTCCCGACCCTTTAGTCCCGGTTCCAGAACCGGGACTAAAGGCCCTTACGAACCGGGACAAATGGGGGTTTTCCTACAAGTGGAGAGGTTAGTCGCGGAGAGGTACAATTCATGGTTAATAGTGAATGTGTCTTGGTTCAACAGTATGTGATGTTACCCTTCATATTGAGTGTTCGGTAGGCGAGTCACCCTTGAATAGCCAAACTCCTCTTGCCGGGATTGTTTGACTCTATTGTCCTGCCTTCCGTTACCATCATCAATGGTTGATTCAGCAATTAAGGTCGCTAGACCGGACCAATGCTCTAAGCATTGTGGCTTCTCGTGCTCCTGGTATTGTCTTCGCTCCTCATTGATATCAACACATGTCACCTGGAGGTTGCGGATTCGCTGGACAATAAGTGCTTACCCATGTAGGTCTCTGAATCATGTTATCTGGGCCCTTAAATTGGACAACAAGCATTATGAACACCATGGATAATCAACCTTGTAATCGTGCATAATAACAACTAAATATATAATTAACAATTAGGCACAAACACATCTAACCAATCCCCTACATCTCCCATGCCCGGGGGAATTACTCACGCATGAGACAGAAATCACAGCCAAACATGGAGATCAAATAATAGGGAATCATATTGATATTACCGTGGTTTGCCACTGTAAGATGAATGACTATCCGGATCACGATCTTTGAGACAAGGTATGAATAGAGTTTACAAATCCTAGTCTTACAAGTATGAATCTCGCTCTAATGGTGGTGTTCTCGATGGTGGAATGGAGCATCTCATTGCAGAGGAGCCCGTAACGGATCTAAGTGAAGCTATTCTCCTCCGGATCTTCCTCCTCTGCCCTGGTCTTTGTTTCTTCTTCCTCCGTCGCTCTGATGGTCTGTCCCCCGTTACGAAAGTTGTTGTGGTAGATGAGAGGGAGGCGGCGCCGTAGTGTACAATTGTTGATACAAGTGCTTGCGCTCGTATCGTTGGTCGTCTTCCCTTCTGTTAATGCCAAATAAATTTCTACACAACAGGAAGTTGTCCCTTTCCTTTTCATATACTCCAATATGGCCTTATATCCTTCCAAAAGTGTTGCGTCCTGAAATCAACGCAAAAATATAAGGTTTCTTTATTTTTGATAAATTATCGTTAGTGGAAAGTTGAAAACCGGCAAAACCCTGAGTCAAACCATGAATAAATCCCTCAGAAAACACTATATAAAATAGAGCCATCAAACTCCCTCAAGCTTAGAGTGTTGCTCCTCCTCGAGCAATTAAAAGATAAAAATGAACGGCGGGGAACTTGACGTCTAAATAAAAAGTCTTACTAGTCCAAGAGGAAATAGTATCGCCGTCTTCAGAGATGATACTAATATTTGAAAGGTTGCACCTAACCTCACTGCCTAACCACATAGAGTCTACTAAGAAAGATTTTGAGTTCTTTTCCCAAGTCTTAAGAGTTAGCTAGGCTGCGAAAACAAGTCGAAAGCGCCTCTCTTTTGAGAGTCAAAACATTTTAAGCACACAAGGCACTTTCATAATTTTAATACGTCGATGAAGTTTGGTGGCCATTATCTTGCCTGGGATAGCTACTTTCTAACACTAAAGTATCATTATCAAATCTAAAAGTCATGAACTTTATAAGTGAACAATGCTTCGCATTTGTAATAATCAGGTTTGGGGGCCATTATCTTGCCTAGGATAGCGATTACAACTACACCCATCTTGCCACTCTTAACCAAGATGTAAGTGATCAGGCAGTTGAGCTTTGCGTCATAGCGTTTCCGCTACTGGCGCTCCCCTACTCATAGCTAAAATTTGGGATTAACCCTGGGGCGTTAGTAAGCTAGTGGAGTAGTCAACTCTCTAAGAATCACTCATGGTACATCAGCTCATTGGTAATTAGAGTGGAGGACAAATGCATAAAAAGAATTAGAGTGAGGGAATTTTAGAGCATTTTTGTTCACATAAAAACTTTTTCATTGAAAACACCAAGCCTATTCACAAATTAATTAAGCGCTTGGTCACAAGATTGTAGCTCCATCGTCAAAGTCAAGTGTGGATCGCTACAGGTCATACTAAACAAAGACGAACACGAATCTCTTTTAGCTCCTCTCTTTCTTAATTATAAAACTTTCTCTTTTTTTTTCAAACTTAAGACAGAGCTCGTCAAACAAAACTAAACTAAAAAGGCTCATGAGAAGAAAAATAACTACTCCCTCTGCATTAGGCATCTTAGGTTGTATACCACGACCATGGTGAAGGAAAAATGAGAGAACTTTGATGTTTATTTGCTAATTAATACCATTACATGCGGATAACTGACCACTGCATGCTGTGTTAGGTAGTCTCAATTCATCGAAGGCATACACGCCCCACGTCCCCTATTGGCTGATTCCCTTTTTCGTGGCAAGAAATAGAGAACAAGGTGGGGAGTTAATGCATTGCGCCTAAGTGTTTTGGGATTATCTAGTTTTCGTAATGTGCCTAATGCACTGGTACACAGGGAGTAATTGTTTTCGACTAAGCGGGGAGTAAGGCTTAAGTGCAACCAAACAAATAATAATATGATCAAGTTTAAACTTGCAAGAGAGGTGAAGATAGAAATAGTATTCCTTCTCTTGCTGGTTTGGCCTTGTTCTTAAGTTGCGTTCCCATTATTCTTCTCATCTTCGAACTGCTAGAAGCGACTAAGCCAAAATTCTGCAATCAAGAACAAAAACCGAAGACAGCTCCAACAAACAAAACTACCAGGGCTACTCTAACTTTTATTATGCAAAACTGAAAGTAAACATGCTTAACGGAAAAGAAAATAAATAAAAATAATAAAAACAAATATGCATGCAAGGTTAAAGGAGTAATTTATCTCCCCCAAGCTCAGGCTTTTGGCCTTGCTGGGTCTAGTCAGGGCTCTGCTGTCCTCCCCGTGGTGCCCACTGGTATTGAGTACCGAGGAGTGTGGGCACCAGCTGCCCTCGAGGAGGCCCCTGGTGCCTGAGTTGATGGCGGCCGGGTAGCTCGGCTGGAAAACAGACGGATACGACGGGTGGTGACCGCTAGGGGACAACGAGGCCATGAACCGCGTGAGATGCTGGGATACTGTGGTCACGTTTGTGTCAATGTGCTGGAGCGTCTGCTCGATAGTCCCCACACACCGCACCAGCTGCTCGTACTCCTGAGTCCTGACCAGGAATGTAGTTGTCGTAGGCAGCATGGGGTGTCAAAGGCCCTGTAGTGCTGCTGCTGCGGCTCCTCCTGCTGCTTCTCACTAGCACCCCCTGCCTGGTAAGCCCAAGGGTTCCACCCGGCAGCGTCTGGCATCTCCTCCTCCTCTTGCCCGGCTGTGACCTTCATATCCTGAATTTCCTGAAAAGTTAAGACCCAATTATTGCGCCCCTGAAATCCAAAAGCTTGCGGGAGAGGGTGGTGTACTAATTCCTCCTTCCCCGAACAATATACCCAAGAACCCGGCATTAACCAAAGCACGCCTATTAATTTTACTAGGCCCAAGAACGTACTTTAAATCAAGTAAATTTGCTTGCACAGCTTGAGAAATAATAGTAATGACGCCACCATAACGAGTGCTACCTGACGCCTGCAGCTTTTGCTTGCGGAAGTGTGCGATCATGAGCTCTCCCAAGTTTGGACTAAAGGCCGGCTAGAGGTTGAGCTTGGTGTAGTGCAAACAAATCTCGAGGATCGCCATGCCCCCTGCATGTTCTCGGCCAAAGATAGTGTTGACCAGGAATGTGGTGAAGTAGCAAATCATCAGGTTCTGTATAGTGGTGAATTTGGCCTTGGAGAAGTTGAGGTCGCGCTTGGCGGAGACCAACTCCCAAGTCACACATATTTCAGCGCTATGCTCGTCTTTCATGTTGACGACACCTGTATGCTCAAAGCCAAAAATATCGCAAACTCGGGATAAAGGAACTATGTGTAATTCACCTCAAAGGGTGAAGCTGCACGAGTAGTTGACCCCCTCTTGCTCGAGGTTGTCCTGGAAGATGGCCAGGAGCTCCAAAGTGAGCTCCTTGTACGTCTCGGGCGTACATATGAACAAACGCGGGCACTCCCACATTCTCGGCCATCTAGTCGAGGTCGGCGGACATACCACCTATCCTAGGCTTACGCTGCCTTCTTCCTCGCTTAGTTCTTGTAGCCTCATCACCCTGGTTTTCTATGCTAGTCCCTTCGTCATGATCGGTCGCTTCTTCAGCACCGGTGCCAGACTCCTCTCCCCATGCGGACTCATCCAGGTCATGCGACGAGTAGTTCGTCTCGTCGGTGCCGGAGTGATCCCGGGGAGCTTCCATACGTGACGGCGCCAAAGCATCATCCGTTGGTGTCCGCTCCTAAGAGGCGGGGGTATCTCCGGCCATCTTAAAACTATATGGTAAATTTGTTAAATAAAATTAACCGAGCATATAAAATTTAAAAATGAATTGATAATATAATTAAAATAACTATAAAATTAACTAAAACAACTATAAAATTCATAGAAAATTTTGGCATGACCTTTACTAAAAATGACACATATTGAGTGCCAGGAATTTAACAAAACGTTGACGAATCAACATTTCGTCAAAAAATTAGCACTCATAATTCACTGAAAAAAAGAAAACACAACACGAGATCGTGAGCGACATAAAGTTACCTCGGCTCGATGGCCGGTACCACACAATACATATATCACAATTCACAATACATGCACATATCATGCATCACAACAACATATCATCCATCACAGTTCACAATACACATATCATCCATCACAACGACATATATGGATGGCGGATATCCATCACAAGCACACATTCTTCATTATGCATAGATCGCGAGCAAAACAAACAGTGGAGGAGGGGATAAACCAGCTATAGTGGGAGAGGAAGGGTCCGGGCGGAGGTCACCGAGTAGGTCAAGGTGGAGGCCGAGGCACTCTATGTATACCAAAGTTTAGAAATAAAATAGCAAAAATCAACTATAACTAGAACTACAACTATAGCAAAAATTAGCAAATAACTAGAACAAGAACTATATATATAACTAGAACTAGAACTAACCTATATATATAACTAGAACTAACCTATATAACTAGAACTAGAACTAACCTAGCTAGCATATAACTAGAACTAGAACTAACAACCATGTGAACTAACACTAATAACTAGAACCTATATGAACCAGAACTAACCTATATGAACTAACCTAGCTAGCATATAACTAGAAGCTAACAACTATAACTATACAACTACAAATTATATAACTATGTATGCATATGCAACTACTATAAATTAGCCCTAACTAAAATTAGCAACTAACAACTAGAATTATATACTAACAACTAATAACTAATTAACTAACAACTAAGAACTAACCCTACCTAGCAACTAACAAGTACTAACTATCCCTAATTAGCAGAAGTTTGCAAGAATCAAAAAATTTGAGAAGAGAGGCTAGGGGAGCAAACCCGCGTAGAAAGAGGGATCGGAGCGTTGGCCGATGCATCGGGGTGTGGGGAAGTCGTCGACTGTGGGTGCGTGGTGGGTGGAGGAGTCGCACGGGACCGGGTCGTCAGGGCGTGTGGATGCCGGCGACCGAGGGCACGCGGTGGTGGTGGACTCGCACGGGATCAGGGCATCAGGGCGCAGGGAAGCCGGCGACCGCGGTGGCGATCAGGCTGCGGGCAACAACGGCGGATATCGAGCACGTGAGAGACAGAGAGATGGGAGTGCGTGGGATTGGGGAATTGTTTTCTCCAAGTCCCGCCCTGTGGGGGTTATGCGTGGTAACTAACTGCTAATTGTACCAGTTGCAGGGATTTAGTTTTTTTTAGGGTTTTAGTATTTTAGGGTTAGGGTTATGGTCCAATTTTTTTTCGATATTGAGGGTACACCATTGAAAGTTGCATTTTTTTACTTATTAGGTTTAATTTGCTATTTTTAGGGCATTAAATGTATTTCTAGGTATTAAATGGAGGTAAATGGTTTTTGAATTTTTAAAAAGTGTAAATTAATCTGAAAAATATGAAACTTAGAATGGTGTCATGGTATGACCTCTAGAGGCTGTGGTAAAACTTTGAGAGATTTACACAAAAGTTGTGATGTACGTCGGTTAGAAAATGAATCATCTCTGGGGAAGAATCAGAGTTTCGAAGAAAAAGTGTGAGGTTTGAAGAGGAACTCAAAGTTTTTCCCATCATTTGGCCTTGAACTTTTTCTGTATTTAAGATACACCATTAGAAGTTCCATGTAATAATTTGGCACTTTTTAGGGTTAATTTGTTATTTTTAGGGCATTTAATGGATATCAAGGTATTTAATGAATATAATTCAAATTTGAACTACAGGTACATTACAAAATGCCCAAAAATTGGTATAAAATCATATTTAATTTCTTGAGTATATATTTAGGTCATATGCAAGAAATGTTTTGAAAATGCAATCATCTGTATGGGAAAAATTAAATAGTAAATTTGAGGTAAATGGTTTTTGAATTATTAAAAAGTGTAAATGATGTCTTAAAAATATAAACTTGGCAAGGTGTCATGGTATGACCACTAGAGGCCATGGTAAACATTTTAGAGTGTTAACAATAGTTGTGATGTACATCGCTTAGAAACTTAAGCTTATCCAAGGAAGAAATCGTAGTTTGGAAGGGAAAGTACATGCAAAAGGGAAACTCAGAGTTTTGTTCATCATTTGACCTTCATATTACACAAGTACATACTAATGTGCATTCGTAAGAGATACAACTTGATATTACATCATTAATTAAGTGCAAATACAAAAGGAGATACAATTAAAATGTCATAAATTAATTGCCGCTAGCACAAGCTAGTACTTGTCACTTCTCAACGGTTCTGTTGATCTTCTTCCTGGTATACGTTAGCCACTTCTTGTGACTCCATCTTAAGAAGAGACAGCCAGTAGTAGGTGATGTAGTTCAGCTCCTTCTCATGGTCCATTTCTTGCCATCGTCGTCATTTTCTCCTTCCGTTGGGTCACCGAATTGGTCAAAGTCTTCCTCGTCAACGACTTCATCCATTCCAACCATACTCCTTTCGCCTCTCCTCGTGACAAGACGGCTTGGTCTCGTCGGGTCGATTATGTAGAAGCATTGGGCCACCTTTTTACCTAATACCCATGGCTCATTTAGGTAGCTAATTGCTTTCACATTCACTGCCCTAATAGGCTTTGCTGGAGGTATAAACATGGTAGTGAAATAGTCTTTGAATTCGAGTTGCTTCACCCATTTGACATAGGACACGGGGATCTTGGTCTCCTCCGAGTAGTCAAATTCTCAAATCTCTTCGAGCCTGCCACAGTATCTATCGTTTACCTTACCGGTCAAGGCCTCCATCGTCACCCAGAGTTTTGGTACATCCCTATCTGGTGTCTGGCCTCCGTATGGAATGTGTATCCATTGATATCATATGCTTGGTATGTCACAAGATTCATCATGGGGCCTTGTGCCAAGGCGAAGAAAGTCTTTGCTCTGGCATCATGCGTTGGCAATGGATTCTCCCAATGTACTTTCTGAACTAATCTACGAAGTCAGAGTTGTGCTCTCTCTAGATTTGATCCTCGGTCCTCTTTTGCCGAAGGTCAACGCACTAGTACATGACCCCCTAATTAGCGGCATTCGGAAGTGCTTATTAGCAGCTTTCGGGTGGCACATTGCAAATATCACGTCGTTGGTAAGCGTGCACGCCGAACGCCGCTAGTACATGTCTCACTGGCAGCGTGCGGTAAATCAAACGCTCCTAGTATATAACACAGTAGCGGCGTTTAGTGGGCCGGAACGCCGCCGGTATGGCATAACAGTAGTAGCGTACGCTGGCCGCGCACGCCGCAAAGCTTTTGGGTTATTAGTACGTTCACTCCTTTCCGGACGCTTGTAATACTTTGTTTAGGGAAGAAAGTAATTTACCAAGGACGCTGCTAATACTTTGTTTAGGGAAAAACGAAATTTTCCATGGTAGCAAAAATTGCTGCCGTGGCAACATTTGCACATTTCATTAATATATAAAGATATAAAGTATGCATTGAATAAAAAATTGTATGTATGTTTAACATTTTACATGAATCCAAATATTCAAATTGTAACATACACGCGTTTACATAACCCTTGGCCACAAGCCTAGCCTTGTACTTTTCAATTGTACCATCGGGCCTAAGCTTCCTTTTGAACACCCACTTACATCCCAATGGTTTGCAACCATAGGGACGCTCAGTAATTTCCCATGTGCCGTTAGCCATGATGGAATCCATCTCGCTACGGACCGCATCTTTCCAGTAGTCAGCATCAGGAGATGCATATGCTTCTGCGATAGAAGTGGGATTATCATCCACGAGGTACACAAGGAAATCATCACCAAAGGTCTTTGCAGTCCTTTGTCTCTTGCCCCTAACAAGGGTTTCCTCGTCATCCTCCTCAGGATTTTCATCATGTGTTTGTTCATAATATTCCATAGGAATGGCAGGCTCAGGAGTCTCCTCAGATTCCTGTCTAGAAGTGCTTTGCATATCTCTCATGGGGAAAATATCCTCAAAGAATGTAGCATCCTTAGACTTCATAATTGTACCGACCTTCACGTCAGGTACCTCAGATTTCACTACTAGAAATATATAGCCAATGCTATTCTTAGCGTAGCCCAAATTAACGCAGTTCACGGTCTTTGGTCCAAGCTTACACTTTTTGGGGATCGGCACATTGACTTTCGTCAAACAGCCCCAAGTGCATAAGTAAGAGAGCGTCGTCCTTCTCTTTGACCACTGCTCATAAGGAGTGACCTCATTATCTTTTGTCGGAACCTTATTCAGGACATGACATGAAGTCAATATAGCCTTCCCCCACCATGCCTTGGATAAACCCGATGTATCTAACATGGCGTTAACCAAATCAGTTAGAGTACGGTTTTTCCGCTCGGCAACCCTGTTTGACTGGGGCGAATAGGGAGGCGTCCTCTCATGAATAATACCGTGTTCCGCACAAAAAGAATCAAACTCATTAGAGAAGTACTCTCCACCACGATTAGATCGGACTCGTTTAATTTTCTTTTCAAGTTGATTCTCAACTTCTGCCTTATAGATTTTAAAGTAGTGTAGAGCCTCATCTTTAGTATTTAACAGATACACATCGCAATATCTAGTGGAATCATCTATCAATGTCATGAAGTATTTCTTCCCACCTTTAGTCAACACACCATTCATCTCACAGAGATCAGAATGTATGAGTTCTAACGGCGCCAAGTGTCTCTCCTCCGCAGCCTTGTGAGGCTTGCGAGGTTGCTTTGGTTGCACACACGAATGACACTTAGAACCTTTGGCTAATGTGAAACTCGGGATTAAATTTAGTTTTGCTAGCCGCGACATAACACCGAAACTAATGTGACAAAGACGTGAATGCCAAAATTCTTAACATTCGAATGAATATTGTTCATGATTTTATTACAAAAATCTGCAAGGGAAAAGCGGAACAGACCTCCGCATTCATAACCTTTTCCAACGAAAATTCCATATTTCGTAACAGCTACTTTATTAGACTCGAAGACCAACTTAAACCCTTCTCTACACAGAAGGGACCATTAATGAGGTTCTTCTTGATGGCGGGGACATGCTGCACGTTCTTCAGCTGCACGATCCTTCCCGAAGTAAACTTCAGATCGACCGTGCCAACACCAAGAACAGAAGCACTCGCGCCATTCCCCATCAATACGGACCCGCGCTCTGTGACCTGATAAGAAGAGAACAATAAGATGTCAGCACACACATGAATATTTGCACCCGTGTCCACCCACCAATCGGTGGACTGACAAACTAAAAATACAGTAAATAAATTACCGTACCCAGATGCACAACTTTCACTGTTGCCCACAATCATATTGGCAGACTTGGAGTCCTGCGCTGGCTTCTTGTACTTGTTTGGGCACTTGTTGGCCCAATGTTCCTCTAAACCATAAGTAAAGCAGCCCTCTCCCTTCTTATTCTTCTTGAAGGTCTTCTTTCCCTTCTTCTTAAAGTCGGTATTCTGTTGGACATAATTCTTTCCCTTGGGCTTGTGGGAATTGAAGTTCCTCTGATGTACCATATTGGCAACAGAAAAGCTTTCGACCGCTTTTCCATGCGAGTCCTTTGCTCTTGAGTTCTGCTCAACACTCAGATGGCTGATGATATCCTCTACTGAGAATTCACGCCTCTGATGTTTCAGAGTGGTAGCAAAGTTCCTCCAGGAATTAGGGAGCTTAGCAATTATATAGCCCGCGACAAACTTGCCCGGCAAATTGCACTTCAGAACCTCAAGTTCTTTAGCAATGCATATTATCTCATGAGCCTGTTCCAACACAGAACGGTTGTCAACCATTTTGTAATCGTGGAACTGCTCCATAACATACATCTCGCTCCCAGCATCGGTGGCCCCGAATTTATATTCGAGCGCCTCCCACAAATCCTTGGCAACCCCCACATGTAAATATGGGTCGACCAGCTTAATAAGATAGCTGCATGCATCACTTTGATGCAGAGCCCGGAGGTAATCCTCCTTTTCTAAAAAAAAAGGTTGACCATGGAAAACTAGCTGTTGAGTATATAGGCAATTTTTCGATTAAATTAATCCACGCGATAATCACTATCATGGCATTGACTAGATTACTGATATACTGATGATGAACCAAACTAGCACATACTACACATATAGTCGAAACATCTATGCATGCAAGTAGTACTGCTAAGACTGAAATAAATAGGAGTGGGATAAATGCGTTATACCCTCCAATCGGCCAGTTGGCCATAGCAGCAGCGTTGGCGATGACAGCGTCATCGGCCGCCTTCTTCTCGGCTCGAGCTTCTCAGCGGCAGCAGCGTCGGCGTCGGTTGGTGGAGCCATGTCGTCGACGACGAAGGCAGTGCGGACGTAGAGGAAGTAGTCGAACGGAACGGCAGCGAGCAGTCGCGTAGTCGCTCCTCAAAAACCTAATGGCCCCTCTACCGTACAGGATCTGGAAAGACGGGGTTTTGGAGGCCTGCTCTCCCGTCGGCCGTGTACGCGGCGAACGGGACGGAGTCGCCGGCGGCAGCAGCAGCAAAAGTAACGACGAGCGGCGTGCGTGGAGGCAGATGAGTTCTGATCTCGTGGCTTCTAGGGTTGGCCGAAGCCCTGCTTATGTAGGCGGCGTCCGGGTGGAGAGACGTGGGCTGAACCCACGTCCGAGTCGATAGCCCACGATCCAACGTCTCAGATCGTGGCGTTACGTATTCTCCGTTCCTGACCGGCAAAAATAAGCGCGTAGGTATGAGCTTGTGCGCGGCGCGACGAGGCGGGCGGCGGAGGAGGAGTGCGCGAGGGCCTCTTCTCTTCTCATGCTCCAATAGCATGTGGAAGAGAGACCCTTATAAGGAGGTGCAACTCCTTCTCCACTAGCGGGGTGGGACTAAACTTCCCACTCCCCTTGTCATGCTTTGAGTTCTCCTTTTACTTAGCTCTTGATGAGTCTTTGTATCGTACCACGTATTTGTTGGATCTTTTGTTTAATAAGATAGCTGCATGGATCACTTTGATGCAGAGCCCGGAGGTAATCCTCCTTTTCTAAAAAAAAGGTTGACCATGGAACACTAGCCAGCTACTACATGCTATATATCATGCTGCTTGCCACCTCGGATCGATCATCATCAGCCTAACCACCCAAGCAAGGCCATGAGTGACACGCCACACACACACTCGAGCGAGCGTGGCACTTGAGATGTGGCCTATCCACCCAATCATCTCTCGGCTTAATCAGCAGAGATAGTTAGGCCCTGTCAAAATGAGAAACCACACACTACACCCACTAGGACTAGGCTACTTGCTTTGCTAATTCTCGCAAGATTTTCCATTAACGACGAGACGTGCGACATTATCCTCCACTATCTACTTACTCGATTCGGTTTTTACTTCCTGGCCAGAGTCATTAGTCAGAAATCACCCAGTGCTTCTATTAGTCTTTGCCGGTTCAGATAAGCATCAAGTAATTAACGCCCACCGGGAGTACTAGTGGTGTCCTATCGCCTCCCCCACCGTTGAAAATTTGGGTGGTGCAGAACAAAAGTCGATCTTGTGGGCAAAAAACAAAGCAGAACTGGAGGTCTTCGGTTAACATAGGCTTAGAAACTTAAGCTTATCCAAGGAAGAAATCGTAGTTTGGAAGGGAAAGTACATACAAAAGGGAAACTCAGAGTTTTGTTCATCATGTGACCTTCATATTACACAAGTACATACTAATGTGCATTCGTAAGAGATACAACTTGATATTACATCATTAATTAAGTGCAAATACAAAAGGAGATACAATTAAAATGTCATAAATTAATTGCGCTAGCACAAGCTAGTACTTGTCACTTCTCAACGGTTCTGTTGATCTTCTTCCTGGTATACGTTAGCCACTTCTTGTGACTTCATCTTAAGAAGAGACAGCCAGTAGTAGGTGATGTAGTTCAGCTCCTTCTCATGGTCCATTTCTTACCATCGTCGTCATTTTCTTCTTCCGTTGGGTCACCGAATTGGTCAAGGTCTTCCTCGTCAACGACTTCATCCATTCCAACCATACTCCTTTCGCCTCTCCTCGTGACAAGGCGGCTTGGCCTCGTCGGGTCGATTATGTAGAAGCATTGGGCCACCTTTTTACCTAATACCCATGGCTCATTTAGGTAGCTAATTGCTTTCACATTCACTTCCCAAATAGGCTTTGCTGGAGGTATAAACATGGTAGTGAAATAGTCTTTGAATTCGAGTTGCTTCACCCACTTGACATAGGACACGGGGATCTTGGTCTCCTCCGAGTAGTCAAGTTCTCAAATCTCTTCAAGCCTGCCACAGTATCTGTCCTTTACCTTACCGGTCAAGGCCTCCATCGTCACCCAGAGTTTTGGTACATCCCTATCTGGTGTCTGGCCTCCGTATGGAATGTGTATCCATTGATATCATATGCTTGGTATGTCACAAGATTCATCATGGGGCCTTGTGCCAAGGCGAAGAAAGTCTTTGCTCTGGCATCATGCGTTGGCAATGGATTCTCCCAATGTACTTTTTGAACTAATCTACGAAGTCAGAGTTGTGCTCTCTCTAGATTTGATCCTCGGTCCTCTTTTGCCGAAGGTCAACGCACTAGTACATGACCCCCTAATTAGCGGCATTCGGAAGTGCTTATTAGCAGCTTTCGGGTGGCACATTGCTTGTATCGCGCCGTTGGTAAGCGTGCACGCCGAACGCCGCTAGTACATGTCTCACTGGCAGCGTGCGGTAAATCAAACGCTGCTAGTATATAACACAGTAGCGGCGTGTAGTGGGCCGGAACACCGTCGGTATGGCATAACAGTAGTAGCGT
This sequence comes from Elymus sibiricus, assembly GCA_039707655.1. NCBI lineage: Eukaryota > Viridiplantae > Streptophyta > Magnoliopsida > Poales > Poaceae > Elymus > Elymus sibiricus. Next base: position 565,252,374 of record CM077665.1, on the reverse strand, counting down.
ACGCTGGCCGCGCACGCCGCAAAGCTTTTGGGTTATTAGTACGTTCACTCCTCTCCGGACGCTGCTAATACTTTGTTTAGGGAAGAAAGTAATTTACCAAGGACGCTAATAATACTTTGTTTAGGGAAAAAAGAAATTTGCCATGGCAGCAAAAATTGCTGCCGTGGCAACATTTGCACATTTCATTAATATATAAAGATATAAAGTATGCATTGAATAAAAAATTGTATGTATGTTTCACATTTTTCATGAATCCAAATATTCAAATTGTAACATACACGCGTTTACATAACACAGTGGTATCGATCGTTCAATTACATGCCGAATTTGAAAAACACATGAGTCGAACACACTCCCTGTGCCAACCCTTACTGCCACACTACCGACTAAGCCATCGACGACTTTTGTAATTTTGGGTTTACTATTTTATATATATAACGTACGGCAGTGGTATTCTTCTACACGCCCAGCAGAGTTCGCGGCGTCTGCAAGCGCAAGATGACGACGTCTACTTAGACACGTCAATTGGTGAGGCGTGACTGTAAAACGCCAAATCATATGGCGTGGCAACTTGGTGAAAACGCCAAATCAAATGACGTGTATAGTCAAGGGGCTAGAGATGAAAATAAGTGTTGCAAGGGGTCACTGAAGTGCTTAAGTTTCTAAAGGCGCCATTTAGGGTAAATGATACGCCCAGCTGGCCGACCCAGAGGCAGAGGGGAAAAGAATGTGCACGTTACATTCTTGACATTCTTTGGTGAAGCTAAATCCAAGTTGAGAAAAGCTCCTCCCTCATTATTTTCTAGCAAGTAATGTCTCCAATCTTGTTTAATATCATCGCTGATATGCTGATAGTCCTAATTGGTCCGGCCAAAGAGGACGATCAGGTGGGTGGGCTTATCCCACATCTCGTGGATGGTGGGGTTTCCATTCTTCAGTATGCCGATGACACTATTATTTTCATGGACCATGATCTGGTAAAGGCTAGGAATATGAAACTGGTTTTGTGTCTCTTCGAACACTCTCTGGTTTGAAAATTAATTTCAACAAAAGTGAATTGTTCTACTTTGGACGCGCCAAGGAAGAGCAGGATAATTATAGATAGTTGTTTGGGTGTGAGTTGGGGTCTCTCCCGTTTCGATATCTGGGAATACCAATTCATCACTGAAAGCTCACCAACAAAGAATGGAAGTGCATAAAGGATCGATTCGAGAAAAAGCTTAGCTGCTGGAAAGGCAAGCTTATGTCTTATGGAGGTTGGCTAATACTGATGAACTCCGTACTTACAGGTATGCCGATGTTCCTATTGTCCTTCTTTGACGTACCTGTGGGGGTACAAAAAATATTGGACTTTTATCCATCACGATTCTTCTGGCAGAGCGATGAGACTAAATCAAAATATAGGCTCGCAAAGTGGGATATAATATGCAAGCCCAAGGATCAAGGGGGTTTAGGTATAGAAAACCTTAAGATAAAGAACAGATGCTTACTCAGTAAATGGTTGTACAGACTTTCTGTCGAGGACGATGGGGTATGGATACATTTATTGCGTAACAAGTATCTACACTCCAAGACCCTCGCCGAAGTTACGGCGAAGCCGAGTGATTCACCTTTTTGGAATGGGCTCATGCGGACAAAGATAGCCTTTTTCAATAGGACCAAATTCATTGTTGGGAACGGAAATTTAACTAGGTTTTGGGAAGATACATGCCTAGGGAACACGCCGCTGGCCATACAGTATCCAAACCTCTACAATATTGTACAACGAAAAGAGGCTTTAGTTAGTACAATTCTAGAATCAGTTCCCTTAAACATACAGTTCATAAGGTCACTAGTGGGGGAACGATGGAATAGATGGTTACATCTTGTGCGGAGGTTGATGCAGGTCAGCCTTTCTGATGAGTCAGATACACTACACTGGAATCTTTCGGTGTCAGGGGTATTCTCAGTGAAGTCTATATATACAAACTTGATAAACACTGGTCCAATCCCAAAGTCACTACACATTTGGAAAATCAAGGTGCCCTTAAAGATAAAAAAAATTATGTGGTTCGTACACAAAGAAGTGGTCCTGACTAAGGACAACCTGGCAAAGCGTAACTGGGTGGGTAGTAAACGATGTTGTCTCTCTGATCAGGATGAATCGATCCAACATCTGCTTCTAGACTGTCCACTTGCCATGCTACTATGGCGCACAGTGCATGTGGCATTTAGGGTCAGTCCACCAGATAACATAAACACACTTTTTGGACTTGCTAAACGGGGTAGAGCCTATATTAGGGGCACATATTCGATTCGGAGTGTGTGCATTACTTGGGGCCATATGGAACTGCCGGAATGATGCGATTTTTAACTGACAAAATATCACAAATTTTTCACAGGTAATCTACAGAGCAACTGGCTGGATCCGTACGTGGTCATTACTCAGCCGTGCGGAAGCCAAGGAGCATATGGCTTTTGGATCCAGCCGATGGAAGATGGTAGCACGGGATACCTACAACCGGTTTGGGTGGCTGTCCAACAATAGGATATGTGTATTGGCATCTAGTCCTATTTTTGGGCGGTTGTGGCTTTGAGTTCTCCTTTTACTTAGCTCTCGATGAGTCTTTGTATCGTACTACGTATTTGTTGGATCTTTTGTTTAATAAGATAGCTGCATGCATCACTTTGATGCAGAGCCCGGAGGTAATCCTCCTTTTCTAAAAAAAAGGTTGACCATGGAACACTAGTTGTTGAGTATATAGGCAATTTTTCGATTAAATTAATCCACGCAATAATCACTATCATGGCATTGACTAGATTACTGATGATGAACCAAACTAGCACATACTACACATATAGTCAAAACATCTATGCATGCAAGTAGTACTGCTAAGACTGAAATAAATAGGAGAGGGATAAACGCGTTATACCCTCCAATCGGCCAGTTGGCCGTAGCAGCAGCGTCATCGGCCGCCTTCTTCTCGGCCTCGAGCTTCTCAGCGGCAGCAGCGTCGGCGTCGATTGATGGAGCCATGGCGTCGACGACGAAGGCGGTGCGGACGTAGAGGAAGTAGTCGAACGGAACGGCAACGAGCAGTCGTGTAGTCGCTCCCCAAAAACCTAATCGCCCCTCTCCCGTACAGTATCCGGAGAGGCGGGGTTTTGGAGGCCTGCTCTCCCGTCGGCCGTGTACGCGGCGAACGGGACGGAGTCGCCGGCGGCAGCAGCAACAAAAGGAACGACGGGTGGCGCGCGTGGAGGCAGATGAGTTCTGATCTCGTGGCGGCTAGGGTTGGCCGATGCCCTGCTTATGTAGGCGGCGTCCGGGTGGAGAGACGTGGGCTGAACCCACGTCCGAGTCGGTAGCCCATGATCCAACGTCTCAGATCGTGGCATTACCTATTCTCCGTTCCTGACCGGCAAAAATAAGCGCGTAGGTATGAGCTCGGCTCGGCTCAATCCCGCAACCCGCGGCGCGGCGCGGCGGGCGGCGGAGGAGGAGTGCGCGAGGGCCTCTTCTCTTCTCATGCTCCAATAGCATGTGGAAGAGAGACCCTTATAAGGAGGTGCAACTCCTTCTCCACTAGCGGGGTGGGACTAAACTTCCCACTCCCCTTGTCATGCCACCTACATGGGCCCTTAGAGATTTTATAAAATTGTCTTATGGGCCCAAGGCCCATCTCAGATTTCAACAATCCCCCACCAGATCTCGAGGGACCAGTTTGTCCTCTGTTCCAATTACTGTTTTGATATACCAGCGTTTCAGTGAAGACCTGTTAAGGTTGAGCTTCACCTAGAGCAAGTAGCTACACTCCTTAACAACTGAACAATGGACTATGCCTTGAATGTCAATTTGGCGTCAAGAGGTTTCACCACAAGTCTTACTCGTACTAGGCTGCCGAAGGCTGACTCCTCGGGTGGAGCATATTAGTCACACTCCTGGCCTATTCGTGAGCTTACTAGAGATCACCCCAATATCGTAGACTGTGACCAGCAGTCGGGCTCATATAGGTGTGTTCCTCCAAAGATCGCTCTGTAAGACAGCATCTTGCTTACACATAAGCATTATAACACATTAAGACAGTAGTCATCCTACCATACAGTTTCCGAGAGTATTGCATCTCCAACGGAGTGGGTTAGTAAAGTTACTCTCCTCAGTTCACCACTGGCTTGTTTTCCCAGATCCTACTTCACGGGATCTCCGATCACATAGGTTGGGTTACTACCATGGCAACTCATGTGGGTCTCATACCCATCTCCCTCGATGCACTGTCTATCACAACACGCGATAGCCCTTTAGTAAAGGGATCTGCCAGATTCTTAGCCGTGTGGATGTAATCCAACGCTATCACTCCAGAGCTTCTCAAATGTCTGACAGCTTTCAGTCTCATTCTTATATGTTTGTTGGACTTCGCGTTGTCCTTTGAACTCTTTATTTTAGCAATAACTGTCTGATTATCGCAGTTCATAAGGATGGTCCGGAACCGGCTTCTCGACCACCGGCAAGTCCATCAAAAGATGTCGAAGAAATTGTGCTTCGACACCAGATGTGTCTAATGCTGTTAATTCTGCTTCCATTGTCGACCTCGTTAAGATCGTTTGCTTGCAAGACTTCCAGGAAACAGCACCACCTCCAGGGGTAAACATATACCCAGTAGTGGCCTTCATCTCATCAGCATCAGAGATCCAATTCGCATCACTATACCCTTCAAGTACCGACGGGTATCCGGTAGTAACTCACACAGTGCTAGCCGTACCGACACTGTTGATGGTACCCCGACATCGGCAAAACCTTGACTCGGGTTCGAGAACTTACTTTTGTGTCTTCGAAAACTTACTTTTGTGTCTCCCCCATGACCACTTCATTAGAGCGAGTACCACTATCCATTTAAAAAAATGACCATTTATGCCGCTATGGCATCATTTATCAGGCAAATGGCTTATTTTTTCTGCCATGGCAGCATATCCTAGCCAAAGTGCTTATAAATGATGCCATGGCCGCATTTCGAGACAAATGGCTCATTTCTGTGCATTGATCCACCTTCCGAACTTACTCGTCCTTCTGATTCTCGTTTAATAGGTTTGCATCGCGGATACCATTGATGGTCGATGTACAAGTTGTCGTCGCCACTTGTGATGCCTTTTCATAGGCCAATTGCATTCCTTTTCCACTTGTCTTTCTTGCCACACTTGTCATGTTTTAGTTCTAGTTGAACCTCTTTATGTATGCACTCGTGTGTGAACTTCTCTATGTATACACTTTGTGTTTGATGTGTATACACTTGTGTAATATGCGTTGGAATTATTGTCATATTGCTTGTTGTTGCCGTATGATGCTATGATAAATGTGTGTGGTGATATTTGAATGCTGTGATATATGTGTGTGATCAACCAATGGATATATATATTGATTTATATGCAGGGCTGCCCAAAAAATAAACAGAAAAGAAATATGTTTGACAGTTTGCTGAGTTCCGACACTCGGCAAACCAGTTCCTGGAGAGTTTGCTGAGCGCAGCGCTTGGCAAAATAGAACACGTGGCAGAACATGGTAGCTCCTGGAATCCTTGCTGAGCGCCAAACTCGGCAAAGGTCAGCTTCAGCTATCACCTACTGTCAGTGTATGCTGGGTTTCACACTCGGCAAAGGTTTACCGAGTTTCGACTCGCACGAACTCGGTAGTAGGTTACGCCACGCGTCAGCACCACACGCGTAGAAGGTCTGACGAGTTCCGATCTCGGCAAACCTTTGCCGAGTTTCGACGCGCGCGAACTCGGCAATAGGTTATGCCCCGCGTCAGCACCACATGCGTAGGTAGTCTACCGAGTTAGAAACTCAGCAAAGGTTTGCCGAGTTTTGGCACGCGCGAACTCGGCAATAGGTTACGCCACACGTTAGTACCACACGCGTAGGTCATCTACCGAGTTCGAAACTTGGCAAACCTTTTCCAAGCTTCGGCGCGCGGGAACTCGGCATTACGTTGTGCCACGCGGCAGCCCCATATGCATCGTCGGTCTACCGAGTGCAAACTCAGCAAACATTCGAGCCACGTGGTACCGCCGTTAAGGGCTCATTCCGTCTAACGTCCCTGTTTGTCGAGTTCTTGTTCTCAAACACCCGGCAATGGTAATTTAATTGTTTGCCGAGTCCCCGATATCAGAACTCGGCATTGCCGACCCGTGTCCAGCTGAGTCCTCTTTGCCGAGAACAAAACTCGGCAAACACACTACCGAGTTGTTTTTAGGCTTTGCCGAGTACCCTAGAAACTCGGCAAATCCAGTAGTGCTTGCCCCAAACTGTGTTCGAGTGACATTGACAGAGTGGACAGAAGCAAAAATGTACAGCGCAGTTTCGTAGTGGGGAGTATCATACATTAATATTATGCATATGATACGAATGTATGATACTACCTCCATAGTGCATAGTATCATAGGTTGATATTTTAGATGACCTCGTTTATTGTTTTGTAGAACCCATAGTAGTACCTCATTTATTATGATACAGTATCATGCTAGATATTATTATCCTCCCTCTCTCCTCAATTAATATTCTGCCCTGCCAGCAAAATTCCTAGTTGGCTTTGCATGAGGCTGCATGATGCCGGGTTATAATACCCCACTGTGAGAGGTCTTAATTACCTCCATTGGAATCCACTCTATATTTGACGTATATACTCATGATTATTCTGTCCACATCATCTTCATACAAAATCATAAATGTATGTAAACTGGCATACCCAACCAACGTCGAACGAGAATCATAAATGTATGTAAACTATACCCAAAGAACGTGCAACGAGAATCATAAATGTATGTAAACTATACCTAACGAACATCCAACGAGAATCATAAATGTATGTAAACTATACCCAACAAAGCCCAACGAGAATCATAATTTGTCAGACCGGCCGACCACATGCATTGCTAACCCGCTCTGCTGTAGTTTCATTTATTGGTAACCTGTACTACTATTCCACATCAGTACAGCGACAAAGTATTCCTAGGCGTAAAAAGAAAAGGAAAATCATATTTCATATTAAAAAAAGAGTTAACTACACTTTAGATACATAAAATGCATTTGATGTACAAATTCATACAGAAACTTGAAAAATGACACAAATCGCCCCTACAACTTGTGTTTCGGATACGTTTAAGTACATTTCCGCCAGTCGACGTTAACTCTCCGTTAAACTCTACACGCCAGCTGCCCCATGCTCCATGCCTGTGTGTCGTTCCACCTGTTTGTGACAAATAGAAAATAGAAACATAAAATAGAAATACAGTGCGCTCACAAACGGACTCGAAACTGCGACCGTTGCCTCGCACGCATAAGGCACTAGCCAGAGCACCACCTGCCATTTGTTGTTAGTAGCACGCATATACTTCTATTTATATATATGATATGGAAAGTTGATTGAAACTAAAATGTCCGTTGCTATTGTTTGCATGAGTCTCTCATCACCGTAATTGATATGGAAAGTTGATTGAAACTAAAAAAATAGTGACATTTTTTAGATTTTCCGGAAACCGGTATTTTTGGTCTCTCCCGAAAAAAAAACCAAAATCGATAAAGAAATCTTCTCGAAGCCCCGTGCAGCGTGTATGTTTACTTCAAATCAATTGTTCTGATTATCAATATAAATATGATCTATCTCTAATATTAACTGTTAGCTGCATGTGGTGTAGTGGCTACCGATTGTATCATGCGTTGCAACATCTCGATTTCGTATCCTTGCTGGGCCACTGCTTTTTATTATGCTTCAATTTCTATTTCTTTCTTTGCCACTGACAAATCGGACCCACATGCAAGTATGGACGTGGGCCTCTATTTCTTTCTAAGCCAATGACAAATGGGACCCACATGCAAGTATGGACGTGGGCCAGCTGACGTCCCGAGTTTAACGAGAGTTAACGGCAAGGACGGAAATGTAGTCAAACGACACCTTCAAACATGAGTTAAGATGTAGCCACTACTGGAGGTGGCTGTAGTACCATGCAAATATGTCGATCAATATGTAGATCGATCCTGACACGACACCTACAAACAGTTCATGACTCAATATTCGTACATGTTGCACAATTATTATGTGCGCACATCAGTGGGATTGCTAACTGTCTAAATAGTAGGCATCATAATCCTGTTAGGGCCACTGTACTTATCCATATATTGTTCATTAGTCATATACAACAAAGAATAGCGTAAGGTCATGGTGCAACATCTAGCTAACTATTCTTGAGTTCATTGTTTGTAGTTGGCGATGATTTTGCAAGTGGGGTGGTTAGATTTGTATGCACCTTTGTGATACGACGTGCAAAACATGTTCGCATAGTATGGCTCTAGCCCAAGATCCAAACATGCCCCAAATTGCATGCAAGACTAGTAGAACCAGGCATGTCCACATAAATCCTACGAAAGCTAAAATGGAAAACAATGATATTGAGACTTTCTTACCATCCTGCACAAAGTTTTCTCTTTGTTCAACATCAACCTCTAATGCACAGAGAAGTTGTACTGACATCGTGCAAGTATAATAAAAAAAGAGTCAAGATGTAGCCACCACTGGAGATGGTTGTACTACCATGCAATTATGTAGATCCATCATGACATGACACCTACTAACAGTTCGTGACTCAATTATTCATACATGTTGCACAATTATTATGTGTGCACATCAATGGGATTGCTAAGTTCGTAAATAGTAGGCATCATAATCTTGTTAGTTGCACTGTACTTAGTCATATGTGGTTCATTAGTCATATACAACAAAGAGTAGCGCAAGGTCATGGTGGTACATCTATCTGACTATTCTTGATGTGATATTTTGCAGCAGGCGATGATTTTGCAAGTAGGGTGGTTAGATTTTTATGCACCTCTGTGATACGATGTGCAAAACGTGTTTGTGTAGCATGTCTCTAGCCCAAGATCGAAACATGCCGGAGATTGCCTGCAAGATAAGTAGAAGCAGATACGCCCACGAAAATCCTAAGAAAGCCAAAATGAAAGCAACGATATCGAGACTTACTAATGATCCTGGTCAAAGTTTTCTCTTCATTCAACATCGACCACTAATGCATAGAGAAGTTGTATCGACTGCATCCAGGTATAACAAATACAAGTCAAGAAGTAGCCACTACTGGAGGTGGTTGTACTACTGTGCAAATATGTAGATAGATAAGTAGATCGATCATGACATGACACCTACTAACAGTTCGTGACTCAAGTATGCATAGATGTTGCACAATTATTATGTGCGCACATCAATGGAATTGCCAACTGTGTAAATAGCAGGCATCATAATCTTGTTAGTGGCACTGTACTTAGTCATATGTCGTCCATTAGTCATATACAACAAAGAGTAGCATAAGGTCATGGTGCTACATCTAACTAACTATTCTTGAGTTGATATTTTGTAGTTGGCGATGATTTTGCAAGTGGGGTGTTTAGATTTTTATGCACCTTCGTGATACGATGTGCAAAATGTGTTTGCGTAGCATGGCCGTAGCCCAACATCCAAACATTTCCTAAATTGCCAGCAAGACTAGTAAAAGTAGACGCGCCCGCGAACATCCTTCGAAAGCTCAATTGAAAACAATGGTATCGAGACTTTCTTACTATCCTAGAAAAAGTTTTCTCTTCGTTCAACATCGACCACTAATGCATACAGAAGTTGTATGTACTACATGCAAGTATAAAAAAGAGAGTAAAGATGTAGTCACTACTGGAGGTGGTTGTACTACCATGCAAATGTGTAGATCGATATGTAGATCGATCATGGGACGGCACCTAATAGTAGTTCGTGACTCAATTATTCATACGTGTTGCACAATTATTATGTGCGCGTGTCAAGGGGATTGCTAATTATGTAAATAGTAGATATCATAATCTTGTTATTGGCACTCTACTTAGCCATATATGGTTCATTATTCATATAGATCAAACAGTACCGTAAGGTCATGGTGCTACATCTAGCTAACTATTTTTGAGTTGATATTTTGTAGTTGGCGATGATTTTGCATGTGGGGTGTTTAGATTTTTATGCACCTTCGTGATACGATGTGCAAAATGTGTTTGCGTAGCATGGCTGTAGCCCAACATCCAAACATGTACTAAATTGCCAACAAGACTAGTAGAAGTAGGCGTGCCCGTGAAAATCCTACGAAAGCTAAATTGAATACAACTTCTCTACGCATTACCGGTTGATGTTGAAAAAGAGAAAACTTTGTCCAGGATAGTAAGTAAGTCTCGATATCATTGTTTTCATTTTAGCTTTCGTAGGATTTTCGCGGTCACGTCTGCTTCTACTAGTCTTGTAGGCAATTTAGGGCATGTTTGGATCTTGGGCTAGAGCCATGCTACGCAACCACGTTTTGCACGTCGTATCACAGAGGTGCGTACAAATCTAGCCACACCACTTGCAAAATCTTCGCCAACTACAAAATATCAACTCAAGAATAGTTAGCTAGATTTAGCACCATGACCTTATGGTACTGTTTGATCTATATGAATAATGAACCACATATGGCTAACTAGAGTGCCAATAACAAGATTATGATATCTACTATTTACATAGTTAGCAATCCCCTTGACACGCGCACATAATAATTGTGCAACATCTATGAATAATTGAGTCACGAACTGCTATTAGGTGCCGTCTCATGATCGATCTACATATTGATCTACATATTTGCGTGGTAGTACAACCACCTCCAGTAGTGGCAACATCTTTACTCTTTTTTTTATAATTGCATGCAAAAGATTATCTGCGCATATCAATGGGATTGCTAATTGTGTAAATAGTAGGCATCATAATCTTGTTAGTGGCACTGTACGATCTACTAGAGCACACATAATAATTGTGCACCATGTATGAATAATTGGGTCATGAACTGTTAGTAGGTGTCGTGTCATGATCTATCTACATTATTGCATGGTAGTACAACCATCTCCAGCGGTGGCAACATCTTGACTCTTTTTTCGTTATACTTGCACGCAGTCAGTACAACTTCTCTATGCATTAGTGGTCGATGTTGAACGAAGAGAAAACTTTGTCCAGGATAGCAAGAAAGTCTCAATATCATTGTTTTCCATTTTAGCTTTCGTAGGATTTATGTGGGCGTGTCTGCTTCTACTATTCTTGCATGCAATTTAGGGCATGTTTGGATCTTGGGCTAGAGCCATACTAGGTGATCATGTTTTGCACGTCATATCACAAAGGTGCATAGAAATCTAACAACCCGACTTGCAAAATCATCGCCAACTACAAGCAATGAACTCAAGAATAGTTAGCTAGATGTTGCACCATGACCTTACGCTACTTTTTGTTGTATATGACTAATGACCAATATATGGATAAGTACAGTGACACTAACGAGATTATGATGCCTACTATTTACACAGTTAGCAATCTCATTGATGTGCGCACATAATAATTGCGCAACATGTATGAATAATTGAGTCATGAACTGTTTGTAGGTGTCGTGTCAGGATCAATCTACATATTGATCGACATATTTGCATGGTAGTACAGCCACCTCCAGTAGTGGCTACATCTTAACTGATTTTTGTTATACTTGCAGTTAGTTGATACAACTTGCTCTATGATTTAGTGGTCAATGTTGAGAGAAGAGAAACTTTGTCCAGGATAGTTATTATGTCTCGACATCATTGTTTTCATTTTAGCTTTTGTAGGATTTTTGCGGACGTGTCTGCTTCGACTAGTCTTGCCGGCAATTTAGGGGATGACCTAAAGCAAAAAGATTCACTCCAAAACTCTAAATATTCTAAGAGTTTTACCTAAAGTTTTCTACACAAAAAGAATCACTTTAAAATCTATTATCAAACTCAAAATATGAAGAAAACAAAATTAATTGAAAGACACCTTTAGTCCCGGTTGCAACCACCAGCCGGGACTAAAGGTTCCTTCTCCCGCCGGAATTTGGGCCACCGAAAAGGGTGACCTTTAGTCTTGGTTGGTGGCTGGAGCCGGGACTAAAGGACTTTTAGTCCCGGTTCGTGGCTGGAACCGGGACTAAAGGTCTTGTGTATATAACTCCGCCCGGTGTCCCGGTCCCAGCCACCGCCCGGGAGAAGAATCAGATCGACGCCGCCAGGCTGCCCAATTTCTTCGGCGATCCGCACCGCCGCTCGCGTAGCCTCCGCGCCGCCCCTCCGGTGCCCGCGCGCCCCCTCCGTCGGCCGGTGAGACCCGCGCATCCCCTCCGATGCCCGCGCGCCCCTTCCATCGGCTGTCGTTTGCTCTGGCGCCCACGCGTCCCTGCCGGCACCCAGTGCATCGTCACCGTTGGCACCTTCCTCTCGACGCCGGCCAACACTGCCACCACCTTGACGCCGGCCAACATCACCTCGCCGCCGGCCAACACCAACACCTCAACGCCAATATCCCCAACAACCACGTGGTGAGCTATATGGCTGCTAGCTATTTTCTTCTTGTTTTTGCTATTTATTCATAATTTTGTTTACATGGAATATCAATGCAATGATATATATATGATGATATGGATATGATCTATATATGTATATGAAAATTTGATATATGTATGGATATTGTATGGAGAATTTGGATAGATTATATGATAATATATAGTGCTATATATATATGGATATTGGTGTATATGTATACATGTTTTTATTTTTTGTTTTGTAGATGGATGCATGCATGTAGGAGTTTGAGAGAATACGTATGTGTGTGAATGCTATCGAAAATATAGGTAGACGTAGGTCAATTCGAGCAATTAGGAATCGAAAATATAGGTAGACGTAGGTCAATTCCTCCTCCGCCCTAGCCGTCGATGCCTGCTCCACCGTCCGCCCACACCATAGAAGATGGCTCGGCTGAGTCCGTGGGGGTCCCTACCATTGTGAACATGGCGGAGACCGTCGCCTGGATGGAGCGGCGCGCCCGACGGATGGAGTTCTCTCCAATGGAATTCCTCTACTGAGAATTCACGCCTCTGATGTTTCAGAGTGGTAGCAAAGTTCCTCCAGGAATTAGGGAGCTTAGCAATTATATAGCCCGCGACAAACTTGCCCGGCAAATTGCACTTCAGAACCTCAAGTTCTTTAGCAATGCATATTATCTCATGAGCCTGTTCCAACACAGAACGGTTGTCAACCATTTTGTAATCGTGGAACTGCTCCATAACATACATCTCGCTCCCAGCATCGGTGGCCCCGAATTTATATTCGAGCACCTCCCACAAATCCTTGGCAACCCCCACATGTAAATATGGGTCGACCAGCTTAATAAGATAGCTGCATGCATCACTTTGATGCAGAGCCCGGAGGTAATCCTCCTTTTCTAAAAAAAAAGGTTGACCATGGAAAACTAGCTGTTGAGTATATAGGCAATTTTTCGATTAAATTAATCCACGCGATAATCACTATCATGGCATTGACTAGATTACTGATATACTGATGATGAACCAAACTAGCACATACTACACATATAGTCGAAACATCTATGCATGCAAGTAGTACTGCTAAGACTGAAATAAATAGGAGTGGGATAAATGCGTTATACCCTCCAATCGGCCAGTTGGCCATAGCAGCAGCGTTGGCGATGACAGCGTCATCGGCCGCCTTCTTCTCGGCTCGAGCTTCTCAGCGGCAGCAGCGTCGGCGTCGGTTGGTGGAGCCATGTCGTCGACGACGAAGGCAGTGCGGACGTAGAGGAAGTAGTCGAACGGAACGGCAGCGAGCAGTCGCGTAGTCGCTCCTCAAAAACCTAATGGCCCCTCTACCGTACAGGATCTGGAAAGACGGGGTTTTGGAGGCCTGCTCTCCCGTCGGCCGTGTACGCGGCGAATGGGACGGAGTCGCCGGCGGCAGCAGCAGCAAAAGGAACGACGAGCGGCGTGCGTGGAGGCAGATGAGTTCTGATCTCGTGGCTTCTAGGGTTGGCCGAAGCCCTGCTTATGTAGGCGGCGTCCGGGTGGAGAGACGTGGGCTGAACCCACGTCCGAGTCGATAGCCCACGATCCAACGTCTCAGATCGTGGCGTTACGTATTCTCCGTTCCTGACCGGCAAAAATAAGCGCGTAGGTATGAGCTTGTGCTCGGCGCGGCGCGGCGCGGCGCGGCGCGACGAGGCGGGCGGCGGAGGAGGAGTGCGCTAGGGCCTCTTCTCTTCTCATGCTCCAATAGCATGTGGAAGAGAGACCCTTATAAGGAGGTGCAACTCCTTCTCCACTAGCGGGGTGGGACTAAACTTCCCACTCCCCTTGTCATGCTTTGAGTTCTCCTTTTACTTAGCTCTTGATGAGTCTTTGTATCGTACCACGTATTTGTTGGATCTTTTGTTTAATAAGATAGCTGCATGGATCACTTTGATGCAGAGCCCGGAGGTAATCCTCCTTTTCTAAAAAAAAGGTTGACCATGGAACACTAGCCAGCTACTACATGCTATATATCATGCTGCTTGCCACCTCGGATCGATCATCATCAGCCTAACCACCCAAGCAAGGCCATGAGTGACACGCCACACACACACTCGAGCGAGCGTGGCACTTGAGATGTGGCCTATCCACCCAATCATCTCTCGGCTTAATCAGCAGAGATAGTTAGGCCCTGTCAAAATGAGAAACCACACACTACACCCACTAGGACTAGGCTACTTGCTTTGCTAATTCTCGCAAGATTTTCCATTAACGACGAGACGTGCGACATTATCCTCCACTATCTACTTACTCGATTCGGTTTTTACTTCCTGGCCAGAGTCATTAGTCAGAAATCACCCAGTGCTTCTATTAGTCTTTGCCGGTTCAGATAAGCATCAAGTAATTAACGCCCACCGGGAGTACTAGTGGTGTCCTATCGCCTCCCCCACCGTTGAAAATTTGGGTGGTGCAGAACAAAAGTCGATCTTGTGGGCAAAAAACAAAGCAGAACTGGAGGTCTTCGGTTAACATAGGCTTAGAAACTTAAGCTTATCCAAGGAAGAAATCGTAGTTTGGAAGGGAAAGTACATACAAAAGGGAAACTCAGAGTTTTGTTCATCATGTGACCTTCATATTACACAAGTACATACTAATGTGCATTCGTAAGAGATACAACTTGATATTACATCATTAATTAAGTGCAAATACAAAAGGAGATACAATTAAAATGTCATAAATTAATTGCGCTAGCACAAGCTAGTACTTGTCACTTCTCAACGGTTCTGTTGATCTTCTTCCTGGTATACGTTAGCCACTTCTTGTGACTTCATCTTAAGAAGAGACAGCCAGTAGTAGGTGATGTAGTTCAGCTCCTTCTCATGGTCCATTTCTTACCATCGTCGTCATTTTCTTCTTCCGCTGGGTCACCGAATTGGTCAAGGTCTTCCTCGTCAACGACTTCATCCATTCCAACCATACTCCTTTCGCCTCTCCTCGTGACAAGGCGGCTTGGCCTCGTCGGGTCGATTATGTAGAAGCATTGGGCCACCTTTTTACCTAATACCCATGGCTCATTTAGGTAGCTAATTGCTTTCACATTCACTTCCCAAATAGGCTTTGCTGGAGGTATAAACATGGTAGTGAAATAGTCTTTGAATTCGAGTTGCTTCACCCACTTGACATAGGACACGGGGATCTTGGTCTCCTCCGAGTAGTCAAGTTCTCAAATCTCTTCAAGCCTGCCACAGTATCTGTCCTTTACCTTACCGGTCAAGGCCTCCATCGTCACCCAGAGTTTTGGTACATCCCTATCTGGTGTCTGGCCTCCGTATGGAATGTGTATCCATTGATATCATATGCTTGGTATGTCACAAGATTCATCATGGGGCCTTGTGCCAAGGCGAAGAAAGTCTTTGCTCTGGCATCATGCGTTGGCAATGGATTCTCCCAATGTACTTTTTGAACTAATCTACGAAGTCAGAGTTGTGCTCTCTCTAGATTTGATCCTCGGTCCTCTTTTGCCGAAGGTCAACGCACTAGTACATGACCCCCTAATTAGCGGCATTCGGAAGTGCTTATTAGCAGCTTTCGGGTGGCACATTGCTTGTATCGCGCCGTTGGTAAGCGTGCACGCCGAACGCCGCTAGTACATGTCTCACTGGCAGCGTGCGGTAAATCAAACGCTGCTAGTATATAACACAGTAGCGGCGTGTAGTGGGCCGGAACACCGTCGGTATGGCATAACAGTAGTAGCGTACGCCGCAAAGCTTTTGGGTTATTAGTACGTTCACTCCTCTCCGGACGCTGCTAATACTTTGTTTAGGGAAGAAAGTAATTTACCAAGGACGCTAATAATACTTTGTTTAGGGAAAAAAGAAATTTGCCATGGCAGCAAAAATTGCTGCCGTGGCAACATTTGCACATTTCATTAATATATAAAGATATAAAGTATGCATTGAATAAAAAATTGTATGTATGTTTCACATTTTTCATGAATCCAAATATTCAAATTGTAACATACACGCGTTTACATAACACAGTGGTATCGATCGTTCAATTACATGCCGAATTTGAAAAACACATGAGTCGAACACACTCCCTGTGCCAACCCTTACTGCCACACTACCGACTAAGCCATCGACGACTTTTGTAATTTTGGGTTTACTATTTTATATATATAACGTACGGCAGTGGTATTCTTCTACACGCCCAGCAGAGTTCGCGGCGTCTGCAAGCGCAAGATGACGACGTCTACTTAGACACGTCAATTGGTGAGGCGTGACTGTAAAACGCCAAATCATATGGCGTGGCAACTTGGTGAAAACGCCAAATCAAATGACGTGTATAGTCAAGGGGCTAGAGATGAAAATAAGTGTTGCAAGGGGTCACTGAAGTGCTTAAGTTTCTAAAGGCGCCATTTAGGGTAAATGATACGCCCAGCTGGCCGACCCAGAGGCAGAGGGGAAAAGAATGTGCACGTTACATTCTTGACATTCTTTGGTGAAGCTAAATCCAAGTTGAGAAAAGCTCCTCCCTCATTATTTTCTAGCAAGTAATGTCTCCAATCTTGTTTAATATCATCGCTGATATGCTGATAGTCCTAATTGGTCCGGCCAAAGAGGACGATCAGGTGGGTGGGCTTATCCCACATCTCGTGGATGGTGGGGTTTCCATTCTTCAGTATGCCGATGACACTATTATTTTCATGGACCATGATCTGGTAAATGCTAGGAATATGAAACTGGTTTTGTGTCTCTTCGAACACTCTCTGGTTTGAAAATTAATTTCAACAAAAGTGAATTGTTCTACTTTGGACGCGCCAAGGAAGAGCAGGATAATTATAGATAGTTGTTTGGGTGTGAGTTGGGGTCTCTCCCGTTTCGATATCTGGGAATACCAATTCATCACCGAAAGCTCACCAACAAAGAATGGAAGTGCATAAAGGATCGATTCGAGAAAAAGCTTAGCTGCTGGAAAGGCAAGCTTATGTCTTATGGAGGTTGGCTAATACTGATGAACTCCGTACTTACAGGTATGCCGATGTTCCTATTGTCCTTCTTTGACGTACCTGTGGGGGTACAAAAAATATTGGACTTTTATCCATCACGATTCTTCTGGCAGAGCGATGAGACTAAATCAAAATATAGGCTCGCAAAGTGGGATATAATATGCAAGCCCAAGGATCAAGGGGGTTTAGGTATAGAAAACCTTAAGATAAAGAACAGATGCTTACTCAGTAAATGGTTGTACAGACTTTCTGTCGAGGACGATGGGGTATGGATACATTTATTGCGTAACAAGTATCTACACTCCAAGACCCTCGCCGAAGTTACGGCGAAGCCGAGTGATTCACCTTTTTGGAATGGGCTCATGCGGACAAAGATAGCCTTTTTCAATAGGACCAAATTCATTGTTGGGAACGGAAATTTAACTAGGTTTTGGGAAGATACATGCCTAGGGAACACGCCGCTGGCCATACAGTATCCAAACCTCTACAATATTGTACAACGAAAAGAGGCTTTAGTTAGTACAATTCTAGAATCAGTTCCCTTAAACATACAGTTCATAAGGTCACTAGTGGGGGAACGATGGAATAGATGGTTACATCTTGTGCGGAGGTTGATGCAGGTCAGCCTTTCTGATGAGTCAGATACACTACACTGGAATCTTTCGGTGTCAGGGGTATTCTCAGTGAAGTCTATATATACAAACTTGATAAACACTGGTCCAATCCCAAAGTCACTACACATTTGGAAAATCAAGGTGCCCTTAAAGATAAAAAAAATTATGTGGTTCGTACACAAAGAAGTGGTCCTGACTAAGGACAACCTGGCAAAGCGTAACTGGGTGGGTAGTAAACGATGTTGTCTCTCTGATCAGGATGAATCGATCCAACATCTGCTTCTAGACTGTCCACTTGCCATGCTACTATGGCGCACAGTGCATGTGGCATTTAGGGTCAGTCCACCAGATAACATAAACACACTTTTTGGACTTGCTAAACGGGGTAGAGCCTATATTAGGGGCACATATTCGATTCGGAGTGTGTGCATTACTTGGGGCCATATGGAACTGCCGGAATGATGCGATTTTTAACTGACAAAATATCACAAATTTTTCACAGGTAATCTACAGAGCAACTGGCTGGATCCGTACGTGGTCATTACTCAGCCGTGCGGAAGCCAAGGAGCATATGGCTTTTGGATCCAGCTGATGGAAGATGGTAGCACGGGATACCTACAACCGGTTTGGGTGGCTGTCCAACAATAGGATATGTGTATTGGCATCTAGTCCTATTTTTGGGCGGTTGTGGCTTTGAGTTCTCCTTTTACTTAGCTCTCGATGAGTCTTTGTATCGTACTACGTATTTGTTGGATCTTTTGTTTAATAAGATAGCTGCATGCATCACTTTGATGCAGAGCCCGGAGGTAATCCTCCTTTTCTAAAAAAAAGGTTGACCATGGAACACTAGTTGTTGAGTATATAGGCAATTTTTCGATTAAATTAATCCACGCAATAATCACTATCATGGCATTGACTAGATTACTGATGATGAACCAAACTAGCACATACTACACATATAGTCAAAACATCTATGCATGCAAGTAGTACTGCTAAGACTGAAATAAATAGGAGAGGGATAAACGCGTTATACCCTCCAATCGGCCAGTTGGCCGTAGCAGCAGCGTCATCGGCCGCCTTCTTCTCGGCCTCGAGCTTCTCAGCGGCAGCAGCGTCGGCGTCGATTGGTGGAGCCATGGCGTCGACGACGAAGGCGGTGCGGACGTAGAGGAAGTAGTCGAACGGAACGGCAACGAGCAGTCGTGTAGTCGCTCCCCAAAAACCTAATCGCCCCTCTCCCGTACAGTATCCGGAGAGGCGGGGTTTTGGAGGCCTGCTCTCCCGTCGGCCGTGTACGCGGCGAACGGGACGGAGTCGCCGGCGGCAGCAGCAACAAAAGGAACGACGGGCGGCGCGCGTGGAGGCAGATGAGTTCTGATCTCGTGGCGGCTAGGGTTGGCCGATGCCCTGCTTATGTAGGCGGCGTCCGGGTGGAGAGACGTGGGCTGAACCCACGTCCGAGTCGGTAGCCCATGATCCAACGTCTCAGATTGTGGCATTACCTATTCTCCGTTCCTGACCGGCAAAAATAAGCGCGTAGGTATGAGCTCGGCTCGGCTCAATCCCGCAACCCGCGGCGCGGCGCGGCGGGCGGCGGAGGAGGAGTGCGCGAGGGCCTCTTCTCTTCTCATGCTCCAATAGCATGTGGAAGAGAGACCCTTATAAGGAGGTGCAACTCCTTCTCCACTAGCGGGGTGGGACTAAACTTCCCACTCCCCTTGTCATGCCACCTACATGGGCCCTTAGAGATTTTATAAAATTGTCTTATGGGCCCAAGGCCCATCTCAGATTTCAACAATCCCCCACCAGATCTCGAGGGACCAGTTTGTCCTCTGTTCCAATTACTGTTTTGATATACCAGCGTTTCAGTGAAGACCTGTTAAGGTTGAGCTTCACCTAGAGCAAGTAGCTACACTCCTTAACAACTGAACAATGGACTATGCCTTGAATGTCAATTTGGCGTCAAGAGGTTTCACCACAAGTCTTACTCGTACTAGGCTGCCGAAGGCTGACTCCTCGGGTGGAGCATATTAGTCACACTCCTGGCCTATTCGTGAGCTTACTAGATATCACCCCAATATCGTAGACTGTGACCAGCAGTCGGGCTCATATAGGTGTGTTCCTCCAAAGATCGCTCTGTAAGACAGCATCTTGCTTACACATAAGCATTATAACACATTAAGACAGTAGTCATCCTACCATACAGTTTCCGAGAGTATTGCATCTCCAACGGAGTGGGTTAGTAAAGTTACTCTCCTCAGTTCACCACTGGCTTGTTTTCCCAGGTCCTACTTCACGGGATCTCCGATCACATAGGTTGGGTTACTACCATGGCAACTCATGTGGGTCTCATACCCATCTCCCTCGATGCACTGTCTATCACAACACGCGATAGCCCTTTAGTAAAGGGATCTGCCAGATTCTTAGCCGTGTGGATGTAATCCAACGCTATCACTCCAGAGCTTCTCAAATGTCTGACAGCTTTCAGTCTCATTCTTATATGTTTGTTGGACTTCGCGTTGTCCTTTGAACTCTTTACTTTAGCAATAACTGTCTGATTATCGCAGTTCATAAGGATGGCCGGAACCGGCTTCTCGACCACCGGCAAGTCCATCAAAAGATGTCGAAGAAATTGTGCTTCGACACCATATGTGTCTAATGCTGTTAATTCTGCTTCCATTGTCGACCTCGTTAAGATCGTTTGCTTGCAAGACTTCCAGGAAACAGCACCACCTCCAGGGGTAAACATATACCCAGTAGTGGCCTTCATCTCATCAGCATCAGAGATCCAATTCGCATCACTATACCCTTCAAGTACCGACGGGTATCCGGTAGTAACTCACACAGTGCTAGCCGTACCGACACTGTTGATGGTACCCCGACATCGGCAAAACCTTGACTCGGGTTCGAGAACTTACTTTTGTGTCTTCGAAAACTTACTTTTGTGTCTCCCCCATGACCACTTCATTAGAGCGAGTACCACTATCCATTTAAAAAAATGACCATTTATGCCGCTATGGCATCATTTATCAGGCAAATGGCTTATTTTTTCTGCCATGGCAGCATATCCTAGCCAAAGTGCTTATAAATGATGCCATGGCCGCATTTCGAGACAAATGGCTCATTTCTGTGCATTGATCCACCTTCCGAACTTACTCGTCCTTCTGATTCTCGTTTAATAGGTTTGCATCGCGGATGCCATTGATGGTCGATGTACAAGTTGTCGTCGCCACTTGTGATGCCTTTTCATAGGCCAATTGCATTCCTTTTCCACTTGTCTTTCTTGCCACACTTGTCATGTTTTAGTTCTAGTTGAACCTCTTTATGTATGCACTCGTGTGTGAACTTCTCTATGTATACACTTTGTGTTTGATGTGTATACACTTGTGTAATATGCGTTGGAATTATTGTCATATTGCTTGTTGTTGCCGTATGATGCTATGATAAATGTGTGTGGTGATATTTGAATGCTGTGATATATGTGTGTGATCAACCAATGGATATATATATTGATTTATATGCAGGGCTGCCCAAAAAATAAACAGACAAGAAATATGTTTGACAGTTTGCTGAGTTCCGACACTCGGCAAACCAGTTCCTGGAGAGTTTGCTGAGCGCAGCGCTTGGCAAAATAGAACACGTGGCAGAACATGGTAGCTCCTGGAATCCTTGCTGAGCGCCAAACTCGGCAAAGGTCAGCTTCAGCTATCACCTACTGTCAGTGTATGCTGGGTTTCACACTCGGCAAAGGTTTACCGAGTTTCGACTCGCACGAACTCGGTAGTAGGTTACGCCACGCGTCAGCACCACACGCGTAGAAGGTCTGACGAGTTCCGATCTCGGCAAACCTTTGCCGAGTTTCGACGCGCGCGAACTCGGCAATAGGTTATGCCCCGCATCAGCACCACATGCGTAGGTAGTCTACCGAGTTAGAAACTCAGCAAAGGTTTGCCGAGTTTTGGCACGCGCGAACTCGGCAATAGGTTACGCCACACGTTAGTACCACACGCGTAGGTCATCTACCGAGTTCGAAACTTGGCAAACCTTTTCCAAGCTTCGGCGCGCGAGAACTCGGCATTACGTTGTGCCACGCGGCAGCCCCATATGCATCGTCGGTCTACCGAGTGCAAACTCAGCAAACATTCGAGCCACGTGGTACCGCCGTTAAGGGCTCATTCCGTCTAACGTCCCTGTTTGTCGAGTTCTTGTTCTCAAACACCCGGCAATGGTAATTTAATTGTTTGCCGAGTCCCCGATATCAGAACTCAGCATTGCCGACCCGTGTCCAGCTGAGTCCTCTTTGCCGAGAACAAAACTCGGCAAACACACTACCGAGTTGTTTTTAGGCTTTGCCGAGTACCCTAGAAACTCGGCAAATCCAGTAGTGCTTGCCCCAAACTGTGTTCGAGTGGCATTGACAGAGTGGACAGAAGCGAAAATGTACAGCGCAGTTTCGTAGTGGGGAGTATCATACATTAATATTATGCATATGATACGAATGTATGATACTACCTCCATAGTGCATAGTATCATAGGTTGATATTTTAGATGACCTCGTTTATTGTTTTGTAGAACCCATAGTAGTACCTCATTTATTATGATACAGTATCATGCTAGATATTATTATCCTCCCTCTCTCCTCAATTAATATTCTGCCCTGCCAGCAAAATTCCTAGTTGGCTTTGCATGAGGCTGCATGATGCCGGGTTATAATACCCCACTGTGAGAGGTCTTAATTACCTCCATTGGAATCCACTCTATATTTGACGTATATACTCATGATTATTCTGTCCACATCATCTTCATACAAAATCATAAATGTATGTAAACTGGCATACCCAACCAACGTCGAACGAGAATCATAAATGTATGTAAACTATACCCAAAGAACGTGCAAC
This sequence comes from Elymus sibiricus, assembly GCA_039707655.1. NCBI lineage: Eukaryota > Viridiplantae > Streptophyta > Magnoliopsida > Poales > Poaceae > Elymus > Elymus sibiricus. The sequence goes on along the minus strand of CM077665.1, from coordinate 565,229,477 downwards.
GAGAATCATAAATGTATGTAAACTATACCTAACGAACATCCAACGAGAATCATAAATGTATGTAAACTATACCCAACAAAGCCCAACGAGAATCATAATTTGTCAGACCGGCCGACCACATGCATTGCTAACCCGCTCTGCTGTAGTTTCATTTATTGGTAACCTGTACTACTATTCCACATCAGTACAGCGACAAAGTATTCCTAGGCGTAAAAAGAAAAGGAAAATCATATTTCATATTAAAAAAAGAGTTAACTACACTTTAGATACATAAAATGCATTTGATGTACAAATTCATACAGAAACTTGAAAAATGACACAAATCGCCCCTACAACTTGTGTTTCGGATACGTTTAAGTACATTTCCGCCAGTCGACGTTAACTCTCCGTTAAACTCTACACGCCAGCTGCCCCATGCTCCATGCCTGTGTGTCGTTCCACCTGTTTGTGACAAATAGAAAATAGAAACATAAAATAGAAATACAGTGCGCTCACAAACGGACTCGAAACTGCGACCGTTGCCTCGCACGCATAAGGCACTAGCCAGAGCACCACCTGCCATTTGTTGTTAGTAGCACGCATATACTTCTATTTATATATATGATATGGAAAGTTGATTGAAACTAAAATGTCCGTTGCTATTGTTTGCATGAGTCTCTCATCACCGTAATTGATATGGAAAGTTGATTGAAACTAAAAAAATAGTGACATTTTTTAGATTTTCCGGAAACCGGTATTTTTGGTCTCTCCCGAAAAAAAAACCAAAATCGATAAAGAAATCTTCTCGAAGCCCCGTGCAGCGTGTATGTTTACTTCAAATCAATTGTTCTGATTATCAATATAAATATGATCTATCTCTAATATTAACTGTTAGCTGCATGTGGTGTAGTGGCTACCGATTGTATCATGCGTTGCAACATCTCGATTTCGTATCCTTGCTGGGCCACTGCTTTTTATTATGCTTCAATTTCTATTTCTTTCTTTGCCACTGACAAATCGGACCCACATGCAAGTATGGACGTGGGCCTCTATTTCTTTCTAAGCCAATGACAAATGGGACCCACATGCAAGTATGGACGTGGGCCAGCTGACGTCCCGAGTTTAACGAGAGTTAACGGCAAGGACGGAAATGTAGTCAAACGACACCTTCAAACATGAGTTAAGATGTAGCCACTACTGGAGGTGGCTGTAGTACCATGCAAATATGTCGATCAATATGTAGATCGATCCTGACACGACACCTACAAACAGTTCATGACTCAATATTCGTACATGTTGCACAATTATTATGTGCGCACATCAGTGGGATTGCTAACTGTCTAAATAGTAGGCATCATAATCCTGTTAGGGCCACTGTACTTATCCATATATTGTTCATTAGTCATATACAACAAAGAATAGCGTAAGGTCATGGTGCAACATCTAGCTAACTATTCTTGAGTTCATTGTTTGTAGTTGGCGATGATTTTGCAAGTGGGGTGGTTAGATTTGTATGCACCTTTGTGATACGACGTGCAAAACATGTTCGCATAGTATGGCTCTAGCCCAAGATCCAAACATGCCCCAAATTGCATGCAAGACTAGTAGAACCAGGCATGTCCACATAAATCCTACGAAAGCTAAAATGGAAAACAATGATATTGAGACTTTCTTACCATCCTGCACAAAGTTTTCTCTTTGTTCAACATCAACCTCTAATGCACAGAGAAGTTGTACTGACATCGTGCAAGTATAATAAAAAAAGAGTCAAGATGTAGCCACCACTGGAGATGGTTGTACTACCATGCAATTATGTAGATCCATCATGACATGACACCTACTAACAGTTCGTGACTCAATTATTCATACATGTTGCACAATTATTATGTGTGCACATCAATGGGATTGCTAAGTTCGTAAATAGTAGGCATCATAATCTTGTTAGTTGCACTGTACTTAGTCATATGTGGTTCATTAGTCATATACAACAAAGAGTAGCGCAAGGTCATGGTGGTACATCTATCTGACTATTCTTGATGTGATATTTTGCAGCAGGCGATGATTTTGCAAGTAGGGTGGTTAGATTTTTATGCACCTCTGTGACACGATGTGCAAAACGTGTTTGTGTAGCATGTCTCTAGCCCAAGATCGAAACATGCCGGAGATTGCCTGCAAGATAAGTAGAAGCAGATACGCCCACGAAAATCCTAAGAAAGCCAAAATGAAAGCAACGATATCGAGACTTACTAATGATCCTGGTCAAAGTTTTCTCTTCATTCAACATCGACCACTAATGCATAGAGAAGTTGTATCGACTGCATCCAGGTATAACAAATACAAGTCAAGAAGTAGCCACTACTGGAGGTGGTTGTACTACTGTGCAAATATGTAGATAGATAAGTAGATCGATCATGACATGACACCTACTAACAGTTCGTGACTCAAGTATGCATAGATGTTGCACAATTATTATGTGCGCACATCAATGGGATTGCCAACTGTGTAAATAGCAGGCATCATAATCTTGTTAGTGGCACTGTACTTAGTCATATGTCGTTCATTAGTCATATACAACAAAGAGTAGCATAAGGTCATGGTGCTACATCTAACTAACTATTCTTGAGTTGATATTTTGTAGTTGGCGATGATTTTGCAAGTGGGGTGTTTAGATTTTTATGCACCTTCGTGATACGATGTGCAAAATGTGTTTGCGTAGCATGGCCGTAGCCCAACATCCAAACATTTCCTAAATTGCCAGCAAGACTAGTAAAAGTAGACGCGCCCGCGAACATCCTTCGAAACCTCAATTGAAAACAATGGTATCGAGACTTTCTTACTATCCTAGAAAAAGTTTTCTCTTTGTTCAACATCGACCACTAATGCATACAGAAGTTGTATGTACTACATGCAAGTATAAAAAAGAGAGTAAAGATGTAGTCACTACTGGAGGTGGTTGTACTACCATGCAAATGTGTAGATCGATCATGGGACGGCACCTAATAGTAGTTCGTGACTCAATTATTCATACGTGTTGCACAATTATTATGTGCGCGTGTCAAGGGGATTGCTAATTATGTAAATAGTAGATATCATAATCTTGTTATTGGCACTCTACTTAGCCATATATGGTTCATTATTCATATAGATCAAACAGTACCGTAAGGTCATGGTGCTACATCTAGCTAACTATTTTTGAGTTGATATTTTGTAGTTGGCGATGATTTTGCATGTGGGGTGTTTAGATTTTTATGCACCTTCGTGATACGATGTGCAAAATGTGTTTGCGTAGCATGGCTGTAGCCCAACATCCAAACATGTACTAAATTGCCAACAAGACTAGTAGAAGTAGGCGTGCCCGTGAAAATCCTACGAAAGCTAAATTGAATACAACTTCTCTACGCATTACCGGTTGATGTTGAAAAAGAGAAAACTTTGTCCAGGATAGTAAGTAAGTCTCGATATCATTGTTTTCATTTTAGCTTTCGTAGGATTTTCGCGGTCACGTCTGCTTCTACTAGTCTTGTAGGCAATTTAGGGCATGTTTGGATCTTGGGCTAGAGCCATGCTACGCAACCACATTTTGCACGTCGTATCACAGAGGTGCGTACAAATCTAGCCACACCACTTGCAAAATCTTCGCCAACTACAAAATATCAACTCAAGAATAGTTAGCTAGATTTAGCACCATGACCTTATGGTACTGTTTGATCTATATGAATAATGAACCACATATGGCTAACTAGAGTGCCAATAACAAGATTATGATATCTACTATTTACATAGTTAGCAATCCCCTTGACACGCGCACATAATAATTGTGCAACATCTATGAATAATTGAGTCACGAACTGCTATTAGGTGCCGTCTCATGATCGATCTACATATTGATCTACATATTTGCGTGGTAGTACAACCACCTCCAGTAGTGGCAACATCTTTACTCTTTTTTTTATAATTGCATGCAAAAGATTATCTGCGCATATCAATGGGATTGCTAATTGTGTAAATAGTAGGCATCATAATCTTGTTAGTGGCACTGTACGATCTACTAGAGCACACATAATAATTGTGCACCATGTATGAATAATTGGGTCATGAACTATTAGTAGGTGTCGTGTCATGATCTATCTACATTATTGCATGGTAGTACAACCATCTCCAGCGGTGGCAACATCTTGACTCTTTTTTCGTTATACTTGCACGCAGTCAGTACAACTTCTCTATGCATTAGTGGTCGATGTTGAACGAAGAGAAAACTTTGTCCAGGATAGCAAGAAAGTCTCAATATCATTGTTTTCCATTTTAGCTTTCGTAGGATTTATGTGGGCGTGTCTGCTTCTACTATTCTTGCATGCAATTTAGGGCATGTTTGGATCTTGGGCTAGAGCCATACTAGGTGATCATGTTTTGCACGTCATATCACAAAGGTGCATAGAAATCTAACAACCCGACTTGCAAAATCATCGCCAACTACAAGCAATGAACTCAAGAATAGTTAGCTAGATGTTGCACCATGACCTTACGCTACTTTTTGTTGTATATGACTAATGACCAATATATGGATAAGTACAGTGACACTAACGAGATTATGATGCCTACTATTTACACAGTTAGCAATCCCATTGATGTGCGCACATAATAATTGTGCAACATGTATGAATAATTGAGTCATGAACTGTTTGTAGGTGTCGTGTCAGGATCAATCTACATATTGATCGACATATTTGCATGGTAGTACAGCCACCTCCAGTAGTGGCTACATCTTAACTGATTTTTGTTATACTTGCAGTTAGTTGATAAAACTTGCTCTATGATTTAGTGGTCAATGTTGAGAGAAGAGAAACTTTGTCCAGGATAGTTATTATGTCTCGACATCATTGTTTTCATTTTAGCTTTTGTAGGATTTTTGCGGACGTGTCTGCTTCGACTAGTCTTGCCGGCAATTTAGGGGATGACCTAAAGCAAAAAGATTCACTCCAAAACTCTAAATATTCTAAGAGTTTTACCTAAAGTTTTCTACACAAAAAGAATCACTTTAAAATCTATTATCAAACTCAAAATATGAAGAAAACAAAATTAATTGAAAGACACCTTTAGTCCCGGTTGCAACCACCAGCCGGGACTAAAGGTTCCTTCTCCCGCCGGAATTTGGGCCACCGAAAAGGGTGACCTTTAGTCTTGGTTGGTGGCTGGAGCCGGGACTAAAGGACTTTTAGTCCCGGTTCGTGGCTGGAACCGGGACTAAAGGTCTTGTGTATATAACTCCGCCCGGTGTCCCGGTCCCAGCCACCGCCCGGGAGAAGAATCAGATCGACGCCGCCAGGCTGCCCAATTTCTTCGGCGATCCGCACCGCCGCTCGCGTAGCCTCCGCGCCGCCCCTCCGGTGCCCGCGCGCCCCCTCCGTCGGCCGGTGAGACCCGCGCATCCCCTCCGATGCCCGCGCGCCCCTTCCATCGGCTGTCGTTTGCTCTGGCGCCCACGCGTCCCTGCCGGCACCCAGTGCATCGTCACCGTTGGCACCTTCCTCTCGACGCCGGCCAACACTGCCACCACCTTGACGCCGGCCAACATCACCTCGCCGCCGGCCAACACCAACACCTCAACGCCAATATCCCCAACAACCACGTGGTGAGCTATATGGCTGCTAGCTATTTTCTTCTTGTTTTTGCTATTTATTCATAATTTTGTTTACATGGAATATCAATGCAATGATATATATATGATGATATGGATATGATCTATATATGTATATGAAAATTTGATATATGTATGGATATTGTATGGAGAATTTGGATAGATTATATGATAATATATAGTGCTATATATATATGGATATTGGTGTATATGTATACATGTTTTTATTTTTTGTTTTGTAGATGGATGCATGCATGTAGGAGTTTGAGAGAATACGTATGTGTGTGAATGCTATCGAAAATATAGGTAGACGTAGGTCAATTCGAGCAATTAGGAATCGAAAATATAGGTAGACGTAGGTCAATTCCTCCTCCGCCCTAGCCGTCGATGCCTTCTCCACCGTCCGCCCACACCATAGAAGATGGCTCGGCTGAGTCCGTGGGGGTCCCTACCATTGTGAACATGGCGGAGACCGTCGCCTGGATGGAGCGGCGCGCCCGACGGATGGAGTTCTCTCCAATGGAGAAGGCAGAGAAGGCAAAGAAGGAAGTCGCGGAGAAGGCAGAGAAGGACGCCGTCCAGATGGAGTTTGCCCCATCCGCTCCGGTGCCCTCCACCACGCGCGCACCCGACACTGTTCCGGCTTTGCAATGGCCGAGCATCCCGGATGGCTTCACGCAGAAAGAGGATGCCTCCTCGGAAACAGCATACGATTTGCCGCAACTCCAACGGTCGTGGACAACGTCAGGAATCTCCAGCGCTGGACATGACCACCGATTGTTCGATGAAAGTCCGGACCAAAATATGCAAAAAAAAAAAATTGCCCCATATGCATTTATCGGGTCAACTTTAGGATGGTAGTTTCATTGTGATGCATCTTTAGGACTCATACATGATGGGTATGATAAACGACGGTCAAGAACCTCCAACTTATGAGATGGGTGATACTAATTCCCCTTTGTTTGATGTTGGGAAATCTTTGGACACTCCAAAAAAGAAGGGGTCGAAGGCAAGAGGAAGTGCATACTCAACCCACGAATATGAGTTGTTGTGTAAAGCTTGGTTGGCCACGGGCATGGATCCTATTTGTGGAATTGAGCAAAAGGGCACAAAGTATTGGGAAAAAATACACAAATTTTACAAGGAACACAGGCACTACGTGGAGCCACACCTTCATGGACTTTCTATGCTGTTGGAGAGTGCCATCATTACGTGGATCCTGTTTGTGGAACTTGTTCGTAGACTCTTGGATGACGAGAATTCAGATTGATAAATAGAAGGTGAGACTCGTGAGGATCACGGAGGAGTCAAGGATCATGTTGCAGGTCACTAGCCTCATGGATGACAAAAGCAATAAGTGGTTCATCAACAAGAAAAAGGAAATCAACGAGCGTAACAAAGGGGGGCGATTGATTCATTCATGTGTCTCCAATGTATAAATTGTTGAATTTTATTTTGCCTTGTGTTGAATTGTTGAATCGTGGTTTATTTTTGTTTGTGTTGAATTGGTGAATTGGTTGTGTGCTATATGATCTACGTGCATGTGTTTGCATGAAAATGAGTGTTTAGATATGACCGTGAGTCGTCAAGTTTGCCGTTTGCTTTGATCCATTTAATATTTTTTATGTGCTTTGATTCGTTTTCTCCTCTGTGGGACCCGCCGCATTTCATGTCAACCGCCGCGATGACCGACGAGACACGTTTGACAATCACAGCCGCTGTGACACACGGGACGCCGGTACGTCCATAATTTCAACTTCTCTTGTTCTCACGCCACGTCGGCATGTGCATGCAGCTTTGCATTGAATCCCGGCGACGGTCGCATCTCCCACAACGGTCGCTCGAGGCCCTCGAGATTCCGACCATCTATATGTACGCCGCCGACCACGGCGTTGGGCACACCACTCGCATTCAACCCGTCTCTCTCCTCGCGCTCCCTCACCGTCCCTCCAACCGCTTGCCCTAGCCGTCGACTTTCATGGCGTCGCCCGTCCCTAGCCCACGCGCCCCGCCACCTCGCGCAGACGAGCACGCGTCGCTGTTCCGCGCCTCGCCGCGACGCGCGCCGGCCAGCGTCGAGGAGGGCGTCGCGCCAGCCCCCGCCCCCACTGCGGAGCAGCTTTGAAATCTCTACAAGGTCGTCATGTGGGAGGCGTTGTCGCCAGCAGAGAAAGCCAGGAGACAGGCGGACATGAAGGCCGGGGAGGAGAGGCGCGTCGCAAGAGTCAGGCGACCGAGGAGGCCCGTATGGCCAAAATGAGGGAAACATAAAATGGAGCTTTGGCGGGAGGCTCGTGCGAGGGCCGAGTGGGTGGATGAAGACGCCGGCCCGGTGGGACGCGCTCAATGCCATCGGGTCCAAGCACCTCATCTACACAAGGAAGAGGGTCGATTGGGTCCCGGTGGGCATCGAGTTGCATGGCCCGTACCATAGCGCTCGCCCGCCGGCAAGCCGCCGATTGGCACCTCGCGATTTGCGAGGCCGAGGAGAAGGCAATCTCCCGACGCGCTGGGCAGCTGGCGCACACCAGGGCACTCGTGGAACGCCGCAGGCGCATCAGCGACCATTGTGGCTATTAGGAGGAGTTTAGTTTAGTAAGGGATCCAGTTTGTAAATAGTTTATGGATCCCATTAGTAGGTAGTTCGTTATGGGATTGCTTTATTTAAGTATGTAATGAAACAATTGGAATCATTTGTCAGTTAACTATATTTGCTTGTTGCGTATTACTTATTTTATCATTCTTTTTTTAACAACTTACTGTATCGCCTGCCATGCCCCTGCCCCCTCGGACCAATAAAGTGATGTCAAACCAGTCACTCCCTCCTTTCCGGTTTAGAGGACCTATCTCAATTTCTTTGTTTTTCCATTTTGTTAGTCCCATTTCTACTACTACCTCCATTCCAAAATAATTGAAGTTCTGGGTTTGTCCTAAGTTAAACTTGTTTGGTGACTCTAGAACATTAACATCTAGAACACGAAATTAGTCTCATGAGATTATTTATGAAATATATTTTTGTACTATGTGTATTTGCTGTTGTAGATCTTAATTACCACATTTTTTATAGAGTTGGCCAAACTTAAACAAGTTCGACTTAGGACAAACCTAGAACTTCAATTATTTTACAACAGAGGGGGTACTTATCATCACACGTTCAGATTTCAAGAAAACCTACCAATGCATGTAAAACTTTTTGGCCATTTAGTAGTCACACGTGCATGTGTTGCAGTTAATACATCGATAAACACGATTTATTGAGAAAAACGAGTGCACTAATTGAGTAGTTTTGCAGGTAGAGAGTGGAAAATTTGCGCGTGTTAATAAATGCAGGGGATTTGGAGAAGGAGGGGAACGACCCGGGAGAGAAGAGGGGGTCTGGGTGATGCAGGTAGGTGAAAGACATGTGGGGCCAGGCAAACAAGGGCCCATATGACATTGAGGCGACATAGGCTGACTCCGCTTCGGTAGGTGGTAACGAGCACCATCAAATGTGGGGCGAAGGACCCCCTGTCCGATATTTATCTTTTTCTTCTAAAAATGAAATACACCTCTGTATATTTAGTTATTCGATGGATTTTTTGCATCTATTTTTTGTGTGGTATTGTAACTTCATCTATGCTGCTGTGTAAAATTTTCACTAATTTTAGGATAGTTTTACTATATATTATACATTAAATGAATTTCTGCTCATTTATTGAAAGTGATCCCATTTTGAACTATAGATGTATGAAATAAGGTTGTGAAAAATGCAGTAAAATATATTTAAGTATATATATACAATTTGAGCCCATGTGCTGCAAACGGATGAAATATTCGACTTTGTGCTATGGTAGATCTAACCAGAGTATTTGCATGATTTTAAAAAAATGATAAAAAATCTAAATGAAGTCAGAAACTAGTGAAACTCGGCATGATACCCTAATATAGGCACATGACCATGTGATAAAAAATTGAGAAGAATACATAAAATAAAAATAGTATGTTGTTCACAAAATGGACTATCTCCGATGAAGTTTCATAACATTCAACCCAAATTTCCTAGTTTGTACTACCCAAACCAATTTCAGTGACCATTTGATTTCTTTTCCACTCCAAAAAATTTCTACAGCTTGATTTAACATTTAAAATAAAAAATGTGAATTAAAATCACCATTTGTTATGTAATATTATTATTCTTGCATTATCTTTAGGCGTTGAAGGCCAAGATTACTAAACTCTGGCATGAAGTTTTAATATTGATACAAGAACTTATGATAAAAATCTGAGAAGAATATACAAAAGATAAATAACGATAGTTCACCAAGTGGACTATCTCCCGTGACATCACATGCAAATATCCACACAAACCTTTTGAAGTGGCCATTTGAGCTCATTTCACTTCAAATTCTGTGTACACCTTGCTTTAACATTTATAATGACAAATGTGAATTAAAATCACCATTTTTTTTGTAACATTCAACATTTAGCATTTTCTCTTAATTTTTTAGTTGAAAAATAATTAATAAAATTAAAAGTTGTCAGAAAAATTCAAATTTGGTACGGTGTCCTAATAGTGTTACATGAGCTTGTCATGAAAATCTCACACGATTTCACAAAAGTTGGAAAAACCATTTTCTTAGAAATGACCCGTTTTGGCCTACACATGGACACCATTTTGTAAAACTGACCAAAAATTTAAATTTTTCAAAAAATCCTAAAAAATTACAGTAATTCTACATACACATATTGGACAAACTAGGATAATTTCAACTTAGTTGGCTGAGTAGTTTTGAACTTTGGGCATATTTCGTTCATATAGGCCAAAATGAGACAAAAACCATTGTTTTAGAAAATCATACAATCACAGATGCAGAGCACAATCATTCAGTAGTTTGAACTATATTGTTCACCAAAAGGAAACACAACACATCAAGTCCAGCATATTAATAGGGATCCCCATATTACCACATTACCACCACACCAAATTCCTACATTTTCAGCTTCCTTCTTGTACTTGTGTTCTCGGTGACTCCAGAACAATAAAATGATGAAAGTGGCATAGTCTTTCTTCTCTTCCTGTAGTTGATTTTTCACTCTTCCTCATCAGCATTCTACTCCGATGAAGCAGGTCCAAGTTTCTCACTTAGCAGCACAGGGCAGGTGCGTGGTTTGGTGTTAACCTTGACCTAAAATGCCTGAAATGGACAGAAAATTATGGTAATACAGAGAGAACAACAATAATAAGATATGAAAATGCCCATTATGTACAGGGGATTACCTGACATGGATGGCCAAATTTCATTGCAAATGCATGCAATCACCCTTTACAACATTTGGTTTGCCTACAATACACCCTAAGCATTTTTTGGTTAATCTTTTTAGTGATAAACTCACACCCCCTTCTATTGGCATAAGTTGCAAGTGCAATCCTTCATACAATCAAAGATAGTCCCGGCCTTCATATCAGGGTAGTCCCTGTCAAAGGAGATCACAGACCTATCCTCTTCTTCTACACCGTCAGCTGCCACAACCCCTTCCTTGTCCTCGTCAGTCAAATAGCCAGCCGCAGCCACATGTGGATAAGTTTTTGAATCATTAATGACTAATTCTTCCCCAGTCTGATGGTTAACGATATGAACCGACATCAACACAGTCCTCATAGACATGTGTTTACCAAACATCCAAAACAAACAATCCTCATCGGCTACATCAATAAATTTCTCCAGTCTGCTGTCATAGCACCTCAGCAGGTAATGTTGGCTGGGCTGACTAGGATACTTCTCAAATTGCTTAATCAGATCCCTCCAAGTCGTTGCGGTAGCGTCTACAGGCAATTAATAGTGAAAACCGCCACTAATTTTCAAGCTACCATCGGGCATGTGATGGTTGCGACACCCATGCCGAATCTTCAACAACATCATTAAGCTGCTTGGAGGTATCGGCCAACGCACAGTAGCAGAGCATGACCACGCTATTCGAATCGCAAAAGGGGAATCGCAAAACAAGTACAAGATAAAGGGGGATTTCTTACCTCGATGGGAGAAACGACACTTTCACCGGGCTCCAGCAGTCGCCGTCCATCGCCACCGTCAAGATCCGTGTGGACGCCGTGGCAGCAACAAGGCGGAGGTGCCAGCGGTGGCGGAGTAACGGGAGGACGTGACTGGAAATGGCAGGCAGGAAAGGGGCTCTACCCGCCAAAATTTTGGAACGTGCCAATGTCGAGTGCTGCATGTGGGCCCACGGCATATGAAATCTCGCATCGTAGTGGCAAAATGGAAATTATGGCCTGAACGGCAGGGCCCCACATCGGCGGGGACGGTCAAAGAGTCTCCTCATCAATATTAGTGGGCCCACATCGAAGTGGCAAAATAGAAATTACGGCCTTAATGGTGGGCCCCACATCGGCCGAAAGAGTCAACCGAGTCTCCTCCTTGCCGCGGTTGACATGGCGAAGCGGTGGGTCCCAGATGTATGGAAATGACAAAAGTTGACGGCAAACTAACGACAACTGGCGAAGACGGCATGGTGTGGCATGGACCTAATTTCTTCGCAAGCGTTAGTGCCGCAAAACGAAATACACAAGTTTGAGTGACTGAACTCGAATATGCAACTTCGAGAGTGGCACAGACCGACTTTTCCCTAAAAATAACATGCATAATAATATGTACATGTCAACTCCTGTAAGAATAAAATGTCACATAGCACGATAGGCAACATACATTTTTAGTTTTTCACACATTACAAGCACACTTCAAGATGCAAATACATATGTATGTCGCTCCCCGCAAAAAAAAACCGCATGTATGTCGCAAAAAAAATAATACTTATGCCATTTTTATTTTGAACCAACATCCATAGTGTACATGAGAGTCTCAATTTTTTTTTTTGGCACAGGGGAATCTCTTCTTGGAAAGTGATCACTAAATCTATCAAGAATACTTTTTTGTTGCTGTACTTCACATATTTGTATAGTCAAAATTACATTCGATCAATCGACGTCTAGGCCTAAATAGACGATCGCGCTAACACGCGAACGACTTTTGAGTAACCCAACAAACGGCTTGAGGGGTAAGAGAGAGCGTCTTCTATGGTTTTGGGTTCGGTTTTCCCCTATTTACTGGTCCAACTCTCTTTTTCTTTACGCTATGCGGGGGCTCCATGCCCCCTGACAAGATTTCATAAAAAGAATGCAATCAGTGCTGAATTCGTTGTTCTTTTCTCGCAAGATGCGTTTCAAAATCATGTTCGGATTTTATGGCATTCCATTGTAGCTGTATGTTATTTACATGACAAATTATTTCTAGTCTTGAAAACCCTGTACAGTGTGCTTTCTGTAGCCGGCTTCACCGGTAGCACCACAAAGACGGGTGAACAAGATGCATCCTCGGTCAGTGAAGATCATAACGTTTGTGTTTTTTTTCTGGAGTGGACCATAAGGGCAACTCCAACAGCGTGCTCCAAAACAGACGCAAAAAACGTTCGCGGACACGTCCGGACGTGTTCGCAGACAGCGGATAAGGGGGGTGGCCATCCAACCCGGTGCATCAAATGTCCATCCCTATTTTTTTTCCTATATCCGGAGAACTCAAAATAATGAAAGATAAATCCATAATCATGTTGTGCAAATATTCTAATGCAACAATAATTCAAATATAAATATTACAATCCAAACATGAAGTTTTCTAATAAAATAGTTCAAATTTGAATTCAACTTGTTCGGACACATTTTTTAAGTCTCCCCTCAAAGCACCCACAAATGCTCAACCAAATCATTCTGAAGTTGCCCATGAGTTGACCGATAGCGAATATGTTGATGCATTTGGATAAAATCCTCAAACGTCGTCGGATTCTGGAAGTTGGATAGGATCACCCATGTGCTCAAATTCCATACCGTGGCAAACTCCGTCACCCTCACCCTCCACAATCATGTTGTGCATGATTACACAAATTGTCATCACCTCCCACAACGTGTCTGCATCCCATAGTTTTACAGGTCCTCCGCAAAACGGGCTTGGAGCACTCCAAATGCTCTCTCGGCATCCTTTCTAGCTCCTTCTTGTCTTTGGGCCAAGTGAGATGTTTTCTCACCCCTTAGATCAGAGATGGTCTTGACGAAGATTGCCAATGTAGGATAGATACCATGACAAAGATAATAGCCCATGTTTTAGTCTTGACCATTGATGGTATAGTTGCATGGAGGAGCTTATCCCGCACACAACCTTGCAAACAATGGAGACCGCTGCAGCACGTTGATATCATTGTGAGACCTGGGCATCCCAAAGAAAGAGTGCCAAATCCAAAAGTCCTGTGATGCAACTGCTTCAAGAATGAAGGCGGGCTTCTTACAATGGCCCTAAAATTGCCCTTGTAGAACATATGGACAATTCTTACATTGCCGGTGCATGCAATCCAGGGATCCGAGAATACCTAGCCACCCTCTTGCTTCCGATATTGCCATGAGCCTTACGGTGTCTTCGGCAGTTGGTTCTCTCAAGTACTCCGGTAAAAACACCTTGACCATCGCGGTAGCAAACCTGACCATGGCTTCGAGAAATGTGCTTTCCGACATCCGGAGGTATTCGCCTCACAAATCTGCGGCCATGCCATTGATAAGCATCCTCCATGCAGCCATGCACTTCTGGTAACCAGAGAATCCTATGTTTCCAACGACATCCTTTTTCATGATGAAATAGTCATCATAGGCCCGGACACCATGGTAGAGGCGATTGAACACAGTTCGCCTCGTCCGGAATTGACGGTGGAAGCAAATAGATCTCGAATAGTGCATCGGAGACAAAGTAGTCGTTCATCAACATCATATGCCCCCGTGCCCTATTTCGATTGAACACTCGATGTCCCTTGCTTGATCCCTCGAATTTGAGAACATGCTCCTCCGCACGTTCCGCGTCTTCAATAATCGCCTGCATCATTGCCATTTCATCCTCATATTCGTCCTCACATGATGACGGCGTATCAATGAACTCGATGTAGAAGTACGCCGCGTCCGAATCCATCGTGTTTGTTTCAAACTAAATGTAACACCCCCGGTGTTAGGCCACAGTAACCACACACTATTAATGCCATGTCATCATGATCATCATAATTAAAATGCAATTAAAGAAATGATCCAACTACAATTCAAATTTAGAATAAAGTTAAATAAATAATTTCTTCAAACATGAAAAGTAAAGTGTTCATGATGTAACAAATAATCCCCTGGTATTTATAAAATTGCAACACACATTTCAACATGTATTTAAGTGCCTCAAATCTATTTTAACAGTGGGCAAAACAATTGATTAAATGCCTTTGGATTTATAAAAATTGCCAAACGATTTCAAACTAACCCCAAATTTTTTGTGGCAGTGGAATAAATAGCTATACCGTTTTAGGTGCCACTTTTGTATTTAGTAAGACTAAAAATAATTAATAACTAAAACAAAACAGAAACTAATAAAAGATAAAAATAAAAAGAAAAACAAAAGCAAAAGACCCCCTCCCACTGGGCCAAATGGCCCGAACGGCCCAGCTGGCCAACCGGCCCAGCCGCATCCATAACCCCCCCCCCCCACCCCGGGCGAAACCCTAGCCCGATCCCCCTCGTTCCCCACTCTCCCTCTCCTCCCGAATTGGATCGGGGCGACGGCACCCGCGCCCGCGCCCGACGCGGCGCTCCCTACGCCGCCGCAGCCCCGCGACCGCGCCGGCCCGACGCTCGCCGACGCCCCTTCTCCCCCCACCGGCGCTGTACTACCGTGCCTCCACCACGCCGCCCCTCCCCGCGCCGTCTGGCCTTGCCATGCACCGTCGGTGAGCCCCTGGGGCTCTCCCTCTCCCCTCTCCTCGCTCGGCCACGGCCGCTCCCCTACGCCGCGCACCGGGCCGTCGCCGCCGCGCACCGCCCGCCCCGCGTCGCCGTTCACGCCCGCTTCGGCCTCCCGTCGCTGCGCCCCGCACTCGCCCCGGTCCGGGCGCGCCCGTGCGCCGCCCGCAGCCCCCGGCTGTCGCGCGCCGCCCGCAGCCCCCGGCCCCGCCGTGCTCCGCCGCCGCCCCGTGCCGTAGCCGCCTTTGCCCGTCGCCCGTGCGCACACGCGCGCTACGGGCCACCGGACTTGTCCGGTCCCGAAAGGGGATGGCCGTCGACATGTCCGGCCCCTCCCACTGACCAGTGAGCCCAAACCCCACTGGCCCTATGACAGATGGGGCCCAGCCCCTAAAAACATAATTAAAAATAATAGTAAATAAGTAAATAATAATATATATAATTAATTAGTTAAATAATCAGTTAATTAACTAATTTAAACCTAATTGGGTTAGTTAATAACTCCGTTAATTTAATCTGTATGACATGTGGGACCCCGCTGTTAATTAGGACTAATTAATACTGATTAAATAAACATGTTAATTTAATCTGATAAATAATAAATTAATTTAAACTGTAAATACTGTTTTGGATAATTCTAAATATATAATTAAGATTCCAGAAATTGATTAAATCTTTAGAAATTAATATAAAATAATCCGTAACTCGGATCGAAAAACTTTGTACATCAAAGTTGATCAGAACGACGAGACGAATCCGAATACGTGCTCCGTTCGTTCACCACGTGCCTCTAACTACCCGAACCTGCAACCGTCCCCCTCCGGTCATCTGACTGGCATTTGTCCGGAACCGGGAAAACATTCCCGGATGGGATCCCCCTTTCTCGTTATCGAGTAACACTGCGTTAGGTCACCCCCGGCACTGCGTATCGCCATGTCATACTTTGTGTTACGATTGTCTACTTTATATTTATTGTTTCTTCCCCCTCCTCTCTCGATAGACGTTGAGACCGCCGACGACGCTGCTGCGTACGACTACAGTGTCGACGACCAGCCTTTTCCAGCAAAGCAGCAAGGCAAGCAAACCCCCTTGAGCATTCCGATATCACCCATCTCTCTCCCTCTTATTCTTGCATTAGATTTTGCTACTGTTTTAGCTAGTTCCTATATCTGATGCATAGCCTGTTTTTGATGAACTGCTACATACCTGCTATCATACCAACTGTTTAGTATAGGTGGATCAGTGAACCCCTGAGACCCCCCTAGTCACAGTTGCCCCTGCTTTCATCGACGACACCGAGGACTTGAAGATGGAAGACTCAGTCCTTGCGACTGACAAGCCGTTACCGACACATCACCACACACCCCTTTAGTATGGCACTGCAGAGCTACTATCGAGTGCCGAGGGTGATACCTCGCTTAGCACTCCCGTTGTTAATTCTGTAGCGTAGATATCGGTCATGGGTATCAAGGGTGATTCCTCCTTCCCCTTACCGATATCGACTCTTGTCATACACTTACCTCGAGTGGGGACTCATCGAGGGTGATTCCTCGGGTATCCACTTGGTGTATAGACACACAGTTACTATGACCTGGTTACGGGAAGATGTGATAAACGGGTCGGCCCCAAGGGTACCTGTTGGGGATATAACCCCATAGTAAGACCCGCCCAGGAGGGGCCGGGTCATACCTGGCGGCTCATAGCCCAAGACCCATAAGGTGGGCCAGAAGATGAAGACCAGGCCGCGTGGCGGCTTACCCGATGGGCTAAGGCGGAGGCCCAGAGGCAGAAGATGGTAAGAAGACCCGGGCGGTTAAGCCGCCCGGAGACGGCTTGCCCAAGACGGCAAGGCGGCTTAGAGACAGAATAGACTACGTTGTGTAAGACGGTTTACGACGTGTAATCCAGGGCCTTGACCTCCTATATAAAGGCGAGTCCCTGGGACGGCTGAGAAAAAAAGACCAAGCTATCGAGAACTAGGTCAAGCAATCCGCTCCCTTGTAATCGATACTCCAATCAATACAACACAAGCAGGACGTAGGCTTTTACCTCTACTTGAGGGGCCGAACCTGGGTAAACTCGTGTCCTTCGTCCCGATCAACCCCTTTGGGTCCACTACCATGGCGTTGGCCTCGAACCTAAGTCTTCGGACATCTGCCGTGTTAAAACCACGACAGTTGGCGCCCACCGTGGGGCTAGCGCTCGGTGGTGTTGAGTTCTCAAAGGGCTCTCTCCCAGGGATCGAGGGGTACACTGTTGGCAGGATGACCAAGAGTCGCCGCGGCCGGCTCTACATCGACGACGCCGGCTGGGGCCCCGAGGCTGACTCCATCGAGTACGGTTTCTGGGACCCCTTCGGCGGGATTCATGTTTTCATCGGCAAGATCGGCGGACCTGAACCCGGGCCGGACACCTGCACCGACATCGTCGAGCCGGCCCGACGCGTGCAACCCGCCCGACGTGTGCAACCCGCCCGTGCTAAACCGGGCAGGAAGCATGTCTTCGTCGGCTTCACTCAGGGCATGGATCTCGAGGGATCTATGTCACAGGAGGAAACTCTCATCTGCTCCGAGGATGGATCTTCGAGCGGAGAGACGGAATCAATCTACCAGCTCCACGATGGCGGGCTCGGGGGCTACGTCGAGCCTTACCCCGAGTCGGAGTTCCATGAGCCGGAGGAGTATGAGCCGCCGTACCGCGCTGCCGTCTTCATGGCGGGTTCAGCGGCGGCTCATGGCAGCTCAGCCGCCGGGGTAACCGGATCTGGGGCTGGCAGGCCGCCGGCTCAGGTTCTTCTGGATCTGATGGGTGAGCTTACAACCCTGATGGCGACTGAGGTCACGGCTGAAAACCAGGCGGCCCGTAATACGGAGATCGCAAGGTTGAAGAACCAGATGACTGAAGTCCAGCAGGAGGTTAATGAACTGAAGGCTCAGATGGATGCTGAGGTGGAGCGCCTTAGGGCGGACGCTTTCCGTCTTGAGCTGGAACAGCAGTCTGCAGCGGCGGTTCAGCGGATGAGGCACCAATCCCGCTTGCCGGATCAATATGAAGCGAGGAATCTTTTCAACACGCCAGGAACGGGACAGGACGTGCCTTTGGCCGTAACCCGGACGGCGGAAGTGCCTGGAAGCCGGGCGGCGGTTCAGCATCAGCAGATTAATCCGCCCCGGCGGAACCAGGTTACGCCAACTTCTTTTCCTACACCGCCGGGTCATTATTCTAACCCGGCGGAGAACATGGTGGTGGCGGCAACCCGGCTTGCTGCTATCCCCATCCCCGACGAGTCGCCTTTCGCGGAAGAGGTGCGGAACGCTGTTGGATACCTACGGACGGCGGTCTCCTAGCAGAAGAAGTATGCTTACAGTCGGAGTCGCGTGCACTCAACCCCCATCCCCAGTCGCAGCTACAGTTGGCGTTATGAGTCGCCGGCGGTTTCTAGTAGTGAACGACATCGGAACCCGCCGCGAGCCGATCGGGCGGCTCTGGATGCTCAAGCACTGGTGGATCGAGCGAGAGCATAGCGAGAGGCGGCGGCTTATCAGGAACCCACAGTAGCACCCTCTGCCTCAGTCGGAGCAGGGTTAACTTCTAGGGCTGTGGGAGTGCCGTGCTTAATGCCGGCTTTGCGGAATGAGCGCCTGCCGAAGGATTTCAAGGGCCCTCGCAAGGTGCCTAATTACATGGCTGACTTGCCTCCAGAGGCTTGGATCGAAAGCTATGAGCTGGCCATGGAGATGTTGGATGTTAGTGATGCAGTATGTGCGAAGTACTTCATCATGATGCTGGAAGGGCCAGCTCGCACGTGGTTGAAGGGATTGCCCCCCAACACCATTACTTCCTGGGCCGAGTTGAAGGCGAAATTTATCAAAAATTTCAAAGGGACGTGCAAGAAGCCCATGACGATCGTGGATTTGGATCATTGTGTGCAACAGGCGGATGAGTCGGCTCATCATTGGGTTCGGCGGGTCTCAAACATCATCCACCCTTCAGAATAGATCACGGCGGCTCAAGCGGTTTTGATTCTGGAGAAGAATTGCCACTTTACACCTTTGAAACAGAAGCTTGGCCGGCTCAAGCGCTCGTGTTAAGACATGGGGGAGCTCATGGCGGCTCTCACCAAATATGCAGACTCTGACAACACGAAAGACCCGGGCTCTGATGATGAAAAATCAGGTCAGGGGAAGAAGAGTAACAATGGAAAGGGTCAGCAGCAGAACGCGGCTGGAAACGGCAATTCTGGCAAGCGGAAACACCCGGACGGCAGGTCAGAGCTGGTGGTGAACACCAGCGCCGGATACAACCGTGCTAAGGGCAACGGGAACTTCAGGCAGCACTTTAACAAGGGTAAAGCTCCTTTCAACTTGGAAGCGATGCTCAATAAACCTTGTCCAGAGCATAGTCAGCCTGATAAGCCGGCAGGCCATACATGGAGGAATTGCAGCATTATGCGGCAGTTTCGAGATTACAGCCTTCAACAACATCATAATAACAGCAATGGTCCGTCCGGCGGCTCAGGGCCAGGCGGGTCAGGAGCCGGCTTTGGTCCCGGCGGTTCAGGGTCCGGTTACCAGGGTCAAGGCAATCAAGGAGGTCATCATCAACAGTCTAGAGGCGGTGGCCAACAGCAGCATAACCAGTCGGGTTTCCAGACTAACCCAAAGCAGCTTAGTGGGGGTCAATATCATGTTTTCACAACCAGCCTTGACAAGCGAGACCGGAAAGTGCGCAAGCGGGCGGTTAATGCGGTCATTCCGGCTCTCCCGCAGTATTTGAAGTGGTCTGAGTATGACATCACTTGGAGCAGGGCAGATCACCCGCCGCGGGTTGACAACCCGGGGCACTTAGCTTTGGTGGTTGCCCCCCAAGTAGGTGGATACGTGTTCACTAAGGTGCTTATGGATGGTGGCAGTAGCATCAACATCCTGTATTATGACACTTTCAGCCGGATGGGTCTGCTTGACAAGGATCTTAAGCCCTCTTCCACAGTGTTTCATGGAGTGGTGCCTGGCAAGTCGGCTTATCCAGTGGGCAAGATTTCTCTGGAGGTAGCTTCTGGTGATGAATACAACTACAGGGTGGAGTCCTTGTGGTTTGAGGTGGTCAAAATTAAAAGTCCATATCATGCTTTATTTGGACGGTCGGCTTATGCCAAGTTCATGGCTAGGCCTTGTTATGTCTACTTACAGCTGAAGATGCCCGGGTTAAGAGGAACGATTACCGTGCATGGTGATCGGAAGACGGCTCTTGAGTGCGAGGAAGGTGATGCAGCTTACGCAGAGTCAAGTTGCGCAGAGGCAGAGCTCAAGTTTTACAAAGAGAATGTCGACCCGGAGGATATGTCTCCGTTGAAGAAGCCTACTACGGAATCAGAGCCGCCCCTCAAATTTGCGGCGGATGATACCAAGAAGGTGGATTTCACCGAGGGCGACTCATCTCAGCAGTTTACTATCGGGGCTAACATGGACCCCGCATAGGAAAGCGCGCTCATCAAATTCATCCGTGAGAATCGGGATATCTTTGCATGGAAGTCGTCTGACATGCCGGGTGTACCGAGAGAATTTGCTGAGCACCACCTTAATGTGGATCCTAAGTTCAAGCCGATCAAGCAGTTCCTTCGTCGTTTCAATGAAGAGCGGCGCAAGGCTATTGGAGAAGAGGTGGCCCGGCTCTTAGCGGCAGGGTTCATCGTGGAGGTCTTTCACTCGGAGTGGTTAGCTAACCCGGTGCTAGTGCTTAAGAAGAACGGCACTTGGCGTATGTGTGTGGATTACACGGACCTTAACAAAGCCTGTCCGGTTGACCCTTTTGCTCTCCCCTGTATTGATCAGATCATTGATGCAACGGCGGGTTGCGAGAGCTTATGTTTCCTGGACGCTTATTCAGGTTATCACCAGATCAAGATGGCAGTCAAAGACCAAGAGAAGACGGCTTTCATCACGCCTTTTGGTGCTTTCTGCTATGTGTCTATGCCTTTCGGGCTCAAGAGTGCCCAGGCGACTTATCAGCGTTGTGTGCAGAACTGTCTTCACAGTCAAATTGGACGTAATGTTCATGCCTATGTGGATGATATTGTGGTCAAGTCAAGGAAGAAGGAAACTCTACTGGACGACCTGAAGGAGACTTTCGATAACTTACGGGTTTACAAGATGATGCTTAACCCGGCCAAGTGTGTTTTTGGAGTTCCTGCAGGCAAGCTTTTGGGGTTTCTGGTCTCTGAGCGTGGAATTGAAGCTAACCCGGACAAGATAAAAGCGATCACTTCTTTGTCTGAGCCGGCGTGCATAAACGACGTTCAGCGCCTGGCGGGTCGGATCGCTGCGTTAAGCCGATTCATAAGCCGCCTGGGCGAGAAGGCAATCCCTTTATATCAGATGATGAAGAAAACAGACCATTTCGTCTGGAGCAAGGCGGCGGGTGAGGCGTTTGAGGCGCTCAAAAAGCAGCTGACTAAGCCGCCAGTCTTGGCCGCTCCGGCTGAGAAGGAACCCTTACTCCTCTATGTGGCGGCTAACAACAGGGCAGTCAGCGCTGCGGTTGTTGTGGAGCGCAAGGAGGCAGGGAAGGAATATCCGGTTCAAAGGCCGGTGTACTACATCAGCGAAGTTTTGATGGAGTCCAAGCAACGGTACCCACATTGGCAGAAACTGATCTATGGGGTATTCATGGCGAATCGAAAGCTGAAGCACTATTTCCTGGGACACCCGATCACAGTGGTTAGCTCTGCCCCGCTGGGAGACATAATTCAAAACAGAGAAGCCATTGGCCGGATTGCTAAGTGGGCATTGGAGCTTGGACCTCTTAATCTGAAGTATGTGCCTCGCACGGCTGTCAAGTCTCAAGCCTTGGTGGACTTTATAAATGACTGGACGGAGTGTCAGTCGCCAGAGGAGAAGCCGGACAACACTTACTGGACGATTCACTTCGACGGGTCTAGACAGCTGGAAGGCTCGGGGGCTGGAGTTATCTTAACTTCCCCTAAAGGTGATAAGTTCTGTTATGTGCTAAGGCTGATGTTTCCTTGTACTAACAATGCAGCTGAGTACGAGGCTTTACTTCATGGCCTCCGGGTGGCTAAGGAGATGAACCTAAGCCGGGTTAGATGCCTTGGCGACTCAGACCTTGTGGCTCAGCAAGTCTCAGGCACGTGGGACTCCAAAGACCCACGGATGGCGTCTTATCGTCAGGCGGTGGACATCATTGCAGGTCACTTCAAAGGGTATCAGGTGGATCATATTGATCGTCGCAAGAACGAGGCGGCTGATGCATTGTCAAGACTCGGCTCTCAGCGTAAGCCGGTGCCGCCTAACGTATTCTTGGACGTGTTATATCACCCGTCCGTTAAGCTACCTTCGGAGGAGGATCTGGCTATACCTGACGCGGAGGAACAGCTGGTGGCGGCTCTGCATGCTATTCCTGATTGGACGTTACCTTACCTGGCGTATCTGACTCGCGGCGAGTTACCTGAGGACGAGACCTTGGCGAGACAAATCATCAGGCGATCAAAGTCCATGACGGTCATCAATGGCGAGTTACATAAGCGCAGCGTTACCGGCGTTTTTCAACGTTGTGTTTCACCTGAGGAAGGCAAGGAAATCTTGAATGAAATCCACGCCGAAGATTGTGGTCATCATGCCGGCTCAAAATCTCTGGTGGCCAAGGCTTTTCGACATGGTTTCTTCTGGCTGACGGCTCATAAGGACGCCGAAAACCTGGTTCTCAGATGTGACGGCTGTCAAAAGTTCGGGCGGCGTGCTCACGTGCCGGCTCAGGAATTGCGCATGATCCCAATTACCTGGCCGTTTGCGGTCTGGGGGCTTGATATGGTCAGGCCCCTCAAGAGATCCAAAGATAAGAAGACCCACCTTTTGGTGGCGGTGGACAAGTTTACCAAATGGGTGGAGGCTGAGCCGGTCGGCAAGTGTGACGCGGCTACGGCGGTTCAGTTTGTCAAAAAACTGATCCACCGCTTTGGTTATCCCCATAGTATCATCACAGACCATGACACAAACCTCTCTAAGAGGGCTATGCAAGTGTTCTGTGAAAGTGAACACATCCGGCTTGACGTCTCTGTTGTGGCTCATCCACAGTCCAATGGTCAGGCGGAGCGTGCTAACCTGGAGATCCTGAGAGGTATCAAACCCAGGCTTATGGTTCCTCTACAGAGAACGCCGGGTTGTTGGGTTGAGGAGTTACCATCAGTTCTATGGAGTATCAATACAACTCCCAACAGGTCAACAGGCTATACGCCTTTCTTCATGGTTTACGGTGCAGAAGCCGTGTTACCAAGCGACATACGTCATGACTCGCCACGGGTGGCGGCTTACGTTGAGGCAGACAATGAGACGGCGCGTCAGGACGCGTTGGATGCTTTGGATGAAGAGCGTGATCTGGCGGCGGCTCGATCGGCGATTTATCAACAAGACCTGCGTCGCTATCACAGCCGCCGGGTCAAGACCCAGACGTTCCAAGAAGGCGACTTAGTGTTGCGCCTGATTCAAGATCAGACGGACGCGCACAAGTTGTCTCCTCCATGGGAAGGGCCTTTTGTGGTTAGCAGAAACCTCAACAATGGGTCATACTATCTCATTGACGTACGGGACGAGTCACGCACTTCTGGGCAGGAGACCCATCGGCCGTGGAATATCGCTCATCTGCGGCCTTACTACACTTGAGTCATTGACTCCCCCCATTGTATATCATCATTGTATATATCACATATATATATAATAAAGTTGGCATCCCTGCAAGCCGGGGCCTCTGCCGTTTTACGTATCTCGCATTTCTCAAAGATGGATACAATCATACGATCATTTGGGGGCTTTCAACCTGCCGGGTTAAGCTTCAACCCTCTTGGTCAGGCTCTTCAGCCGAAATTACAAGGTCACTTGGGGGCTTTCAACCCGCCGGGTTAAGCTTCAACCCTCTTGATCGGCTCTTCAGCCAAAATGGCACCATCAACTGGCGGCTTACAAGACGGCGACTTACAAGATGGTGTGTAAATTGATATCATCGACAAAGGTCGTTTGGGGGCTTTCAACCCGCCGGGTTAAGCTTCAACCCTCTCGATCAGGCTTTTCAGCCACAGCAAGACCAGGTTATATACCCAAAAAGTTGACTCCGTCAACAAGGTCGTTTGGGGGCTTTCAACCCACCGGGTTAAGCTTCGACCCTCTCGATCAGGCTTTTCAGCCACTGTAAGGCGGGTCGTGGACCCAAATGTTGACTCCATCAACAAAGATCACTAGGGGTGCAGCGAGTTGTGAACTTACCCCCTTTTCCGATCTGCAAGGCCGGGTTATACCTGCCTGTAAGTAGCTGCCGCTTTGCCAGGGGTGCAGCGAGTTCTAAAACTTACCCCCTGCAAGGGCCTCTTACAGCGGCGAGGCAAACTCTCTTATCTGCAAGGCCGGGTTATACCTACCTGTAAGTAGCTGCCGCTTTGCCAGGGGTGCAGCAAGTTCTAAAACTTACCCCCTGCAAGGGCCTCTTACAACGGCGAGGCAAACCCTCCCAACTGCTGCGTACTCTCCGCCAAGTGGCCCGTCGTACCCTTGAGGTTCAAACGATGGATTTACGTCACGTGAGAAGTAGCTTATGGGCTCTACGGGTGCTCATACCCTGCTGCGTCTCTTTCTGTTTCGCTGCGCTCTAATCAGTTAATCTCGTCCAGGGACCCTGAGCCGTCTAAAGAGTTAACGGTCAATCTCGTTAGAGACCCTGTACGGTTAAGAGTTCAAGCAGTGAGTCCACCCAGAAGAACCGGCTTATGAGTTTTTTAAGACGAGCCGCCGTGCAAGCCGGTATCATAATCCAGACAAAGTCAAACAAGGCATATATCAAGTCAGGCAAAAGATTTATACGTGCACGATGGCACGGCTCAGACAGAGTTTTTGCTACGCCTATTACAAAGCTCTCCACGAGAGCCCAAAAGGCAACAGACTTAAGTTTTGTACAACTCAGTTTGGCGGCCCAGGCGGCCGAGTTATCAAATTTACAGTGATTAGCTTGATGGCGGGTCATCCTGCGCCGGGTCTTCGACCTCCTCTATCTAAAGATTGTCCACATCCCAGTTGCAGTTTGTTAGAGCTACAAACTGAGCCTCTTCAAATAGAGGAGACGGGTCAATCTCAGGGGCGAAAAGGTGATTACGACGAGCTGGAGTCAAGTCTTTGGTTTCAAAAGTCGGACCGCGCACTCTCTTGCTGGGCTCGCTGTAAGCCGCCTGATATGTTGACACATCAAGTTCATCCGCCAGTGTTGAGGCAAGCACCCTAGAGGCTTTCCTACACTTGGCATAGTCAGCTTCTGTGAACTCTGAGCCGTCATCTTTTCTTGATGGAAACCCGTCCATCATTTCATCAGCAGACAGCTCCGGAGCAAAGGCTAGGCACCGGCTCAGCGCGGCCATGGCTCCCTGACGGGCGGCTGATTTTTTGAGCTCTCCAATTTGCTTTGGCAGAGTTGAAAATAGTTCTATGACTCCCTTCATATGCTTGGGGATGCTCTGCTCAGTTAACATCGCCTTTATAGTGCAAAGGGTCCCGCAATACAGTTGCTCCGCCAAAGAGTACACTGCCTTCAATCTCAACAAGCTGTCGGATGAAAATTGGCGGCTCCTTTCGCCTGCAAGGAAGGGTTTGGTGGTGTAAGCCGCCAGCAAGGTTATTTAGTATGGAAAGGAAAGTGACTTACCAAAGATAGCAGAAGTCATCCTGGATATGTGGCGTTTCAGAGTTTGCAATTCTTCTGACACAAGCTTTAGCCGCCCTTCCGCATCATCTGCGCGTTTGGTCAGGGCGGCTTGTTCAGTTTCGGCAGTCTTCCTAAAAAGAGCAAACTCAACTTGCATCTTCTCAAGTTCTTCTATGGCAATCCGCCACTTATTTTCCGCCTCGGACCGAGCGGTTTGTTGTGAAGCAAGATTTCCTCTTAGGCTGGTCAGTTCAGACTCAGCCGCCTCTAAGTTATCCTGTATCATACAAGTGCAAAACAGGGTTACGTCGCCAGGCTGAGCTCCTGGAGGATAATTGATGACACAGTTATGCTACAAGTCTCAAGCAGATTGCAAGCAATATACTTGACAGGGCTAATGTCTGTTTGCTCTTCAAGTCTTTCCTTAAAGTTCTGGCTCATCTTCGCAAAGGTAAGCCGGCACTTGGGGGCTACACGCGACGCTCTCAAATCTTTCCTTAAAGTTCCGGCTCATCTCTGCAACGATAAGCCGGCACTTGGGGGCTACAATCGGCGCTCTACAGATCTGCAACACAGTCCCGGCTCATCTTCATGAAGATGAGCCGACACTTGGGGGCTACAATCAGTATTTTCAAAGTTTCCAGTGAAATTCCGGTTCATCATTTTATGTTAACCCGGACTTGGAGGCTACCATTGATCACACTCTACAAGTTGAGTATCGGCTTACTATCTACACTAACCCGATACTTGGGGGCTACACGTCAAGCTACTTGGAATATGATATACATTGGAAGACCCGGTCTACTATCTGCAATACTAAACCAGCTCTTGGCGGCTATATAAGGGTGTAAGGAAAGGCAGGCAAAGGGCTTACCTCATATTTTTTCTTCATCATATTAACAAGCTTGAGCTCCAAGTTCCGGCTTGTCGTCAGGCGGTTCAGGTAACCAGCATGGAGCTCATCAGCAGTCAGCTTCTCCAATGATGGGAATTCAAATTCAAACTTCTCAGGCAAAGAAGTTTCAGCCTGGCTAGTATGCCTTGTCAGCACATGAGGTTCAGGGATTTGATGTCCCGTCCCAGTAATGACAACTTCTGGAGGGACCGTGTCTTCAACAGCTGTTGATGGGCTGGACAGTTTAGGGTCACCCCTTGCAGGGCTTTCAGCGGCCGTGTCATGACCCGCCGGCTCAGATGGCTGGTGAGTATCGTCAGGTGCATCCTTCATAATATCACTGGGCTTAGCATGAGTTAAAGGAGAGGCCGGCTTAGCAAATGCTGGCTCTTGGGCAGGAGGGGCGGCAGTAGACCCGCCAGTTTTCCTTCGTTTCGCTTGGGCCCTGAAAGGCACAGATGATGGTTACATAGAGGTCAAGAGTATTAAGGCATTTGGTGCAGAAGTAAAATACGCACTCCGGGTTGATCTTCACTGGAGGCAGCTTGGAGGCAGTCGAGTCGTCAGAGGAAGGAGGAGAGTCCTGAAGGCAGTTAAGACAATACAAAGCAGAGTAAGGTTACAATGCAAGTTTGATTAAAATTATGTCTCAGTTAAGGAATACCTCAGCTGGCCGTTTCCGTTGAGCCAGAGCATGTGATAACCCGGCCACAAGATCTTCAGAGCCGGCGCTCCGGGTCTGACGTCGGGAGGTGTGCTGTTGCTTTTTCAAAAGAAAATTGGGGTCTAAATGAGCAAGAGGATGAGAGAAGGGGACTTTTCGGATGACCCGCCGTACTCTCTCTGGGGGAAGGTTTTCTGAGTCAGAAGAAATGTAAGTTACCTCAGGGGCGTCTGCATGGCTGGCCTCTGCTTCCTCCTGTGAATGATTGTTGTCAATAAAGTTACATGAAAAGACGGCCAAGGGAGTCAAGTTCTACCTCTGAGTCGTCAAGCTCAGACGGATCTGGAGTGGCGGCTTTCTTCTTCTTCTTCTGAGCGGGGGCCTTCACCTTTGGTTTCCTCACTGGCGGGTTATACTTCTTTTTCCAGAAGGGGGAGTCGGCCTATACGTAAGCCACCAGCAAAGGTTAAAAGGTGCAAGACGAATATCACCAATTGAGGGAAAATGGTCTTACATCTGGAGCTGGGTTCTTGGCATAAAAGGGTTTAAGCCCGGTTTTGTTGCAAACCGATTGCTTTTGACCTAGAAGTCCTTTTACGGTGGAATTGATATCTTCATCAGTCAGAGGGGTGGCATTGAAGCAGAGGGGGTCATTGGGTTCACCCGTATATTCATGCATAGGCCGGTCACGCCGGCTCAGTGGCAGAATTTTCCAGCTGACCCAGCAGCGGGTTAGATCAACGCCTGTCAAGCCGTTGGCCATTAAGGCTCTGATCTTTGCGAAAGTTGGAGCATATTTTGCTCGTTCTGTGGCTGACATCCGGGTTGGAAGGTCTCCAGAATTGGGAAGCCGGGTAGGGCGATAACCCGGTAATGGGTTTTCTCCCTCTGGAGAAATGTCTTTACAATAAAACCAAGTCTTGTTCCAGTCTTTGGGATGACTTGGCAAGGTAGCTATTGGGTATGGCAAATCTCTCCGTCTCTGGATTGTAATGCCCCCAAGCTCTAAACTTGGCCCAGCCGCCATTTCAGTTTGGCGGTTAGCATAATGGTAGTCATGGAAGAGGTCAACAGACGGCTCTTCTTGCAGATAGACTTTACTCAAGACCTGGAACTGGCAAATGTTGGTGACTGAATTTGGGCCTATGTCTTGAGGATGAAGTTTGAAGAAGTGAAGAACATCTCGAAAGAATTTTGACTCGGGAGGGCTGAACCCGCGGAGGATATGATCAGTAAATATGATAACCTCCCCCTCTTTGGGTTCAGGCCTCTTTTCTGACCCTGGCGCCCGCCAATGTATAACATCTTTAGCCGGCAACATGCCTGACTCGACAAAGTCAAGCAGAAGTTCTTCCGTGACACCAGAGCAGACCCAATCACAGGATGATGGCGCCCTTGACATAATGGCGGGTTGGGCTGCAGAAGCACAGAGCGTGGCGGGTTAGAAAAACATGAAATGGATAAGGCGTCTGTGGTCAGTATAATGGTGAAGAGTTAAGCCGCCAAAGCATATTGATCAAGAGCCGCCAAACGTAATGGCGGGTTAGATGGACAAGGCGACACTGGAAAATATGAGTAAGTACAGAAAAACAGGTTTTGCATGTTGTCATATCAGTTGCAAGATCTACGGGCAAAGGAAATGAAATGTATTCATGACCTAAATAACAGTGGAAAAACAGGTGGTTGGCACGCGGTGGAGATGGCTATTGAAATTCAAAAAACAAGTAAACATTGGCATTACAAGTACCACCGCGGCGGACAGACAGCATTACGGGATACAAAGTGATGCTGGGGGATCAGTGCTACGGGCGCGGATGAACAGTGATGAACGCAAGAACACTGACGAACTCGGAAACCCTAATGGGGATAGATGCAGATTCGACAAGGGCTGGAGGAAGTACCTTGTGGATGCGGACGTGCTGGCGAAGAATCTGGTCCCAATCAGGTCGATGCAGCGGCCGGTGATGGGGGCGATGGCGATGTCCGGTTGACGGCGGCGGAGCTCTGGAGGTGCGGTTGCTCGAAGGAAGAAGACGACAGCGACAGTAGAGGAGGCGGAGAAAGGAAAAAGGGGCACACGTGTCCCTATTTATAAGTTGGAAGGGCAACAGTGCGCGCGAAAATTGGGGAGGCACAATGATGATTGACCGAACGTGGCGCCTCGATTTGTGGGATGGCCTTTCAATAAAAAGATCTGTTATACACGTCATGGAATCTTTTCAGGATATTCGATATGACGTCATGGCGGGTTACAAGTTGTCTTTTCAAATGACAGAATATGAAGACTCGCCGCCAAGTGAATTGAAGATTGACATGAGCTGGCTCAAATCAACCTGGGGCCTAATGTTGGGGATATAACCCCGTAGTAAGACCCGCCCAGGAGGGGCCGGGTCATACCTGGCGGCTCATAGCCCAAGACCCATAAGGTGGGCCGGAAGATGAAGACCAGGCCGCGTGGCGGCTTACCCGATGGGCTAAGGCGGAGGCCCAGAGGCAGAAGATGGTAAGAAGACCCGGGCGGTTAAGCCGCCCGGAGACGGCTTGCCCAAGACGTTAAGGCGGCTTAGAGACATAATAGACTATGTTGTGTAAGACGGTTTACGACGTGTAATCCAGGGCCTTGACCTCCTATATAAAGGCGAGTCCCTGGGACGGCTGAGAAAAAAAGACCAAGCTATCGAGAACTAGGTCAAGCAATCCGCTCCCTTGTAATCGATACTCCAATCAATACAACACAAGCAGGACGTAGGCTTTTACCTCTACTTGAGGGGCCGAACCTGGGTAAACTCGTGTCCTTCATCCCGATCAACCCCTTTGGGTCCACTACCATGGCGTTGGCCTCGAACCTAAGTCTTCGGACATCTGCCGTGTTAAAACCACGACAGTACCCGTGTGATATTGGTGGAGTGCGCCGGAAGGCACTCGAGGTTCTTGGCGGGGCGACGGGCTGCAATATGTTCGAGCTTGCCCCGCACTAATAAATTGCTAAAGGATTGAGTATATAATCTGAGTTGGTCGATACGACTTTTAACGCACTAAACCTTCACGCGGGGAAGTTATGGGTACTCAGCGTCGTTGTATCAGCCGAAGCTCTTCGGACGTCAGCAATGGAGCGGCGCGCGCCGGATTGGGCTGGAACGTGCAGCTCTTGGACTGGAGTGTACTAGGTCTGTTTTCGGCCGCGTGCGCATCGTGCAGGAGTGCAAGGGCAAGTGGGCCCACGAACCTGCGCGCTTAGGAGTAGACCCGCGTGCTAGCCTCTTCGTTGAGTCTAGGTGGGGCAGTGACGTGCTGAATCCCGAGGCCGGGCTCGACCCAGGAAAGTGTGTCCGGCCGGAGGTGACAGGCGTGTTGGAAATGAGGTGCACCCCTGCAGGGAAGAACAAACTATTCGAATAGCCGTGTCCACGGTAACAGGACGACTTGGAATTGTACTTGGGCCTACTACAACTATAATCATGAATTAATTTAAAATGAATTGTGGCTCCGAGATTGCTTCCTCGCAGGGAGTCGAGGAAGGATCTCTGGGCGTGTTACTTAATGAAATTGCTACAATTAATATGACTATATGTATGTGATGCCATTCTACTCTCGTCTTATGCTGCAAGACGCTGAAGATGCTAGTCTTCGATAGGACCAGGCCTTCTTCTCTCTTCTGGCATTTCTGCAGTCTAGTCCAAAGATATAGCCCCATTCCTTTGATACTGGTGCATATCTAGCATAGTTCTGATGTAAGTCTTGCGAGTACTTTGGATGAGTACTCACGCTGCTTTGTATTTCTCTTTCCCCCTCAATACGTTGCTGCGACCAGATGTTGGAGCCCAGGAGTTGGAGTATGCTGGAGACGTCGACTACTACTTTCCCGATGGAGGCCATTCCCAGCAGGACGGAGCTTACTACGACGTGGACTTCTCCGACGTCCAGGAGTAGTTAGGAGGTTCCCAGGCAGGAGGCCTCGCCTCTTTCGATCCGCTGCTTAAGTTTGTGCTAGCCTTCTTAAGGCAAAACTTGTTTAACTTATGTCTGTACTCAGATATTATTTGCTTCCGCTGACTCGTGTTTTTGTCGAGCTCTGTATTCGAGCCCTCGAGGCCCCTGGTTATAATATGAAGCTTGAATTATTTTAATTTGTATTTAGAGTTGTGTTGTGATATCTTCCCGTGAGTCCCTGATCTTGGTCGTACGCATTGTGTGTATGATTAGCGTACGGTCGAGAATGGGGGCGTCACACTAAACAACAAAAACGTCAATAAATTTGGCTATGGCATTTGGCCGAACACTTTTGGCTGTGGTGTCCGCCATGGATGGCAATGTGCAGAGGCGGAGGGTACCTGTGCGACAGCCGTTCCAGGTGTGGAAGGCAGGCGTAGGCAAATCGGAGCTGGCGCCCGGGTGGAGCGGCGGAGGTACGGCAAGGCCTGAACAGCGGAGTGGGTGGTACAGCTGCGGCATCAGTCTCGGACTATGCGGATACATAGGGGAGGGATGGAGTGAGAAAATCGGGGCTCCGGATGGGGTTTTGGGTGGGCCATTGTACGATCAGTGGACGCCCCGGTCACTGTACAATCAGTCCGCCATGTAGGGCGCGGACCACCCCGGACCACATTTTCTCTTTCTTTATTTTTTCGCTTTTCTCTCTCTCCATCCCCACCAATCATATACATGTGACCGGACAATTTGGGGACAAAGCCAGGGACATGCGTACATGCATGAACAAATGATGGCTTAAAACAGACACGTCTTGACACTGACCGGACGCGTCCGCGAACGTTTGAAAAGCCAAATTTGAGGGACCGGCTGTAGATGCCCTGACGTTCGAGCTTATTGACCAAATCCCATTTTTCTACTAGAAAATAGAAATATGGACCCGTACAGATCTAATAAACACTACGGCTAGCCTTTAGAGAGAGGTGGTTGGTCGATCTGAGGACGGACGGCCGATGGTAACGCGCCGTCGGACGTAAAATGATGCCGATTTTCAGTATGGGAATTCATTCCTTCGTTGAGACCTAGTACGAGAATATTCTGCAAGTTGTGACACACGCTACACCAGCCGCTCCAGCTTAAATAGAAGGGGGAGGGGGAGGGCGAGAGGGCGAGAGCAGAGCAGAGCAGGAGAGCAGAGCGGAGATACAGAGCGAGATGAGGGTGGCGGTGGTGGGCGGCGGGGTGAGTGGGCTGGCGGCGGCGCATGAGCTTGCCGCCAGCGGCGGAGACCGCGTGCGCGTGACCCTGTACGAGGAGGAGGCCTGCCTCGGCGGGCACGCCAGGACGGTGGCCATCGATGACGGCGCCGGCTGCGTCAAGCTCGACCTCGGCTTCATGGTCTTCAACCAGGTTCGTAGAAGAGCTACGTCTCATCTCTCGTGCTTCTTGCTCTGCAACTTCCCGTTCTACTCGTCCCGTAGAGAATGAATGGATGGCTGACATCATGGCTGAAACTCAGCTGACTCCTGCTTCAAATGCATGAACTGAAATGATTCAGTTACCGCCAAAAGGGTTTCCGAACTGTTTCGTTCTTCTTTTCAAATGTTCCCAAAGATAGACCATCTATCGCGGTGACAATGTTCACCATGATTGGGAAAATTGTTCCGTTAATCACGAAAATCCAATTCGGTGCCGGGCACAGATGAGCCCAGTGAACAGTAACGCGAGTAAAAATAGAAAACAAATTAAAAAAAATGCCTAATTTTTTTTACAAGCAAGATGTGCGTGTGCATGATGTGCGTACAAAATTTGGTGATATTTTGACATTCGAGTAGCACGCGGCAAAAAACACAAATCCAGGAACAGTACTGTTTTTCAAATGTTTCTCTCAGACCTGAATTTGTTTTTTTTGTCACGAGCTCCTCGAATGTTCAAACTTCTCCAAATTTGTCACGGACATCACGCACTCAAACATCTTTCACCACAAAAAAAATTGGAACTTTTTGAATTTTTTTTCTATTTTAAATCGTGTTACTGTTCACTCCCAGGCTTTACGGGCTTTGGTTCAAAAAAAGCATTACGGGCTTTGGTTCAAAAAAAAAAAAGCCCGGAAGCCAAAACGCTGCTCTCCGTTAATCAAGGGAAGAAAGCATTACGGGCTTTGGTTAAAAAAAAAAAGGAATTTTTGTGTATACGAGGACGTCTACAATGCTCATTATGAAAATTGCTCTGTTATTGAAGGGAAGAAAATACAATGGTTTTGGTGGAATAATGAAAATTTCGAAGTACTATTATATATACTAAAAATTTGAAATGGCACTGCGTCGGAATTTTTTTGTACAACATGTGTACAATTTTTTTTTAACACAGTACAGATGCAGATGCTCACATACACGCGCATACACTCAATCCTATGAATGCATGCACGCACACCCTACCCCTATGAGCACCTCCGAGATACTGAGCGTGCACAACATCTTGAGATTGACGAACTCGCTACAGACACCTTCGTAGTCGATGGGAACGTTTCCTCCCAGTTAACGCACATCGCCAAAATGACTGAAATAAATCCAGGAAAATGCGACCACCAGTGCAAGTCTAAGATTTGAACCCTGGTGGGTTGGTTCCACCACAAGGAACTTAACCATCTGAGCTATGCTCAGTTCGCCATGTGTACAATACTTGGATCGAACGGACACATGGTGCTGGCCAACTGAGTTAGATAGTGCAGATGGTACGCATAGCACAACTCCTAAAATTTTGTCCTAGAGCAAGTCTTCTGTAGGCGTTGTCTAAATGTATGGTTGTGTGAGTGACTGTGTGCGTCTACTTTTTTTACTCGCAGTTTATAGGTAGAACTTTTTTATGTTGGTATTAAGTCTCCACTACCTATGGCTTCTACACAGAGAATTAATTAACCAATGGCTGGAGGCTTTTCCTACAACCCCCTTGACAGAGGACTGTAGACTTCCAGATATATATTGTGCCTTGATCACATCAATCAGAGTTCTTGTTTGCTTCTGATAATTTATTGCAAATCTAAAATAATGATACATTTACTTTTATGTCTGCGGTCATGTGTCGTTTCTTAGTTCCGCATTGACCGTTATGTTTTTCTTTTGCGGGGAGGTATTGTCATGTTTTTAAATTTTGATATACTAACCCAACTTTGATGGATCCCGAGGGACAAAGAAAAGTCGAAGCGTTTGATCCTTTACCCCGTTTCGCCATACATAAGTACCATTTTTCTGCTGAGTAGGATTCGACAATTTGCTAGTAGTGCTACAATTCTTATGCTGGAAATGTATTTGTAGTCGTACAGGCTGGTTTTTAACTAGCAGAAAATCTAAACATATGGGAGTTCCGCGACTGGCTTATACGCACGGAACCAAGCCCGTGTCGTCCGATAGAGCACGCAGAAGTCATTTCTAACGGATCCGCAATTTGGCGTTGTACAAACCAATAGGTATTCTGGATAGTATGTATTAGGTATATGTATTTTTTTTCTATATTTACATACCAGAAATAGTACATAATTTAATTTAATATCCTTTCAAAAATCCAAAACAATACATAGATTTTAGAAAAATAAAATAATTTTGTACCCCCTCCGCGCAAGTTTCAAAAAGTGTTCAATCTTTTGGCTTTCTAGGGCATTTTTCCCAAGAATTATAGTGATATTTAAAAGAAATGAAATTTCATAAGTAATTTCAGCGACATTTAAAAGACACAAATTTAAATTATTCTATACATATTTTAAAATTCAATAATTTTACAAATATAATTCATACAAAATTCAATGATTAAAGTCAATTAGTTTGAATTTTTTTATAGACATTTTGCACAATTTTAATTATTTTAAAGACAAATTTCAGTTTAAGTCATAGTTTTTCACATGCATTTGACTTATTTTAGACATATTTCAATTATATCAAACTATTTTAAAAATATTTCAAATAAAATTTAACAATAGTTTCAATTGTTTAAAACACATATCAATTATATCAATCCATTTCAAAAATAGTTCCATGCAGTTTCACAACAATTTCAATTTTTAAAACATATTTTAGTCACCTATAAAAAACTATGAAACTTGTTTTTGTTTGAAAATTTATTTTAAAATTCATTAAAATAATCCTTTGGTTTCGGTATTTCTCGTGTATTTATGAAAATAACCACTATACATATTATTATGTATCAATCAATTTCAGGCATATTTATATCAATTTCAAAAATATTCCACACGCAATTTCACGATAGCTTCAATTGTTAAAGGTATATTTCACTTGTATAAATCAATTCAATAATATTCCACCCGCACTTTCAACAATTTCAATTTTTCAAACATATTTCAGGCATATATTTAAAAACTATGAAACTTGTAGTTTTGAAAAAAAAAATCAATTGGAGTAATGCATTCGTTTCAGTATTTTGCCTGTATTATGCAAATACCCAATACACGCATTCCTTAGTATATGCAGTGTACTGAAAAATTCTAGCAGTAGGCACGAATCTTAAAGCTCGGAAGAAGGGTGGATAACGCTCCCACCATATGGCGGAGCTGTTAGAAAATCTGCGTTGCGTTTGTCTCCCACCATTCCACCTGGCCCCGCCATCAGTCATCCTCCACGGGGTCACGGCCGGCACCTTTCGAGAATCATTTCGGCCACTTCGACATGGATTTTCATGACGCCTTCGGCTTCCTCCACTGCCAGCTTCGGCGCCACCGCCGAGGCATACCGCTCCAATGAGGTGCCCCCCCCCCCCCCCCCCCCGGCGCCCTCCGTTTCTCCTTGCACCTCTCTGCCTTCGCCCTTTGTAGGTGCCTTCGCCCTCTGTAGCACCCTGCCTCCCGTCGTTTCGAACCAGGCCCCATCCTGTTCGTGCTCGGTAACTTTCTACTATAGATTATCACATTTTTCAGGGCCAAACTTTGCTTTCTTATCAGCATCATTTGATGTCTGATTCCATGTGCTCATTGATTTTGCATCATGAGTTCATGTGGATTTGTTCGGTTCAGTGAGCTTAAATGGAGAATTTTGCATATGGATTTGTGTTTGTGTTTTGCGGTGTTCGCAGGGTTCATAGCAAAATGTGAAATTGATATAACACATGAATGCAAGCTTAGGTACTAGGGTTGCATGAAATTTAGTTTGGAAAGACAAATTGTGTTCAAACAATTACCCAACCAAAGATTACCATTTAACTTGACTAACTAAATCATTATTTAAGGGTTTATGTCAGTTTAGAGGTTAGTCACCACCTAGTATTTGAACCTACAGGATCTAGCTTCCCAGTCCTAGTTAAAAAAAATCGAGACCCAGCCGATTCATGGTCATGAACTGACCTCACAGTTTAGAGTTATGCATGATCTAAAATGATTCTGTTACTAGCATCCGAAAACTGTTTCGCCGACCGCGATTTAGGTTCTGAACTTATGTCCATCTATACAAAATCACTTTCCTCGCAAGTGGGAAGATTCTACGACACTTGTTTCTTGTAGCATAATTGTTTCATTTTTTAAATGTGTCTATACCTCATAAAAAGTGTCACAATGATAACGTTCACCAGGCTTGATTTTTGAAAAGTACACAAAAACGTTCAGCTGTCACAACGACAATACTCACAAGGCTGGTAAAAATTGCTCTGTTTTTCAGAGGGAAGAAAACATTATGGTTTTTGGAGGAATAAGGAAAATTTCGAAAGTATTAGACTAGAAAAATTGTCCAAGAGTTATTCCTTTCTGGATGTTATCTGAGTGTATGGTGGCGTAGGTTTGTGTGTGTGCATATATGTGTTTTATTCACAGTTCAAAGGTAGAAAATTTTGCACTGGTATCAGGTTTCCACCGCCTTTGGGGCCCACGCAGAGCATTAACCAATGGTGGGAGGGTTTCCTTTCAGTATCTGTCTTGATCTCAACAATCAGAGTTCTTGTTTGCTTCTGATAATTCAGTGCTAATCAGAGAATTATGATACATGTCCATGTGTTGTTTATCCATTGAAATGAGCCACATTGACTGCCTATGACACGGATTGTTATGTTTTTGATATGTACTATAATGCTCATGGTTGGAAATGCAGTTGTGGTTGTACATGTTCGTTTATATCTGATTAATGTGCATAGTTGTAATCTTGATTGATATTTTTCTTTTACTCTGATTAATAGTGCTCCCTCCATTCCGCAATGTAGTGCATATTAGGTTTTTAGAAAGTCAAACACGTCTATATTTGACCAAGTTTATAAAGAAAATATCAACATCCAAAATCCAAAATTAGTATCATTGCTCATTAGATTCATTATGAAGTGTATTTTTATATTTTATTTATTTAGTATTTTAGATGTCGATAGTTTACTCCATTATATTGGTCAAACATAGACACGTTTGACTTTTGAAAAACAAAATATGCACTACATTGTGGAACGGAGGCTACATTGTAGAACGGAGGGAGTATAGGATATCCTAACCCCTGGACGGAACATGGAATATTTTTGTAAACCTATTTTATAAGATACTGTATTTTGTTCCCCACTAAGATTTTTGTTGTGCAATATGCATCAACGTAGGTAACATATCCCCACATGATGGAATGGTTAGAAGGGCTCGGGGTCGAGATGGAGAGATCGGGCATGTCTTTCGCAGTGAGCACACAATCAGAAGGTGGCGGCGGTGGATGTGAGTGGGGCAATGGCAATGGTATCTCGAGCCTCTTGGCGCAGAAAACTAACATATTGAAACCCAATTTCTGGCGCATGGTCTGTGAGATACTCAAATTCAAGAATGATGCTCTGACGTAAGGAGCCCAGTCCCTCTGTTCTCATGTGCATATATAATATTTCCATTCATAGCCGGATGCCTTGTGTTTATACTATATGATGACAATTAATTTTCTGGTTCGATCTCTGAAATGAAGGTACCTGGAGGACCATGAACATAATCCTGATCTGGACTGTAACGAGACATTGGGGCAGTTCATTCAGTCGCATGGATATTCCCAATCATTCCAAGAGACTTATCTTGTACTGCTTCTATCTAATCTACTTGCTTATGTCCTCTTTTAGTGTATCCACTAACCCTTCATTTTGGCAAAATCTCATATCAGAATTCTGTATTCAATGTTTTTTGAACAGTCATGTAGTAACACTGAAGAAAAACTACAATGTTTAAATAACTATGGAAAATTTAGATGAAATATTCAAATTATAACTCAAATCTGGGTCTAGTCCTCAATGGCTAGTTTCACCACAACATGGGTGCAGGGGGCGGTAAGGCTGGTTATTAGCTTGCAGAATTTTTGGTGAGTATTCCCGCAAAAAAGAAAAGAAAATTTTGTGAGCACGCACACATTGTGTTGTGATTAGGAATGTGTGTTTATGCAGTTTTGAGTTGGTGACACAAAAATATACATTTGGTGCAGATTCCAGTCTGCACAGGCATGTGGTCATGCTTATCACAAGATGTTTGGAGCTTGTCTGCTTTCTTGGCGCTGTCATTTTGCCGTAACCATGGCCTTCTTCAGGTGCCTAGCTACTTCGTATGCATGTTCCTTTCTCATTGCATTTGTCTTTGTGCATTTGAAAGCTGATTAAATCGCTGCACTCAGCTGTTTCGTCACTCCCAGTTGTCCACTGTCAAGCCTTGTTCGCAGTCTTATGTAAACAAGGTATGTACTGGGATCCATCAGCCCCAAAAGAGGACGCTCAAGATATTTATTACACTCTTTAGGCTTTAGCTGCAGTCAAATGCAGGAATTGAACAATGCAACTATTGCAGGTAAAAGGAGAATTGGAGAGCATTGGCTGTCGAATTAAAACCAGTTGTCGGGTCAAATCTGTTTCAAGTCTTGATGGAGGTATGTACATGCATTATTTTTTGTTGATTGCCTGTACAAACAATGTCTCATCATATATACTATTGATTCACTAGCTGAAACAATCCTCTATGTTGGCACTGGCAGCAGCTGGCTACAGAGTCTTGGAGAATGATGGTTCAGAGGAAACATACGACAGTGTCATCCTTGGCGTCCATGCACTCAATGCTCTCGAACTACTAGGAGCTGAAGCTTCACATCACGAACGAAGAATTCTAGGTGCCTGTCAGTATGTCCAAAGGTAAAGCCTGCCTACAATTGCTAAATGAACACATAAATTAAGTTTGATCTGATCTACTGACTGTCTGATACGTTTATCTTGCAGGGATATATACCTCCACTGCGATCAAAATCTGATGCCCCGAAATTCGTCAGCATGGAGCGCCTGGAATTTCCTGGGGACAACTAGCAGGGGTTTTTCTGTTAGTTACTGGCTAAACCAAATTCAGGTAAATTCTTTGTTTTTCATATGTATGGTCTGATATAATGAAATTAATTTCACTGATGGCATATTTTTCTGATGAAACGGCCCTGCCCCAGCTTTATTACGACGGTGAAACCATTTTGTACGTGGTACATGTCCTTAGGACTAGGCATGCTTCCCCAGCAAAAACAAAGAAACCAAAGGATAAAAAAGAAAGATTTTCATCACGTTAGGACACACTTTAGAGCAGGCTCACAGAATAACAGCTAAAATGGAAGCTTCAGCCTAACCCCTCCAGCAGCATGAATGGATTACTTAGTTCTTAACTGTGGTATATTTGTTTTTTGCTCTTGTAGAAAATTGAATCTTCCAGTCCTTTCCTGGTGACACTCAACCCCCCTTGTGTTCCGGATCATGTACTGCTTAAATGGAATACAAGCGTTCCTGTTCCGTCTCTGGCCATGGCGAAGGCTTATCTTCAGCTTGATCAGATCCAGGGGAAGAGAGGAATATGGTTCTGTGGGGCATATCAAGGTAACTTGTTTCATGAATTTCAGTTTGTTGAGATGTACGATAGACCTTTACTACGTTAAAGTTTGGTGTGAAATGATCTAAAGAGAGCACTAGGTCTCAAATATCTCTACTGCGTTGGATTGCAGGTCATGGCTTCCATGAAGACGGATTAAAGGTATTTGCATGCACAACCTGTCCAATTTCCCTTTTAGATCTGTCTCGCAAAGTGAATCATACTGTTAGCGCTAAAATTTGGTAAGGGTCCAGCAAAGCTAAATATAACTAATCATGTCATAACTATGACTAACCATATCCCAAGATTAATCGTAACAATCCTTGCTTAGTTGTTTAGCTCTAGTTGGCTTAAGGCCCAACTTACTAGTTCCAATTTTTCCTTTATTCATCTATGGGGGCTGTTTACACAACCCTGACATACATGCTTTTAGTTTCAATCGCATAATTCAGAGTGACTATTTCATGAAATAGTTATGTGAGGTCTATTTGTGTTGGACATATTGAATCGATGCAGTCTGGGAAAGCAGCAGCTAAAGGTTTGCTTGGAAAGAAATGTGAGCTTCTGCTGAACCCAAGGAAGATGATTCCATCATGGACCGAGGCTGCGGCGCGCTTTCTAGTTGCAAGATTTTTCAACCAATACATATCCATTGGTAACTTGATGTGAGTCCTCATATTGAGTCGACATACTACGCCATGTCTAGTTATGATTATTTTTCACCTTAATAGTTTTTGTGCAGATTGGTTGAAGAAGGAGGTAATGTGTTCACCTTTGGTAAAGCATGCGAAAAATGCCCTGTAAAATCTGTCATCCGAGTTCATGACCCCTTGTTCTATTGGAAGGTTATCTTTTATTCTCTTTTCCTGCCTACACATGCATTTTTTAATTTCCTGATTGGTGATGTGTCCATGCATGATTCTTAATTTCTTATATACTCCACTGTAATTGCTTTATCCAACCTTCTGATTTGAACTACATGTGTTTATCCTCGCTCTCTCATGGCTTTCAGGTTGCAATAGATGGAAGCATTGGCTTGGCAGAAGCCTATATTGAAGGTTGTTTCTCTGTTCTTGACAAGAGAGAAGGCCTTCTGAATCTTATCCTGGTAAAACTATATCATAGTTCATGAGCTTAAGGGTAGAGCAACTTTTTATTCATTACAAATCAAACCCATGATCAGTTTCATTGCAGATTCTCATTGCTAACAGAGATGAGCGTAGGAACCGCCACATTGCCAGAAAAGGGTTCTGAAACCTTCAATTGTCCACTAAATTCCTATGAATTGTTTGATAAAAATGAAGTAGTACCTATGAGTATGTGTGTTTGTGGTTAATCATGTACATAAAATTGTTTGTCTTGCAGTTCTTGGTGGTCACCTTTCCATATAAAAGCTCAGTTGGCATATGCTAAATACGTTTTGCGCCATGCCTCAAGGAAGAACACAGCGACACAAACTCGTCGAAACATCTCTCGGCATTATGATCTTGTCAGTACTCATGTCTCTTCTTTCGTTATTATATTCCTTCAGGATTAAGATAACTAGCTGCTTAGGTCAATTTGTGATACCAGAATTATTGCAGATCTTATTGAGATTGAGATTTTTGTGTTCCAAATCTTATAAATAAGATTTTTTATCATTCATTACTAGCCATGTGTCTATAATAACATGCAAAATAGTACTAATAGTTCTGTCTTTCTTCTTATTGTGCCCAGAGTAACGATTTTTTCTCGCTTTTTCTGGATAAATCGATGACTTACTCTTGTGCAGTATTCAAGGTTTGTAAATCCTGTGATTTTATTCCACAGCTTGTAAAGTTTGCATAGGTTTATTAATTCATTGACTAAGATTAAATTGCTAGATGGAGAACGAAAGCTTAGAAGCAGCCCAGCAACATAAACTTAGCCTTCTAATACAGAAGGTAATACTTCCATATCTCCAGAGATTGTATTATTAGATTGATTCCTAGTCATACAATGTTGTGAACATGATCTGATGGTACTTCATTCTTGGAAAATACACATTTAACCAAAGGCTAAAATCAAGAGGGGGCATCATGTTCTTGATATCGGTAGCGGCTGGGGAAGTTTAGCAATACAAGCAGTTAAACAAACTGGCTGCAAATACACTGGAGTCACTTTGTCAGCAGAGCAGCATAAATACGCTGAAAGAAAAGTAAGAGAAGCTGGCTTAGAGGTTAGTTCTATGTTACTCCCTCCTTTACTCAATACCTGTCCAGTTTAATAGTATATCAGTAATTACCATTCCACCATATGTGTTCATTGAGAAAGTGTAGTGTGGGTATACAACCATGGGTCCAACCCTGAAGTAGACCAACTCGGTCCATCACAGCCCACTCAAAACCGACATCACCGACTCTCCACACGACTGAACCAGGCCAGGGACAATAAGGAACATCTTCACCGCCTCATCCGTCGTCTGCCCGTGGTAACCCATCATGTGGATGGCTACACAATCTGCGCAGTGAAACTTTACAGCGGCATATGTTGGATTGGCATATATTATAATTTCCTAACTATAAAACAAATATAGACGTTCACGGAGAATTAGTATTGTTTTTCGTCCCCAGCTTAGTTCGGCAGGGTGAGATCCTAGCTAAAAATTCTACTGTCTATTGTTATTGATTAATAGGACCACATAACTTTTCTACTGTGCGACTACCGAAAAATACCACCTTCCAAGTATGATGCAATCATAATCTGGTAAGTGTCACTATACTACGGGTGCGCGCTGTGACTTGGACAATACCCCTGCTTGTGGTTATACTTACACATTCCTCTTCTGTGATTCAGCGAAATGATCGAACTTGTTGGCCATGAATACATGGACAAATTTTTCGCTTGCTGTGAGTCTTACTTGGCCGAAGATGGCATATTGGTCCTCCAGGTTAGTGCATCAACAACTAAGTATATTTCCAAATAACTTGACGGCTGGATTCCACTATCATTACGAACAACAACAAAGTACTATATGCCTTATTTTCGGTGCACGAGAACGAGGATTAGGCCTTATTTTTTCGGATTGGCAGAAAACCCCAATGAAAGATACTCCTTCGTATCCAAGCAAGAGCTTAGGTTTACACGATCATGAACCAACCATTACCTGCAAATACATACATCTGTTTTCAGTTCATCTCAATTGCGGAGGAACGATACGAGCAATACAGAAAAAGGCCAGACTTCACAAAAGAATACATATTCCCTGGCGGTTGCCTTCCTTCTTTGGCCCGTGTAATGTCTGCCATGACCACGTCATCAAGGTTCAGGTATGTTTTACATCAATCGATCAATGCTTGATTGGTTACTTCATGGAGATGGATGCATCTCCATCGATTAAACCCTCCATGATCTTGTTGTGTACTGGGTGCAGCATAGAGCATGTCGAGAATATTGGGCCCAATTACTACACTACTCTGATGCACTGGAGGGACAACTTCATGGCCAACAAAGAGTAAGTATCACTTGTCACTCACTACAGGAAGAACACTGCTGTGACGATTCAATACATATATTGTTTCAGTTGGTTGCTCAATTAGTATTAATTTCTTATCGCTTCCTTTTTCTTGCAGTCAAGTTTTGAAACTGGGCTTTGATGAGAAGTTCATCCGTATATGGGAGTTCTACCTCATATACTCTGCAGCTGGTTTCAGGTCACGAGCAATTGGAGATTACCAGGTACGGATGGATATATGTATGCCCTTTGTATAGATTTACCTACATTA
The DNA here is from genome assembly GCA_039707655.1 of Elymus sibiricus. NCBI lineage: Eukaryota > Viridiplantae > Streptophyta > Magnoliopsida > Poales > Poaceae > Elymus > Elymus sibiricus. The sequence goes on along the minus strand of CM077665.1, from coordinate 565,185,313 downwards.
TTCCTAGACAAATGGAAGTCATATACTCCCTCTGGTCTTCCAAAGATGACATTTCGGAAATCAGCAAGGTCTCCCAAATGTAGCGACCATTTCTTTTCATCACTGCAGCAAATCATAGTACTTGATAAAATTGCTAAATGATGAAAGTGTTTTCTTGAGAGATTTTCACATATCAAATAAATAATGTCTGAACCTTCACCTTTTAGTGGAAAGGAGGTATTACTCCATGTACTGATTGTGATGCCTGACTGGCTGACATATATACACTACATGCAGGTTGTTTTCTCTCGTCCAGGCAACCGTCGGCTAGGCCTGCCTTGATGGCTAAACGCAACTTACCCTTCTCCGTTTGGCTGTCGAACTGTTACTTCTCGGTAGCCTATGACCTTTTAATAAGTCAGTCCTGGAATGGTTCGTTCGGGCAGCCTAAGCAGGTGGTTTGGTGATCTATCATGTCGTTGTTTAATCATGCAATGTTTGATTTATCGTGGCAGTGTATTGTTATATATCAATTAACGTGTATTTGTGCGTATGCAAGTTCTACCTTAGACTGGTAACTAGAATTTGAGAATTGTATGGAAGGAACTGGTTTGTTTGCTTTAATATGTATCAGAAAGAGTTGATGTCCTCGTGTGTAGTGTTTGATCTATTCCGTGTTTGACATTTTTAATGCTGCTTATGAGAGAGAATCATTGTTCCTAATTACCATGCTGTACCAATGACTTGGAGGCGCTTTTGTTATGCTTACCAGTTACCAACGCAAATGCATACTTTTTTGAGCTGTTTTACGGTGATTGGCGAGTTACAAATTGTAATTTCATGTTAACTCCAGCTCTGATTTTTCCTGGCCATTAGATCTGACAAATTCATTTGCAGGTTTATTTTACTATAGAAAGGGTATATAGTAGTAAATTAGGAGTTGAGTGCCTTCGTTCGTTCTCCTTTCATCTGCCTAGCATGCACTCTATCTGCCTAGCAAGCTTTTTGTGTAACGCAAGAGAAAGATTGTCCCTAGGCAATTGAATATATTATGATAGATACTTGTTATATGCAATGAGGGAGAGGCATATGCTAACACACTTTCCATACTTGGATCATATGCACTTATGATTGGAACTCTAGCAAGCATGCGCAACTACCAAAGATCATTAAGGTAAAACCCAACCATAGCATTAAGTATCAAGTCCTCTTTACTCCCATACGCCATAACCCCTTTACTCGGGTTTATGCTTCTGTCACTCAAGCAACCCACTATAAGAGAACCATGAACATATTGCAACACCCTACAGCGAGGATCCCTCACATTTGCGCGACATGGAGGGCACCATAGGACAGCACCATATCAACATACATTCACATCCATAATGTCATACCACAATTAACCCATAGGACAAAAGAGATCTACTCAAACATCATAGGATAGCCAAATATCATTAGGAAATAATATATGGAGTTGAGCACCATGTTGAAGTAGATATTACAGTGGGAAAGAGAGGTGTTACACTACTGCATAGAGGGGGAGAGAGTTGGTGTTGACGGCGGCAAGATTGTTGATGTAGATCGCCGTCACGATGCTTGCCCCGGCGGTGTTCTGGCGCCACCGGGAGAGAGGGGGAGAGAGCCCCCCTCCTTTTTCTTCTTCCTTGGCCCCCCCGTATATGGGAGGAGAGTTCCCCCTCTGGTCCATGGCCTCCATGGCGGCGGAGGGGCAGGAGCCCCTCCAAGATTGGATCTCCCTCTCTGTTCTCTTCTGTTTCGCGTTCTCCTTTTCTGGCCGAAAACCGTTTCTTATATTCCCGGAGATCCGTAACTCCGATCGGGCTGAAATTTTGAGGGGATTTTTATCCAAAAATTAGCTTCTTTGCGCCCGAAGGAGAGCTCCAACCGGCTTACGAGGTTGGCACAACCCACCAGGGCGCGCCTGTGGGCCTATGTTTGCGTTGATTCCACTTCTCAAAATTCATAAATATTCCAAAAAAAATCTCTATAAATTTTTATCGCATTTGGACTTCGTTTGATATGGAATTTCTGTGAAACAAAAAACATGCAACAAACAGGAACTGGCACTGGGCACTGGATCAATAGGTTAGTCCAATAAATCATATAAATTGTTGCCAAAAGTATGTGAAAGTTGTATAATATTAGCATGAAACAATCAAAAATTATAGATACGACGGAGACGTATCAGCATCCCCAAGCTTAATTCCTGCTCCTCCTCGAGTATGTAAATGATAAAAAAGATAATTTTTGATGTGGAATGCTACCTAGCATAATCTTGATCATATATCTAATCATGGCATGAATATTAAGACACAAGTGATTCAAAGCAATAGTCTAGTTTTGACATAAAGACATTAATACTCAGGCATCCCAACAAACAATCATGTCTTTCAAAATATGAACGCTAAAGAACGCTATCCCTACAAAATCATATAGCCTTGTCATGCTCTGTCTTCTTAACACAAAGTATAAATCATGTACTACCCCGGTGTCAGCCAATCAATTGGTTCATACTTTTTAACGCGCTTCAGCATTTTCAACTCTCACGCAATACATGAGCGCAAGCCATGGATATAGCACTATGGGTGGAATAGAATATGGTGGTAGGTTTCAAAGGGGTAAAAGTGGAGAAGAAAGTCTCGCATCAACTTAGCGTATCAACGGGCTATGGAGATGCCCATCAATAGATATCAATGCGAGGAGTAGGGATTGCCATGCAACGGATGCACTAAGAGCTATAAGTGTATGAAAGCTCAATATGAAAACTAAGTCGGTATGCATCTAACTCTATAATGAAAATTTTCCACTAGTATATGAAAGTGACAACACAGGAAACTCTCTATATGAAAAACATGGTGCTACTTTGAAGCACAAGTGTGGAATTAGCATGCCTCTTCTACTTGTTTCATTTTTTTTTCTTTTTTTTCTTTCCTTTCCTTTTTTTCTTTTTTTTTCTTTTTCTTTTTTTTTCTTTGTCCAGAGCCTCATCCCGACTTGTGGGGGAATCATAGTTTCCATCATCCTTTCATCACTGGGGCATGCTCTAATAATGAATAATGATGATCATCACACTTCTATTTACTTACAACTCAATATTACAATGATAGTAGAATAAAGTATGACTCTATATGAATGCAATGATCTAGCATAGCAAAGATATCAAAAAATGGACAAGCCATGGAAATATCATGCTAGCTATCTTACGATCATGTAATGCAATATGACAATGAATGCTCAAGTCATCAAAACAGAAGCGGTGGAAGTTGCATGGCAATATATGTCGGAATGGCTATGGAAATGCCATAATAGGTAGGTATGGTGGCTGTTTTGAGGAAGATCTAATAAGGCTTACGTGTGATAGAGCGTATCATATCACGGGGTTTGGATGCACCGGCGAAGTTTGCACCGACTCTCGAGGTGAGAAAGGGCAATTCACGGTACCGTAGAGGCTAGCAAATTGCAAAAAGGTAAGAGTGCGTATAATCCATGGACTCACATTAGTCATAAAGAACTCACATACTTATTGCAAACGTTTTATTAGCTCTCTCGAAGCAAAGTATTACTACGCATGCTCCTAAGGGGGAGGTTGGTAGGAGTTAACCATCACGCGCCCCCGACCTTCACACAAAGATAGACAATCAAGAATAAATTGTGCTCCAACTTCCTGGCATAACGGGAGACTATACGTGCATGCTTCAGGAATCACAAACCTTAACACCAATATTCTTACTAACCACAACTGTTTACTAGTACCTCCCACATATTACCATCTCTATATCGCAAAACTATTGCAAGGAATCAAACATATCATATTCAGTGATCCATAAGTTTTATGTAGGATTTTACGACTAACTATGCAAATGACCAATTCCTGTTGACTCTCTAAATAGATATAAGTGAAGCAAGAGCGTTTAATTCTTTCTACAAAAGACCATGCTCTAGTAAATATAAGTGATGCAAAAGAGCATTCTAAAAATAACGGTTTTCTATGTGAAGAGAAACAGGCAATCCAAACTTCAAATGATATAAGTGAAGCACATGAAGCATTCTATAAAGACATACTCAAAAGATATAAGTGAAGTGCAATGAGCATTCTACAAATCAACCATGGACTATCTCATACCAGCATGGTGCATAACTAAAATAAAAATAAAAGGCACACGACGCTCCAAGAATTTACGCATATCATGTGATGAATAAAAATATAGCTCCAAGTGACATACCGATGATTTGGAATAAAAGAGGGGATGCCTTCCCGGGGCATCCCCAAGCTTAGACGCTTGAGTCTTCCTATAATATTACCTTGGGGTGCCTTGGGCATCCCCAAGTTAGGCTCTTGTTGCTCCTTATTCCTTCTCATCGTGATAACACCCAAAACTTGAAAACTTCAATCATACAAAACTTAACAGAAAATTGGCGAGATCCGTTAGTACACATAACACCAAATCCCATCATGTCTTGCCATAACATTACTGCACAATTATAATCTAACATTACCAACTGTATGCTATCACAATTCTATGGCTCCCAAGTCAATGAGGCTCAACAAGAATTCAAACATAAGCACGTAAGGCAACTATAACAGCAATCTGTGAAAAACAAGACAGTCTGTAAAGATCTGTAGACACATATACTTCTGTAACTCTAAAAATTCTGCAACATTAGGACGTGATAAAAAAATTCATAACAGTACTGTGTAAAAATTTCAGAATTTCTCCATGCCCCAGTAAAATATGAAAATTCAAACACTACAGCAAAAGTTTTTGTTTTTGCACAGCACACATCAAACAAGCAATTCAAAACATCCTAAAGGCAAATCTTGGCACATTATTTTTATAATACAGTGGATTTGTACAAGGGGATAATTATTTTTGTTGGAAAAGTTTCCGTGATTCAAGATTCACAAAGTTTCCATGGGCATGAACAAAAGTTCAAGGATGTCACCCACTTCAACGGTGCTCATCATCTCTCTCACTTTCACCTTTCTTTTTGTGAAGTTCTAGGTTCCCCTCTATATATTTTTTTGTTTTTAAACTTTATAAAAGCACTCAACAGAATAAAATGACTCTCTAAAACTTCCGGGTTGTCTCCCTGGCAGTGCTTTCTTTAAAGCCATTAAGCTAGGCATAAAGTGCTCAAGTAATGGATCCACCCGGATCCCAAGGTATATCAAAGCCAATTTTAATTAACAATGATTTGTAATTTAGTAGTGAGCACAAAGTGATATATATCATGTGACAACGAAGTCTAACCCTCTTCCTATGCATCGGCATGTCATACAAGAACAATTCATGCATATTAAGTAAAGGCCAATGCATAGTATAAACAGTTTCTTGCAATTTTATAGTATTGGAAACATAGATAGGTGAAGATGTAGTTCCTCTCTCATAATAATTGCAAGTAGGAGCAGCAAGCACATGCATATTATATTCATCAAAATCATCATGTGTAGTAGCAAAACGCAACCCATCAATATAATCCTTAATAAGAGCAAACTTCTCCGATATAGTGTAGTTAGGAGAATTCAAAAAGATAATAGGACTATCATGTGTGGGTGCAATAGCAACAATTTCATGCTTAACATAAGGAACTATAGCAACTTCATCTTCATAAGCATAATTCATATTGGCATCTTGGCCACAAGCATAGCAAGCATCAAGTTCATCAAAAAGGGATATTTCAAATGAATCCATGGGATCATAGCAATTATCATAGCATTCATCCTTCGGTAAGCACGAAGGATAATTAAACAATGTATGAGTTGAAGAGTTACTCTCATTTGAAGGTGGGCACATGTAGCTAATCTGCTCTTCCTCCTTTTGTTCTTCGCTCTCTTCCTCATCTTTTTCTTCTAATGAGCTCACAATTTCAGCAACTTCCTCATCCATAGATTCCTGCAAAATTTTAGTCTCTTCCAAGGCAGCGGTCATTCTTTCAATAAATTCTTTAACATGAGCATTAGAAGAATAGTTTTCATAGCAATATTTAAGTATGGTAAAATTTTCAGATTTGTAAAGAGTAGCGTCATACTTTTCAATCAAAGAAGCAATTTCATATGCACCCTTAAAAGCAACAAATTCTTCAATTTGTTCAACATCAAAATAACAATAGGCTTCCTTGGCATAAGAAGATAGTATTTCATTATCATTAAACACACATTGGTAGGAAAAATGTTTTTTAGTTTCTTCAGAACAACAAGTAAAAACATGTATTTCGCATAAATTCCAAGCATAGCAACACAAAGTATTAATTTGATGCCACAAGAGTTTCCCTTTTTGAGGTATGCGGTGTCGCACATAATAAGCATGCTCATTTAATGATTTTCCCTCAACTAAGCTAGTTGGGTTTTAAGCACGAGCACAAATGGATCGAAGATGATCCAAATAATATTCTTCGGTAGTACGGAACACTAGTGGTTCCTCAACTTTTGGAGCAGCAAGTACATCTATTTTTTTTGGTATTTTGCGTTTTCTACCCATATCTAAAGATAGAAAACAAGAGCAAAAAATAAAAACTACTTAGTGATAAAACAAACAAGTACACACGAGAATATTCACCCCACGCTATTGCACCCCGGCAACGGCGCCAGAAAAAAGGTCTTGATAACCCACAAGTGTAGGGGATTGTTTGTAGCCTTTTTCGATAAGTAAGAGTGTCAAATCCAATGAGGAGCTAAAGGTAGAACAAATATTCCCTCAAGTTCCATCGTCCACCGATACAACTCTACTCACGCTAATGCTTGCTTTACCTAGAACAAGTATGAAACTACTTTGCGGGAATAAAACTAGAAGTACTTTGCAAGACAATAAAGAACGTGGAAATAAAAGTTAGGTGCTGTTTTAATAAAATAAAAAAAAGTAAAAAGTTTAATAGCAAGCTTTTTGTGTAACGCAAGAGAAAGATTGTCCCTAGGCAGTTGAATATAATATGATAGATACTTGTTATATGCAATGAGGGAGAGGCATACGCTAACACACTTTCCGTACTTGGATCATATGCAGTTATGATTGGAACTCTAGCAAGCATCCACAACTACCAAAGATCATTAAGGTAAAACCCAACCATAGCATTAAGTATCAAGTCCTCTTTACTCCCATACGCCATAACCCCCTTACTCGGGTTTATGCTTCTGTCACTCAAGCAACCCACTATAAGAGAACCATGAACATATTGCAACACCCTACAGCGAGGATCCCTCACATTTGCGCGACATGGAGGGCACCATAGGATAGTACCATATCAACATACACTCACATCCATAACGTCATACCACAATTAACCCATAGGACAAAAGAGATCTACTCAAACGTCATAGGATAGCCAAATATCATTGGGATATAATATATGGAGTTGAGCACCAGGTTCAAGTAGAGATTACAGTGGGAAAGAGAGGTGTTACACTGCTGCATAGAGGGGGAGAGAGTTGGTGTTGACAGCGGCAAGATTGTTGATGTAGATCGCCGTCACGATGCTTGCCCCGGCGGTGTTCCGGCGCCACCGGAGAGAGGGGGAGAGAGCCCCCCTCCTTCTTCTTCTTCCTTGGCCCCCCCGTATATGGGAGGAGAGTTCCCCCTCTGGTCCATGGCCTCCATGGCGGCGGAGGGGCAGGAGCCCCTCCAAGATTGGTTCTCCCTCTATGTTCTCTTCTGTTTCGCGTTCCCCTTTTCTGGCCGAAAACCGTTTCTTATATTCCCGGAGATCCGTACCTCCGATCGGGCTGAAATTTTGATTGGATTTTTATCCTAAAATTAGCTTCCTTGCACCCGAAGGAGAGCTCCAACGGACTTACGAGGTTGGCACAACCCACCAGGGCGTGCCTGGGACCCTGGCCCACGCCCTGGTGTCTTGTGCTTGCTGTGTGCCTCCGTTTGCGTTGATTCCACTTCTCAAAATTCACAAATATTCCAAAAAAAAATTCCATAAATTTTTATCACGTTTGGACTTCGTTTAATATGGAATTTCTGTGAAACAAAAAACATGCAACAAACAGGAACTGGCACTGGGCACTGGATCAATAGGTTAGTCCAATAAATCATATAAATTGTTGCCAAAAGTATGTGAAAGCTATATAATATTGGCATGAAACAATCAAAAATTATAGATATGACGGAGACGTATCAGGCCTCCTCGAGGGAGAGTAGAAAAGCTATACGGTTGCATAGTGTCAATTAGATCGACTAGCGGAGTTAGGTTATCTGCCTCCTCCAGAGGTGGCCTTTTCCCGTTTGGGGCTTGTAGCCGTTAATGGAGATTTTATCCAGGATCCCCGCCCCATGCCTGAAATGCACCAGCGGGTATGTTTTGTCCCCTTTTTACTCCGGGGTCTGGGCTTCCCAATCCACCTCTTTCTGAGGGGCTTATTACACTTTTATGGCCTCGAGCTCCACCACCTTTACCCCAACTCAATTTTGCACATAGCCTATTTCATCGTCCTCTGCGAGGCCTTCCTTAGGTGCCAACCACATTTCGACCTGTGGTGTCATTACTTTTGCGTACTGCTGCGTCGCCGAGGTGGTAGCCTGTGGGAGTGTGGTGGAGCCGAGATCTACATAGTGGCCGGCTCTTGATACCTGGATTGTACCCCCGAGGAATCAAGGTTTCATTTGACTGAGGAGTGGTTTTACATCCCCGATGTTCCCCTCAGCGATCCTCCTCGGGAAGGGCTTCCTCCTTTTTCACCTTCCCTTCCTCGAAAAAGGTACAACTGGCGATCGAGAACTGGAGGGAGGGTAGGGACGCAAGAGGTGATCCGTCTTGCACACCAGGTATCCCTTCTTCGCAATCATGGCCTGACATTGCCCAATGTAATGGCAATAGCGCTTCTCAGAGGAGTCCAGCCTCATTGGCAATGCTATCATCCCATGTGGGAGTATAATGGTGCTAACGACTCGACTCGCTCTATCAGAGGTGACTTCCTGGAGCGCCATACACTTGGTCAATGGTTGGCGTCCATGTTCAAGGCCGAGGAGTCGGACTTCCTCAAGGGAGCAAGACATGATGGCTTTTCCTGCCAAAAGCCTCTTTGAGAAGTAAGTTTTTACAACCATCGATTTCTCTTCTTAGGACAAAGTATATAACTGCCTGATTAATTTTTTACTTCATCCGATGCTAGCTGGGGACAGTGGTCAACAAGGCTGAGTGTCCGGCTCAACAACCGTATGCTCCTCGGTATCCAAAAGGCCTTCATGGTCTATCCACGGACTCGCATGTAGACCTCATCTTTCGAGACAACGTGTTTTATTAAGAAGGCATCAAAGGTGATAAAATTGCCATTGTCTTTGATAGCCCTGGTACAGCCCAATCCCAAGGTGCCGTGGTGGATGGAGAACCCTCTCCTCCAAGAACTCGTGCCGCCACTACACGAGCCAGTTGTCGATGGGGTGCCTTAGCTCCCTCATCCCAAGATGGTCAACGGCCCAAGTGTCAGAGGCGGACCTCGGGGGCAATGGCCGCTCAGGCTGGGATTCCCCCAAGTGTTCCAAAGCTACCAAGCGGGAGAGGGGTAAGTGCCAATGAAATGGTACCTCAAAGGCCTTCCTCTTCTTCTCGGTAAGGGCGGCTTCTCGGTTATTGTATGGCCCTCTTCAAGAGAGACACCACAATACTGAAAGTCTTTTTATTTCGTAGGCCGAGTAGCGTAGCCGTCGATAATACGTCTGCACCTCCAGCACCGAAACAACCAGCCATTCCTCCATAGTCGATGCCCTCGGATGGTGTCCAAGGTGTTGCTGAACCGGATCTCGGGGTGCTATCTGCCAGGTAATCCGAGATTGAGAGTGCGATGTGCCGTAGGGCAAAGAAAATCTCTATGAATCAAAGAATTTTCACAACTCGGGAGCGAGAATCTGGCAGATCTCGGGTAGGAGGTCCCGATCTGGTAGTCTTGGTTAGATGGTAACAAGGACACAAGGGAAGTGAGGTTTACCTAGGTTCAGGCCCTTTCGAAGAGGTAAAACCCTACGTGCTGCTTTGATTGTATTGATTGTGGATGGGGTACAAAGTACAGGTGATCTACGTCAAGATCGGATGTGAATAAATCTGGGTCTATAGCCCTCGCACCTCAGCTTATATAGACATCGGGGATACCTAGGGTTTACACATAGTCAGCCGTATCTAAGGGGTAAATGTGTCAAAGATTATTTCTATGTCTTGGAGTATACGCCATGTCTTCGTGTCATTCCTTCTTGAGGCTTCTGATCCAGACAAACGAGGCCCACCAGTGATAGGCTTAGGGGGATCCCCGGCCCAACCCAAATTATGGACAACCGACATGCCGAGCACCCCCTAATCCAGGTCTCCGTCAGTAGCCCCTGAACAAGACTTCAAGCCGAGGACACTCCTCGGTTGTCCCGAGCTGCTTCGTATCTTCTATCTTCGGTCCTGTAAACTAGTTCAACCTTGCATATAACTTCTTGATTCAATCTTACTCCTCAGCCGAGGAGTCTCATGCCTCGGGCACCCGAGGTGTCCCGCGAATGCGTCAATTCATGAAAATTTTCTGAGGATATATTTGAGCCGAGGTTCTGACTCAAGCGTCCTTTCCTCGGGGGCAAAGTATGTCGATAGGGCTTGAGTGCCCGGGGCCTAGTTCTGACATTATTGACCATCTTCGTGCTGTCATATCAGAGATTCTCGAGGCATGCCCACATCGCTCGCGGGCCCCAACACAGGGTGTCTAATCACAGCAGCCTTTACGGACCCCAACGCACATGGGGCGACATCACTGGCAGTGTCCTCGATTTCTATGCCCATTATGCGCATGTTGCCTGGGTAACGTGCGCAAGTTATGCTCGGAGACTCAAGCGTCCCATGTGGATGTTCCAAATCGTCCACATAAAGAGGCCGGGCTACCTGAAGGAGCAATTTTGCTTTCCCTCCCATCAGATCGCCTCCTACCTCGATTTGACCTAGCGACCTGCCACACCTAGAATCCAGCTCCCATGGCTCCCACCACGGCTTCATCCTCGCGCTCCACCTACCTTAGATCTAATCATAAAAAGTAAAGGAATTAACAGAAAGCAGAAGCAAGTCATAGAAACGTCGCATGAGGGCCGCATTCCATGGGTTTGGCTCCAGTCGCCTGTCCTTGGCATCTTGGATCCGATAAGCCCCTCCGGTGAGGACTTTGTCAATAATGAATGGTCCATCCCAAGGTGCTGACATCTTGTGCTTACCAGTCTTGTCGGGATGTAGGCGTAGAACCAAATCACCTACGTTGAAGGCCTTTGTTCAGACTTCGCGATGCTGGTACCTTCGCAGCTGCAGCTGATAGAAGGCCGACCATTCTTGAGCCACATCCCCTCTTCATCCAAGGCATTGAGGTCATCCTGACGAGTCTGCTCGGCCTCTTGTTCCTTATACAACCATACCGAAGGTGCATCATGTATGAGGTCACTTGGTAAGATGGCTTCAACACCGTACACCATAAAGAATGGCGTATAACCTGTGGACCTGTTGGGGCTTGTTCGCAAATGCAACAACACAACAGAGCCAAGTTCTTTGACCCATTTTTTCTTGGCTTCTTTGAGAGATCAGACCAGCTATGGTTTTATACCACTTAAGATCAATCCGTTGGCCCATTCTACCTGCCCGTTGGTTTGCGGGTGGTAGACCGAGGCGTAGTCGAGCTTGATGTTGCATTGAGCGCACCATGTTTTCACCTCATCGGCTGTGAAGTTTGACCCGTTGTCCTTGATGATCCTGTGAGGTTCCATAGCGGTGCGTTACATCCGAGATGAACTTGATCATGGGTCTTGATTTTGCCGAGGCCACAGGCCTTGCCCCAATCCACTTGGTGAACTTGTCGACCATGTCTAGGAAGTATTTCTTGCCGAATGTTCCTTTACGGAGTGGTCCAACCATATCTAGCCCCCAGTCCGCGAATGGCCAGGTGACGGAGATTGTTTTTAAGGTTGTGGGTGGTAAATTGCTCTTTTTAGCGAAAAGCTGGCACCCGACGCACCTGTCCACTAGGTCTGGTGCTTCGGCTCGTGCTGTAGGCCAAGAAAACCTTGCTCGGAATGCCTTGCTTACCAAGGTCCGAGGAGCTGCGTGGTGCCCACAGGTGCCAGAATGTATCTCCGGCAGAAGCTGCTTCCCCTCTTCTCCAGAAATGCAACATTGGAGGATACCGGTGATGCTGCACTTATATAGTTCTCCTTCATGAACCTTGTAAGTGGCGATCATTGGACAATGGACCATGCTTCCGTATGGTCCTCGGGCAATTCTTTGCACGCCAAGTATGCAAGGATGGGTTCGGTCCAAGGTGCAATGACGGCCATGACCTCGTGAGCCAAAGTAGTAACTTCTAGCTCCGAGCTCCCAACTGTGTCGTCATCCTGCTCTAAGGCGGGCGGGGTGACTTTTTCAATGGTTGCGTCATCGGATGGTTTATCCATCTCGGGCGTATCTTTTCATTTGATGGATGGCTTGAACAGCCGTTCCAGGAATGTTTTCTGTGGCACAGGTTCTCGTCGTGCACCCATTTTTGCCAAGATGTCTACAGTTTGATTGTTGTCCTGCTGGATATCATGGAATTCTAGGCCCTCGAAACGAGCCGACATGGTTATCACAGCATCCCTGTAGGCTGACATTTTGGGGTCCTTGGCATCAAAATCGCCATTGATCAGTGATATCGTGAGGTTTGAGTCGCCTCGGACCTCCAGATGCTGGATACCCATGGAGACCGCCATCCGAACTCCATGGAGCAGGGCCTCATATTCCGCCGTGTTGTTGGAATCGGTGTACATGACCTGAAGTACGTACTTCATGGTGTCGCCGGTGGTCGAGATTAGAACCACCCCGTTTCCGAGCCCAGCGAGCATTTTGGTGCCATCGAAGTACATGACCCAGTTGGAGTAAGCTGTGTGCTCTTTAGGGAGCACGGCCTTAGTCCATTCTGTGATGAAACCGCCAACACCTAAGACTTGATGGCCCGATGTGGCTGATACAGAATTTCAAAGGGAAGGAGCTCAATTGTCCACTTCGCGATGCGACCGGTAGCATTCCAATTGTTTATGATGTCGTTAAGCGGCATTTCAGAAGCCACGGTTATTGAGTATTCCTGAAAGTAATACCGGGGATTTTGAGAAGCCATAAACACGGCGTAGGCAATTTCTTGGTAGCGTGGATACCTCGTTTTATGTAGTATGCAGGTCTTTGCACTTTGAACTTATGTCCTTCCATGTCGCGGTCGACTAGAACATCGCTCACAACCTGGTTTGTTGCCGAGATATATAGCAGCATCTGCTCGCTGGGGTGAGGGGCCACCAGGACAGGATTGGTAGCCAAAAGTGTTTTGATTTCTTCCAAAGTCACGCTGGCCTCGGGTGTCCACTTGATGCCCCCGTCTGTTTAAGCAGCCGGTAGAGGGGGAATGCCTTCTCCCTGAGGCGAGCTATGAACCGGCTCAGGGAAGCCACACATCCTGCTAATCTTTGAATATCTCGAAGCCCGGTAGGTGCCTTGAGCTTTGCTAGTTCCCTGATCTTATAGGGGTTCGCTTCAATCCCTCGCTGAGAGACTATGAAGCCGAGGAGCTTTCTAGGTGGGACGCCGAAGACGCATTTCTTCGGATTTAACTTGATGTTATATTCATAGAGATTTTTAAATGCCCACATACGCCTCGGCAGTTTTGGCAATCCGTGGGTGCAGGCAGCTTTGTATCATTCGCTGGTCTGTAGCACCAACATTCTTGAGCCCAAAGGGCGTAGTGTTGAAGCAGAATGGGCCATAGGGGGTGAGGAAGGCTGTAGCATCCTGGTCAGATTCTTCATCTTGATTTGATGGTAAACCGAATATGCATCAAGGAAGCACAACCGGTCATGCCTAGCCATGGTATCGATGATCTTGTCAATCCGAGGTAAAGAAAGCGGGTCTTTTGGGCAAGCTTTGTTAACGTCTTTGAAATTGACACACAAGCGCCAAGATTTGTCCTTTTATGGTACCATAACCAAATTTGCCAACCAGTCTGGCTGCTTTACTTCTCGGATGAATCCGGCATCCAGTAGCTTGGCCAATTCTTCCCCCATAGCTTGCCGTTTGGGTTCCAAGAACCTTAGCAGCTCCTGTTTGACTGGCTTAGCCCCGTTAATGATGTTGAGGCTTGTCTCGGCGAGGTTCCTTGGAATTCCCCGCATATCGGAAGGATGCCAAGCAAATATGTCCTAGTTTTCCTGAAGAAAACCTCTGAATACCTCCTCCAGCATGGCATATAGGCTAGTGCCAATCGAGGCTGTCTTGGCTGGGTCACTGGGGTGGACCTAGAATTTGACTATCTCATTGGCTGGTTTGAACGATGTTGACTTGGAACGTTTATCTAGGATGACATCATCTTTGTCAACTGTCGCTCGCAGGTTGGATAGCTCCTCGACTGCTAGAGCATCGGATTCTGCCTCAAGGGAAAGGACCACCATTTTATCCTCAGCCCTGAACCGCCGATTGGGGTTGCTGTTTACTGTGATCACACCGTTCAGCCCCAGCATTTTAGTTTCGTGTATGCATAGTGGGGAATGGCATGAAATTTAGCAAACGTTGGTCGTCCAAGCAGTGCATGGTAACCGCTCCAGAATGGGACGATGTCAAAGACTAAGTCCTCAACTTGTTAATTGTCGGGCGATCTGAATACTACGTCGAGCGTAACTTTTTCGGGGACTATCCCTTTAAAGGTTGTCCTGCTCGGCTGGATGCAAGATCTGTCGAAATGCATTTTTTTGTAAAGTATCCTCATATATGAGATTGAGGCTGCTACCTTCGTCCATAAGGACCTTTGATAAGAGATATCCATCAATAATAGGGTCTAGGACGAGAGCCGCCACTCCTCGGTTGTGGACTCCTACTGGTTGATCTTGATGATCAAAGGTGATCGGAACATCCAACCACCTATCATCCGATATGGATCCGCACTCAACGTGGTAGACCTCTCGAAGGGCTCTTTTTCATTGATTCCTCGAGGAGTGGGTTTCGTAGATCATAAAGACGTCCCTGACCTCGGAGGGGTATTGCCTTTGGTGGTAGTTGATTGTCTCAACTTGGCTTTCATGGGTGTCGGGGTTGTCGAGAAGCTCTACTCCCCCTTTTCCCACTTGTTTGATGACCCAGCAATTCCTAACATTGTGGGTGGCCGGTTTATCCGAATAGGTGGAGTGGATGGCACATGACTCATAGTGCATGGTGTCTAGCTGCGATTTAACTCTACCGCAACTGGACTGACCTCTCTTTTGAGCAAGCTGCTCGTCATCCCCGGTGCCGCACTTGGATTGTCGGTTGCAGCGTGGGCGACTGTTTTCCTCTCCGATCTCGGATAGTTCCGAGTTGTCGTTCTGGCGCCATTGACTGGCTATCCAAGCGTCTTCCATGGTGCCATAGTTTTTCACTGCGTTGGAAAGTTCAATGAACGTTCTAAGACATTTGCGTGAAACAGCTTTTGTAATTCCCTGATCGTTGACATTGTGACAGAATGACGCTATGGCCTCCTGATCCGTGCAATCCGGAATTTTGTTCTTTACAAACAAAAAACGTGTCCAGAATTGCTGGACTGTCTCATTCATCTTTTGCAAGACTAGCACTAGAGCCCAGATGTTGGTTGGCCGTGAGTAGTCGGGGCGGTACACGACATGGGGGGTGGGTGGGAGAGAAAAAATTATTCTGACCCGATTTAACATCGGTCTCGGGAGCAGATCTTCCCGAGGTCGATCTAACTTCATCCCCGGTGCTACTTGCGTCATCGGATCCGAGCTCTAGGCTTGGTCCGGTGAAACGTGATTTCCATCCCATGGTTGGTTTGAAATCGACATTCGGGTAGAGGTTGTTTGCGGTTCCTCGCCCAGATCTAATGGCATGGGGGAGGATATGACAGCAGATCTTGAATTGTTGAGCTCTATATCTCGATGGGGGTGGGTTGGAGCTTCAATCTTCTCCGTCGGTTCGGTCAAGCCAAGATGCGATGCATAGGCTATGTCGGTGACGATATGATCCTCGACGCTTGACGCCATCGAGCCGCCTCGATTTCCCAGAGGGACCTGCATTGGCCAAAAATGTCGGAGCTAGATCCGGCGGATCACGGGTAGGGGGTCCTAATCTGGTAGTCTTGGCTAGATGATAACAATGACACAAGGGACAAGAGATTTACCCAGGTTCAGGCCCTCTTGAAGAGGTAAAACCCAACGTCCTGCTTTGTTTCTATTGATTGTGGATGGGGCAAAAAATATAGGTGATCTACCTCAAGATCAGATGTGAATAAATCTAGGTCTATGGCCCTGGCACCTCGTCTTATATAGACACCAGGGATACCGAGGGTTTCGCATAGTCGGCCGTATCTAAGGGGCAAACATGCTGAAGATTATTTCTATGTCTTGGAGTATATGCCAAGTCTTCGTGTCATTCCTTCTTGAGGCTTCTGATCCAGATGAATGAGGCCCACCAGTGATAGACCTCCCCCAGCATGGCACCATACTAGCCCCCGGGGATATCGATAGGATACATGTTTAAGGTATCACAAGCACAAACATGGCCGAAAAGTAACAGCCGGGGGCTAGTACGGTGCCATGCTGGGGGAGGTCTATCACTGGTGGCCCTCGTTCATCTAGATTAGAAGCCTCAAGAAGGAATGACACGAAGACTTGGCGTATACTCCAAGACGTAGAAATAATCCTCGGCATGATTACCCCTTAGATACTGCCGACCATGTGTAAACCCTAGGGACCCCCTGTATCTATATAAGCCGGGGTGCCAGGGCCGTAGAGAGGAGATTCATTCACATCTGATCTTGAGGGGAATCTATTGTTGGTGGTGAGGATTATTTCCCCGTTTTGTTTCGAGGGATCCTTCAAAATTTTAACTCTTTGAGAGGGCCTGAACCTGGATGGACCCCCTACCCATTGTCCAGCCCGAGGACTTCTTTGAAGAAGTCATGCCTACCAACCGTATATCCGAGGCGGACTGTAAGCTCGGTGCCATCATAGATATTCTGTGATGGGTATTTGTAATCCTTGGTATGCCAAGGAGTGTTTTGTAAAGATGATGTTATGCTCGCCCGGCTATTTGTGTTTTACTGCCTTTGCTTGGACAAATAAAGTATGCCTTTTTGTTTTTTCTTTAAATAATTTTGACTCGATCTTGACTTGTGTATGCGTGGTTAGCCAGTCTTGGGCTTCCACCCTTAAGTTTGTGTCTTAGGGTGTTTTTCCGGCAATAGCCCTTAGCCGATGACTCGGTGCCCGGATGTGGCCAGTGTGAAAAAACTAGGTAACCCGACCTGTAGGGCCTAAACAGAGGCATGTCAGAGAGCTTTTAAGAGATGAGGTGAGTAAATAACCCCCGGTCCCGGACCTTGGGTTCCGGCTGCTCTTTGGATACAGTTCCTTGGGTGTGCCGAGTACTTTGTGGACCAAGAATAGTTTGTGATGATTTGTTGAAGGACAAACCGCGTGCTTTATCCAAATACCCCTCTATGTCGGTTTATTCCTTCCCGACCTGCCGACCAAGTTAGCGCATGTTGTGACAGTCGGCTTTTGGCTTCTCCCACCTGAGATGCTTTACTGGTTAAAGCAAAAGTAACAATCATAGAGGTACTCCCGGTACACCCTTAGCCGAATTTGCGAAAATGTAAGGGGTAAACGTAGGAGCCAGGCAACCCAGCTATTGACCAAAGACACAAGTCAAACTTGATGCATATAATGGCGTAAGGTTTGAGGATGTTGTCGGTGACTCCTTGGAGTACATCCACTATCGTTATTTCAAGCTGGTGTGCAGCTCCCAAGTTATCGGAGTGGTCACGCAAAAGCCGCGGTCTGCTCTTCCATTCAGAGTGAATGTTCCGTGTTGCCGTTCACTTGAGCTTTAAATAAGCATAGTGCGGGACAACGTGAAAACAAGCGAAGGCCATTCCCCCTAAGAGCGCGTGATAGCTGCTCTTAAAGGGGACAATATTGAAGGTTAACTCTTCATTGCGAAAGTTTTAGGGTGTGCCGAAGACTACATCCAGACTTACCCTACCAGACCACTGTGCCTCAACTCCTCGTATGATACCCTTAAAGGTTGTATTACTAGGTTAGATCTGTGCTGGGTCTATATGCATTTTCTTGACGGTATCTGCATATATAAGGTTGAGGCTACTGCCACCGTCCATTAGGACTTGGTTCAGATGAAAGCCATCAAGTATGGGGTCGAGGACCAGACCGCTGTGCCGCCGTGGCGGATACTGGTCGGGTGATCACGTCGATTGAATATGATCCGAATTTTGGACCATGGGCTGTATTTTGGTTCTGCAGGTTCCACGGTATACACATCGCGGAGCACTCGCTTCCTCTCCTTTTTGGTGACGTGTGTACCATAGATAATATTCACATCTTTTAGCTCGGGAGGGAACTTCTTCTGGCCTGCGTTGCTCGGCCCGGGCTGATCTCTATCCTCATTATTACGAGGCTGGTACTTGCCTTGATTGTCGCCTGCCACTTTACCGGCTTGCCTAATCACCCAACAGTTCTGGTTAGTGTGAGTGGCGGGCTTCTCAGGATTGCCATGTATGGTGCATGGTCGGTCCAAGATCGGATCTAGCTGCGAGGGGCCGCACTTTCCACCTTGGAACGGCTTCTTTTTATTACCCCCGCGCTGGTTGTCAAAACAGCATTGACCTTGCCATCCTCGGCGTCGCTGTTGCCTCCTCTATTATGGCGTTTATTATTTCTATTGCGCCAAGGTTTCCCGTTGCCATCACGCACCCCGGACATGCTGGGGTTATCACTACGGCTGCTCTTCCGACCTAACCAGTTGTCCTCGCTGGCGCAGAATCTTGTCATTGGCTATGTAAGTCCTGGCATAGTTCTAGGCTTTTCATGCCAAAGCTCTCTGTCTAGCCACTCATCACTAATATTACGCTTGAAGGCCACAGTGGCTTCTACATCTAGGCAGTCCACTATCTGGTTCTTCTTTGTCAAGAAGCGATTCCAGAATTTACGGACAGACTCCCCCGACTTTTGCACAACGTGAGCCAGGTCGTCGGCATCTGGAGATCTGATGTCGGTGCCCTGGAAGTTAGCTTGGAATTCATCCTCGAGGACCTCCCAGATGCCGATCGAGTTCTTGAGGAGGTTGTTAAGCCAATGCCGAGCTGAACCCTTAAGTTTCAATGGAAGGTATTTAATGGCGTGGAGGTCGTCTCAACCTACCATATGTACTGCCATGACGAAGTCCTTTATCCAGACTGCATGATCCATTGTTTCGTCGTACTGCTCGATGTTTATGGGTTTAAACCCATTTGGGAACTGGTGCTACATGACCTCATCCATTAAGCATTGAGGGTGCACAGCTCCTCGGACCTTGGCAGTAGCATGACGCATGTCTGACACCATTACATTGCATTCTCGGGTGTAATTACGTATGTTGCCTTTTTTTCTAACCAAGCCAAGTATACCGCCTGCCCAACAGGTGGGCGTTGCATGCACTTGTAGATTGACCCAAGTGGACCTTTAGATCTTAAGGGCCTTTTCTCCTTTGGATCATACCTCGATGTAGTCCGTGGTGGATTAGCTCCGCCTCGTCCTCCGGGCACCTCAGGCGCATATTTATCTCAGCCCCGAGGAGGGCGATTGAGCATTTGAACCCATTCGCGTTTTGAAAGTGCGCTATCCTCGGCCTCTGCATCCAACTCGCCAAGCAAATTTTTGCGGGGGTAAGATCGGTCAGCCCCCCATTGATGGAGCATGTCCTCGAACGCATGTTCTTCCCTTGGTAGCTCGGTCCATCTATCATTTAGTTCGTCCTCTTCGCATTTAAGACTATGAGACTTGTTTTTAATGCTCTTGGCCACGCTGCCCAATTGCTTGCGCAGGGTTTTGAGCCAAGGTCTATCAAGGGGCTCCTCGAAAGCATCATATTCATCGGGGCTGAGACTGTGCTCTTCCTCGGCCTCAGGGTTGTAGTCACCGTCATCGGGGTCATCACTATCCCCATCGACCTTGTCAGTGCCATTGTCATTGCTGGCGCCATCATTACCGGCACCACCGTCTGCTGCATCATAGTTATCGGCCTCCCCCATTTCCTGTGTCGCCACTGCTTGTGGCGCCATTGCCTGTGGCGTCATTGCCAGTGCCTCTGTTACCTCGGCGGCCCTTGCGTCGGCGCTTCGGATTTCCCCCTCCTCCGTTTTTGGGGGTGTCTACCATGTAGACATCATAGGGGAGGTCGCCGCCCATGTGCTGGTGTGTTTGACGGCAGGTATTGGACTGGTGTCTGAAGCCTCGCCGACGTCTTCCTCCATGTCGGTTGCCTCCTCGGAGGCACTAGCCAAAATGTTGGTTAAGTTGTCGACGATAGCAATTAAGTGGGTGGTGGGTGGGCCAATAATTCAAACCTTTTCTGGATCCTCCCAGATCTGATCCTACACAGAGTTCCAATCATCAGAGATTGCAAGATTCTGAATTTGATCTAACACTTTGTTCAGAATCATTTTTTCACTTTCATCCATGGCCGGATCAAAAGATGGGTCCAATGGGAGCTTGCCTAAGGTCCGACCAGACATGGCCTCGGGGCTTTCCTTGATCTAGCTAGATGCCTAATCTATAGCAGCTACGCTCGTCTCCAAACTTGAGGTTAGATTCGAGGCTGGTACCATCTCATGGTCTACGTCTAAGATTGATTATGAGCCCTGGACAAATGCGCCAGCACGATCTTCAGCCTGGTCTAACACCCAGCCCTAAAACGCAAGCTCACCATGGGGATCCGTGGTGTATTTCATGTTTTTGAATCTGACGATCTGGCCTGGGGCAAATGTCTCGATCTGGCCGATGTGGCCAGTCATATCTGCATGGAGAGTGATGCTACCGAAGACAAAGAATTGTCCCGGGGAGAAGGTCAGACCACAGCTGACAGTGCCATGCACCGGGGGTGCCTCACCCAAGGGAGCCAAGCCTCAGAGCTCTACCAGGGCCCACATGGCCCATGGCTGGACAGAAGCACTAGGGAAGGCGCCAGAGACCTTCTTGCCCTCTAAGACAAGGGCGGCGGTAGGAGATCGCATCTGCCTCTCTGTAACCCTAGGCCTCCTCCACCTATATAAGGGGAGGCCAGGGAACCCTCATGGGCATCTTCTCTCAGATAGAAAATCTCGGCAGCAACATCATACTCCATTGTAACCCCTCGCACGAGATATCCCTCCAGATTGAATAACCAAAACAAGCAGGACGTAGGGTAATACTCTCTAGAGGTCCGAACCTGGATAAACCCCTCGTGTGACCTCCTATCTAAGACTTCCAGCTGCGCTTGACCCCTACCGAGGGATCTGACGGTATTTCGCACCGCCAGTTGGTGCGCCAGGCACGGGCGGCGCCGGCTAGAGACCAATCTCAGATTGGATCTTCCCCATCTCCTGGCAGGCTCCCACCTGGGGAAAGCCTGACTTTTGGTTCTCTCACCTTTGTCGCTGACGGATCGGGCCGGGTCAAATTCAACCTACCGGTCCACCCACACACTAAAACACGAGTGAGCCCAATAGTTGCTGCGATCGCCGGCAATAGCAACCTTCGTCTGAGGAGGTCCCAAGGCCGACAGATCGGGGTAACCTTTACGAGCCAAACATCCCCACCGATGGCCTTCGAACCCGGTGATTGGAACCTGCGGACAACAACCTCCTCTTGGTTCACGGGGGCTCGGAATTGCCCCGGCTTCATGCGCTCGGAGCAGCCCATGCGAGAATCGCAACTCGTCACGATGGTCTACAACAACTGCTCCATCACCCACGTGGCGGAGGACTGCGTCATCACCAGCCTCACAACCACTGATAGCACAAACCTGGACGATGAACACAATAACGGTGGACCAATCTACCACACCAACGATGATGAAAATGCCGGTTTCCCCGTTGTCCGAGGCCTCACCTATTCTAACCCCTGGAGTGACTCAGAGTCCTCCGAAGAGACCGAGACCTTGGAGGAGACCTTCTAGTCGAAGGCCCCGCATGGTATCTCGTTACAGCAAGTAATGATGACGGAGCCTATAGCCAACCTCGCGGATGCAACAACCCAAGGGACAACGGTGACAACAACCACACGGCTCGCAGCCCCGCACCTTCCAACTTCGACACCACAGACCACCACGCTGCAGCCTCTGATGGCACCAATCATCACAATGGGGCCGCACGGCGACACGGGAGTCCCGGGGAGCACACCACCTGGCTTCCCCACGCCCGCGACAACAAGGGCGCACCCAGTAGTCACCATGACAGTGCTACCTCCAATATTCGCATATGACATGAATTACCTCATGACGCTGATAGCAGGAAATGACCCCGTGCCAAGGACACTGGAGGCCCTCCGCGTGTCACAATTAAACACCCAGCTAGAATTACCGCAATGTACGTTGTAGGCCATAGCATGCGACGTACGATGGCGCAAAACAGTGACACATGAAAGGGTATGCCGTGCTCCACATCGACCACGGGCTATCATCAATAACCTAGCAGCCCTTGGCCAAGAACAAGGCGTTGGATTCAACGAACCAACAGCAGACGCACCACCACCGACACCAGCCCGCGGCCTCCAAGTAGCCTCAACACTCGTGGATAGGCTACCAGCCACCCCAGGGGATCCCCAGCTCCTGGCCGACCTCACGCAAGTACTCCACAGGACAGTGGAGCTACATGACAATGTTTTGTGCTTGAGGGATAGGCTCGTGGGTACCGACAACATTCTCTCTGCAGCCAACCACCCAGCCCGCGAGCAAAGGAAAGAATCGGTAGAACGATCGAAGGCCGTGCAAGGGGCCAAGGTTGGAAACCTTAGGCAGCCGATATCCATTGTGGCTTTACAACAACGCGCAGCGTTCCCACCGAGAGGTCCCATAACAGCAGGTCAACCAGCTCACTTTGCGAATCGTTGGGCGTGGATGACGGAGCACTACAGGTAGAATCCGGGAGCAGCACCCACATGCTTCACCTCGCTTACATCGAGCATCGCGCCAGCGTGCTTCGGTCAAGCAGTGATCACCCATCCTTTCCCACAGCCGTTCGTCGTCCACGGCTTCGAGAAGTACTCAGGAGATACGAAGCCTGACCACTGGTTAAATGACTACCTCACAGCAATGGAAATGGCCAACGGCGACATAGGCAATTCCCTACGACACATACCTCTCTGCCTGACCGGCCACACGCGCTCCTGGCTCAACGGCCTCCCACCAAACTGAATACGCAACTGGGCAGACTTCGAGCATGTTTTCCTGAACAATTTCAAGGGAACATACCACCGCCCTGAAAGCAGAGCCGACCTCTACAACATTATACAAGAGGACAAAGAATCCGGTCGTGACTATGTCACGCAGTGGCTCAAGAAGAAGAACACTCTATCAAACATCTCTGATGAAATAGCCATAGAGGCATTCGTAAGCGGAGCGCATGACCTGTTGTTCAGACACAAGCTCGGCAAGAAAAGAGGTGAGGGCAAGCTCACGTCGATGGCAGCCCTCATGAAAGTCACGAACGACTTTGCAACTGGAGAGGAGACTGCAAGGGCAGGCCGCCCGCCCATGCCAGGGCTAAAAATAGCCGATCCCACCAATGGGAACGCCTCCAAGAACCGCTGCAATAAGAAGAAAGAGGACCACAAATGAAAGGAGGAGCAAGACTCCGAGCTGGTTGCCGCAGCAAACGAGCCAGAAGAGGCCGACGCCAAAAAACAGCGATGGGGCAGCAAGCCCCGGAGACCTCCCCGCATGTACGAAGAAATCATGAGCGGACCATGCCTATACCACAGCTATGGAACTCATAAAGCTTAACACTCCATGAGGGAATGCTAGCTCAACGAGCAACTCATCAGGGAGAAGGGCAACAACCCCGGCGGAGGCCACAACACAGTCATTGACGTAGCACTTCCGGTCCCGCGGTTCCCCAAGAACAGCAGCCCCGCAACACGGGGCAACGAGTTTTCCGAAAGGACGTACGAAGGGTCAATATGATCACACAAAAGCGAAACCAAAGAAGGCACATATGCCGACGACACCACACACGGGGCCGACAACATAGTCGATTCCTCGAGTGGTCGGAGCAAACAATCTCCTTCGGGCAAGAGGACCACCCAGAGATCATCGGCAGCCCAGGTCGGTTGTCGCTGGTGGTAGACCCACTCATCAGAGGTTGCAGACTGTCCAAAGTACTTATGGATGGGGGCTCTAGAATCAACATATTATATATTAGCACGTTGCACTAGATGGACGTACCACTTGAATGGCTCCGGCGTTGATCGACGGAGTTCCACGGCATAATACCAGGAAACAAAGTCGCCCCAATACGAGAAATAATGCTCAGAGTTGTCTTTGGAACGCCACACAACTTCAGATGTGAGCTCACCTCTTTCGAGGTCGTCCCATTTGCAGGAGGATACGATGCTGTCCTCGGCAGGATGGCATTTTGCAAAGTTCATGGCAATGCCAAGCTATGCCTACATGCAGTTGAAGATGCCAGGACCCTGCGGAGTAATCACAGTACATGGCAGCCACTTAGAAGCCATCCAAACAGAATTTGTGAACCTGGAAGAGGTCAACTCATGCGTCGGGAGGCAAGCAACAATAGCAAGAGCCCCTCAGGCGACAAAACATCCCTGGTATGATTGGAGGCACATGCCTCCGGAGTGCCGGGAGCATGCAATATGCCCAGATCATTCAGCATGCAGTGAACGGTGGCAAACACGAAGGTCACGCACCTATTGGTAAGCACAGAAGACCCCAAGCACGCGAGTGAACGAACGGAAGGGAGGTCGCAGAGCCATCCACGACACAAACACTTCAGGAATTTTACATTACAGTATTTACTTACGTATAAGTTTCAATAGTAAGACTTCGTGGAATAATCATATTAGCTTGATCATGTATTAGACAACAAATAAAAAGTGATTTGTCAAGCAAACACTTTTGTTTTAATACAAATCATATGATCGCTAAGTGGAGTACACCAAGCATTTCGTACTGAACCTCCCCATGAAATGTTTGTGGCTTGGTTCGAGTGACCTCCCTATTTTCGTGACTCGGGGGTTGCATCGTTTTACGGACCTCCCCGCAGTCCGTATAGGGGCAGCATCCAGTAACCCTACAAATACAAGTCCCAGGGGCTGCATTCGCAGTATACCGACCTCCGTCATCCAAAAAACAGGATGGCTGGTCAAAGGCTTACGGCCTAGCTCGTCGCCCGAGTCATAGCACAAAGTCTTGGTGAATGCTGAGGACAGACCCAGAGCCCGATTGCCAAACCTGTGCAAGAGTGTACAGGCAAGCATGCCGAACTCCTAAGGTGCCCCTGTTCCAAAAACCAATGCTAGCATGCGAGTTAATTGGTTGAACAAGGGCGTTCTCACAGCGGATACTAAGACGTCGCATGACACGAGCAATGACAGGTCTAAAACCACAAAACAAACTTAGAAAAAATAGTGCTCATACAAAGTACATTACAGTTCCAGCATACAAATCAGGTTGCAGGATTATCGGGTTTTGGTGCCCACCTAAAAATGTTTTGTAGGGGACAATTTCCCGCAGCGTACTCAGCCTCTTCGGACACCTCATCATAAAATTGCCGCGGATACCGACCTCCAGGAGGGGCACGGACCAAAGGCCACAGATTCATATTGGGGTAGTACGCCCTCATGCCAGCACAGACCTGACGAGCAACTTCGAAGGCCGCGAAGTAGATCCAGTCCTCCAGGTGCTCGAGGGACCTCCCAACCAAGGTCAGCACGGCATCAATATCCGAAGACAACCAGGGATCCTCACAGAAGAGGGTACCGACAGAAACTCCAAGCGTGACCTTCATCTTTTCAGCGACCGCCGCGACCTCCTGGAGACGGACCTCCATGTTATCATTCTGAATCTTAGGAAGAGGGGCTGATATAATAAAATGGGCATGCGTAAGGTAACAAATACCAGACAGATAAGACAGACGGACAAAACAAGTCTAAGGGGCAGCACCTTTCGTGGCAGCCTCCAGGTTGCGGTCGTTCTGCTGCACCTCAGCCAGCTGGGCGGTCGCATCCTTGCTCTCTTTTCGCAGCTGGGCGACCCATTTTTCAAGCCCCTGGGCCGTAGCCGTCTGGTTCGCCAGCTCTTTCTTTGCGGTGTCCAACTCCCGCCGAAGCAGGCCCTGGCAATCCCTACTGCTCTCAAGGTCGGTGCGAAGGGCATGGCAGGCCTCCTGCTCCCGACACAGACCGGCCTCCAGATCAGGCTTGGCAGCTTGCACCTCTTCAAGGTCCTTCTTGGCAGCTCGCTCGGCCTCAGCCGCCTACGTCTGGGCCTGTGAGGCCTCGTCAAGCTCCTAGCGAAGGGCAGCAGCTTCCTTGGGAGCTGCAACAAGGGATCACCAACAAAACACCAAGTCAAAGGATAACACATCCAAAAAATTAGACTGAGTTGAGCACAGAAGCGCTCAAATACTCACCTATGGTGTCGTCCTGGAGCCGCTGGAGGCCGTCAGCATCCTGCTTGTGGGATTTCAGGTGCCTCTCCAGGTCCGCGACCTACGCAGCAAGGCGGCGGTTCTCCTCAGCAAGCGCCTAAGTAGCAGCATGCAACCACATCGACAATGGACCTCCCGCAGAAAATGACAAGTAGAACCAAGCATGGCTCCTTAAAAGCAACCATACTCGGTCCCGGGGGCTACTATCATTACCATGCAGACAAGTAATCGTACCTTGAATCTGGGTCCCACAGAAAATTCCACTTCCCGCAGGGTCAACCAGAGGCGCTTCAAAGCCGCGTCTGCAGCTCCCAAAGGTGTCAAGACCTCCTCGGGCATCTCCGGAGAAAAGGGAGGGTATTTATGGCATGACGGGTGGAGGGCGCACTTCTGGCTCCTTCGGATGGACGGTGGAGGTCCTTAGTGGCGTGCTCACCAAGGGCATCGCTGACTGGGCGACCCCATCGGTAGCGGCCTCCATGGCAGCTAACGACATCGACGCGCTGGCCAGGGGGTAGATGAACCCACCCGCAGGAGATGACCCTTTCAGGAGGGCGGGCGGAGGATCCACAGGCCCTACAGCCTGGTGTGAACCCGCGCCACACCATCCTTGGAATCCTCATCAGCATCCACGACCACCGTGGGCTCGACGTAGGGCCCAACTATCAACAAACAAGCCTGCTATAAACCCCTGCAAACCTACCAAGGGAGTAAGAGGCTTGGAAAAGCGAGTACATGTGGTCTGGCCTTCGGCCTCTGAAGGAAAAGGCCTCGGAAACACGGGCATGCCAGGCATGCTTGCCAGCGGAGTAACCACAATCGCTGTAGCAGCGGGGGAGCTCATAGCAAAAGAGGTCCCCACACCAAGAGGGACGGCCCTAAGGAAACAAGCCAAAAGGTCAAAACAACAAAATATGGAGGATGATGACCCAAAAGAGCTAGCCAAGACTTACGGGATCATCATCGGGGCATGGCGCCTTCGGGCCGGCACCTACACGAACACGGGAATCTGCAGGCTCGGGGACTTCGGGGTACTCTCGCAGAGCTGCCAGTCGCTATTATTGGTGGGGGCTTCCTCGCGCGGCCCTCGGCGGAGTTTCTTAAGGGGTTGGCATGGCGTTTCTAACACGGGCCCCCCCAACTCCTCCTCGCCAGCCTCGTCATCGTCCTTCTCCTCTTGACAAACTTTGTCATTGTCATCACTGTCGTCTTCGGCGTTGTTGCCATCACCATCACCTTCATCATTGTCTCTCTCGCGACCTCCAAGCGAAGAGGTCACGGCCTTGCCGCCCTCTTTGTGGACGGGGTCTATGCCGTTCGCGTCACTGGAGGCCTCCATCTTTGAGGTCTCCTCCTCGGAGGCCTCCTTGGACACCCTCTTCTGCCTCCTGGCAGACTCGCCCTTCACCCTAACAAGCTCAAGGAGGGCAAGCGTCATCACCACAGCCAGGCTCGTGCTCACCTCCTGCCCCGGCAAAGGGGGCTCGGAGCGGTATGTTGAGAAGACGGCAAAGCTATGCATCATGAGGATAAAGGGCGTAAGAAGAAAAAATCCCGACCTACGAGGAAACAAAACCACCAGGTAGTTACACTGCCTGGCAGGAGGCCGGCGTGGAAAGGTTTAACCACCTGCTTCTAGGAATTCGTGATCGCATCAGGACCCACCAAGAAGCCGATATGATCGCCACCTTGTCGGGGCTCAGTTCCTCCCGAGACACCCTTGCAGGGTTCTTTGGCCTAGAGTACTGGGACAATATATAGGAGAGCCCGGGCTTGTAGGGGCAAGACGCGGTGTTCCACCCAAGTCCTCACGATGTGGCCTGCCATCAGCCCGCCTTTCTTTAGACGGGCAGTAGCATCTGTCAGTGCCTTAGCCTCCGGCGATAGCCTAGTCAGTGGAGCCCACGACGGCAGCTTCCGAGGGGGCTCGTTCACAAAGAAGAGCAGATTGTCACCAAGGTCATGCACGTAGAACCAAGACTTGTGCCATTCCCGAACGGATTTTGGGAGGTCGACAGAGAAGAACGTGGAGCGAGGCCAGAGCTGCAGGGTAGCTCCCCCGAGGTCACAAACGATGCCACCGTTCGTATGTACGCAGACCCGGAAGAAATACCGGAACAACTAAAAGTCAGGGGCCATTCCAAGGAAGCACTCATAGAAAGTGATGAAATTCGTGATGTGAAGAACCCCGTTGTGTGGAATGTGATGCAACTGTCATCCGAAGAACCGGAGTAGGCCACGCATGAAGCTGTGGAGGGGGAATCCAAGTCCCCTCCCGAAGTACCCCGAGCACAGGACATGCTCACCATTGCGGGGTGCTAGCGGGACTTCACCCGATGGAATGCAAACCTCTAGATCCGCCAGCATCAACAGCTGATCCTTATAGGCTTGGACCTCTTCCTCCATAGCCATGGAGGGAGACCATTTCCCCGTGGTGTTGGGGGCGTCGCGCACTGGCTTCATGCCACTTGCGGAGGTGCTCCTCTTCGTCTTCCTATCGGCAGCGATGGCGGATGGTTCCTGTCTAGAGGCCCAGACGCTCCTCTCCCTCCTCGTCTTGGCCATTACTACTGCAAAAGATAGATTTAGCTAGGCATGAGCAGGAGGAAGACGAAGACGGCATACTGGCGGTGTGCTTGGCAGGGTTTGAGGAGAAAGGGGAGGCTGAAATGAGCAGAAGCAGGAGAAGCCTAAAACCCCTCGCCTTTCCCACCTTATAGCCGTCCTGAAACCAAAGCATCGGGGCTCACAGCATGACACGTGCAATCTCCACCCTCTGCGGTTTCCTACTTTACAGGGTGCGGCCATGGGATTTGCGGCATTATCATTGCCATGATGCAAGGTTCACGGGACATGCTCGAAAAGGTTGCACCAAGGAGCTCTGGCCTATTCAAGAAACAAGTCTCCGTCCAGGCGACAAAGCCCCAGGAGGCTTAGCAAATTACAGATACCTCCTAACCGGGCTCCCAGAAGAAGGAAGCTGGCAAGAAAAACCCAATAGCCTGCCAAAGGTCTCGAAGGCTCCTCCTATGACCTCCGCCGATCTCGGGGGCTACTGACGGTGCCATGCACCAGGGGTGCCTCACACAAGGGAGCCTAGCCTTAGAGCTCTACCAGGGGCCCACAAGGCCTACGGCAGGAGAGAAGCCCTAGGGAAGGCATCGGAGACCTTCTTGCCCTCCACGACAAGGGCGGTAGCAGGAGATCGCATCTACCTCCCTGTAAACCCTAGGCCTCCTCCACCTATATAAGGGGAGGTCAGGGAACCCTCATGGGCATCTTCTCTTAGATAGAAACTCTCGGTAGCAACATCATACTCCATTCTTACGCCTCGCATGAGGTATCCCTCCACCATGAATAACCAAAACAAGCAGGACCTAGGGTATTACTCTCCGGAGTCCTGAACCTGGATAAACCCCTCGTGTGACCTTCGATCTAAGACTTCCAGCTGCGCTTGGACACTTACCGAGGGATCTCACGGTATTTTTCACCGTCAACAGCCAATGCTATCGTCGATCCGAAGGTGAGACATTGAGCCGCTTCGACTACGCAGCGGGACCTGCATGGCCACCAATGTCAGGGCTAGATCTGCTGGATTGATGCTTATGATCTGCGTTGGGTTTTCTGTGAAGAGGAACGGGTGATGCAGCACAATGCGGGTAAGTATTTCCCTCAGTTAAGAACCAAGGTTTATCGGACCAATAGGAATATCGGCCATCAACTGTCTTCAGCGGCTACACACAAAAGAGCACACACTTGCACCCAACGCGGCAAAAGGGTTGTCAATCCCCTTGATCTCGTTATTTGCAAGTAAATGAGATGTGTAGATAATTGTAGATAATTGTAAATTCAAAATAAAATAAAATATAAATAATGGCAGCAAGGTATTGAAAGCGTTTGTAAACTTATAAGTGGATAGACCCGGGGGCCGTAGTTTTCTCTAGTGGCATCTCTCATATAGTAAGCATACGGTGGGTAAACAAATTACAGTTGGGCAATTGATAGAAAAGGGGATAGTTATGCAATCTTTATTCACAGCAATGATCATGTATATATAGGCATCACATCCATAAGCAAATAGGCCGACTCCTGCCTACACCTATTACTATTACTCCACCCATCGACCGCTATCTAGCATGCATCTAGAGTATTAAGTAAAACAGAGTAATGCTTGGAGAACGATGACATGATGTAGACAAAGAGAATTCAATTAATATGAACTAACCCCATTGTTTTATCCTTAATGGCAGCAATACAAAGATGTTTCTTGTCCCTTTCTATCACTGGGATATAGAGCACGACCAGATTGAACCCACTACAATGCACCCCTCTCACTGAAGAAATATCAATCTAGTTGGCCAAACTATCTCAATAGATCAGAGAGATTTATGAAGTTATAATGATGATGCAAATAAGAATCATAATAATCAGAGGTGACTCAAATACTTTTCATGAATAATCTGAACATAAATCCACAATTCATCGGATCCCAACAAACACACCGCACATAAGGATTACATCGAATAGATCAAAGCGAAGATGCGATGATCATTGTATTGAAGATCAAAAGAGAGAGAGATAGCCATCTAGATACTAACTACGGACCCGTAGGTCTGTGGTGGACTACTCACAACTCATCATGGAGGCAGCAAGGGTGATTTAGAGCCCCTCCGTGATCGATTCTCCCTCCGGCAGATCGCCGAAAAAGGTCGCCAGATGGGTATACGGTGGAACAGTGACTTGCGGTGGTGGATAAAGTGTTTCGGGAGCTCCCCTAGGGTTTTTTGAATATTTTAGGATTTATAGGCCAGAGGAGGGCAAGAGAGGGCAGCCGAGGGGGCCACGACCCAACAGGGCGCGGCCTGGCCCCCCGGTGCGCCCTGTTGGGTCGTGGTGCCCTCGTGCACCCTCTTGACTCCTCGCAAAGCTTCCAAGTCTTCATTTCGTCCAGAAAAAAACATATTAAAGTTTCGTGGAAATTGGACTTCGTTTGGTAGGGTAAACCTGAAAACCAAAAAACATGCAGAAAACAGCAACTACCACTGGGCACTAGGTCAATAGGTTAGTGCTCAAATAGGCAAAACATGGAACAATCAAAAATTATAGAATGATACCAGGGACACACAGTTTACCCCAAAAGTATGCTAGAATGATAATATAATAGCATGGAACAATCAAAAATTATAGATACATTGGAGACGTACCACGGATCTCTGGTAGGGGGTCCCGATCAGGTAGTCTTGGGTAGATGGTAACAAGCACACCAGGGACACCTGGTTTACCCAGGTTCAGGCCCTCTCGAATAGGCAAAACACTACGTCCTTCTTTGTTTGTATTGATTGTGGATGGGGGTACAAAGTACAGGTGATCTACCTCGAGATCGGATGTGAATGAATATTCTCTCTATGGCTCTGGCACCTCGGCTTATATAGATACCGGGGGGTCCCTAGGGTTTACACATGGCCAGCCATATCTAAGGGAAAATTGTGCCAAGGAGTGTTTCTACGTCTTGGAGTATACGCCAAGTCTTCGTGTCATTCCTTCATGAAGCTTCTGATCCAAACGAACGAGGCCCACCAGTGACAGGCTTAGGGGGATCCTTGGGCCAACCTAAAGGCTGGGCAACCGACAAGCCGAGCACCCACTAATCCAGGACTCCGTCCGTGCTGTACGCATGATTTTTT
This sequence comes from Elymus sibiricus, assembly GCA_039707655.1. Taxonomy (NCBI): domain Eukaryota; kingdom Viridiplantae; phylum Streptophyta; class Magnoliopsida; order Poales; family Poaceae; genus Elymus; species Elymus sibiricus. The sequence continues at coordinate 565,153,201 of CM077665.1, read as the reverse complement.
TTAAAGGAAAAGTATCATGGATAAGTGCTCCCGAAGAAGATTTTGATCCTCAGGCCGGCCTTCCAGTCCGGCTTGAGTCTCGCGGGGCTATTGGATCCACGTTAAATCAAAGTCAGTAAGGCAATCCCTGAGAAGATTTGATCCTCAGGACGGCCATGTTGCCCGACCTGAGTCTCAGGGGCTACTGCATTGACGTTTCAAGCCGGCATCTGGCATGTTGCTCGACGGATCCCACAAAACCAAGCTTGAGGGCTATTTGCGCCCATTCCGCTGGTCAGCTAAATTATATTTTAGGCCGACATCTGGCAGGTTGATCGACGGATTCCGCGGAACCGAGCCTGGGGGCTTTTCATGCCCATGCCACTGATCGGCAAAATTATATTCTAGGCCGCCGTCTGCTAGGTTTATTGATAGATACCCCAGAACTGAGCCTCGGGGCTACTTATGCCCAAATGCCTCTACTCGGCTGAGGTAGATCCCGAGGAGATTCGATCCTCAGGTTGGCCATGTTGCCCAACCTGAGTCTCGGGGGTTACTGCATTGACGTTTCAGTCAAAAATTCTAAGTGCAATGAATAATCCGAGGAGATTCGATCCTCAGGTCTTCCATTCTGCCCGACCCGAGTCTCGGGGGCTACTGCACTCCGGTTCGTTCTAGTTCAAGTCTACAAGGAGGATTTCGATCATCAGGTCAGCTTTTCAAACCGGCCTGAGTCTTGAGGCCTACTAGATCAACGGTTTTAAATAATAAGTTATAAACTGAGGAGATTCGATCCTCAGGTCGGCCATTCTACCCAACCTGGGTCTCGGGGGCTACTGCACCAGCGGTTATTCTGCCAAGTCCAAATTAAGCCAACCTGCAGCCCAGTTTGTGCCAAACCGGCCTGCAACTCGGGGGCTAGGATACGCGAAAGTGTTGAATGACGCTAAGGGCCTATGGCACAGACCGGATCTAGTGCCAATCTGCATCTTGAGGGCTCCTGGCTATATAACTCGGCAGAGAATAAATTGCACTGATTTGAAATTTTACATGTTCCTTGCGGGAACATCGGCCTGCGGAGGCCGGCTTGGCAGGAATATCTTCCGCTAAATCTGGCTTACTTCATCAATGTATTTTCAAGTGTCCTGTAGAAAATAGTCTTGCTAGAGCCAAATTTGCGAAAAATTATTCTGCGAAGGCCGGCTATCTACATCGACAATTCAAGACCGAGGTGGTGCATGCCACTTCAGAAGCAGTCCGTCATGGAGGCCGGTTGCGAGCGGATGCTGTTGGAAAAGTTCTGCTGAACCAGTTTCAACCTCGGCGACCGAAGACGATGTGCAGCTTGGAGATGGTCGAGAAGCAGCCCTTCTTGCAGACCGGTTCAGGAGCTACTGATGATGTCATGGCCCAGGGGTCTCTCACCACGTCGGTTCCCGGCCTGGTGAGCCGGGCTGAGGACCCCTAGGTCGGTTCTGCCCTGGGGCACGATTGGCGGCCCATGGCGCTCTACAAAGAAAATTCGAGGAGCCTTGCCGTTCAAGACAAGGAATCCATATCTGTGGAGGACTCCTCTCCACTGACGTAGCTGACTAGGAGTCTTGTAATCCTAGGACCCCGGTATCTTATATAACCCGAGGCCAGGCTGGTCAATAGAACAAAATTTAGACATTAGACACAACTTACAATCTCTCGGTACTTTACCTGTACTTTGTACACACCCCGACTCAATATACACAAGAAGGACGTAGGGTATTATCTCCTGCGTGAGAGGCCGGATCTGGGTAAACCCTTACCCCTGTTAGCATCGTGCCAAGTTGCCTAGCTAGGATACCCTACCAAGGGATCTGCCAGATTTAGCTCCGACAGTTGGGTTTTTATCTTAATGGATCTTAGTATTTGTGGATAGTTGCTAAGAGAACAATTATAAGTGCATGTGAGACCATGGTTTGCCAACATGCTAGTATAGGCCTCTCGAACATAACAATTGTAACACGCATGTGTATCGGTTTTATTATGTTGCCAATTGCCTAGGGACAATTTCACCAACACTTTCACAACCACAAACTCCTGATCTATTTTATTTTTTCCATGTTATTTCATAACAACACCTAATTTTTATTTTTATTTTGTTCAGTACTTTAGTTATCTTCTTGCATTCTATCTTAGTTGTAGAGAGTCTAGGCATATTAACGTTAAGTGCATGGATAGTTGCGTAAGTGGCATACGGAACTTGAGAGATTAGAAAACCTACCTTTGCCTCCTACGTGGTATCGGCATTCATATACTTCCACATTCATATGGAAAGTGCTACAATAACTAGAAGGGGATTCGAACGGAATAAAACTAAAAGAAAACTAAGAAAACTGCACACCGTTACTTGAGTAGATTGTTGAAAATTCAGACCAAATTGACCAATTGTATAGCCAAAATTCAGATTTCAAGTTTGAAGGTTTTGATTTTGGTTGAAGTTCAACTTTGTTGAAAAAACATAGATATTTTTGCGATCGTAGTATACAATATTGGTGACCCGAAAGTTGTCCATAACTTGTTTGACGAGTCCGAAAAGTGTAGATTGCAATGTCCACAAAACTAAGCGTAGGATTACTCATAGTCACCGCTTTCCCAAATATTTACAGAAAGCCATTACAATTCGGGCAGTCGTACATTGCACGTAACTCAAACGGATGCTCCAAATGTGGATAAGAAGAGAATAAACTAAAGAAAATCACACATATTTTCTTTCGTGGACAGTTGAAGATTCATACCTAATTGACCGACCGTTTAATGAAAAATCAGTTTTCATGTTTGAAGCATCAGACGTTGGCTAACAACAATTGGTTCACATGCGAGCGTGCCCGAGTCAAAGACGTCACCGGCCGGGGCACAGACAAATCTCACGACGGTCAACCATATGCAATTGTATATGCGGTTTCCCGTACACCACCAGAAGCAAAGGCGCCGTACCGGGGCCAGACGTCGCTTAGCGCTTACGCCAAACGTTCTAAGAGTTATCATATGCTTAGGCCAAACGTTCCGCGCCGCACGACACAGCGTGCTTTTCCACATTCGTTGCTCTCCACCCCCGCAAGCAAAGGTAAGCTAAGTTGGATTCCTGCCGAGAGTCCACTCGTTGGGTTCATGGCTAGGGAAGAAACGGAGAGTAGACTCCTGAATGCGATTGGTGTTGGCGAGGACCATTTGGAATTGACACACTTTCTGAAAGTTGCCTAGCTAGCTATCTAGTAGCTCTGAGTACACCAAGCCCAAATAGTCGATCGATCGGTACTCCTGGAATGCGGTTGGCAAGGACCATTCTAAAAGCTGCGTAGGTAGCTCTAAGTAGTAGTACGCAACAGAAAAGGGCAGCTGATTAATCAACTAAGCTCCTCTTTGCTGACTCCTAAACACTGGATCAGCACTACTTGGGCCCTTCTCAGTGCTCCACGTTGTACATGTACTAAGAATGCCACACAGTTAAGGAGAAGAGAGGGCACTTTGATGACCCATGAAAAACCGATGCCAAGCACGTGGATCTATGCAAAATGCCTACCAACCAATGCATGAAGAAGTTTAGTTGCTAAACAATTAAATGAAGGCAGGTTAGCTAAAAAAAGCAGCATATATGCACTGAGAAGATTATGTTAAGCCTTTTAATGCACTTACCACCTCACCTAAGCTAGCTAGCTAGAGCAAACCATCCATGCATCTGTTTGAAGTGAAAAGTAAAGAGCAAGAATGATGAATGAATGAAAGATCCATTAGTCTTTATTGATGATAGAAATGGGGTATTTATACCTGGGCGGAAGTACACATATTGTGTGAGAGTCAAGTAAACACATAATTACTTGAGAGCCATGGAATTATATAGTTGCCTTGAGAGGCAATAAAGTACATGGTTGCCTGAGAACCAAGCAACCCATATAACAAATAACTTAATCCTAATTAGCTTAATTGATAAGCATCTAATCTATTATTAACACTCCCCATTGTACAACGCCTCTTCTTGGGTATATGCATCATCTTGACAAATCCTTTGTATTATTTTGAAAGTCTCCCCCAAAAAACCCGTGAGAAAAATCTGAGGAGAATAGTGCAGATATGTTGCTAAACTCCTTTAAACCCAGTGGAAAAAAAATAAGGAGAAAATAATGCAACATAAAATGATTATTGTCTCTTGATAACTCATTTGAGAAAAACCTTTGAAGAAGGAGAAAAGTCATTGGCGAGTTTAGAGAACAATAAGTATTCTTTGTATATTTTCTTTCAAAAACAGTGGTGGAAAAAAAATTGAAAGTATCGCATATGATCTTGAAAAGATATTATCTCACTAAAAATTGTTATGAGAAACTTTGAGAAAAAACACATAAGGAAAAGAGTGCAATGTCATATGCCATTGAAAACTCCTTTAAAACCGAGTGGGAAAAATATAAGGAGAAACTGACATGACATATGTGAATACTTGTATCTATATTGTCTCATTAAAAACCTTTTATGGGAAATCATCAGGGAAAAACTCATGAAGGGAAAAAGAGTATAGTATATGCAATCTGATGATTGTAAATAGGTTATAATTTGGGAATTTACTCCCTGTGAACTTTGCAAATCTTGAGGATATGTCATACCAATTCCATTGGCATGATTATGGAATTTAGAAGTTGGTAATGACATTGTGAATAATCTGTTAGCTCTTCACAATATATTTTTTGCAAATTAATTTTACTCTTCATATATGCCAATTGTATTTCAATGATACAAGTGATATTATCTCGCTAGACAATAATATGTGATTCTGATGAATATTAGCTACATGATTTTGAGTGTGGTCAATCATTCTGCTAAGCCATGCACATTTTGCAATGCTTTATATAAAGTAATTGTTTCAGAACGATTAGTGGAAGTAGTCATTAGAGTATTTCTAGATGACCTACATAACAAGACTATTCCATTGAATCCAGTCTAAGCTCTGGCATTGTTGGGATCAAATAAGTAGCCATTGTCATTATATCATATCAGGATTATATCCTGATTTTCCTAATGGAATTAACCAAGATACACCATGAGCTTGAGATATAAGGAGATATTCCTTATATCAACCATAGACCTATTGTTCGGGGTTGCACTCAGAACAAAGATAGCAAATATAGAGTCAAGCGTGGCATAGTTTGCAATTATATGAGTTCTTTGGTATCACTGAGATGTGGAACTTCAGGTCCCGATATCACTTCATTGTCACCCCTAGGTCTGCATGGATTTGTACCCCTATCAAGGATAATATGACCATAGATGTATGTTATTGATATCATATATCCATATTGAACTTCTCATATATGCTTGGATATATGTAGACTGGTCAAGTTGTAAACTTAAGAAAAATTTGGTTTAATCCAAAATTACCGACTTGAGATGATTTTGTGTATGTTTAGGTCTTGTATAGACATTGATGATGGGGTCATCGATATAAACTGAGGTGATGTAAGGAAATCAATTTTGGGATTCCTTTATTAAACATATAAACAATCATCATTGTTCGATTAATCCTTTTGAATAAGGAACTCATTTAGTCGGTAGTACCATATAATTCTTTGATTGTATCAAGTCATGGAGTGACTTCTGAAGTTTTACACAATACATGTTGCGATTTATTTTTGGATTCAGAATTGTGAGCCCTTCAGAGATTTTGATATATATTTCCGAATGAGTGACTCATATGAGTATGTAGTCACTGCCTCCATTAACTGCATGGGTAATATTATTTTTGATAATGATATTTACTATCGGAACATAATTCCACTCATAACAAGAGCATATGTTACACCTTAACGAGAAGTCATTTGTATTCCATATGGGAAATACTTATGAGAAGTATGTAATACTGTGGTAAATACACATCTTTTGTTGAGCGAGTGTTATTCTTCTTTAACTTGCTTCCTTTTATGTGAACCGGTGTGAGTGCAAGAGGCACAATACCATGGATGTGGTGCAGGGCTAAAAGGTTTTAACGAATTTGAGAAGAATATATGTCAACAAATGTAGTCTTTATGTTATATGATTCTGGTGGAATCAATAAAATTTGTGGAAATATATTTATTCTTTTTTAACTCCTTGTGATTTCCTACAACAATGGAGTCAAGCTGTTTCGATGTCCCGGCCCCAAAACATTTGTGCACATTATTGCTGGGTTTGGATATGAGCATCCAGTGAGGTGTCTTTCAACTTGATGTTGACTTACATTTACTAGTGGAGAATCTAATTTCCTCTGTTTTCCCGGAAGCATATGAGAATATATATCTCGTGGTCAGATTTCTCCCCCTCTTGCTCTCATTTGGGGAGAAGAGTGGTTTATTAGGTACCTCCATTGTTTCTGACACTATATTGCAGGAATAAAAACAATTAGCAACACCTTTGTCATCAGTAAATGTATGTGTCAGATTTGCAATTTGTTTCAAATATATGATTCTCTAAACTTCAAGATCAGATTCTTAAGTACGTGGACATAAGGACTCAATGTCAATGATATTTATAATTTATTTCTTGTCATTCTTTGTGATACTAATCTCCCCCCTAATGCCAGAAAATTTCCTACTGCTAATGCAATCAGCATACGGGCTATATAGAACATCCCTATTTAGGGCTTGAGTTATTTATGATTGATGGATAAATAGTTATTCCTCACATAGATCCCTAATTTTCTGTGAGGGCCCATTGATGTATGCTGGAGTGGTGATACCGGTATGAAACCGAGTTGTCACAGATGAGAAATACTTTGTTGATTTCCACATATGTACTACGAGTGGAAAGTAGTATGACATGCAGTTGGTATGATTTATATCATACTTAGGGTGTGTAAGGCCGTATGTGTCCAGCAAGAGGCTGGTAAATTACGATTATGTAAGAGTGCTCATTCAATTAATTTCACCATCTTTGATAAGAGATTTAAGGAAACCATTCTAGGTATGTACATAAGGTACTACATATAATTAGACATTGCTCGTGAAATGAGTTCAACGAGATTGTCAATTCAAACTGGTTTATCTTGTGTTCAGGAGAATTTGCTTTTACTTTGATAAGTTGAGTAATTTATTGTGTAAGGTCATGGTTGTGTGTGATAAGAGACACACATAAAAACATTTTATAAATGTGTATATGAGTACCATGAAGTATATAAATAATCCCAGATAATGGTTAAGCAATCCACATATATATTCTCAATGTGTTCAAGGAAGAATGAGTGGCTCATTTAAAATTTGAAGGTGAGAGTGTCTTAAAACTGATTTCCCCTATGGCACATGCGATGCACAGAAAATCTGATGATTTGGGAAATTTTGTAATTTGATAAGTAGTGACCAACAGAATTGTCAATAATTTGTCTAAACTCCCCCAAACCATGATGGCTAAGGCTTCAAGACAAACATTTTGTAAGATTTATAAAATTATTGTGTACGCAACAATATTCAGTATGCATTTGTCCATACATTTAAATTTATTAAATATTGTGTCCGGTAAATAGGATATTGTACATAGTACTACCTGTAGTAGTACAAGTATCGGCTAATGATATTTTGGGATAATTAGGAGATTACTTGAGGTCTCCAACATATATTGAAATTTTTATTTTTCAAAACGTATCCTCGTGCAAAGGAGTTCAAAATCCTTTCACTGCACTAGAATGTTTTTTCTCCTTCTGATGAAGATTTTGAGAACAATCCCTTACCAAAATATTTTCTGGTTGTATGTTTGTAAATTTTTAAATTTATCCCATTTGACTTATTTGCCTTTTCAATAAATTTGTGGTGTGGTTTGACCATATGTTTAAGGATTTGGTAATCATAGGTATGATATTTGTATAACCACATCGTTTGAAAATTATCTATTCCCTATAAAGAGGTAATCCTGTCTTTGGTTATCTTTCAGCCTCCACTTTATTTCTGAATTCGTCATGGTTCTATTTTGTGACCACTAATTTGCGTAGTATTCTCAGTACTAGCATGAATTTCAAATAATGGTATAGAACCCGTTGGGTGTATATGATTATTTTGAGAAATTCTATGTTTCTTTACCATGCAAAATGGTAGTACAATCATAAGAGATTGTAAAGTTTATTCAAGGCTTTTCAACTGGATTTGCATATAAAAATATCTGATCATAGGATCTCAACTTGAAGTTGATATTATAAGTGAGAGAATTATGAGTTGCAACAGATTGGAGGTATTGAAAAACGAATGGGTGATCATTCCCGATTTGCTCATGGCATCATATTTCTCTTAAGGAAAATACTCGAGGGTAAATAAATATTTATCCATTATATACTTAGTTTGAGAATCAAGTGGAGTTGATGACATATAAAATGCATATGTACATACTTAGCTATTAAGAGAATAGCCAAAACATTTTCCATAGGCGGAGTTATACTAGAAACAAGACCACGAATGGATACAATGACTGATGTCGTCCATGACCCATCTTCAAATAATTACTCTCACCTAATGTGAATTTAGTGCATTTGAAAATTCCAGCCATGTGTTACATGAAATGCTCATGCATTATTTAGGTTACTTCTTGGAGTACAAGATATATATGGATGGAATGATCTATTTGAGCACAATCATAACCAAAGTGATGCTTGGTGATCCTGAGTGTAGACCTTCAATACATGACATGCGACAAAAATAATTGCTGATGTTTTGGACTCCATTCTTGAGGAAATGGGAGATTTTTAGAGTCACTGCCAAATACATAAATATTGTGAGTTCAACATTGGTAAGTCACTATGAAAGTAATAACCACAATGTGATGTGGACGTTGCAACCGTGTTTGAGACACTTGCTATAATGTATGGTCTCCGTCTTGGTAGATGGGCAACACTATAATCAGAAATAGTGACATAGGCTCTACTGCCATGTATTTTACCAATGTATCATAAGGTAATCACTGGGGTATGCAAATATTTACATAATTTTCCATGGCTTATTCAAGCAAAATGAGCCTTGACTAGTAGATATTAGCACAAAAATATCATTTCGACATATAGTGATTGTGCTTGAATAATATTTGCTAGGAAAGTAAATCATTTGAGTGAACAACAACAAAATGCTTCAGATGAGCAAATTTATAAATGTAGCTGACACTACCGAGGTCTTATGTGTATACCACAAATTATAGAATATAACACTTTGAAGATAATCACCGGATGCGGTGTAGATCTCGTCGTAATAGGATGCATAATCTGACTTTCGTCAGTAGATGCTCAAAGTTTCTATTACCTTATGTTTACTATAATATTAATATTTGGAAGATCACTTTGAAGGTAGTCATCTTGTTGAAATGACAAGATGTAGACGTCATGGTAGTGGTGGATAATCTACAAATGGTGGAGTAGATGCCACCAATACCTTGTGATTCACAAATAAAAACCGAGTTATACATATTAAGTATGACACTTTGTAATTATTATTTGAATTTATATCAGAGTTTGCACAAAAAGTAATTTCTATTGCGAAATTATGGTTGTTGTTCTAAAAGCATGTCATAAGGAATGTTTGTGGTAAAGACATATATGATGTCTTAAATTCCGGAGGAATAGTGTATGGAATGTAAGCAAACCATTCTTTTGCAATAGTATTACTGCGGTAATACATATAGGTGGAAATTTAATTTTCATACTTATGCAAATATATGAAAACATGCAAATGACAAATTTACCCATTGTAAAATGATGTATAATTATGTTGTATGTAATTTAGGATGAAATGAGGGTCTTCCACATATTTTTTTCTGAGGATAAAGTCTTAGAAAACAAATAATAATAACCAGAGCGTTAAAGTGTTAAAATAGTAAGCCTGAGGGCTACACTACAAAGTCCAAATGGCCTGATGCCTTTATCGTAAAATACATTAAGCCAGAGGGCTAAACATGGATTTACATGGAGTTGTGCTGCATTGGCATAGAATGTGAGGGCTATCTTGCATAGAGGAATAAGCTCGAGGGCTTAACAGAAAATATAGTGGCTTCTCCAGGAATAGGGGAAAATGGAAAGATCACGTTGCAAGGATGCCAAAAGGGATAAGATTTTGCCCAATTTTATCTTTTGTGCATTCAGGGATTAACCACCGCCGCCGCCGCAGTTCATGGTGTCGCTGGGAGAAGAAGATGGAGTGGTCAAGACGGAGGGCTTAGCCACACGCCTTCGTGCGCCGCGATGCCACGAACCGTCTTGCCGCGATGCCGCGCCGGGACGAGCGGCGTCGTGGCCGAGGGCCTCCGCCGCCCGGGTTCCCGTGCAACACCACCGCATCTTCCTCATAATAAGGTCGGATTTCTCTGTAGCTGTTCGCAGTGGGGATTTTTTTTACATATCTAACCCTCTGTCGAACACAATTGACAGAAATACACCCCTCCGAATAAAATTGCCAAAATAGCCCTGGCGGAAGCGTGGCATGCCGACATGTGTCCCTTGCCGCAATACGGCGTGGCGGAAGCCACTTCCCGCCATACAGTGTGGCAGAAACACCCTGGCCCCTGGGCGCAAGGTCATCTGTGGTTGCACATACCCTATGGTGGAAGGTACATGTGTCGCGACGATAGACTTTCTGCCATACCCGATGGTGGAAGGTACACGTGTCGCGATGACAGCCTTCCGCCACGGCATTTTTGGCAATCTTATTTTTTTTGGGGGGGGGGGGGGGGCTTGTATTTTTGTCAATTGCGTTAGGCAGAGGGTTAGATATGTAAAAAAATCTGTGTTAATAGAGAGGCTGAAGTGAACTTTGTTTTGCTTGCCCCCCGTTTATTTTAGATTTTTTTTTGCGCTTATCATCTCAAACTAGAGTGAGGTTGTGCGGTGTGAGCAATTCCTGGTACACTTAGATGATTTTGGCTTTACTAATTTAAAGTCGGGCTCATTTCGAGCCTTCTGTCTAAAAAAAGTATGCACTCGCATTGGTAACTGGTAAGCATAACAAAAGCGCCTCCTGAGTCATTGGTACAACATGGTAATTAGGAACAATGATTCTCTCTCATAAGCAGCACTAAAAATGTCAAACACGGAATAGATCAAACACTACACACGAGGAAATCAACTCTTTCTGATAGATATTAAAGCAAACAAACCAGTTCCTTCCATACAATTCTCAAATTCTAGTTACCAGTCTAAGGTAGAACTTACATATGCACACATACACGTTAATTGATATACAAGAATACAGTGCCACGAAACACCAAACATTGCATGATTAAACAAGGATATGATAGATCACCAAACCACCTGATTATGCTGCCCGAACGAACCATTCCAGGACTGACTTATTAAAAGGTCATAGGCCACCGAGAAGTAACAGTTCGACAACCGAACGAAGAAGGGTAAGTTGCCTTTAGCCATCAAGGCAGGCCAAGCCGACGGTTGCCTGGACGAGAGAAAACAACCTGCATGCAGTATATATATGTCAGCCAGTTTTGACCTTCCTGTTGATGTGTTAGCTATCTTAGTTGGAAGAGTTGTGGATCAAGGTTTAGTGACTGGCGGAGCCAAAAATCAGAATGAAGGAAATGTGGCTATATTAAAGTATGTTGATTATACTATCTTGCTTTTTCAGGATGATGTAGAGCAAGCCAAAAACCTAAAAAGAATTTTGGGAATGTTCGAGATTATGTCTGGCTTGAAAATTAATTTTCACAAAAGTGAGGTTGTTTGTGTGGGGATGGAGGAGGATAGAATTAGGTTGTTTGAGGAGGTTTTCACATGTGGAAGAGGTTCTTTTCCCATTAAATATTTAGGGATTCCTGTTGATGAGAAGAGATTGAAAAACAGTGACTGGAATCCATCTGTTGGAATGATGGAAAAGAGGATGGGGGGATGGCTGGGTAGATTTCTCAATATTGCCGGGAGAACCACTCTGATCAATTCCTCTCTATCTAGTTTGCCTTTATTCATGTTATCCTTTTATGGTCTCCCAAAAGGGATAAAAAAGAAGTATGATAGGCCTAGAGCTAGTTTTCTGTGGAGTGGGGAGAAGGAAAAACAGAAATATCACCCGGTGGCTCGGCATACAGTTTGCCAACCAAAGGACCTAGGTGGCTTGGGGGTTTTGGATTTAGAATTAATGAATATTGCCTTGTTAGCAAAATGGGTTTGGAAACTGTTTAATGAGGAAGGGCTTTCCCAAAAAATGTTGTGGGACAAGTATATAGGTAGCTCAACTTTTGGGCAAACTTAGTTAAGACAAGGGGAGTCTCATTTTTTGCAAGGTTTGTTAAAGATTAAACATCTCTTCTTTTCTTGCTGCAAGTTCTGTGTGGGAAATGGCAAGAAAACCAGGTTCTGGGAAGATAGATGGCTAGGGAAAGAAAATTTGTCTCTAACTTTCCCCACACTGTATAGTATCTCACAGAATCACCATATAACAGTGCATGATGCCTTGTCTTGCAATCTCACTTCTTTAAGCTTTAGAAGAGCTTTAGTTGAGGAAAAAGCAGAACATTGGGACAAACTTGTAGATTTGTGCAATTATGTTTCCTTAACCGATTCTGAGGACAAGCTCACCTGGTTGCTATCTAGCTGTGGGGAGTATAGTGTCAAGTCATTTTATTCTGCAATGCAAGTGGGCTCTAAAACCCCTAATAGGTTTCTTTGGAAGGTCAAAATTCCTCCTAGAATTAAGACTTTCCTCTGCCTCATTTTGAAACACAGCATCTTGACTCGAGATGTGCTGCTACACTGTCAGGGGGGGGGGGGGGGGTGAGGCTGAATGCCTCTTCTGTGTGAAAGATGAATCAATAGATCTTCTCTTTTTCGAGTGACCTCTGGCAAGGTACATTTGGAATATAGTTACACTACTGGAATTTTCGTATACGCCGGGTGCCAGGCTCTTCGCCGAGAGCTAAAGCACGGGCGCTCTGCAAACTCACAGACACCGAGAGTACCTCTCGACAACAGATGCAGCTCGGCAAACACAGAATTTTGCCGAGAGTAACAATCGGCAAATGCACTATTTGCCGAGAGCGAAACAGCCGTCGCACGGCAATGTGTTGCGACGTGGGTTATTCGGCGGCGAATAACAGCATGCTCACAGTGGCAATGTTTTGCCGAGAGCCTCTCTCGGCAAATATTTAGTCCCACCTCGCCTAACGACAAGCGGAAGGACCTCTTTAAACAGTCCGATAGTCATGAAGCAGTAAGCTTCGGTCTTCATTACACTCTTATTAAATAGTCGGATAGTCCAGACGCAGTAAGCTTCGGTCTTCATTACACTCCTATTAAGGAGATGGACCATTACTGTGAATCTTCACCTGTTCCAGGCAGAGAATCATCTTCCTAATGATGGATGCCGGCACTTTTTATTAATTCAATTATTATTATTTTTGAGTTTTCCATCCGTGTCATCACATGGCCCTTGTAACCGTTTAAATCCTCGAAAAATCATACGATGCCGGAATTCCTCGAGAGCTGGCATGGTGTCATCACATGGCCCCAGTAGGGTGTGGTAAAAGTATGGGCATGTTTTGAATAAGCCTCCCCTGAGGCCGCTAGTAAACCGCACCATCTCTGAGCTAGTCTCTGGGTAGCGAGAGGGAACATGTTCGGTTTGTGTAGGAAGTGCGGGTCCTGTTGCTACGTTGGCCTCAAAACTTCTTGTGCTCTGACACTAGTAGAAAACTGACCTTTGATCCGGAGCACTAGTCCCAGCCGGGTTTGGGCCCGAGACTAATGTGAGCATTAGTCCCGGTTCCAACGGCTAGGAGCGGACGGGGGCACGGCCAGGATTAGTCCCGGTTCAAATGGGACCTCTAGTCTCGGTTGGTGATACCATCCGGGACTAAAGGTGTTGCGGCAGGCTGGGGCCCCTGCGAGCCGCTTTAGTCCCGGTTGGTATCACCCACCGGGACTAAAGATAGACCTTTAGTCCCACTTGGTATATCCAACCGGGACTAAAGTCTTACCTATATAAAGTTGCTTCGTCCAGCCCGAGTCCAAGCTTTCTCTCCTCTCTGTTTCCTTCCCCAAGCTCGAGTTCATCCTCCATTTTTGCCAAGATTTGTCAAGATTGGCGGCACCCCATCTATCCAAGGGTTCTAAAAGGTTAGCAACTTCATACTTTCATCTCTCATTGCTAGTTTAGCTCGTTTCATGCTCTATAAGTATAGTGATTTGTGGGTTTTAGTTTGGGAGTAATTATGTGGGAGTTTATTTGATTTATATGCAATTTGAGCTCAAATTAACTTCTTAGTTTGCACATGTGTAGGTGTGGTTTACTTAATGCCTTCCCGTGCCTGTCCTCACCGCCATCGATCGCCCGCGCCGTCTCGTCGCCGGCACCACCTTGGTGAGCCTCATGTTCTTATTCTTTTTGTAGAAAAAAATCTTATTTGTATGATTTAGATAGTTACTTGTATAATTTTCTTACTTGTATGATTGTTTGTTATATATAGTGCCATGGTTTTGATATCCGTCCCCGTCGGCCCTCGTCCGGTTTATGATTCGGATGTGGTATATTATCTTTTATAACTATTTGTTTCATTTCGTGTTTATGACAATTATGCCCATCAAGTTGACATAGATATTTTTATCTAGGAGGTATGTGAACCAAAAATTGCAACCGACCCTCTTGTCGAGAAGTTAAATTTAGTTGAAAAAGAAAATGATTATTTGAAAGAAAAATTGAAAATAATTGAAGAAGAGAAGATGAAATTGGAGTTGTATGTTGCCGATGTCGTCGATGATCATAAGATCAAAATGGATGCAATGCGCTTGAAGATTAGAAAGATTAGAAAACATGCCATTAATAAAGAGGCTTGGTATCATTATGCTGTTAGATCAATTATTACCTTAGTTGTGATTTTGATCGCATTTGTTGTTGTGTTTAAATGCTTTAGATAGTTGTATGTTATTTTATGAGAAGTATGTATGAACTTTATGTATATAGTTTTGCAGTAATAACATTTGGTCACTACTCTACTTTGGTTTTAATAATGTGATGAACTTGTATTAATTTGGTCACTTCGATGTTGTGTAATGAAGATGAGCCGGCAATGGATGGACGATGACCGATGCTCTCCCGAATTCATTAATGGCCTGATAAATTTATGCGTGTGGCTGAGGCAAACAAGCGGAATAGTTTTATGTGTTGTCCATGTGGTGTCTGTAAGAATAATAAGGATTACTCTACCTCAAAAATCCTTCACAGCCACCTGCTTCACTCCAGTTTCATGTCCAGCTATAATTGTTGGACCAAGCACAGAGAAAAAGGGGTTATAATGGAAGACAATGAAGAAGAAGAGGATGACGACAACTATCCTAGGTTCCCTGAATACGATGGTACTATAATGGGGAAAGCTGAAGAAGAGACATCACATGAGCCCACTGATGATCTTGGTGGGGCCATTGTTGATGCACGGAGAAACTGCGAAAGTGAAAATGAGAGGTTGAAGTTGGAGCGCATGTTAGAGGATCACAAAAAAATGTTGTACCCAAATTGCGAAGATGACAAGAAAAAGCTGGGTACCACACTAGAATTGCTGCAATGGAAGGCAAAAAATGGTGTATCTAATAAGGGATTTGAAAAGTTCCTAACAATGATAAAGAAGATGCTTCCAAAGGATAACGAATTGCCCGCCAGTACGTACGAACCAAAGAAGGTTGGCTGCCCTCTAGGATTAGAGGTGCAGAAGATACATGCATGCCCTAATGAATGCATGCCCGGTATGCGGTGCATTGCGCTATAAGATCAACCGCGATGACCCTTGTGATGTTGAGGGTGAGCACCCCAGGAAGAGGGTTCCTACCAAGGTGATGTGGTATGCTCCTATAATACCACGGTTGAAACGTTTGTTCCGAAACAAAGAGCATGCCATGTTATTGCGATGGCACAAAGAAGACCGTAAGAAAGACGCGATGTTAAGACAACCCGCTCATGGGTCGTAGTGGAGAAAAATTGATAGAGGGTTCCCGGGCTTTGCAGTTGACGCAAGGAACTTATGGCACTAGTAGAAAACAGGGCTTTGGTTGAGGACAGGATTAGGGCATCAATCCCGATTCACTTAGGAACCGGGACCAAAGGGTGCATCAGTCCCAGTTCGTGAGGCCAGGGCGCCGGCCAGGCATCGGGGGCCATTGGTCCCAGTTCGTCTGACACTTTTGGTCCCGGTTCCAGACACGAACCGGGACCAATGGGCCTTGCTCCTGGCCCAGCACCTTTATTCCCGGTTCGTGGCGGGAACCGGGACCAAAGGTCTGTCTTCTGTCCTGGTTCTTGCCACCAACAGGGACTAAAGATAAGCCTATATATACCACCGCCCCTGCCCGCTCACTCTGTTTTTTGGCCGGCCGGCGTGTGCAGGTGTGTGTTGCTCTAGCTCTCGCCTCCTATGCACATGAGGTGTTTGATGAAATGCCCGAACCACACTTAAGCTTTCTCCTCTCCAAGCTCGACCTCCAAGCTCCATTTTCCTCAAGATTTGTATAGGTTTGGTGGTCCGTCTTGTCCCGTCCCCGTCCTCACCGCCGGCACCATTTCCCTCCAAGCTCCATTTTCCTCTAGATCTCGTCGCTGGCACCACCGTATTGAGCCTCTTGTTCTTATCTTCTTTTTAAAATAAATAAATTCTTACTTGTATGATTTAGATAGATACTTGTATAATTTTCTTACTTTTCTTATTGTTTGCTATTATATAATGCGATGGTTTTGGGATCCGCCCCCGTCGGCCAACGTCCTGTCTATGATTCAGACGTGGTATATTATATTTTATTACTATTTGTTTCATTTAGTGTTTATGACAATTATGCCGACCAACGTGACATAGATGTTTTTATCTAGGAGTTATGTGAACCGGAAATTTTAAC
Source organism: Elymus sibiricus (assembly GCA_039707655.1). Classification (NCBI taxonomy): domain Eukaryota; kingdom Viridiplantae; phylum Streptophyta; class Magnoliopsida; order Poales; family Poaceae; genus Elymus; species Elymus sibiricus. The sequence goes on along the minus strand of CM077665.1, from coordinate 565,136,388 downwards.
CGACATAGAAATTCTTGTCGAGAAGTTAAATTTAGTTGAAAAACAAAACGAGTATTTGAAGAAAAAATTGAAAAGAACTGAGGAGGAGAAGATGGAATTAGAGTTGCATGTTGCCGATGTCGTCGATGATCACAAGATCAAGATGGATGCAATGCGCTTGAAGATTAGAAAGATTAGAAAATATGCCATTGATAATGAGGCTTGGTATCATTATGCCGTTGGATCAATTGTTACCTTAGTTGCGATTATGATCGCATTTGTTGTTGCATTTAAATGTTTTACATAGTTTCAATGTATGTTTTAATTAGATGCTCTAGAGAGCTATATGTTGTTCAATGAGAACTATGTATGAACTTTATGTATTTATATTTTCAGTAATAACATTTGATCACTACTGTACTTTGGTTTTAATGTGATGATGAACTTCTATTAATTTGGTCACTTCTCTATTAATGATGTTCTGTAATGGTTTTTGATACACTTAATTATATAATGCACGCAGATGAACCGGCAATGGATGTACGGTGACCGACGCACCTCCGAGTACATTAAGGGCCTGCATAATTTTCTCGAAGTGGCTGAGGCAAACAAGCAGAATGGTTTTATGTATTGTCCATGTACAAAGTGTGAGAATACGAAGGATTACTCTTCATCGAAAACCCTTCACTGGCACCTGCTTGATAAGGGTTTCATGCCACACTACAATGTTTGGACCAAGCACGGAGAAAGAGGGTTATGATGGAAGACAACGAAGAAGAAGAGGATGATGACAACTATCCTATGTTCCCTGAATACGGTGATATTGCTCAAGAAGACGGGGGAGCTGAAGATCAACATGCCCCAGACGATGTGCCCGATGATGATCTTCGCCGGGTCATTGTTGATGCACGAAAGAATGCGAAAGTGAAAGGGAGAAGTTGAAGTTCAATCGCGTGTTAAAGGATCACAAAAAAGGGTTGTACCCAAATTGCGAAGATGGCAACACAAAGCTCGGTACCACACTGGAATTGCTGCAATGGAAGGCAGCGAATGGTTTATCTGACAAAGGATTTGAGAACCTACTGAAAATAATGAAGAAGAAGCTTCCAAAGGATAACGAATTGCCTGACAGTACTTACGAAGCAAAGAAGGTTCTCTGTCCTCTAGGATTGGAGGTGCAGAAGATACATGCATGCCCTAATGACCGCATACTGTACGGCGGTGAGGAGTACGAGAATTTGAACGCATGCCCGGTATGCGGTGCATTCCGGTATAAGATCAGACGAGATGACCCTGGTGATGTTGAGGGCCAGCGCACCGGGAAGAGGGTTCCTGCCAAGGTGATGTGGTATGCTCCTATAATACCACGGTTGAAACGTTTGTTCAGAAAAAAAGAGCATGCCAAGTTGATGCGATGGCACAAGGAAGACCGTAAGAAAGACGGGAAGTTGAGAGCACCCGCTGATGGGTCGCAGTGGAGATAGATCGAGAGAAAGTGGGGGGACTTTACAGGTGACCCAAGGAATGTATGGTTTGGTTTAAGTGCAGATGGCGTTAATCCTTTTGGGGAGCAGAGCAGCAAGCATAGCACATGGCATGTGACTCTATGTATGTATAACCTTCCTCCTTGGTTCTGCATGAGGCAGAAGTTCATTATGATGCCAGTGCTCATCCAAGGCCCTAAGAAACCCGGCAATGACATTGAGGTGTACCTAAGGCCACTAGTTGATGAACTTTTACAACTCTGGAATAAAAAAGGTGTATGTGTGTGGGATGAGAACGATCAGGAGGAATTTGACCTATGAGCATTGCTATTTTTCACCATCAATGATTGGCCTGCTCTTAGTAACCTTTCAGGACAGACAAACAAGGGATACCACGCATGCACGCACTGTTTGAATGATACCGAAAGTATATATTTGGACAAATGCAAGAAGAATGTGTACCTAGGACATCGTCGATTTCTTCCGACCAAGCATGCCTTAAGAAAGAAAGGCAAGCATTTCAAAGGTGAGGCAGATCACCGAAAGAAGCCTGTCTTCCGTACTAGTGATGATATAGTTGAGGCAGTGAAGGATATACAAGTAATCTTTTGAAAAGGTCTTGGCGGACAATATATTCCGAATGACGATGTTGGACGCGCACCCATGTGGAAGAAGAAATCTATATTTGGGGAGCTAGAATATTGGAAAGTCCTAGAGGTCCGCCACGCAATCGACGTGATGCACGTGACGAAGAATCTTTGCTTGAACCTGCTAGGTTTCCTGGGCGTGTATGGGAAGACAAAAGATAAACCGGATGCAAGGGAGTACCAGCAACATGTGCACGAAAACGACGGCATGCATCCAAAGCAGTATGAAGGTCCTGCCAGCTACGCTCTTACCAAAGAAGAGAAGGAAATCTTCTTTGAATGCCTACTCAATATGAAGGTCCCGTCTGGCTTCTCGTCGAATATAAAGGAAATAATAAATATGACAGAGAAAAAGTACCAGAAGCTAAAGTCCCATGACTACCACGTGATTATGACGCAATTGCTTCCGGTTGCATTGAGGGGGCTTCTACTGGAAAACGTTCGATTAGCCATTGTGAAGCTATGTGCATTCCTCAATGCAATCTCTCAGAAGGTAATCGATCCAGAAATCCAACCAAGGTTACAGAATGATTTGGTGCAATGTCTTGTCAGTTTTGAGTTGGTGTTCCCACCATCCTTCTTCAATATCATGACGCACATCCTAGTTCATCTAGTTGACGAGATTGCCATTCTTGGTCCTGTATTTCTACACAACATGTTCCCCTTTGAGAGGTTCATGGGAGTCTTAAAGAAATATGTTCGTAACCGTGCTAGGCCAGAAAGAAGCAACTCCATGGGCCATCAAACAGAGGAAAGCATTGGGTTCTGTGTTAACTTTATTCCTGACCTTAAGCCGATTGGTGTCCCTCAATCATGGTATGAGGGGAGACTAACTGGAAAAGGCACGCTAGGAGCGAATTCAATAATATGTAGGGACGGGCATTCTTGGTCTCAAGCACACTACACGGTTCTACAGAATTCTACCTTGGTGACCCCGTATGTCAATGAACACAAGAATATTCTACGCTCCAAACACCCGGAGCAGTGTGACGACTGGATTACATGTGAACACATCAGGACTTTCGCCAGTTGGTTGCAAACACATCTCATGGGTAACACCACTGTTGCAGATGAGCTGTACTCGTTGGCCAGGGGACCATCTTCGACTGTATTGACTTACTAAGGGTAAGAGATAAATGGGAATACATTTTACACGATCGCCCAAGATCAAAAGAGCACCAACCAAAACAGTGGTGTCCGCTTTGATGTAGCAACCAACAGGGGAAAGGACACATATTATGGTTACATAGTGGACATATGGGAACTTGACTATGGACATGATTTTAAGGTCCCTTTGTTTCGGTGCAAATGGGTCAATCTGTTAGGAGGCGGGGTACAGGTAGACCCGCAGTACGAAATGACAACAGTGGATCTGAACAATCTTGGGTACACAGACGAACCATTCGTCCTAGCCAATGATGTGGCGCAGGTTTTCTATGTGAAGGACATGTCTACCAAATGGAGAAAAAGAAAAGATAAGGAAGCGAATACATCATACGATGAGCCAAAGCAACACATAGTTCTTTCAGGGAAAAGAGACATCATGGGAATGGAGGGCAAGACAGACATGTCTGAAGATTATGAAAAGTTTCATGAAATTCCTCCCTTCAAAGTGAAGCCTGACCCAAGCACACTGTTAAATGATAAAGATTATCCATGGTTACGGCGCAATAAGCAAGGGACACACGCGAAGAAAAAGTGAAGACTTTCTCTCCACAACTATTCTGATGATGGCTTTGATCTAGAATATCACTGCAGTTACATGTCAAGAAATGAAATGCCTTTTGTAACAGATGATTTTTCGTCTGAAACCCTGATACTTCGAAAGAGATTGTCCATTTTGTACACGAAGTGCATCCAGTTTTTGCCGTATCCCTCTCAACTTTCTAGCACATGCTATGTGGGTGAAATGATGATACCATGCCAACTTTCAACCTATTCAGAGTTCATTTTTAGTGCTTTTCAATTTCAGGATCATTTAGCTCAAAATAAATCATGGAATGCATGAAAAATAGCAAATGAAGTCAGAAAAGGTTTGAAAAGTGATGATGTGGCCTTGAATGATGCATATTGAATGCAGAAAAAGTCTTGAGTTCAAATATGTTTAAAAAATTGAAATCCTTTTGTAACAGAAGAGTTTTCGTCTGAAACCCTGATACTTCGAAAGAGATTATTCATTTTGTACACGAAGTGCATCCAGTTTTTGCCGTACCCCTCTCAACTTTTTAGCACATGCTATGTGGGTGAAATGATGATACCATGCCAACTTTCAACCATTTCAGAGTTCATTTGCAGTGCTTTTCAATTCAGGGTCATTTTAGCTCAAAATAAATCATGAAATGCATGAAAAATTGCAAATGAAGTAAGAAAAGGGTTGAAAATTGATGATGTGGCTTTGAATGGTGCATATTGAATGCAGAAAAAGTCTTGAGTTCAAATATGTTTAAAAATTTGAAATCCCTTTGTAATAGACGTGTTTTCGTCCGATCAAAGTTATTTAACTTAATATTATATAAAATTTATGCAACTAAAATTATCAAAGTTATTTTTGTTAAAAACTTTAATGGAAAAAAGAATACTCATAAAGTATTTTTTGTTAAGAACTTTTAATATGCAAAAAAATAACATAAAAAAATAGCAAAAGTGAACATAGATGCGCTTATAGAGAAAATTCAACCTAAATTCAAAATGCATACTGGGAGGTGCTGCCTTCCGGGGCGTGCAGCTTGGTGAGGAATCAGGGTCCAGTCGTCGACCTGGAGGTTCTTTGGTGGCGGTCGCGTGGACCACTGTCGGTGCAGAGGGAGCAAACCCCCACGGAGGTGGTACATCGCCGTGTCAGGGAGGAGGACGAGCACGTTCGACGCTACATGGCCGCGTTGGACGACAGGTTCTCCAATACCTGGCAGGTTCTTCAGGGATCTCACCCGAGCTATGATCCTGTCATGGTTCCTTCTCTTTGGGTGTCCACCGCCTGCGCCGCGAGACGTCAACTAGATCTGTATTAGATATATTATATAATAATATTCGAGATGCATTAGTGATAATATTCGATGATGTATTAGCGATACTATTCGATGATGTATTAGTGATATTATAAGATCGTATTGTTGCATTGCCTTGTATCGATTTGCATATCTCATGTTTGTATATTGAATTGTTATAATATTTGCAAAAACTATGGATCACAGAGACGTAGAAACAAAAGAGTTGTTGGGGGATATAATCTGCGCCGGAGGTGATCCCTTGTCTTTTCTCAACGACACCGATGGTCAGGAAGGAGAGGATGACGGCTCTGGTGATCCAACAATGGAGGCCGAAGGAGATCGTGACGGCTCCGGTGACCGAATGGCGCAGGAAGGAGATCATGATCACGGCTCTGGTGACCGAACGGAGGAGGGAGCCTTAACTATTGCAAAGTCCGGCGAGGTGTGTATATATATTAAGCCTTTGCTGACTTGATGCATTTAATAGTTTTGGTATGTACATATACTAACACTTCTTTCTTCTTTTAGACCTCCGGATCGAGCCAAACTTCCGTAAGGAGACGAGGCCCGAAGAGAAGGTTGCGCCAGGATGAAAGGTTCACGATCACAGAAGTCGCGAACGATGGCCAACCGATTGCTCCCAAGCGGACCAAGGACGTATTTGTACATCAGTGTGGAGTTATTGTTAGGGACATGCATCGTCCCGATCAGAATGCAGGAATGGAATAAAACTAAGGACCCTGAAGTTTCTTATGTCCAGCATAGACTGAAAGATGATCTTTGGACCTTGTGATGACAAATTTCAGCCTACCGCCAGAGGAGGATCCGAATAACCCAGTTATAGAGCCAAAGGTCAAGGCATTTGCTCTTAAGAAGATGGTAGAACTATTCAGGAACTGGAAGAAAGAGTTGAACAAAAAGTTTTTTGAGAAAGATGAGACTCCGGAATTCAAGGGTCGATATGAGAAGATAAGAGATGACTGGCCCGAATTTGTGGCCTACAAGAAATCGGAGAAGGGAAAGAAAAGGTCTCTGAGAAACAAGAAAAATGCTGCAAAGAAGCAGTATCACCATCACATGGGGTCAGGTGGCTACTACAAAACCCGGCCGTTGTGGGACAAAGCTGAGCAAGACCTGCTTGCTAAAGGGGTCCAACCAGCGACATTGCACTGGCCAGATCGTTCAAGGACTTGGTTCTTCGAGGTTGGGGGGACTTTGGACCCAGAAACAGGGGAGTGTGTTTGGACGGACGAGCAACTTGCAATTCCCATCCGGAAGCTTGAGGCAACAATCAAGGCAGTGCAGGAAGGGAAGTTCATTCCTGACAGAGAGAATGATGAGCTGACAGAGGCCCTTGGGAACCCTGAACACCCTGGACGAACACGAGGCACATCAGGCTCCGTTCTGTGGGTGCATGGGTTTCCCGACAGCGGTGGTTATAGAAGCCGAGAGAGAAAGAGGAAATAGGAAGCAAGCGAAATGCAGAAGATCAGTGCAAGATTAGCAAAACTAGAGGAACTTGAGAGCCAGCGAGCTACCGGCCAACCATCTCAGCGGCACGAAGATCCTTCCTTCGATGCTGCCCCAGAAGCTACCCCACCATCTCAGTGGAGAAGCAGCGTGGCTTCCACGGAGCTTGTTCAGCCTGATTTCACGTCTCCTCGCTACCCCGTGGATAGTATCACGGAGGCTGAACATTGCGTGCTAATGATGAAATTCCATAACCTGACCTTCAAGGCGGCGGTCGGCTTTGTTGTACCTCCTCGAGCTGAGGGAACTTTCCATTGCCGTCCGATTCCACATGACTATGCTGTTGTGACAGTGGATGAAATAATGGATGGATATGAGGGGATAGAGCTTGACTTCCCAACAGGTGAAGGGGAAATTCTTCTGGAAAAAGCTTTGAGGAGTACCTGTCTATGGAGAAAGGAGTACATCAAGCTTCCAAACTGGACGCCTCAGCAGACTCAGCCTCCTCCGACGCATCAGTGCACTCTGCCTCCTCCTTCTCCTCCTCCGACGCATCAGGGCACTCCGCCTCCTCCTCCTCTGACGCGTGAGGGCACTCCGCCTCCTCCTCCTCCACCTCTGGCGCGTTAGGGCACTCCGCCTCCTCCTTCTACTCCTCTAACGTGTCAGGGCACTCCGCCTCCTCCTTCGCCTCCTCCGGCGTGTCAGCGGACTCCGCCGCCTCAGCAACAGCGGAAGAGAGCCGCCGCCGCTCTGGCGACTAGCAGTACAATAGGCGGGAAGAAATACAAATATGGTCCAAGCCTCAAGCCTCTTCCAAAGTTACCGTATGAGAGGACTGAGAAGGAAGTCGATGAAATCTCGGAAGCCGAAGTGCAGGCCCATTTTGCACGAAAACGTCCACCTCCGAAGGAAACGGTAGATCCGGTGAAAGCGAAGCGCGCTCTGGATGCCCTGAGCGACCACCACCGCCTCCGCCGCAATCCAACTATGACCGCTGTATTAAAAAGACATATGATGAAGTGCGGCGGTCGGGAAGTACTTCCAGTGCTGCAAGAGACAAAAAATGAAGAAGTGGGAAAACAATTCCCCAGCTCGGCGAACAGGAGAAGCAATCGTGCGCCACACTCAAGGTGTCTAGCAATATCGCTAATCATCCGGTGCTACTGCCCGGTACCACTCTTGGTGATTACGTGGGCGATGATGTACAGTTTGAAACGGTTGAGGCAGTAGAGATCTTTAGATACGAGCACGGGAAGCTTCTCGTCAAACCTGATCATCCTCGTCTAACAACGATGATGCATAGATTGCATGAGTGGTACATGGAAACCTGCAGGAAGTCTGGGACCGATAGTTTGTTTGTCAGAATTAAAAAATAGCACGACTTCATTGGAGATGACCTGCTGCCTATTGAATTTGTGGAGTAATTTCAGTTATTCAATCAAGAGGCCCTCGACAAACAACTCATGACTTGCTACTGTCTGTAAGTATTACTTCTATAATTAAGTCTCTAGCTCAGCTCGTTCATTGCATGTATATATAATTATCCTCACTATATTATGCAGATTGAAGATCGTCGAATGCAAAAAATGACAAATCTATGACATTGGGTTCATTAACCCAAATACCGTAAATGAATGGTCGGTACAAAAAGAAGCCAAAACTACTAGGGAGAACTTGCTACAAGCGTTCCTTAGACATCAAAACAAAAGGGAAATACTCTTTCCTTACAACTTCAAGTGAGTGTTACTGTCTTGTGCATATTCAGTTTCGCTTACTCGAGGTTAAGTAATGTAATTGATGAGTTATGCGTGCGTAGGTTCCACTATATTCTGCTATCCATTAAGCTTGACGGGGCAGTAGTAGATGCCTTAGACTCGAGACGTAAAGATCCCAAGGATTATGCGGACATGACTGCAATGCTCCAGTAGTAAGTTCAATCAATACCGGGACCATATTGGCAACTTTCATTCATTTCCTGATATCAAGTAATCATTTTCTTTGCCTGGCAGGGTTTGGAAATAGTTCACCGCAAAGGTTCCCGGTCTGAAGAACGAGCTGCGATTTACACACCCCAAAGTAAGTAGTACTTGCTAGTTTCGCGCATCTCTCATTGATTCTAGTTTCATCAATACCATTATCATGCTTGATTATCAGTTTGATTGAACTCTATTCTCGTAAAGTGCTTGTACCAGGCACCAGGGAATCATTTATGTGGATACTACGTATGCGAGTTCATTCGCCACTCGACTTCTGAGCGGGGCTTCTCTGACAAACAATTAGAAGTACGTAAACAATATTCACAATTTTATTTTATATATTACCATCAATTGTGTAGAGTTTCATTCATATATATGTATTGACCATCTTCTTTCAATTAGATCTGGCAGATGCGGGATGAACTCCTACCACATGATCGCATACGAGCAATTCAAGAGGAATTGGCGGGATTCTTTCTTGACCATGTCATACCTGAACACGGAAAATACCATGTGAAATTGCAAATGGATCCTAGGTAGATGATGTTAGGAATTGTAAGAGATGTTATATTGTATATATGTAGTAGCGTCGGATAGATATACGAAAACTTGTTGTTCGACCAAGCACGGAGAAAGAGATGTCACTTCTCGCTATATATGTTCATGACGATCTTGTGTAATTAATGGTTTCCTTCATTTGCTTACTAACTAGCGTCGAGTTCTCTCTGTATGTATAGTAGCTAGCGTCGACCAAGCACGGAGAAAGAGAGGTCACTTCTCTCTATTAGCTAGGTAACACAATATGAAACCCCTAAATTAACCCTCCAAAACCCCTAAACCCCCCCTTCCAAAAAAAACAGCACCTGCGAGCTGCTGACGCGTGGCTGCCTTTTGGTCCCGGTTGGTATTACACACCGGGACTAAAGGTCCTCCTGCCTGGGCGCCCCGCAGCGGCCACGTGGAGCCCCTTTGGTCCTGGTTCGTAAGCAAACCGGGACTAAAGGTTTTGGGTATTAGTCCCGTCAGTTTTGTCCCGGTTCCAGAGCCGGGACTAAAGGCCCTCTGGAACCGGGACAAATACCCTGTTTTCTACTAGTGTGTTTTGTTCTAAGTACAGCTGGCATGAATACTTTTGGGGAGCAGAGCTGCACTCATAGCACCTGGCCTGTGACTCTATGTATCTATAACCTTCCTCCTTGGTTGTGCATGCAGCGGAAGTTCATTATGATGCTAGTGCTCATCCAAGGACCTAAGCAACCCGGCAACAACATTGATGTGTACCTAAGGCCATTAGTTGATGAACGCTTACAGTTGTGGGATAAAAAAGGTGTATGTGTGTGGGATGACCGAAAACAGGAGGAATTTGACCTATGAGCGTTAGTGTTTGTAACCATCAATGATTGGCCTGCTCTTAGTAACCTTTCAAGACCGACAAACAAGGGATACAACGCATGTACGCACTATTTAGATGAGACTGAAAGTATATATTTGGATAAATGTAAGAAGAATGTGTACCCGGGACATCGTCGATTTCTTCCGATCAGGCATCTCTTAAGAAAGAAAGGCAAGCATTTCAAAGATGAGGCAGATCACCAGAAGAAGCCTTGCCACCGTACTAGTGATGATATCTTTGATATGGTCAAGGATTCAAAAGTAATCTTTGGAAAGGGCCCGGGCGGACAATCTGTTTCGAATGACGCTAACGGACACGCACCCATGTGGAAGAAGAAATCTATATTTTGGGAGCTACTCTATTGGAAAGTCCTAGAGGTCCGCTCTGTAATCGACATGATGCACGTGATGAAGAATCTTTGCGTGAACCTGCTAGGCTTCTTGGGCGTGTATGGGAAGACAAAAGATACACCAGAGGCATGGCAGGACCAGCAACGTATGAACTAAAAAGATGGCATGCATCCAAAGCAGTATCAAGGTCCTGCCAGCTACGCTCTTACCAAAGAAGAGAAGGAAATCTTTTTTGAATGCCTGAGGAGTATGAAGGTCCCGTCTGGCTTCTCGTCGAATATAAAGGGAATAATAAATATGGCGGAGAAAAAATTCCAAAACCTAAAGTCTCATGACTGCCACGTGATTATGACACAATTACTTCCGGTTGCATTGAGGGGAATTTTACCGAAAAATGTTTGAGTACCCATTGGGAAGCTATGTGCATTCCTCAATGCAATTTCTTAGAAGGTAATCGATCCAAAAATCCTACCGAGGTTACAACATGATTTGGTCCAATGTCTTGTAAGTTTTGAGTTGGTGTTCCCACCATCCTTCCTCAATATTATGACGCACGTTGCAGTTCACCTAGTCGAAGAGATTACCATTCTGGGTCCTATATTTCTACACAATATGTTTCCATTTGAGAGGTTCATGGGAGTCTTAAAGAAATATGTTCATAACCGTGCTAGGCCAGAAGGAAGCATCTCCAAGGGCTATAGAACAGAGGACGTTATTGAGTTTTATGTTGACTTTAATCCTGACCTTAAGCCGATTGGTGTTCCTCAATCACGGCATGAGGGAGACTGAGTGGACAAGGCACGCTAGTAAAGAAAGCAGTAATAAGTATGGACGGGCATTCTTTCACTCAAGCACACTACACAGTTCTACAAAATTCCACCTTGGTGGCTCCGTATATCGAGGAACACATGGATATGTACGCTCCAAGAGCCCAGAGCAGTCTGACTCCTGGATTAAACATGCACACATGGCGACTTTCTGCGGTTGGTTGCAAACACATCTCACGAATAACACCACTGTTGGAGATCAGCTGTACTTGTTAGCCAAGTCACCATCTTTGACTATATTGACTTTCAAAGTGTACGAGATAAATGGGAATATATTTTACACGATCGCCCAAGATAAAAAGAGCACCAACCAAAACAATGGTGTCTGCTTTGATGCAACAAACAACAATGGGAAAAATGACACATATTATGGTTACATAGAGGTGATATGGGAACTTGACTATGGACATTCTTTTAAGGTCCCTTTGTTTCAGTGCAAATGGGTCAATCTGACAGGAGGTGGGGTAAAGGTAAACCCGTGGTACGGAATGACAACAGTGGATCTCAACAATCATGGCTACACAGACGAACCATTCGTCCTAGCCAATGATGTGGCCCAGGTTTTCTATGTGAAGGACATGTCTATCAAACCGAGAAAAAGAAAAGATAAGCAAGCGAATATATCATATGATGAGCCAAAGCGCCACATAGTTCTTTCAGGGAAAAGAAACATCGTGGGAGTGGAGGACAAGGCAGACATGTCAGAAGATTATAATAAGTTTGATGAAATTCCTCCCTTCACAGTGAACACTGACCCAAGCATCCTATTAAATGATGAAGATTCTCCATGGTTACGGCGCAATCATAAGCAAGGGACATACGCAAAGAAAAAGTTTTATACCCCAAGATCCCACTCTGGGATGTGACCGGCTTCACCGTCATCACTTTCTCTCTAGTGAGTTTCCGGATTTATAGCTGAAAAGTCCCACGTCGGACAAACCGGAAGGAATCTTTGTAAGAGTTAGGGTATATATGTGTTTTGGTGTTCCTAGGGGTTACCCTAACAAAACCAAGCAAAAAGTTTCAGTTTGCTACCCCCTTCTGACGCCGGTACCGAACATAGACGTATAAGACTGGTTTTTCTCCAGCGCGGCTAGGGTTTCGCCGGAGGTGGATTCCGGAGCGTCGGAATCCAGCCAAAAAGCTAGGGCATTTTGGCATTTGAAACATATTTTTGAATAATTATTTATTAACTTATGAATTTACAAAATTAGGAATTATTCCTGTCTTTTTAGTATTTTAATTATACAGAGGAGTTAATCAATGCAATCATGTCCAAACAAAATATGAATGTGTAGGTTATGTTAAGACAAACAATTTGACATCTTATTTGCTCCATTTGGCTTAACAGAACTGAAGATATGAATTTTTGAAGTTTAAAATAATCTCTTGAATTACTGTATTGAATTAATAAGTGCAAAATTAATTATGCAACTTCCTGTCAAAATGATACTAGTTGATAGAAATATTCAAGATGAATCCACAGAAATTTGAATCAACTCATTTGGTTTAGTTTTCAAATTGTTATACATTTTACAAGAATTAATTTTAATCTATAAAATTGAATCTGTCAAATAATTTCTTCAAAATGAAAATTAATTGAAAGACACCTTTAGTCCCGGTTGCAACCACCAGCCAGACTAAAGGTTTTAGCTCCCGCATGGAATTTTGGCCGCCAAAAAGGTTGGCCTTTAGTCCCGGTTCATGGCTGGAGCCGGGACTAAAGGTCGTGGGTATATAATTTCCGAGACTTGGTGTCCCGGTGCAAGCCACCGTCCGGGAGAAGGACAGAACCATGCCGCCAGGCTGCCGGATTTCACCGCCGTTCCGTCGTCATTCTCCGGCGATCCCACCCGAGCCAGACCGCGCACCCTCCGCCTCGAGCTCTCCCCTCTCCCTCCTGCTTGGGCCTCGGCCGCACCTCCTCGCCGTGCCGGCCCGGGCTCCGACCCCTCTGCCGACGCCCACTCGACGGCAGCCCGGCCATTGCCCCGGCCGCCCTGGCCCCGGCCCCTCTGCTGGCCCGGCTCCGGCTGGCCCCTCCTGCTCGCCCGCTACACCCGTGGCCGCGGCGCCATCTCCAGCCGCCCGCTGCACCCGCGGCCACGACACCCCTCTTTCGACCCCGGCCCCGGTGAGCATTCTTCTCTTTTTTTCATCTTTTCAGTTTTTTGCTACTGTTCGTTAGGTGGATGGATACATTATTTTCCATTTTGATTCATAAGACACATTATTTACCATTTTGTAATTCGAGACCCCAAATGAATATCATAGTTAAAGAAGCAATTTGAGATGATATTTTTGTAGCTATTTTTCTCATTGTGTTACATGTCACCAAGAATGAGTTGTGTGCATGAAAGGAGCTATGTGCATACTTTTTGTTTAAATGATCCTCACAACTTAGATCTTGTTAAAATGTGAATGTAGTAAATAATTAATGAAGCTTATTTTTCAATTTGAGATGTTTGATAGATGAATAGATAGATGGATGAAATGGTAGAGAGTAAAAATGTGGAAAAAAAATTAGGTGGACAAATTTTTGTATGTTTTGTGTAGTTTTATGCTTTTTAGATAAATACTCAATGTGATAGAGTGGTTATTTGGATATGGTGAGTGGTTATTTGATCATGATGATCTTGCTAAAAAATTGAAGTGTCAATGTTGAATGTGATGTGATGACCTATGTTTTTTTCGGCGGCGCCTCCCCGTTGTTCTCCGGATGCACATTCTCTCGGCTTTTTGCGACAACGCATCGGTGGTTATGAGGACGATGGGGTTAGAGACATGACTTCCGGGACTTGGTGTCCCTGTGCCAGCCACCGCCCAGGAGAAGGAACAGAACCACGCCGCCAGGCTGTAGGATTTCCAGATTATACACTAGCTGATTATCCTGATATTGTTTCCTCTTTGGCCAATTGGATCCAGATTTTCTTGATGTTGATGTTGTTTTTCAGATTAGTTAAGCTATGGACGATAGCGACAGATGCCATGAAGAGGAGATCTTCGATATCAGACGCTCCTTCCAAAACCAAGAGAATGAACAAGATGACGGCTCACAATTTCTGAACGACCCCGGTGAGGGACTTGAGCAAGAACCAAGAGACGAAGGGCAAACAAACAATGATGGCGAAGAAAATGTTAGATAATTAACATAGTCCGGCGAGGTATATATATTTTAAGCCTCTGGTGATCATTAGATGTATTAATTGATTTGTATATATATATATTAATGAATCTTTCTTCTTTTAGCCCTCTGGATCGAGCCCAATCTCCTCGAAGGGTACGAGGCCGGGCTAGAAGATGGTGAACCGATTGCTCCTGAACAGAATGCCCATAAATTTATAAATCAATGCAGAGCTATTGTTAGGGACAACATCCCGATCACCATTCGAGAATGGAATAAGCCAAAGGTAGATCGAGGAGTTAGTTATGTTGACGAAAGATCGAAAAATTTGCTTTGGGATACGCTCATGTTACATTTCAACCAACCAAAGGGTCTCACAAATGGCAAACGGTTGAAAGTCAAGCAGTTTGCTCTTAAGAAGATGGCCACATAATTCTAGAGCTGGAAGAAAAGATTATACAGCGACTACATCAAGGCAAAAAAGAAGACTCCAGAATTCACTGGAGCACTAGAGAAGATAAAAGATCACTGGGAAGCATTTGTGGAGTACAAGGACTCGGCTGAAGCTCTGGAAATGTCAAGAAAAAATAAGATAAATGCTGAGAAAAAGAAGTATCACCATGTTCTGGGGAGAAGTGGCTAGAAGAGAGCCATGCCTCAGTGGGAAGCAGCTGAGGCCAAGATGCTTGCACAAGGGGTCATTCCAGCTACAACGGATTGGCACCAGAGGTCCAAGCATTGGTTTTATGCGCATGGGGGAAAGTTGGACCCAGCCACAGGGCAGATTATTGTAAAGGCAGATCTTAAAACAGCCTCGGACGCTTTACTTCAAGCAATAGAAGATGCTCGAAAGGGCTTGTTCCAGCCCGAGAGAGATAACGATGAGCTTACACGTTCGCTCAAGAATCCTGAACACGGAGGACGAACACGAGGCAAAGGCGTTGTTTCGTGGGTTGAGGGGGTTTCGGAGTGGAACGACACTTATAGAAGCCGTCAGAGAAAAAAGAAGCAGGATGCAGACCGGCTTAAGAAGGTAGAAACAAAGAACAAGGAGTTAGAACGCATGTTAAAGTGGCAGTAGAAGCAACTGGACACAATTAGCCAGCAAAGGGCATCTCCACGACAGGAGCAAGCAGATCCAGCATTGGATAGTACTGTCCCATCTATGTGGAAAAGCAGCGTGGGTTTCACGGGGGTCCGGGCCGATGATGCACTGCTGGCTCGCTACCCCGTGGATGATATCATAGAGAGGACAAATTGTGAGCTACACCGGAAAATGAAGAACATATCCATGAAGGTGGCCGTCGGCGTTGCTTTACCGAATGCACCTGAAGCAACCATCCATGGCAATCCAATTCCAGCTGGCTATGCTCGTGTCGGGGTGGATGAAGTTCTGCCGGGATATGACTCACTGGAGCTTGACATTCCTGGAGGTAAAGGGGAGTAGACACTGGGAGAAGTCATAAATGGTGTCATTGTATGGAGAAAGGAATTCATCGTGTTTCCAAACTCGGCGCCAAGGCCGCCGACTCCTCCGAGTATCAATACACCTCTAAGTCCACCCCACCTCGAGAGGGAGCCCAGCGTGAGTCCATATCGATATCCGCCACGTCAGCCGACTCCACGCCCTATGTCCCAGCAGGGCCAAAAGTGGAAGACCACTGCTCCGTGCACTAGTCCTATTCGGAAGAAAGCTACAAAGAAGAAAGCCAACGACGAGTCTCCTGCCAAAAAGAAGTTAGCTTACGATATGACTGATGAGGAAACCAAAACGGTCGTGGTTTCCGAAGTGAAGTCCCATTTTGCACCGAAACCGCCCCCGCCGCCAAAGGAGATAATACCTACAAAAACCATAGAGCACTTTGTCGAATTTCTTGAGCGACCCCCGACACATGTGGAGAATAGGCCATCCGACTATGACCGCTCTATTAGGAAGTCATATAAGGAACAAATGCAGCAGTCGAGACGTAGAAGTAGTAATAAAAGTGGGAAAACAGTTCCCCAGCTCGGAGAACAGGCAATGCAATTGATCCCCCCGCTCAAGGTGATTACCGATAAGGTAACCGACGCTGCTAGAAACATTGGCATCAGTGTTGATCAACTCCTAGGCACCGAGGAAGTCCCCGTGGCTGATGTCGCATGGCAATATGCCCCTGGAAAAACTCTGGTCAGACCTGAGTAGGTCCGTCATCTATCAACACAAATGCAAAGATTGCATGAGTGGTACATGAAAGAAGTAAAGAACGGGCGAGTGATGCTCATGGTGAAAGTCAAGGAAGAGCATTACTTCTATGAAAATGAGATATGCATCGAGTTTGACAAAAAAAAATAGTTATACAATCAAGACTCACTCGACAAATCTATCGTCAGATGCTATTGTCTGTCAGTGATTTTTTTCTGTAATTTAAGTCTCTAGCTCAGCTCGTTCATTGCCTGTAATTATCCTCACTATATTCTTTTGTACGCTATTATGCAGAATGAAGATTACCGAATGCAAAAGAGAGAGAATCTATGACATTGGGTTCGTTGACCCATATATCATTAATGAAAATATGATACAAGACCACCCCGAAGACTCAGAGGATAACTTGCTAAGGTTTTTAAAGGCACAAAATTGCAGAACAGAAATACTATTTCCTTACAACTTCAAGTGAGTGTTACTGTCTTGTACTACAAATTCTATTTTGCTTACTTGATGCTAAGTGTATATAGTTGATGAATTATGCATGCCTGCTTATATAAACATGCGCAGGTATGTCAAGCCCCGGCCCCAACCGTGCACTATTCATACACGCAACTGTGCACGATCAAGACCAGAGTCTCACTGGAATGAATCACAACACAACTCTAAACACAAATATAAAGTCATACAACTTCGTATTACAAGCCAGGGGCCTCGAGGGCTCAAATACAAAGCTCGACATAGCACGAGTCAGGGAAAGCAAATAATATTTGAGTACAGACTTAAGTTAAACAAGTTTTGCCTTAAGAAGGCTAGCACAAACATAAACAACGGATCGAAGAGGCAAGGCCTCCTGCCTGGGAACCTCCAAACTACTCCTGGACGTCGGAGAAGTCTACATCGTAGTAAGCTCCATCCTACTGGTAGGGGCCTCCGTCGGGGTAGTAGTAGTCGTCTCCGGCGTACTCCAACTCCTGGGTTCCATCGACTGAACGCAGCAACGTATCGAAGGGGAAAAGGAAAATGCAAAGCAGCGTGAGTACTCATCCAAAGTACTCGCAAGACTTACATCAGAACTATGCTAGATATGCCCCAGTGTCAAAGGAACGGGGCTATATCTTTGGACTAGACTGCAGAAATGCCAGAAGGGGGGGGGTAGAAGACCTAGTCCTATCGAAGACTAGCATCTTTAGCGTCTTGCAGCATAAGACGAGAGTAGACTGGTATCACATATATATAGTCATATTATTGTAGCAATTTTATTAAGTATCAACGCCCAGGGATCCTTCCCCGACTCCCTACGAGGAAGCAATCTCGGAGCCACAATTCATTTTAATTTAATTTACAGTTATAGTTGTAGTAGGTCAAAGTACAACTCCAAGTCGTCCTGTTAACGTGGACACGGCTATTCGAATAGTTTGTTCTTCCCTGCAGGGGTGCACCTCATTTCCAACACGCCTGGTCACCTCCGGCCGGACACACTTTTCTGGGTCATGCCCGGCCTCGGGATACAGCACGTCGTCGCCCCACCTAGACTCAACGAAGAGGCCCGCCTGCCGGTCTAAATCCTAAGCGCGCAGGTTCGTGGGCCCACTTGCCCTTGCGCTCCTGCACGATGCGAGGGCGGCCGAAAGTAGACCTAGTACACTCCAGTCCAAGAGCTGTACGTTCCAGCCCAATTCGGCGCGCGCCGCTCCGATGCTGACGTCCGAAGAGCTTCGGCTGATACAATGACGCTGAGTGCCCATAACTTCCCCACGTGAAGGTTTAGTGCGTTAAAGGTCGTATCGACCAACTCAGATTAAATACTCAACCCATTAGCATTTTATTAGTGCGGGGCAAGCGCGAACCATGAAATGCAGTCCGTCGCCCCGCCAACAACACTCGGGTGCCTTACCGGCGCACCGCACCAATATCTCACTCACACGGGTACCCTTGGGGCCGACCCGTCTTTCACATGTTGCTGTAACTAGGTCATAGTAACTTTGTGTTTATACACCAAGTGGATATCCGATGAATCACCCTCGATGGATCCCACTCGAGGTAGTTGTATGACAAGAGTCGCTATCGAAAAATGGGAAGGAGGAATCAGCCTCGATACCCACAACCGATAGCTACGCTACAGAATTAACACCGGGAGTGCTAAGTGAGGTATCACCCTCGGCACTCAGTAGTAGCTCTGCAGTGCCATACTACAGGGGTGTGAGGTGATGTGTCGGTAACGGCTTGTCAGTCATGACGAATGAGTCTTCTATCTTCAAGTCCTCGGTGTCGACGATGAAAGCAGGGGCAACTGGGACTAAGGGTGTCTCAGGGGTTCACTGATCAACCTATGCTAAGCAGTTGATATGATAACAGGTGTAGTAGCAGTTCATCAAAAACAGGCTATGCATCAGAATAGGAGCTAACTAATACAGTAGCAAAATCTAATGCAAGCATAAGAGGGAGAAGAATAGGCAATATCGGAATGCTCAAGGGGGTTATGCTTGCCTTGCTTCTCTGCGGCAAAAGGCTGGTCGTCGGTGGTGTAGTCGGTCACGGCAGCAGCGTCAGCCTCGGGGTGTACCGGAGAGAGGAGGGGGAAGAAACAATAAATATAAAGCACACAGATGCAACATGATGCATGACATGACAATGCGCAGGGCTAGGGGTGTTTACGGCCTATCTAAGTGCGATAGTTAATTTAGAAATTTATTTGAAACTATTTTAATAATGTCATGCACTATCCACCTATCTGAAACAGGCAAAAAGTTGCATGTTCAGATAGCTAGAGGCAGGCGACAGATGAATGGATCGCATATTTGGATTCGTGGGATTTTTCTGATCAACTTTCATATATAAATTATTTTCATCGGAGTTACGGTTTAAAAGATATGATTTTCTAAAGTTTTATTGATTTTCTGGAATTATTATAATTAATTAAATCCAAAATTATCCAGAATAGTGAATGATGACGTCAGCATGAGGTCGGCATTGCGTCAGCAGTCAACTAGGGGCTGGCCAGGTCAAACCTGACCAGTGGGCCCCACCTGTCATAGACTCAGGCTTATCCCAGAGTTTTAGATTAATTTAAACAGGGTTAATTAGCAGGTGGGTCCACATGTCAGTGACAGATTTAGTTTAGGTTAATTATTTCACTAATCTAAACACCTAATTAACCAACTGACAGTGGTGGCCCACAAGTCAACGGCACAGGGGGAAGGACCCCAAATGTCAGTGGCAGGGCTGCCCAGTCAACGGTCAGCGGCGACCGTTGACCGGTCAACCGAGCCCGCTGGACCCACTGGCAGTGGCACTGGGGGTGGCGCCAGGCCAGACAGGTCAGCGGTAGCCGGTGACTGGCCGCCGACGACCCAAAGTCGCGGCGGCGACGCACTGGCCGCGTCGGAAATCGGCCATGGTGGGCCATTTGGCGCGCGGCTGGTCGGAATCGAACGACGGAAACGACCCGCGTCGATCTGCGGTGGTGGCCGAGGCGGGGGTGGTCGGCAACGTCGCCGGCGACGAGCAGAGGCGGTGGCCGTATGGGAGTATTGGTGGAAACGGCGCTACGAGGCACGGCAAGCAGCGGCAAAGGGCGCATTCGACTCCTACGGCGACGGCGAGCATGACCGCGAGCTCAGGCGAGCTCGACAGCGGCCACAACGATGGCAAGGCCAACGGCAGCGGAGTTCCGTTCGGGCAGCAACGGCACATCAGCTACGGCGAGCTAGCGAGCACGAGGAGGGCAGGGGAGGAAGGAGAGGCTCACAGTGAGGCGTAGCCGTTCAAAGCGGGCTCGGGGAGGGCTTGACGGCGACGCAATCGGCGACAGCGAGCGGCGGATCCAGAGGAGGAAGACCACGGTGTGGGGGCGATGTAGAGGCTCCGGAGCTCATTCCAGGGCATGGGGAGGAAGGGCTCATCGGCGCGAAGCTTCTGGACAGGCTACGGGGGCGAGAGGTGGCCGGTGGCCGTGGCTATCCGCTGGCCATGGTAACGGCAGCGTTCGGGCGAGCTGTGAGCGAGCGAGGGAGAGGGGAAGAGCGAGTGCAGGAGCGTCCAGGGGAGAGAGGAGGGCTGGTCTTATCCATCCACGGCGGCAGCCGCGCAGGCGAGCGAGCGAGACGGGGGGGGCCCGGGCGCGCGCGCGCGCTATGTGTTCGACAGCGCGCCTGCGGGCGCCAGAGGTAGGGGATGGGGGGTCTAGTTGGGCTGGGCTTGGCACTGTAGCTGCCAGGCCAAGTGCACAGGGGCTTTTCTCCTTTTCTTTTCTGTTTTCTTTTTGTACTTTCTGTTTTATTTTATTTTTGGCATATTTCTTTACCACAAAATGTGAGACATGTCCCAAATATTATCTTGCAACATCCCATAAGTCCACAGCAACTTTGGGGATTTTTAGAAACTGTTTGCATTTTCAACTTGATTTTAAATTGCTTTTAAAATGCATTTAGTTTTTGTTTTGGTTGGTGGGGTCCACTCCATGGGTTGGATGATGTTGTTCTCCTCAACAACATTTGTTTTGGAATATTCCACACTCATGCAACATTTTTTTAGTTGTTTGAGGATTTAAATTTATCACATAGAATCACAAGGCATTTAGACGGGGAATTTGAAATGCCATTTGAATTTCAACTTGATCATATCCCACTTAGCAAAATGATTTGGCACTGATCACAGTCATCACTGTGCACCATGACATGGGGGTGTTACAACTCTCCTCTACTGACAAGAATTCTCGTCCCGAGAATTAAGAAGTAGAAGGGAAAAGCTGATCCTCGCGTTCCCAAGTAGCTTCATCTTCTGAATGATTTGACCATTGAACCTTGAGGAACTTGATAGTCTTCTGTCGAGTCTTCCGTTCCGTTTCATCAAGAATGCGGATCGGACGTTCCTTGTAGGAGAGATCGTCTTGCAGATCAAGCATCTCATAATCCACTGCTGATTGCGGATCCTTGAAGCATCGACGCAATTGAGAGACATGGAAGACATCGTGCAGATGAGAGAATTTCGGTGGGAGCTCCAACCTGTAAGCCACATTACCACGCCTTTCAAGAACGGTGAAAGGGCCAATGTATCAAGGAGCTAGCTTGCCCTTGATCCCAAAACGGTGTGTACCTCTCATTGGCGTGACACGAAGATAAGCCTTTTCGCCAGGTTGATAGACCATATCCTTGTGATGACGGTCATACTGACTCTTTTGACGAGACTGAGCCGTCTTAAGATTCTCTCGCACAATTTGAACGTGTTCTTCTGCTTGTGGAATGATGTCCGGACCAATAAGTGCACGTTCCCCAGTTTCTGACCAATTCAGAGGGGTTCGGCACTTACGTCCATACAACATTTCAAAGGAACCATCTTCAAGCTAGCTTGATAGCTATTGTTGTAGGAGAACTCAGCATACGGCAGAGATTCTTCCCATTTCTTTATGAAAGATATAACACAAGCACGAAGCATGTCTTCGAGAATCTGGTTGACTCTTTCAACTTGACCCTGGGATTGAGGGTGAAAAGCGGTGCTAAATGACAAATGAGTTCCCATAGCTTCCTGGAAACTTGCCCAGAATCTTGAAGTGAATAAGCTGCCACGGTCCGAACTGATAATCAGTGGAATACCATGAAGTGAAACAATTCTGGCCATGTAGAGAGTTGCCAGCTGACTAGCAGTGATTGTTTCTTTGACAGGCAGGAAATGTGCAACTTTGGAAAGCCTGTCTATGATGACAAGAATAGCATCATTACCTTTCTGCGACCTGGGTAAACCAGTAATGAAGTCCATTTTGACATGATCCCATTTCCACTCGGGAATAGCAATAGGTTGTAGAGTTCCGGCAGGCTTTTGATGTTCTGCTTTGGTGCGACGGTAAACGTCACATTCAGCAACATAGCGAGCAATGTCTTGCTTCATATTCGGCCACCAGAATCTTTGATGAATGTCCTGGTACATCTTGTGTGGCACCCCGATAGAGGGCCGACGCACACCAGTCCCCAGGATAAGACCTGGCGCACGTCAAAGACATGATTCAGCAATTCCAAGCAAATATGGCTTTATTAACAAAATGGAGTATTACAATATTGCTGCTTGCAACAATATTACATGACTCCAAGGCTGCCTAAAAGGGTAGCAGAGGTCTTGGTTCAGCGGTCACGACATCTCTGGCTGAGCTCCATAACGCACAGGACTGGCTAGGTTACCATCGAGCACGACGGATCTTCTCCTGCAACTGGCCACGTGCAAGGCCAGGTGAGTACTTTGAATGTACTCGCAAGACAACCAAATACATAGCATCCAAACAAACAGATGACAAAGCAAGCCCTATGCTATGCATGAATTACTTCTAACCTGGCATGCAATTTAATAAGGCAGGCCTAGATCAACTAAAGCATATCAAGGATCAGGCATATAATCTAGGGCAGGATCACAGTACTAAGCTATGCATTAACAAATCCTAAGTATGGCAGGGATGCTAACATGGCAATCATGGATCAAGCATGGCATAGCATGAATCAGGCATGCACTCTACATGACATGGCAATGATTACGTTAAGTGCTTAGAGTACTATTGTGCTCATCACCAACTTACTCTCTTCTGGGTAGTTCCACAACCCTCGACATATACATGATCCAACCTGGACTGACTCCAGTCAAATCCAAACCATGTGGTCATACGACCACGCATCATCTAGCCATCTCTTGGCTAACATATCTTATCCCTGACATCATCGGATGTCTACCCAAGATGACATCTTTCATCAATATTATCATTATTACGGTTGACCACCTACTGAGGTCTGTACGGGTCGTCCATTACCATGGACACGGCTATTCAAATAGATTTGAGACTCTGCAAAGGTTGTACACTTTACCCACACCATGGAGTTCCTCCCTCATCTAGTCCCTTGGGACTTGTCCCACAGGATCCTTGGAACTCGTCCCATAGGAGTGGACTAGGACATCTCCAACGAAACCTGCCTGACCCATGACTCTTTCATCGTACCTCCGGCACTTTTCCTCCCCTGGAGGTCAGCCTTGGGTGGCCCCTGTGTCCTCATGACACCTGCCACCGTCGTGGCCACGACGCAAACGGGGTCAAACTGTCCCAAACGGGGACGGGTACCCAAACAACTCAACTGGGCCCACAGGGTTATCGCCGCTTACCTGGCCAAGGTAGCATGCCGCGCCTAACCCTCCCTGTGTGGAGGTAACGGTGAAAGATCACGCAATCAGACCCGGTCAAGGCCGTCCCATACCGGCAAATGTGGTTGCACGAATAAGCCTGAACAGGTGGCTCAAGATCAACCAACTAGGTTGCATTAATTTAATTCCTTGTATCCACAACTGCCGGATGAAACCCAAAAATAATCATAGACAGTAATCTCTTAATCCAACTCCGCATATCCACACCACTTTACCGACAATTATAAGTGACAGCATAACGGGTCATAGTACTGATAATTATGGCAGGCATTCAATCATAATACTAACATGAATATGTCACTAGCAATGTTATTATTACCATGGCAATGTTGAACTAAGGTACTGCAGTTAATGAAGAGTAATACTAGTATCTATACCGATGTTGCCACCGGTGCATGCAAATGCAGACTATCATGCGATACAGATGAACACACAGGTGCAAGCAAAGTCATCACGCAAGTCCGGAGCTCATGTTGGAGGTTGGCTTGCCTGGGGGTCGACAGACACGGCGAAGACAAACGCGATCACCTTGCGGACGAACTCACGGCGACGGTCCTCACACGAAGGGGGCGGATCTAAGGCGACGGCATCAGGGTCAATACCACTGCATGAACACCTCATGAGAATGGTACTGACGGAACGGGCTCGACGAGACGAAAGCGGGGGCGCTGGTTTTACCTGATTCCGAGCTACGGTTGCCGAGATACAGACGTTCGTTTGTTTAGGCAAAACTGTCCACTTCTGCCCTTAACAAACGAACGTTCACAAAATAACTATTTCGACAGCCGGCTGGAAAAACGAAAGCGCCTTCTCCAGAGTACGCCTCTGATAACAGAAAACGTACTTTGGTCAACGCTGAGTGGCTGACGGGCAGGGCCCACGGCATCTCTTCCTCCTGGTCGTCTCCTAGCTCCCGATGGAGGCAGAGGAGGCCTCGGGCCGATGCCTTGGCCGTCGTCCTGCTGCTCCGGTGGGCCGGCCGGCGGGCGGGGGAGCTCCGGTGCTCCACTCCGCGCCGGAGGGTGGCCGCGAGGACGCCCGGGGTGGCCCGTAGCGCCGCCTCCACGAAACAGCCGCGGCAGCGGGAATGCTCCACGCCGGCGAGGCTCCTCCGAAAAAAAAGGGCGGCAGCCTCGAGGGCTTCAGAAGCGGACACCGAGGGGAGTCCGGGGAGCCGAGGAAAGGGAGGGGGAAGGCTCAGGGGCGGAGCTCGACCGCGAGATCACCGGCGGCCGGCTCGGCCATGGGAGGGGCAACAAGCTTCGGGGGCTCGATTGGAGGAGGGGCTGAGTCCTGCCAGTGCTAGGGGCTCGGGGCACGCTATTTATAGCCGCGGGGAACGCTCGGGAAGGAGCTAGGCGGCGGCTGAAGCTTCGAGGACGACCACCGGAGCTTCGGGATGGCGACGACGGCGGCCACAGCTAAAGGATAAGGGGGAGCGAGCTCTGGAGGGTTCACGCACGCGCTGGGGATCACTACGACACCCCTAGACAAGCTAGAACCAGCTGGATGCGCACTCCCGACGAATCCAAGCTACAGAGCACGATTTTGGCTGGCTCCGCGCGTGGTCACCGCGTGGCCACGGCGTTGCCACGCCCTACAAGCGACCAAAACATGTCTAGTGCTATCACCATTAAGCGCTGAGTTGACCTATGCTGGTGGATGACAAGAGGAAGGCCTGAGGAGACCGAACCATGGTCATTTTACAGCTGGCAGCCAAGTGTTTGTGCTGGTCCATGGTCATCACAGTGCTCCTCTTGGCAAGATCCTTGGCATGGGTCAATCTAACACTAAGGTCACTCCCTTGGCCAAATATCAGCTCAAACAACCAAAGCTAAATGCCACTTCCTTTGTAACTTGGCAGTTTGACCAGAAATGCAAAATATGGAGCTGGGGAGAAATAGCTTCATGGACATGGATGAATTTTGGAGGATAGCTATGATTTGGACACAGGAGAGGGCTGGCTAAGTTTCAGCTCAAATTTATCTTCTATGATGGTACTTCCTTCACAGAGATAAAATCTGAACAGAAAATTAAGAAAATCACAGAAAGATATTGGCTTGGAGACATGAGCTTATATTTGGTTTAGGGTAGTAATATATCCATATGCACTTCCCTGCCAAATTTCGGCTCAATAGCACCAAGGAATCCAGCACTTCCTTCACAAGATGGCAAACTGGACAGAAATGAAAACCAGATGGTTCTGAGGAATTGGATAGATGAAAATGGACCAAACTTGGGGAAGATCAATGATTTGGGCATATGGAGACACTACAAAAGTTTCATACCATTTTCATAATCTAAAATGGTACTTCCTTCACAATGCTCCAATATGGACAGGAAATGGAATAATTTGCTGAGACCAATTGGCTAAAGGGATTGAGCTAATTTTTGGAGGACAATGTTATTTTATCACTATACATCACCCTACAAAATATTAGCCCAAGAAGATCAAGGAATCAAACACTCCCTTTGCAAGCTGAAAATCTGAACAGAACTTGCAAATGGAAATGGAGCTCAAAACTTGAACTGAAGAATTGGATATTTGGATGGAAATGGAGAATATATGGATATAAGAAGCTCCACAAATTATTTGGGAATTTTCCTGGATTTAATTCCTCAGAAAGGCAGAGAAAGGAATTAATTCTAGATGACAAATATTGCATATGACCTGGCAATATTTTTGCACATCTAGGGTCCAAGATAGAAGAAGGATCTCTGGAAGTCTTGGGAGGATCAACAAAGTAAGGGAAATGATGGCTCCTTTGAAAACACAAAGGCAGAATTCCGGTTCCAATATTTCGGATCTAGGGTTTGAATGAGATCTGGGGTTGACTGAGAGAGGGTTGACGGGCACAAGAGCATGAGAAAAGCACTGAGAGGTCTGGGACAGACTGGATTCATCTGGTCACTTGCCAAATTCCAGAGGAAAAAATTCGGGAGAGAAAAGCTAGGAAGGAATAACAGCACAAAAATCGATAACCTGATTTTTGGGGTGTTACAAACCTTCCCCCCTTAAAAGAATCTCGTCCTCGAGATTCCTAGGGCTAGCTCAAAACAAAACTACTACGCCTCTTAGAAAAACCTCTGGGCTGGGTTTTAACCCTGCGGTTGAAAACAACCGGGTTAAAAGTACCAAAAACTGGTACACCCAGATCTAGATACGGATATCGCCGAATCTATTCTACACGCACGGGCCGCGGGTAGCCCTAACATTTTTGAGAAAAGTAAAATTTCCTTTTTCCAAAAATGCTCAGGGTACCGCAATGAACAGTGGCCTCACTTGCTGACAGGTGGGCCCAGGGCCCACTGGCAGCTTCTTCTATCTCCCGCCACTGTTCTCTCTCTCTCGCTCTCCCGCTCTTGCGCTGTCCCGAGTGCGGCTAGGCACTGCGCATGCTTAGCTCCTAGGGTGCAAAGCACCCTACAACCTTAGTGCGCGGTGCGCACGGGGCGACGCAGAGAGCACTCCCATCGCGGGCCAGTGCCGGACGGCACTGCTCGCAGATTCGTCTCCTGGACGCCGGTGATCGAGCGGCGCGCGGGGTTCTCCTGGACCTCGCTCACCGTACACCGGACTGGGGCTATAAAAACTACCGCGGGGTCTCCACTCTCTACCTACCTCTCGCATCCTGCCTCACATCTTCTTCCTCTTCTCCTTCTCCTTTTGGTTGCAGGAAAGCGAGGCAAGGCGCCAATGGCGGGCGTGGGCTCGGAGCTACTCACGATCCTCATGGCTGGCATGCTGGCGGCACTGGTTGGCGGCTCGCTGCTGCTGTGCGCCATGATCCTTGATGATCGCCAGGATGCTGCTGCCAGAGAGGCGGCTAAGGGGCAACTACGCCGTCTCAGGCCGGCAGAATAGGCGCAGGCTGGGGCGGAGAGGGCGGCCTGTCAACATCAAACAAGACGGTGACAGAGGCACCACTAGATCTAAGTCTAGTGTGGTGTAGTCAGCGGAGCTCTACCAGTGTGGAGGCCACACTGCTGGTTGCTCCTTGCTGAACAACAACCACAATAGGGGCTAGGGGTCAAATCAGGGTTTCGGCCTTGGTCTAGAAGGGTCGCGTCAGTCTATGTTGCAATAAAATTTCCTAGAATCGCTTTGAAATCGCAACCGGCGTGCAGACTTGCTCAAACGATGCATACGCAATCTATTCTAATATGCAGGCAGATGCAGAATGCACATGATAGCAAAATGCAGGCAGAAGAAAGAAACACAGATTACACTAACGTTTTAATGCCAGTGGATGTATGTACTCCTGGCATACATACACCTACACCAGCTCGCATTTTAATTAGGGACTCCAGAAGAGTCCAATGTTGTCAGGTGTAAGTGCTCTACAGACTAGAATCTTGTTAAGAGTCCACTGTCGGCTCTGTTAATCATTTCTGTTTAACAGAGTGACAAATGAACCAAGCACACAAAGCAAACAGGCATACATAACAGCACAAGCAGTACAGGCAATACAAGCATACAACAACACACAGCATTGCTAGGCAGCTAACCACAACAACTCACTCTGAACTACGGGGTCCTAATACCAGCTGCAGACGAAGAAACAGTCTTTGCCACCCACCTACTCGCGGCGTCTTCAGGCTTCGATCACTGCCGGAGCCACAGATGGGCCTACTTCCGCTGGGGCTCTCCTGGGGGACGGAGACTGAGCCAACTTCCATCTTCATCGTCGGACACCTCAATGGGCTGAGGCTCAACTGCTGGGGCTGCAGCGGGAACTTGACCGAACACATCCCGACGACGAAGTCGCCGGATAGCTCCCTGAATGGAATTTGGGTGGATGATGGCTGTCCGGAATAGGTTTACATACGGCGAGGGTGGTACTGGCTGTGAAGGTGGCACTGGGCTTGGCAACAAAGGATGGGTGGTCTGGGCTGCAATTTCTCGGGCCGCACGGTAGGCTTCCGTAACAACCCGGGTGGTGTCTTGGTCAATGGCTTGGAACTCTCTTAGGATGCCAGAGAGCAGAAGTCCCTGGGCATCAATATACTGGACTAGGCAAGCTGTGGTCGGGTCAACATCTCCCACTATGCTGGAGAACCTGCTAGTTGTGTCCGACGAAGATGGAAAGTAGCGGAACTCTTGCATCTCCGCTATTTGCGGAAACTGACTATGAAGACGCCCGATGACTCCTGCGGCAGCCTGCTGGACAGCCAACGCGGGGGTGGGCATGGGTTTGCCCTGAAAATTCATGGGCTTCCCATCCGCTGTTGGACCTGGGCTGATATACACCCTTGCATAAAATCGGCAAAGGTGGGGGACGGGGTCCGACTGAAACACCAAATACACCGGAGGGGTGCTATAGCCAAGGGCACGAGTGAGCACACTTGAAAGGATGGACGAAAAGCCGGGATGACCATTAGCCAGGGTCCGGCTATGGAAAATGGGGGCTATGGGGGCCTTGGAAGAACTGGCCATGGCTACTGGCTTGGGGAAAATACTAGCCTGGGTTCTCTTACTGGGTCTGGCTTACTGGATGGGGAGGGCTACGGCTCTCAAATGGGAGGGGCTTAAATAGGCAGTCGGCTGGAACACACCAGCATGGCGTGGATCCTTCTCGTGCCGGGTAGTAGATACACCGGTACGGCCGACAACCAAGTGGGGTCACGGTCTAATCCTGAATAGCTGGGCGGGCGGACAGCTGGGAAGGGTCACGTCCATTCCGACTGCGCCGACTGTTGATCCACAGTGGCCATGTCGGTTGCCAGAGACGGGTCAAATCTATCAGGCTCACTACCGGTTAAACCTAGGGGCTAGGGTAACCTATAGCCAGCCTGGCTCTGATACCAAGTCTTGTGGCACCACAATAGAGGGCCGACGCACACCAGTCCCCAGGATAAGACCTGGCGCACGTCAAAGACATGATTCAGCAATTCCAAGCAAATATGGCTTTATTAACAAAATGGAGTATTACAATATTGCTGCTTGCAACAATATTACATGACTCCAAGGCTGCCTAAAAGGGTAGCAGAGGTCTTGGTTCAGCGGTCACGACATCTCTGGTTGAGCTCCATAACGCACAGGACTGGCTAGGTTACCATCGAGCACGACGGATCTTCTCCTGCAACTGGCCACGTGCAAGGCCAGGTGAGTACTTTGAATGTACTCGCAAGACAACCAAATACATAGCATCCAAACAAACAGATGGCAAAGCAAGCCCTATGCTATGCATGAATTACTTCTAACCTGGCATGCAATTTAATAAGGCAGGCCTAGATCAACTAAAGCATATCAAGGATCAGGCATATAATCTAGGGCAGGATCACAGTACTAAGCTATGCATCAATAAATCCTAAGTATGGCAGGGATGCTAACAAGGCAATCATGGATCAAGCATGGCATAGCATGAATCAGGCATGCACTCTACATTACATGGCAATGATTACTTTAAGTGCTTAGAGTACTACTGTGCTCATCACCAACTTACTCTCTTCTGGGTAGTTCCACAACCCTCGACATATACATGATCCAACCTGGACTGACTCCAGTCAAATCCAAACCATGTGGTCATACGACCACGCATCATCTAGCCATCTCTTGGCTAACATATCTTATCCCTGACATCATCGGATGTCTACCCAAGATGACATCTTTCATCAATATTATCATTATTACGGTTGACCACCTACTGAGGTCTGTACGGGTCGTCCATTACCGTGGACACGGCTATTCGAATAGATTTGACACTCTGCAGAGGTTGTACACTTTACCCACACCATGGAGTTCCTCCCTCATCCAGTCCCTTGGGACTTGTCCCACAGGATCCTTGGAACTCGTCCCATAGGAGTGGACTAGGACATCTCCAACGAAACCTGCCTGACCCATGACTCTTTCATCGTACCTCCGGCACTTTTCCTCCCCTGGAGGTTAGCCTTGGGTGGCCCCTGTGTCCTCATGACACCTGCCACCGTCGTGGCCACGACCCAAACGGGGTCAAATTGTCCCAAACGGGGACGGGTACCCAAACAACTCAACTGGGCCCACAGGGTTATCGCCGCTTACCTGGCCAAGGTAGCATGCCGCGCCTAACCCACCCTGTGTGGAGGTAACGGTGAAAGATCACGCAATCAGACCCGGTCAAGGCCGTCCCATACCGGCAAATGTGGTTGCACGAATAAGCCCAAACAGGTGGCTCAAGATCAACCAACTAGGTTGCATTAATTTAATTCCTTGTATCCACAACTGCCGGATGAAACCCAAAAATAATCATAGACAGTAATCTCTTAATCCAACTCAGCATATCCACACCACTTTACCGACAATTATAAGTGACAGCATAACGGGTCATAGTACTGATAATTATGGCAGGCATTCAATCATAATACTAACATGAATATGTCACTAGCAATGTTATTATTAGCATGGCAATGTTGAACTAAGGTACTGCAGTTAATGAAGAGTAATACTAGTATCTATACCGATGTTGCCACCGGTGCATGCAAATGCAGACTAGCATGCGATACAGATGAACACACAGGTGCAAGCAAAGTCATCACGCAAGTCCGGAGCTCATGTAGGAGGTTGGCTTGCCTGGGGGTCGACAGACACGGCGAAGACAAACGCGATCACCTTGCGGACGAACTCACGGCGACGGTCCTCACACGAAGGGGGCGGATCTAAGGCGACGGCAACAGGGTCAATACCACTGCATGAACACCTCATGAGAATGGTACAGACAGAACGGGCTCGACGAGACGAAAGCGGGGGCGCTGGTTTTACCTGATTCCGATCTACGGTTGCCGAGATACGGACGTTCGTTTGTTTAGGCAAAACTGTCCACTTCTGCCCTTAACAAACGAACGTTCACAAAATAACTATTTCGACAGCCGGCTGGAAAAACGAAAGCGCCTTCTCCAGAGTACGCCTCTGATAACAGAAAACGTACTTTGGACAATACGCTTTCATTTAAAATTGGCTGGGTCAACGCTGAGGGGCTGACGGGCAGGGCCCACGGTATCTCTTCCTCCTGGTCGTTTCCTAGCTCCCGATGGAGGCAGAGGAGGCCTCGGGCCGATGCCTTGGCCATCGTCCTGCTGCTCCGGTGGGACGGCCGGTGGGCGGGGGAGCTCCGGTGCTCCACTCCGCGCCGGAGGGTCGCCGCGAGGACGCCCGGGGTGGCCCGTAGCGCCGCCTCCACGAAACAGCCGCGGCGGCCGGAATGCTCCACGCCGGCGAGGCTCCTCCGAAAAAAAAGGGCGGCAGCCTCGAGGGCTTCAGAAGCGGACACCGAGGGGAGTCCGGGGAGCCGAGGAGAGGGAGGGGGAAGGCTCAGGGGCGGAGCTCGACCGCGAGATCACCGGCGGCCGGCTCGGCCATGGGAGGGGCAACGAGCTTCGGGGGCTCGATTGGAGGAGGGGCTGGGTCCTGCCGGTCCTAGGGGCTCGGGGCACACTATTTATAGCCGCGGGGAACGCTCGGGAAGGAGCTAGGCGGCGGCCGAAGCTTCGAGGACGACCACCGGAGCTTCGGGATGGCAACGACGGCGGCCACAGCTAATGGATAAGGGGGAGCGAGCTCTGGAGGGTTCACGCACGCGCTGGGGATCACTACGACACCCCTAGACAAGCTAGAACCAGCTGGACGCGCACACTCGACGAATCCAAGCTACAGAGCACGATTTTGGCTGGCTCCGCGCGTGGTCACCGCGTGGCCACGGCGTTGCCACGCCCTACAAGCGACCAAAACATGTCTAGTGCTATCACCATTAAGCGCTGAGTTGACCTATGCTGATGGATGACAAGAGGAAGGCCTGAGGTGACCGAACCATGGTCATTTTACAGCTGGCAGCCAAGTGTTTGTGCTGGTCCATGGTCATCACAGTGCTCCTCTTGGCAAGATCCTTGGCATGGGTCAATCTAACACTAAGGTCACTCCCTTGGCCAAATATCAGCTCAAACAAGCAAAGCTAAATGCCACTTCCTTTGTAACTTGGCAGTTTGACCAGAAATGCAAAATATGGAGCTGGGGAGAAATAGCTTCATGGACATGGATGAATTTTGGAGGATAGCTATGATTTGGACACAGGAGAGGGCTGGCTAAGTTTCAGCTCAAATTTATCTTCTATGATGGTACTGTTGGAAATATGCCCTAGAGGCAATAATAAATTGGTTATTATTATATTTCCTTGTTCATGATAATCGTTTATTATCCATGCTATAATTGTATTGATTGGAAACTCAAATACATGTGTGGGTACATAGACAACACTGTGTCCCTAGTAAGCCTCTAGTTGACTAGCTTGTTGATCAAAGATGGTTAAGGTTTCCTAGCCATGGACATAAGATGTCATTTGATAACGGGATCACATCATTAGGAGAATGATGTGATGGACAAGACCCAAACTGTAAACGTAGCATTTGATCGTGTCAGTTTATTGCTATTGTTTTCTGCATGTCAAATATCTGTTCCTTTGACCATGAGATCATGCAACTCACTGACACCGGAGGAATACCTTGTGTGTATCAAACGTCGCAACGTAACTGGGTGACTATAAAGGTGCTCTACAGGTATCTCAGAGGGTGTCTGTTGGGTTGGCATGGATCAAGACTGGGATTTGTTACTCCGTATGACGGAGAGGTATCTCAGGGCCCACTCGGTAATACAACATCACAATGAGCCTTGCAAGCAATGTGACTAAAGTGTTAGCCACGAGATCTTGTATTACGGAACGAGTAAAGAGACTTGCCGGTAACGAGATTGAACTAGGTATAGTGATACCAACGATCGAATCTCGGGCAAGTAACATACCGAAGAACAAAGGGAACAGCATACGGGATTAACTGAATCCTTGACATAGAGGTTCGACCGATAAAGATCTTCGTAGAATATGTAGGAGCCAATATGGGCATCCAGGTCCCGCTATTGGTTATTGATCGTGGAGGTGTCTCGGTCATGTCTACATAGTTCTCGAACCCGCAGGGTCTACACACTTAACGTTTGGTGACGATCAGTATAATTGAGTTATTATGTTGGTGACCGAAAGTTGTTCGGAGTCCCGGATAAGATCCCGGACATGACGAGGATCTCCGGAATAGTCCGGAGGTAAAGATTGATATATGTGATAATAGTGTTTTGATCTCCGGAAGAGTTCCGAAGTTCACCGGAAGAGGTTCCGGATGTTTACCGAAGTGTTCGGGTGCAGCAACACTTTATATGAGCCAAAGGGATAAAGCCCACAAGGTATTGGAAAGTGCAAAAGTAGTTTTGCTGCCGCGTAAGCGGTACTACCGCTTGGTGAAGCGGTACTACCGCCCGAGCGGTACTACCGCTTGTGTGAAGCGGTACTACCGCCCAAGCGGTACTACCGCTTGTGTGAAGCGGTACTACCGCTTGTGCGCGACTGTGCACGGTTCGGCAGGGATCCGAGTTGGACTCTTTCCCTGCGGGCCAAACCGACCTTGTGCGGGCAAAACCGACCCGGAGGAGGCTTTTACTCCAAGTTTAGACCCCAAGGCTCAACATATAAATAGAGGGGCAGGGCTAGCACACGGGACACATCAGGATTTCCCAAGCCGTGTGCCGGCAACCCTAGCCCTCTAGTTCCTCCGTCATAATCTCCGTAGTGCTTGGCGAAGCCCTGCAGAGATCGTTCCTCACCATCATCACCACGCCGTCGTGCTGCTGGAACTCAACCACTACTTCATCATCGCTCGCTGGATCGAGGAGGTGAAGGCGTCATCAAGCCGTACGTGTGTTGAACGTGGAGGTGCCGTCCGTTCGGCACTAGATCGGAAGGATCGTGATTGGATCGCGGGACGCTCGGCGATTTGGATCGCGAAGACGTTCGACTACATCAACCGCGTTTATTAACGCTTCCGCTTAGCGATCTACAAGGGTATGTAGATTCACTCTCCCTCTCGTAGATGCTCATCACCATGGATAGATCTTATGTGTGCGTAGGAAAAATTTTGTTTCCCATGCAACGTTCCCCAACAGTGGCATCATGAGCTAGGTCTATGCGTAGATGAGATCTCGAGTAGAACACAAACGAGTTGTGGGCGTGGGTGTATACATATTGCTTGCCGTTACTAGTTGATATTTGATTCGGCGGTACTGTGAGATGAAGCGGCCCGGACCGACATTACGCGTACACTTACGCGAGACAGGTTCCTTCAACTAACATGTAACTTCATTGCATAAAGATGGCTAGCGGGTGTCTGTCTCTCTCACTTTAGTTGAATCGATTTCAATGAAGAGGGTTCTTTTAGAAGATCAAAAAGCAATCACTACACCACGTTGTGGTTTTGCGTAGGTAAGAACGGTTCTTGCAAACCCGTAGCAGCCACGTAAAATTTGCAACAACAATTAGAGGACGTCTAACTTGTTTTTGCAGGGTATGATGTGATATGATATGGCCAATTACATGATGAGATATATGTGATGTATGAGATGATCATGTTTTGTATAGAATATCACGACTTGCATGTCGATGAGTACGGCAACTGGCAGGAGCCATAGAGTTGTCTTTAATAATTGTATGACCTGCGTGTCAATCATTAAGCGCTATGTAATGCTTTACTTTATCGCTAAACGTTAGCTATAGTCGTGGAAGCAACAGTCAGCGCGACAACCTTATGGCGACACGTTGATGGAGATCAAGATGATGGAGATCATGGTGTCATGCCGGTGACGATGGAGATCATGCCGGTGCTTTGGAGATGGAGATCAAAAGCACAAGTTCATGGCCATATCATGTCACTTATGATTTGCATGTGATGTTAATCCTTTTATGCATCTTATTTTGCTTAGGACGACGGTAGCATTATAAGGTGATCCCTCACTTAAATTTCAAGATAAATTGTGTTCTCCCCAAGTGTGCACCGTTGCGAAAGTTCGTCGTTTCGAGACACGCCGTGATGATCGGGTGTGATAGACTCTACGTTCGCATACAGCGGGTGCAAGCCATGTTGCACGTGCGGAACACTCGGGTTAAACTTGACGAGCCTAGCATGTACAGACATGGCCTCGGAACACAAGAGACCGAAAGGTCGAACATGAGTCATATAGTAGATATGATCAACATGAAGATGTTCACCATAGAAACCACCTCAACTCACGTGATGATCGGACTTGAGTTGGTGGATTTGGATCATGTTACACTCGAATGATCGGAGGGATGTCAATTTGAGTGGGAGTTTTTAAGTAATATGATTAACTAAACTCATTATCTAAGAACAATAGTCTAAGTTGTCTTTGCTATATTTATGTTGTAGATCATGGCTCGCGCAGTAGCACCCCTGAATTTTAATGCGTTCCTAGAGAAAGCTAAGTTGAAAGATGATGGAAGTAACTTTGTGGACTGGGCCCGTAATCTAAGGATTATCCTTACGGCTTCCCAGAAGGCTTATGTCCTTGATGCACCGCTTGGTGATCCACCCGCTCCAGTTGAGTCTCTAGACGTTGTGAACGCCTGGCAGGCTCGTTCTGATGATTACTCAATAGTTCAATGTGCAATGTTGTATGGCTTAGAACCGGGACTTCAAAGACGTTTTGAACGTCATGGAGCATATGAGATGTTCCAGGAGTTGAAGTTTATCTTTCAGAAGAATGCCCGGATCGAGAGATATGAGATCTCCGATAAGTTCTATGCTTGCAAGATGGAGGAGAACGGGTCTATCAGTGATCACGTGCTCAGAATGTCTGGGTACTCCACCCGTCTGGCTGAGTTAGGGATGCCCCTTCCGCCAGAGGCTATCACTGACAGAGTTCTTCAATCATTGCCACCTAGCTACAAGAGCTTCGTGTTGAACTATAACATGCACGGGATGAACAAGTCAGTCGCCGAGCTGTTTGCGATGCTGAAAGCCGCTGAGTCTGAAATTCAGAAGGAGCATCAAGTGTTGATGGTCAATAAAACCACTAGTTTCAAGAAAAATGGCAAGGGTAAGAAGGGTAACTCCAAGCAGAGTGGCAAAGCAGTTGCTCCTCTCGTGAAGAAACCCAAGGCTGGACCCAAACCAGAAACTGTGTGTTTTCATTGCAAGGGAACTGGACACTGGAAGCGGAATTGCCCCAAGTATTTGGCTGACAAGAAGGCGGCCAACAACAAACAAGGTATATATGATATACATGTTATTGATGTGTACCTTACCAACTCTCGTTGTAGTGCCTGGGTATTTGATACCGGTGCGGTTGCTCATATTTGCAACTCAAAACAGGAACTGCGGAATAGACGGAGGCTGGCAAAGGACGAAGTGACGATGCGCGTGGGAAATGGTTCCAAGGTTGATGTGATCGCCGTCGGCACGCTCGCTCTTCAATTACCGTCGGGATTAGTGATGAACCTAAATAAGTGTTATTTGGTGCCTGCGTTAAGCATGAACATTATATCTGGATCTTGTTTATTGCGAGACGGTTACTCATTTAAATCAGAGAATAATGGTTGTTCTATTTATATGAGTAATATCTTTTATGGTCATGCACCCGATGTGAGGGGTTTATTCTTATTGAATCTCGATAGTAATGATACACATGTTCATAACATTGATGCCAAAAGATGTAGAATTGATAATGATAATACCACTTTCTTGTGGCACTGCTGTTTAGGTCATATTGGCGTAAAACGCATGAGGAAGCTCCATGCTGATGGACTTTTGGAGTCACTTGATTTTGAATCACTTGACACATGTGAGCCATGCCTCATGGGCAAGATGACTAAAACGCCGTTCTCTGGAATAATGGAACGGGCAAGTGACTTATTGGAAATCATACATACTGATGTGTGCGGTCCGATGAGTATTGAGGCGCGCGGTGGTTATCGTTACTTTCTCACCTTCACTGATGACTTAAGTAGATATGGGTATATTTACTTAATGAAACACAAGTCTGAAACATTTGAAAAGTTCAAACAATTTCAGAGTGAAGTTGAGAATCATCGTAACAAGAAGATTAAATTCCTACGATCTGATCGAGGAGGAGAATATCTGAGTTATGAGTTTGGCAGTCACTTAAGACAGTGTGGAATTGTTTCACAATTAACACCGCCTGGAACACCACAGCGTAATGGTGTGTCCGAACGTCGTAATCGAACCTTATTGGATATGGTGCGATCTATGATGTCTCTTGCCGATTTGCCACTATCGTTTTGGGGTTATGCATTAGAGACAGCTGCATTCACTTTAAATAGGGCACCATCGAAATCCGTTGAGACAACGCCATATGAACTTTGGTTTGACAAGAAGCCAAAGCTGTCGTTTCTTAAAGTTTGGGGATGTGATGCTTATGTCAAAAAGCTTCAGCCTGAAAAGCTGGAACCCAAAGCGGAGAAATGCGTCTTCATAGGATACCCAAAAGAGACAGTTGGGTATACCTTCTATCTCAGATCCGAAGGCAAAGTGTTTGTTGCTAAAAACGGAACATTTCTTGAGAAAGAGTTTCTCTCGAAAGAATTGAGTGGGAGGAAGATAGAACTTGATGAGGTTGTTGAACCTTTACTTCAACCTGAGAGTAGCGCAGCGCAGAAAGTTGTTTCTGTGAAGCCTACATTAGCTGAAGAGGAAGTTAATGATGATGATCATGAAGCTTTGGATCAAGTTGCTATCGAACCTCGTAGGTCGACAAGGACGCGTACTACTCCTGAGTGGTACGGCAACCCTGTCTTAAAAAATCGTGTTGTTAGACAACGATGAACCTACGAGCTATGGAGAAGCGATGATGGGCCCGGATTCCGAGAAGTGGTTAGAGGCCATGAAATCCGAGATGGGATCCATGTATGAAAACAAAGTATGGACTTTGGAAGTATTACCTGAAGGGCGTAAGGCCATTCAGAACAAATGGATCTTTAAGAGGAAGACGGACGCGGACGGTAATGTCACCGTCTATAAAGCTCGACTTGTGGCAAAGGGTTTTTCACAAGTTCAAGGAGTTGACTACGATGAGACCTTCTCACCCGTAGCGATGCTTAAGTCCGTCAGAATCATGTTAGCAATAGCTGCCTTTTTCGATTATGAAATTTGGCAGATGGATGTCAAAACAGCGTTCCTTAACGGTTACCTTAAGGAAGAGTTGTATATGATGCAACCAGAAGGTTTAGTCGATCCAGAGAATGCTGACAAAGTTTGCAAACTCCAGCGATCCATTTATGGACTGGTGCAAGCATCTCGGAGTTGGAATCTTCGTTTTGATGAGGTGATCAAAGCGTTCGAGTTTATACAAGTTTACGGAGAAGCTTGTATTTACAAGAAAGTGAGTGGGAGCTCTATAGCGTTTCTAATATTATATGTGGATGACATATTGCTGATTGGAAACAATATAGAAATGCTGGAAAGCGTAAAGGAATATTTGAACAAGAGTTTTTCAATGAAGGACCTAGGAGAAGCTGCTTTCATATTAGGCATCAAGATCTATAGAGATAGATCGAGACGCTTAATAGGACTTTCACAAAGCACATACCTTGATAAG
Organism: Elymus sibiricus; assembly: GCA_039707655.1. Taxonomy (NCBI): domain Eukaryota; kingdom Viridiplantae; phylum Streptophyta; class Magnoliopsida; order Poales; family Poaceae; genus Elymus; species Elymus sibiricus. The sequence goes on along the minus strand of CM077665.1, from coordinate 565,097,372 downwards.
ATTTTGAAGAAGTTCAAAATGGATCAGTCCAAGAAGGGGTTCTTGCCTGTTTTGCAAGGTGTGAAGTTGAGTAAGACTCAATGCCCAGTGACTGCAGAAGATAGAGAAAAGATGAGTGTCATCCCCTATGCTTCAGCCATAGGCTCTATCATGTATGCAATGCTGTGCACAAGACCCGATGTCAGCCTTGCCATAAGTATGGTCGGAAGGTTTCAAGGTGATCCAGGAATGGAACACTGGACGGCGGTCAAGAATATCCTGAAGTACCTGAAAAGGACTAAGGACATGTTTCTCGTTTATGGAGGTGATCAAGAGCTCGTCGTAAAGGGTTACGTCGATGCAAGCTTTGACACTGATCCGGATGACTCTAAGTCGCAAACCGGATACGTATTTATTCTTAATGGGGGTGCGGTTAGCTGGTGCAGTTCCAAGCAAAGCGTGGTAGCTGATTCTACATGCGAAGCGGAGTACATCGCTGCCTCGGAGGCGGCGAAGGAAGGTGTCTGGATGAAGGAGTTCATGACAGATCTTGGAGTAGTGCCTAGTGCACTTGACCCAATGACTCTGTTTTGTGATAATACTGGTGCCATTGCTCTAGCCAAGGAACCAAGATTTCACAAGAGGACCAGACACATAAAGCGACGTTTCAATTCCATCCGCGATTACATCAAGGAGGACGACATAAATATTTGCAAAGTACACACGGATCTAAATGTTGCAGATCCGTTGACTAAACCTCTTCCAAGGGCTAAACATGAACAACACCAGAACTGCATGGGTGTTCGATTCATTACAATGTAAATCACATAGTGATGTGAACTAGATTATTGACTCTAGTGCAAGTGGGAGACTGTTGGAAATATGCCCTAGAGGCAATAATAAATTGGTTATTATTATATTTCCTTGTTCATGATAATCGTTTATTATCCATGCTATAATTGTATTGATTGGAAACTCAAATACATGTGTGGGTACATAGACAACACTGTGTCCCTAGTAAGCCTCTAGTTGACTAGCTTGTTGATCAAAGATGGTTAAGGTTTCCTAGCCATGGACATGAGATGTCATTTGATAACGGGATCACATCATTAGGAGAATGATGTGATGGACAAGACCCAAACTGTAAACGTAGCATTTGATCGTGTCAGTTTATTGCTATTGTTTTCTGCATGTCAAATATCTGTTCCTTTGACCATGAGATCATGCAACTCACTGACACCGGAGGAATACCTTGTGTGTATCAAACGTCGCAACGTAACTGGGTGACTATAAAGGTGCTCTACAGGTATCTCCGAGGGTGTCTGTTGGGTTGGCATGGATCAAGACTGGGATTTGTTACTCCGTATGACGGAGAGGTATCTCAGGGCCCACTCGGTAATACAACATCACAATGAGCCTTGCAAGCAATGTGACTAAAGTGTTAGCCACGAGATCTTGTATTACGGAACGAGTAAAGAGACTTGCCGGTAACGAGATTGAACTAGGTATAGTGATACCAACGATCGAATCTCGGGCAAGTAACATACCGAAGAACAAAGGGAACAGCATACGGGATTAACTGAATCCTTGACATAGAGGTTCGACCGATAAAGATCTTCGTAGAATATGTAGGAGCCAATATGGGCATCCAGGTCCCGCTATTGGTTATTGATCGTGGAGGTGTCTCGGTCATGTCTACATAGTTCTCGAACCCGCAGGGTCTACACACTTAACGTTTGGTGACGATTAGTATAATTGAGTTATTATGTTGGTGACCGAAAGTTGTTCGGAGTCCCGGATAAGATCCCGGACATGACGAGGATCTCCGGAATAGTCCGGAGGTAAAGATTGATATATGTGATAATAGTGTTTTGATCTCCGGAAGAGTTCCGAAGTTCACCGGAAGAGGTTCCGGATGTTTACCGAAGTGTTCGGGTGCAGCAACACTTTATATGAGCCAAAGGGATAAAGCCCACAAGGTATTGGAAAGTGCAAAAGTAGTTTTGCTGCCGCGTAAGCGGTACTACCGCTTGGTGAAGCGGTACTACCGCCCGAGCGGTACTACCGCTTGTGTGAAGCGGTACTACCGCCCAAGCGGTACTACCGCTTGTGTGAAGCGGTACTACCGCTTGTGCGCGACTGTGCACGGTTCGGCAGGGATCCGAGTTGGACTCTTTCCCTGCGGGCCAAACCGACCTTGTGCGGGCAAAACCGACCCGGAGGAGGCTTTTACTCCAAGTTTAGACCCCAAGGCTCAACATATAAATAGAGGGGCAGGGCTAGCACACGGGACACATCAGGATTTCCCAAGCCGTGTGCCGGCAACCCTAGCCCTCTAGTTCCTCCGTCATAATCTCCGTAGTGCTTGGCGAAGCCCTGCAGAGATCGTTCCTCACCATCATCACCACGCCGTCGTGCTGCTGGAACTCAACCACTACTTCATCATCGCTCGCTGGATCGAGGAGGTGAAGGCGTCATCAAGCCGTACGTGTGTTGAACGCGGAGGTGCCGTCCGTTCGGCACTAGATCGGAAGGATCGTGATTGGATCGCGGGACGCTCGGCGATTTGGATCGCGAAGACGTTCGACTACATCAACCGCGTTTATTAACGCTTCCGCTTAGCGATCTACAAGGGTATGTAGATTCACTCTCCCTCTCGTAGATGCTCATCACCATGGATAGATCTTATGTGTGCGTAGGAAAATTTTTGTTTCCCATGCAACGTTCCCCAACAGGTACTTCCTTCACAGAGATAAAATCTGAATAGAAACTTAAGAAAATCACAGAAAGATATTGGCTTGGGGACATGAGCTTATTTTTGGTTTAGGGTAGTCATATATCCATGTGCACTTCCCTGCCAAATTTCAGCTCAATAGCACCAAGGAATCCAGCACTTCCTTCACAAGATGGCAAACTGGACAGAAATGAAAACCAGATGGTTCTGAGGAATTGGATAGATGAAAATGGACCAAACTTGGGGAAGATCAATGATTTGGGCATATGGAGACACTACAAAAGTTTCATACCATTTGCATAATCTAAAATGGTACTTCCTTCACAATGCTCCAATATGGACAGGAAATGGAATAATTTGCTGAGACCAATTGGCTAAAGGGATTGAGCTAATTTTTGGAGGACAATGTTATTTTATCACTATGCATCACCCTGCAAAATATTAGCCCCAGAAGATTAAGGAATCAAACACTCCCTTTGCAAGCTGAAAATCTGAACAGAATTTGCAAATGGAAATGGAGCTCAAAACTTGAACTGGAGAATTGGATATTTGGATGGAAATGGAGAATATATGGATATAAGAAGCTCCACAAATTATTTGGGAATTTTCCTGGATTTAAATCCTCAGAAAGGCAGAGAAAGGAATTAATTCTAGATGACAAATATTGCATATGACCTGGCAATATTTTTGCACATCTAGGGTCCAAGATAGAAGAAGGATCTCTGGAAGTCTTGGGAGGATCAACAAAGCAAGGGAAATGATGGCTCCTTTGAAAACACAAAGGCAGAATTCCCGGTTCCAATATTTCGGAACTAGGGTTTGAATGAGATCTGGGGTTGACTGACAGAGGGTTGACGGGCACAAGAGCATGAGAAAAGCACCGAGAGGTCTAGGACAGACTGGATTCATCTGGTCACTTGCCAAATTCCAGAGGAAAAAATTCGGGAGAGAAAAGCTAGGAAGGAATAACAGCACAAAAATCGATAACCCGATTTTTGGGGTGTTACATCTTGGTACTACCCGGATGAATAGACAAAGGTGTATCATGGGCTTCCTTCAGTATTTTACCAGTAATATTCAGGTTCTCCTTCTTAGTGGGAACGAACAAGCGACCCTTGAAGTACACGGCTTCATCATCAGCAACGGTGAAGTCTAAGGGTTTACCTTCCGCCAGGTATCGTTTAATCTTTTCAACTTCACTGCAATAGTGTTGCATAGTTTTGATACTGCCCTCGAGATCTGCCACAGCAACCAAGTTGCTCAGAGAACCCTGGCTAACAACACGAAGGTGCATCTTGCGGGCCTCCGGTGGCGGGGGAACAAGATAACCCTGAGGAACAATATGGAGGTTCAGTTTGCGGTATTCTTCTTGCAACAGAGGGTGAACCTTATGAACCTGGAGGTAGTTGCAATAGGATTTGCGGCTCAAAACATCAGCCATCACATTATCCTTGCCTGGGGTATAAGAAATACCCACATCATAATCTGCTACGCGCTCCATCCATCTCTGTTGACAGAGGTTCAGTTCTGGCTGAGTAAACAAGTACTTCAAGCTTTGGTGGTCGGTATAGATCTCGCAACGATTACCGAGAATGTAATGTCACCAATTCAATAGAGCATAGACCACTGTAGCTAACTCGAGATCATGAACTGGATAGTTCTCTTCATGAGGACGTAATTGTCTTGAGGCATAAGCAACTACTCTGCGCACTTGCATTAGGACACAGCCTAATCCTTGACGAGAAGCGTCACAATAAATGACAAAGTCCTTGCGAGAATCTGGTGGAGCATGCACTGGTGCTGAGGTAAGCTTGTCCTTGAGAGTCTGGAAACTTTCCTGACATTTGTTTGTCCATTCGAACTTAACACCTTTGTGAAGCAGATCGGTCAGGGGCTTTGCAATCTTGGAGAAGTTCTCGACAAGGCGACGGCAATAGCTGGCAAGCCCGAGAAAACTTCTGACTTGCTTAACATTCTTTGGGGGAGTCCAGTCAAGAATAGCTTGAACTTGTTCAGGGTTGACGGCAATACCATCCTTGGAGATCACATGACCAAGGTAAGTCACTTCATTTAGCCAGAACTCACACTTAGAGAATTTGGCATACAGTTGATATTCTCGAAGCCTTTCAAGCACAAGACGAAGATGTTCGGCATGCTTTTCTTCATTCTTGGAATATATCAGAATGTCATCCAGATATACCACGACAAACTTGTCAAGATAATCCATGAAGATATAATTCATCAACCGAGAGAAGGTTGCTGGGGCATATGTTAAGCCGAAAGACATGACGGTGTACTCGTATGAACCATAGCGAGTAACAAATGCTGTTTTTGGAATATCTTCTTCTCGAACACGGATCTGATGATAACCCAACCTCAAGTCGAGTTTAGAGAACAGTAACGATCCAGCAAGCTGATCATACAGATCATTGATCCGGGGAAGCGGATATTTGTTCTGAATTGTTGCTTGGTTGATTGGTAGGTAATCTTGAACTAATCGGTTAGTACCATCCTTCTTCTTAACAAAAAGAGAAGGTGCTCCCCAAGCTGATGAGCTAGGACGAATAAAACCTTTGCAAAGCGACTTGACAATTTCTTCTTTAAGTTCAAGAAGTTCATGAGGTGGCATTTTATAAGGCCGCTTAGCAATAGGGGTGGTGCCTGGCTTCAAGTCGATGACGAACTCGACGGCTCTAGCAGGGGGAATGCCTGGAAGCTCTACTGGAAATACATCTTGGAAGTCTCGAACCACTTGAATGCTCTCAATCCCCTCAAGAGGTGATGCATTCAGTGCGTTCATCGCATGAATATGGGCCTCGGCATCTTGAACGAGGTGGACGGAATGAACCACTATCTCATTGGAAGGGTGCAGAAGATGTACGGTCTTAGTGGCACATACGACCGAAGCAGTATGTGCTGTCAACCAATCCATTCCGAGAATGAGATCGATATTGGAAGACTTCAGTATAATGGGGGAAGCATAGAATTCCATCCCTTCTATTTCGATGGGGACATCTCGACAAACCATTGAGGTTCGACATTGGTCGGCGGGGGTGGTTACCACTATAGGAGAGTCTATCTCCTTGTGCTTAATGTCATACAAGCATGCAAAATTACCAGACATAAAGGAATGCGATGCTCCTGTATCGAACAACACAGAAGCTGGTACTGAGTTGAAGAGAAGAGTACCCATCACAGTAGCGACGGGGCGGTGCGGCGATGGGGAGGCGACGGGGACGGGGCGGCGACGGGGACGGCGACGGGGATGGTGACGACGACGGCAGGCTCGGGGCGGCGACGGGGAGGCGACGGGGCGGCGACGGGGAGGTGACGGGGCGACGCGGCGACGGGGACGGGGCGGCGACGGGGGCGACGACGGGGACGGGGACGACGACGGCGGGCTCGGGGCGGCGCGCGGCGACGGGGACGAGGACGGCGGGCTCGGCGAGGGCGCGTCGGCAAGGGCGTCGGCGAGGGCTCGGGGAGGAGAGCGCGTCGGCGAGGGCGCGGTCCGGCAGCCTGGCGACGTCGTGCAGTTCGGCGCGGCGTCGGGGGGGAAGATGAACTGGGACTGGAAAACGCTAAGTGTGGGCTTATATACCCCGAGCCTTTCGTCCCGGTTGGTGGCACCAACCGGGACCAATGCGAACCTTTAGTCCCGGTTCGTGCCACCAACCGGGACCAAATGTCTCTTTTCAGCAGCCCAAAGGGCGGGAAGCAGAGACCTTTGGTCCCGGTTGGTGACACCAACCGGGACCAAAGGTGGGCATTGGTCCCGGTTGGTTCCACCAACCGGGACCAAAGGTAAGCATTTTTCCAGTATTTTTCTTCTGTTATTTTAGTTCATTCTTTTTAACAAATAAATACTTTGATAATTTTAGTTGCATAATTTCCATTATTTTGTTTTGTTTTTTGCTTTATTTATTTTTGTTTTATTTTTCGCTTTATTTATTTCCAGTGTGTTTTATCAACTTTATATAATTTTGATATTTTGATATTTTTGATATTTTTTTGTTGCATAAATTTTATATAATTTTAAGTTTATAAAAGCTTTTTAGTTGATTATTTTTGCTATTGAAGAATATTATAGTTTTGTTTTAGTTGATCATAACAAAATATTTTAATTGAGCCACCAACCGGGACTAAAGGCCTTGTCCTCGGAGTGGCTAAAATTTAGTCCCACCTCGCCAAGCGAGAGTGACTCGCAGCGGTTTATAAGCCCTGAGTGCAGAGACGAAGAACGATGAAGGAGCGGCGCAATGCTCACCTGCACGTTGCTTAGCTTCAGGCCTTCAGGAAATGGTGTAGACTGCATGGAGCTATCTGCAGTTTCTCAAGGCCTGAAGCTAAGCAAGGTGCAGGTGAGCATTGCGCCTCTCCTTCATTTTTAATAACTTATTTTAACTCCGGACATTTTGCGTGTTCATTATGCACCATTCAAAGGCACATCATCAATGTTCAACCCTTTTCTGCATTCATTTGCTATTTTTCAAGCATTTAATGATTTGTTTTGAGATAAATGACCCTGAAATTGAAAAGCACTACAAACGAAGCCTGAAAAGGTTGAAACTTGGCATGGTATCATAATTTCACCCACATAGCAAGTGCTAAAAAGTTGAGAGGGTTACGGCAAAAACTGGATGCACTTCGTGTACAAACTGGACAATCTCTTTCGAAGTATCAGGGTTTCGAACGAAAACTCATCTATTACAAAGGGATTTCATTTTTAATAACTTGTTTTAACTCCAGAATTTTTGTGTGTTCAATATGCACAATTCAAAGGCACATCATCAATTTTCAACCCTTTTCTGACTTCATTTGCTATTTTTCATGCATTTAATGATTTGCTTTGAGCTAAATGACCCTGAAATTGAAAAGCACTACAAATGAACTCTGAAAAGGTTGAAAGTTGGCATGGTATCATCATTTCACCCACATAGCATGTGCTAAGAAGTTGAGAGGGTTACGGCAAAAACCGGATGCACTTCGTGTACAAAACGGACAATCTCTTTCGCAGTATCAGGGTTTCGGACGAAAACTCATCTATTACAAAGGGATTTCATTTTTAATAACTTATTTTAACTCCAGACTTTTTGTGTGTTCAATATGCACCATTCAAAGGCACATCATCAATTTTCAACCCTTTTCTGACTTCAATTGCTATTTTTCATGCATTTATTGATTTGTTTTGAGCTAAATGACCCTGAAATTGAAAAGCAATACAAATGAACTCTGAAAAGGTTGAAAGTTGGCATGGTATCATCATTTCACCCACATAGCATGTGCTAAAAAGTTGAGAGGGTTACGGCGAAAACTGGAAGCACTTCGTGTACAGAACGGACAATCTCTTTCGAAGTATCAGGGTTTCGGACGAAAACTCATCTGTTACAAAGGGATTTCATTTTTTTGAACTTATTTGAACTCCAGACTTTTTGTGTGTTCAAAATGAACCATTCAAAGCCACATCATCAATTTTCAACCCTTTCTCACTTCATCTGGTATTTTTCATGCATTTACTGATTTGTTTTAAGCTAAATGACCCTGAAATTGAAAAGCACTACAAATGAACTCTGAAAAGGTTGAAAGTTGGCATGGTATCATAATTTCACCCACATAGCATGTTATAAAAAATTGAGAGGGTTACGGCAAAAACTAGATGCACTTCGTGTACAAAACGGACAATCTCTTTCGAAGTATTAGGGTTTCATACGAAAACTCATCTGTTACAAAAGGTATTTCATATCTTCACTTGTAACTGCAATGATATAGTTGTGGAGAGAAAGTCTTCACTTTTTCTTCGCTTGTGTCCTTTGCTTATTGCGCCGTAAACATGGATAATCTTCATCGTTTAACAAGGTGCTTGGGTCAGCCTTGACTTTGAAGGGAGGAATTTCATGAAACTTTTCATAATCTTCAGACATGTCTATCTTGCCCTCCAATCCCACGATGTCTCTTTTTCCTGAAAGAACTATGTGGCGCTTTGGCTCATCGTATGATGTATTTGCTTCCTTATCTATTCTTTTTCTCGGTTTGGTAGACATGTCCTTCACATAGAAAACCTGCGCCACATCATTGGCTAGGACGAATGGTTCGTCTGTGTACCCAAGATTGTTCAGATCCACTGTTGTCATTCCGTACTATGGATCTTCCTGTACCCCGCCTCTTGACAGATTGACCCATTTGCACTGAAACAAAGGGACCTTGAAATCATGTCCATAGTCAAGTTCCCATATGTCCACTATGTAACCATAATATGTGTCATTTCCCCTCTTGGTTGCTGCATCAAAGCGTACACCACTATTTTGGTTGGTGCTCTTTTGATCCTGGGCGATCGTGTAAAATGTATTCCAATTTATCTCGTACCCTTTGTAAGTCATTACAGTCGAAGATGGACCCCTGGCCAACGAGTACAGCTCATCAGAAACAGTGTTGTCACGCATGAGACGTGTTTGCAACCAACTGCCGAAAGTCCTGATGTGTTCACATGTAATCCAGTCATCACACTGCTCCGGGTGTTTGGAGCGCAGAATATTCTTGTGTTCATCGACATACGGGGTCACCAAGGTAGAATTCTGTAGAACTGTGTAGTGTGCTTGAGACCAAGAATGGCCAACCCTACATATTATTGAGTCCGCTCCTAGCGTGCCTTTTCCCTAGCGTGCCTAGGGAGACCAATCTTCTTAAGGTCAGGAATGAAGTCAACACAAAACCCAATGACATCCTCTGTTTGATGGCCCGTGGAGATGCTTACTTCTGGCCTAGCGCGGTTACGAACATATTTCTTTAAGACTCCCATGAACCTCTCAAAGGGGAACATATTGTGTAGAAATACAGGGCCCAGAACGACAATCTCGTCGACTAGATGAACTAGGACGTGCGTCATGATATTGAAGAAGGACGGTGGGAACACCAGCTCGAAACTAACAAGACATTGCACCAAATCACTCCTTAACCTTGGCAGGATTTCTGGATTGATCACCTTCTGAGAGATTGCATTAAGGAATGCACATAGCTTCACAATGGCTAATCGAACGTTTTCCGGTAGAAGCCCCCTCAATGCAAGCGGAAGCAGTTGCGTCATAATCACGTGGCAGTCATGAGACTTTAGGTTCTGGAACTTTTTCTCTGCCATATTTATTATTCCCTTTATATTCGACAAGAAGCCAGACGGGACCTTCATACTGAGCAGGCATTCAAAGAAGATTTCCTTCTCTTCTTTGGTAAGAGCGTAGCTGGCAGGACCTTCATACTGCTTTGGATGCATGCCGTCTTTTTCATGCACACGTTGCTGTTCCTCCCGTGCCTCCCGTGTATCTTTTGTCTTCCCATACACTCCCAAGAAGCCTAGCAGGTTCACGCAAAGATTCTTCATCACGTGCATCACGTCGATTGCAGAGCGGACCTCTAGGTCTTTCCAATAGGGTAGGTCCCAAAATATAGATTTCTTCTTCCACATGGGTGCGCGTCCCGCATCGTCAGTCGGAACAGATAGTCCGCCAGGACCCTTTCCAAATATTACTTGTAAATCATTGACCATATCAAGTATTTGATCACCAGTACAGAGGGCGGGCTTCTTCCGATGATCTGCCTCACCTTTGAAATGCTTTCCTTTCTTTCGACATTGATGGTTGGTCGGAAGAAATCGATGATGCCCCAGGTACACATTCTTCCTGCATTTGTCCAAATATATATTGTCGGTGTCATCTAAACAGTGTGTGCATGCGTGGTATCCCTTGTTTGTCTATCCTGAAAGGTTACTGAGAGCAGGCCAATCGTTGATGGTTACAAACAACAACGCATGTAGGTCAAATTCCTCCTGTTCGTTCTCATCCCACACACGTACACCTCTTCCATTCCATAGCTGTAAAAGTTCATCAACTAATGGCCTTAGGTACACATCAATGTCATTGCCGGGTTACTTAGGGCCTTGGATGAGCACTGGCATCATAATGAACTTCCGCTTCATGCACAACCAAGGAGGAATGTTATACATACATAGAGTCACAGGCCATGTGCTATGCTTGTTGCTCTGCTCCCCAAAAGGATTAACGCCATCTGCACTTAAACCAAACCATACGTTCCTCGGGTCACCTGTAAAGTCGCTCCACTTTCTCTCGATCTTTCTCCACTGCGACCCGTCAGCTGGTGCTCTCAACTTCCCGTCTTTCTTACGGTCTTTTTTGTGCCATTGCATCAACTCGGCATGCTTTTTGTTTCTGAACAGACGTTTCAACCGTGGTATTATAGGAGCATACCACATCACCTTGGCAGGAACCCTCTTCCCGGTGCACTGGCCCTCAACATCATTAGGCTCATTTCTTCTGATCTTATACCGCAATGCACCGCATACCGGGCATGCGTTCAAATCCTCGTACGCACCGCGGTAGAGGATGCAGTCATTAGGGCATGCATGTATTTTTTGCACCTCCAATCCTAGAGGGCATAGAAACTTCTTTGCTTCGTACGTACTGTCGGGCAATTCGTTATCCTTTGAAAGCTTCTTCTTCATTATTTTCAGTAGCAAACTAAATCCCTTGTCAGATACACCATTGTCTGCCTTCCATTGCTGCAATTCCAGTGTGGTACCGAGCTTTCTGTTGTCATCTTCGCAATTTGGGTACAACCCTTTTTTGTGATCCTCTAATTTGCGATCGAACTTCAACTTCTCCCTTTCACTTTCGCATTCTCTCTGTGCATCAACAATGACCCGGCGAAGATCATCATCGGGCACATCGTCTGGTTCCTCTTGATCTTCAACTTCCCCCATTGCAGCATCACCGTATTCAGGGGGCGGGTAGTTGTCGTCATCCTCTTCTTCTTCATTGTCTTCCATCATAACCCCTCTTTCTCCGTGCTTGGTCCAAACATTATAGTGTGGCATAAAACCCTTCTGAAGCAGGTGGAAGTGAAGGGTTTTATAGTTGGAGAAAGCCTCATATTTTCACAGACAGTACATGGACAATGCATAAAACCATTCTGCTTGTTTGCCTCAGCCGCTTCGAGAAAATTATGCAGGCCCTCAATATACTCGGAGGTGCGTCGGTCACCGTACATCCATTGCCGGTTCATCTGCGTGCATATCATGAATAGAGAAGTGACCAAATTAATAGAAATTCATCATCACATTAAAGACAAAGTACAGTAGTGACCAAAATAAATACATAACGTTCATACATAGTTCTCATTATTGAACAGCATATAGCTCTCTAGAGCATCTAATTAAAACATACATTGAAACTATAAAATTTAAATGCAACAACAAATGCGATCATAACCGCAACTAAGGTACTAATTGATCCAACGGCATAATGATACCAAGCCTTAGTATGAATGGCATATTTTCTAATCTTTCTAATCTTCAAGCGCATTGCATCCATCTTGATCTTGTGATCGTCGACGACATCAGCAACATGCAACTCCAACTTCATCTTCTCCTCTTCAACTCTTTGTAATTTTTCTTTCAAGTAATTGTTTTCTTTTTCAACCAAATTTAACTTCTCGACAAGAATTTCTATGTCGGTTGGAATTTCTGGTTCACATACCTCCTAGATTAAAAAATATGTCACGTTGGTCGCCATAATTGTCATAAACACTAAATAAAACAAATAGTTATATAAGATAATATATACCACATCCGAATCATAGACCGGACGAGGGCCGACGTGGGCGGATACCATGACCATGGCACAATATAATAACAAACAATAATAAAAGTAAGAAAATTACACAAGTATCTATCTAAATGATACAAGTAAGAACTTTTTTCTTTTAGAAAGAAGATAAGAAGAAGAGGCTAACCACGGTGGTGCCGGCGCCGAGATGGGCGCGGGCGATCGACGGCGGTGAGGACGGGGACGGGACAGGACGAACCGCCAAACCTAAACAAATCTTGAGGAAAATGGAGCTTGGACAAGGAGCTTCGAGAGGAGAAAGCTTAAGTGTGGTTCGGGCATTTCATCGAACACCTCATGTGCATAGGAGGTGAGCTAGAGCACCACAAAGCTCTCCCACGGCCGGCCAAAAAAAAGTGAGCAGTGCATTGCTCTGCTCGCGGGCAGGGGGTATATATAGGCCGACCATTGGTCCTGGTTTGTGGCTGGAACCGGGACTAAAGGACACCATTTGGTCCCGGTTCCAGCCACAAACCGGGACCAATGGTTGTGGGCCAGGAGCCAAGCCCATTGGTCCCGGTTCGTGTCTGGAACCGGGACCAAAGGGGTCAAACGAACCGGGACCAATGGCCCACGAGGCCCGGCCAGCGCCCTGGCCTCACGAACCGGGACCAATGCCCCCATGGGTCCCGGTTCGTGAGTGAACCGGGATTAATGGGCTTCCCAGGGCTGGACCAAAGCCCTGTTATGTACTAGTGTGGGGCCCTTTAGTCCCAATTTCGTTGTCCCGGTTGGTGACCCGGGACTAAAGGCCGTTGCCAACCGGGACTAAATTCCCGTTTTCCACTAGTGTGAAAGGAGGCCATCGCATGACAAGTGCCAGGCCCCCGCATTTTTTGGACCCGCGTGCAATATTTGAGACATTTATTGCTCTGCTAGGGTTTCAGCGCTAAAAATTGCAGATCTGCAAGGCGGCACATGAAATCATGCCTGGAAGTGGCATGGAAACTCCTATGTGACTACCCATGCTTTTTCAGAGAGTGGTATATTTGTCTTTTCCAAGAGAAATACTCGGTATATGTTTCTTTTCCGAGAGCAACACTCGGTATATGTTTCTTTTCCGTGAGCAACACTCGGTATATGTGTCATTTCCGACAGCTACACTTGGTAAAAGGAAAAACTAGATCTAGGGTTTAGGACCTTTTCCGAGTGCCCCCAGACCAGCTCTCGGGAAAGGTCCATGAGACACTTAAGTGAAATCCCCGCGCTCTCATTTTTATTTGCTCCCCACCGGCGCGCCCCCGCTCCTATGCTCCCCACCGGTGCCCCCCCCCTCGCCGACGCCCCCCCACCCCGCGGCCCCCCACCCGGCGCCCCCCCCCCCACCCCGTGGGCGCCCCCCACTCCCCCGAGCTCCTCCCCTCCAGTCTACTTGGTGAGCTCCCCCCCCAATGGATGTATGGATGCATAGATGATGGATGAATAGATGCGTAGATGGATGGATGAATAGATGTATGGATCGATGCTATATAGATAAATTTTGATGATGTTGTATGGATGGTTGCTATTGGTGGATGTATGCATGGATGCTATAAGCTTATGTAGTAGTTTTTATGTAGCAGTTTTTGTAGTAGTTTTTATGTAGTAGTTTTTGTAGTAGTTTTTATATAGTAGTTTTTATGTAGTAGTTTTTTGTAGTTGTTTTTATGTAGTAGTTTTTTGTAGTTGTTTTTATGTAGTTAGTTTTTGTAGTAGTTTTTATCTTGAGCAAGTGTCAACCATATTTGACAGATGAGAGATGTTTTTAGAGGAATGGTACCGACTGTTGTCGTAGGGGGTTGCGCTTCCTCTACTCCTGTGATATACCTTTGTCACGCATGATGGACTCGTCCAGCTTGACCATCACCGAAATTCAAAATACCCGTGAGAGAGTGTCCACCATATATACAACCACAAGAGAGAGTGTCCACCATATTTGACAGATGAGAGATGTTACCGACTGTTGTCGTAGGAGGTCACTCTTCCTCTAAGATCATGGTAAAGCAGGAGGAGAAGAGAAAGAGCGACCATCACCGACAGTCGATGAGAGTTGTTCTTGAAGGAAAGAGGTCGACTTTTGACGATGGCGGTCGATCTGTGCGAGTTCGTCCTGTTATACCATGATAACGCACGATGGGCTCGCCCAGCTCGACCATCACCAAAAGTCGAAGTACCTGTGAGAGAGTGTCCACCATATATACAACCACTAGAGAGATGAGAGTTGTAAGAGATCTTCCCGAAGAGAAAATCAACTTCTGACGATGGCGGTCGATCTGGGCTAGTTCATCTCGTGATACCTTGAGTACACACGATTAGTTCGCCCAGCTCGACCATCACCGAAAGTCGAAATATCCGTGAGAGTATCCACCATGATAAATTTCCTTACAACTAATCTTTGATGTTTGATTCTTATGTTATTTTTCATTGTGTGATGAAAGATGTTAGCACCGATCGATTTCACGGTTATGGCTTCCTCCGACGACGAAATTCCGTTAGGGTCGACTCCACGGTCAAGGAGAAGCGTGTCGAGGACCGCTTGGCGGCGCTCATTGAGGAGAACCCACAGCTGATCCTAATAAAGTATTTTGATAATCTGGCCATGAAGAATCCACCAACTAAGGAGAGCAAGGCCTCACCACGTAAGGAGAGAGACGACCCGGTGCCATTGAGTCCAGCGACCATCATTCCCGACGACTATTGGTCCTCCACTGTGGGGGATGCCCCCACGTGCTCTGACTCCATGATCACTGGTTTCACCAACTACACCTCGGAGTAGTCCAGCTAGATAGTTTGACATTGATTTAGTGATATAGTTATGTAGCTGCTGATGTGGACTTGGATTGCCACTTGTGATGCTTTTGGGTATGTGAGTGCTGAATGCTTACGTGGATTATGTATGATGTGTTATTTTAACCTTGCATTCCATCTCTGCCTCTTTTTCTCTTTCTTTGTAGATGAAGTGGTATGCGGTGTATAGAGGTAGGTGTCCAGAGTCTACGATTCATGGTACACATGCAATGAACAAGTGCTTCGTTACCCAGGCAGCTCCCACGACTCGTTCAATAGTAGAGAGGAGGCAGAGAATCATTACAATCAGTATGTGCTTGACCAGAAGAGAAACACTGAATTAGGCAATGGTGCAAGCCAGAAACGGCTTATCGGGTTCAGTGGATTGAAGAACTTGATAATTTTCTTTCAGTTCGTCCTAATTGTGGTGTTGCTTTTATCATGTGTTCGCATATAGACATGCCACTTTGTTGTTTAGTAAGTAGGCACTTGTGCTAAAGAACTACTTTGTGACTTCAAATGAAGCTTGTGTGAACTATTTATATAATGCCAATGTGAGTTTGGTGTTAAGCTTGGGTGGACCACATATAAGCCCTTTCTGAATTTGTTGTTAACAATGTGACTTCATATATAGCTTGTGTATTGTATATCTATTTTTGCTGCAGCAATCGATGAAATAGAGGCAGAAACAATACTGGCAACGAATCTTTACCGAGAGCAGCACTCGGAAGACACACCTTTACTGAGAGTGATGCTCGCAAAGTGGCATGCGCGGGCAGTTTGGTTGAGTTGCTGGACTTGTCTGTTACAGTTAAGCCGAGCGAGACACTTGGCAAAGACCTGACGGAACCAGCGGCCGTGAAGTCACTTTATTTTGCCGAGGGGCACTGTTTGGCACTCGACAAACTCTTTGCCTAGTGTCCGACGGTTGGCTCTCGGCAAAGTTCTGCTTGCCTGAGAGGTGTACGCCGGGTGGTCTTTGCCGAGAACAATTCTCGGCAAAGTCTTTGCCGAGTGTTTTAGGCCCTTTGCCGAGTGTTTCTGGCACTCGGCGTAGGGTGCGATTCCAGTAGTGTTAGTTGTAGCCTAGAGATCCTAATGCTTGTTTCAATGTATGGTTAAAAAGCCTGGGTTCTGTGAAAAAGAAACTTTTTGCTGTTGGCGTTGCTGCAGTTATTTGGAGTATTTGGAAAGCTCGAAACCTTGCATGTTTCCCAAAAAAGTGGCCATCAGAACCAAGTGCAGTCCTATTCTGAGTTTCTTTTTGGATTAATGATTGGAGTGTCTTGCACGGGAGGGAGGACGCAAAACTGGGGTTACAGCGGTGCGCAAAACTTCTGGAGGCAGTCGCCAGTGAGATCATTCGAGTGAGGCGAAGCTGGGCATCGTGGGTTCCTAGACTGGAAGGTGGCTGATCGTCGACAAGCATCATGGTTCTCTCGTTCTGTAAAGTAGATTTGGTTGGCTGGTGTTGTTAGTTCTGAAGTTTGTAATCCTGACAGTGTTGCTGGGTTGTGTGTTGGGAGGTTGTTCCAAGTCCTGGTGGGAGCTGGTCCCGGGTTTTCTTTTCTTCTTTACCTGGGCAATGTTTTTAGCCAGGTTTCCTCATGTTCCTTTGCTTTCCCTGGAAGGGGTGGTGGTGAGTGCGTGGACCTGGTGGTGGTGTGTTTTGGCTGTAGTAAGACGCTGGTTTTGTTAATGAAATCGGGGGAGTCATCCCTTTTATTCAAAAAATAATAATATGTCAGCCAGTTGTTAGATATAATCTTGATATTTTGTATCTGCATTTTCGTTTTTAGTTCTGCATGTTGTAGCGTGTTAGTATAGTGTGTGCAGAGGTACGTCTGAGGCCTACAAGGCTACAAGCTGGTGGTTTCAGCCAAGGAAAATCATGCATGGCGAGAGGCCGATGTGCCGTGCGAAGCAGTGCTGCATGCAAATTTTGAGCCAACGGGCTGCACAAGTTATCTGGTGGGACGCTGCATAAGTCGTTGAGAACGGGCAAGTAGCTAGTGGTTTGTTACATTGCATGAGTGGAGTTAGTTGAGCTAGTGGCGTGAGTTAGTGCATGGAGTCGTGCTCTTAGTGGCCGAGTATGACGGACAGGCTAGTGCGTGCGTGTGTGTATTTAAGAGATGTATGCATATTTGCTTTGAGTTAAGAGAATAGAGAGAAGAAAAGAGCTTGGCTGTGTGATACGGCAGTTCACCAAACACCCGTTTCTCCATTGCTCTTCAGTTGGTTGTGTGAAGCAGCCGTGAGAGAAGAGCTGAGAGAGTCAGCGCCAACACCAGTCAGGCATCACAATCAGTACATGGAGTAATACCTCCTTTCCACTAAAAGGTGAAGGTTCAGACATTATTTATTTGATATGTGAAAATCTCTCAAGAAAACCCTTTCATTATTTAGCAATTTTATCAAGTTCTATGATTTACTGCAGTGATGAAAACAAATGGTCGCTACATTTGCGAGACCGTGCTGATTTCTGAAAGTCATCTTTGGAAGACCAGAGGGAGTATATGACTTCCATTTGTCTAGGAATAATGTAGGTAAATCTATACAATGGGCATACATATATCCATCCGTACCTGGTAATCTCCAACTGCTCCTGACTTGAAACCAGCCGCAGAGTATATGAAGTAGAACTCCCATATACGGATGAACTTCTCATCAAAGCCCAGTTTCAAAACTTGACTGCAAGAAAAAGGATGCCATAAGAAATTAATACTAACTAGCAAATATGCCCGTGCGTTGCAACGGGAGAAAAAAAATCAACCCTCGTACACACACTCGACGACAGCAACAAATCATTTGAAATCTTTGACGGTGACATACGAGAAACAACATGATATGGTGTTGTGGACAAACATAAAAGTGGAACGATTTTTAAAGTGTATCGCAGTTGTGTCCAGTTTAGTAGACAATAAAAATATCTAACTTGTTGCCAGTATCAATTCACGTCCTTGATGCGTTCCTCATCAGTCATACACAAAGAATAGTGCATTAGACTGAAAATAAAAAAGTACACTTTAGTACATGTGCTTAAGATCATTATTTCCTTTTTGTTAATATATGGGTTTGCAACTGTAATTCAAATCAAGACTTAATTTGGATGCAAACATATTAGGTATCTCCATCAAAAACAATTAAATTGTAAGGACATGCATAACGAATAGGCATTTTCAAAATACCACATATAAAGTATTAATTAAGGGTGCAACATAAACATAATAGTAGACATGATTAACATAAAAGATAATATCATATTTGGAATCTACATATTTTTCTGAGCTATTTTCGTATGTAATATTCTAAACTTAGAGTTAAGGTTTGAAAGATATGAATATTTTAAAAACATTTAAATCTGTCAGAAAAAAATAGCCAGGCCGGAATTGAAACAAACAACCCATCTACTAAGATGACACTTGGGCGAAGTAGTACTATGTTACGCCTACCCAAAATCATAGAGAAAATGCAGAAAAAGTGAACTTTGGTACCATGCAGAGGAGCAGGAGGCTCGAGCCAGTTCGCTACGCTTACACTTGTGATATGAAAAGGGATAACGCTTGATATGAACAAAACTCGACGCTGGCGAATTTAAGAAAAAAAGTGAATCGTTTTTGTCACTTATGGATGGCATTGGTGGGTAATTTTTATCAACTTCGAGGGTAAATTTAAATGACGGTGAACGGGCAGAAGCAATAGATGCTTTATTATTATTAGATAAAGATTAGTACAAATGCCCGTGCGTTGCAACGGGTGAAAAAAATTAAAATCTAGTCCAAATATCATTAGTAATAATTTTATATTCAATTTTAGCTTACGTCAGAAATGAAGTTAGACTGAGCATAACGTTTTGGACTATGAAATTCGGCGTGAAGAAGCCACATTAATGTTGTTAGTCAAGAGCTACTTCAGGTACGCAATTTCATTCGATGAAAGAGTAGTTGTGCATGAAATAGTCTTTCAATCTGTTTTATTTTGTATTGTTCAGAAAAACATGAATATTTTGAATTTTGAATTTTTTTGCTTTTATATTAGAATATCTTTTTAAAATGGAATCATAATTTTGGAGGCCAATATTTTATTGCAAAATTATATTACATTTGTAATTGTTTTGTGCACTGTTTTTTGGGCGTGGACAAGGACTTGACCGACACACAGACAACACACACTCTCACCTCAAAAAAAAAAAAAAGACAACACGCACAGCTATTGTTTCTTAAATAAGGCGATTATAACTAAAGAAGGCAGCCACAAACTGGATCTCCCTTCCCGTTGCCCATTCTCCCTCCGTACTAATACTGATGATGGGCGGTGAGGAGGGCAGGAAGATTTGTGCTTCCGGCGGCCGCAGCGTCGTGTCATCCGCCCGCGCCGCGTATCAACCAGACCTTGTGCGGCTCCCTTTTCCTTCTTGTCCCCTCCCACCCCTTCCCCCGCGGGCTCCAAGCGTGGTGGTTGGTTGGCGATCAGCCGCGGGGCGAGCATCCGCCGTCTGGAGCCTTGGCCTTCACGGTGAACCTGTCAACCCCTCCTTTCTTAGGCTCCAAAAGTGGTTAGTTGTGGCAGTAGTAGTAGTTAGCAGATTCAGATTTGCTTTGGTAGCTAACTTTTGAAACTTTTTGACCAGTGACTAAACCATATGAGTAAGATTGCGCTTCCTAGTGTCCTGCATACATGTTCAAGTTTTCTGACGAAATAGAGCATCTTAATACTGACGAAACAGAACATCGTAACTGCTTCAGGAATATGCAACGATGTATTGTTAATATGTACTTGCAGGAGCAGTACTACTACCTGATAAGTACTACTACATTATGAGGTTGATATTAGTGTAGGTGACTATGATGCGCCATCACCCTAGCTAGTCCACGGACATGCACTGTTCATCTTTCCAAATTCATGATTTTATCATTTTTGTGTAACTCGCATGGTTACTTATTTCGTCGTCAGAATTTGCACATATGTAACCTACATCCATATGAACATGTGAAATTATTTTTCAAATTTTCTGGAACTTCAAAATATCATTTTCAAACTATTCAAAATATAGGGCTCCAATGCATCCGTCCACCAAAGTGACTTTTTCTACTAAGAGATGATTATTCACCTTTCACTTTGCTCATTTAAAGATCCCAAGAAGGTAATTCGTTCACTTGTTCAGTGTACCTAGCAGTCCCTATCTAGAATGAGATGGTTTGGGCTGCAGGGAAAAGAACCACGAAGCACGTTAGGAACAGTTAGAACCAAATTAAAGTTAATTCCTGAAACTTTGAATTGGTGGTGACAAATTTTTAATTTATACATGGCAGGTATCATATTTTAAGGAAGTCCTGTGGAAGGATATAACGATGAACACATCTGATGGCTCGTTGTCAGCGCCGATGCTAGCGAGGCGACGTGCTAATGGCTCCTTGTCTTTGGTGTTAGCGGCGATACCGGCGAGGTGACATGCAAAGCTGAGTTGCTAAGTAGATTATTTGACCGAAGAATTAAAATTACATTAACGGTGTTGTACATGTGTATTTATAAATAGGATCCAGATTCGAGCTCCTATCAGAACGTGTTAGGTGTGCACTGATATGGATTCCTGTACGTAGCAGGATTCAACTTGGATTCAGATTTCTGTAGCTAAAGGATTCAGATTTCTGTTGAATCGTGTACCGTGTGCACTGATACAGATTCAACGTGTGCACGTGTAGATTCCATATCTGGTTTTGTCTGGTTTATTTCCACAGCGCACAGCCACAACGCACGAACACTGCTTTGGATCCGGAGCACATCGTGCTGGACGACGACTTACAAACGTACGTTAAAGAGATTTCCACTAAAGGGATTTCCAGTTTTTTCGTTGACAAAAGTCGTGCGTGTACGAAATAAAAAGAAAGAGTCCTTCTCTTGGTCCAACAAAGCATTGGTAGATGAACTGGTACTTACCTATGGTCATGTTCTGCGCGGGCGCGGTTCGACTCCCTTGTAAGGCAACTTTTTTTTGGAAAACGTTCAAGACGTACGACGTACGAAAAATCACTGACTTGGACCAAAAAAGGTGGAGAAACAATCCTCCCTTTAATATTAGGTAAAGATAAAGATTGGGCAACCAACTGAAACAATAAATGTATTGAATCGTCACAGCAGTGTTCTTCCTGTATTGAGTGACAAGTGATACTTACTCTTTGTTGGCCATGAAGTTGCCCCTCCACTGCATCAGAGTTGTGTAGTAATTGGGCCCAATATTCTCGACATGCTCTATGCTGCACCCAGTATGAAACCAGATCAGGGAGGGTTTAATCGATGGAGATCCCTCCATGTCCATGAAGTAACCAATCAAGCATTGACCGATTGATGAAAAACATACAATCATCACATACGCCGAGTGCCAAGAACACTCGGCAAAGGGCTTAAAACACTCGGCAAAGGCTTTGCCGAGAGTTGCTCTCGGCAAAGGCCACCCGGCGTACACCTCTCCGGCAAACAGAAATTTGCCAAGAGCCGTCTATCGGGCACTCGGCAAAGCCTTTACCGAGTGTCAAACAGGGGTACTCGGCATTATAAAGTGACTTGACTGGCGACGAACGGAGACGGCACAGCAGGCACTCGGCAAACGGACAAAGCATTACCGAGTGTGTGCACTCGGCAAACTTTTTGAGCTGAATTAAAAAAAATGACGCGACGCAGCTGCCGCCGCTGCCCGGACCACACCACCGCGTTCAAGCCACCGGACTGCGCCTCGCTATGACGCCCTGCCGATGCTGCTGTGCAAGCTTTTGCGTGCGGATCTTGGTGGCCGCCGCTGCTGCTTTGCCCCTTTGCTGTCGGCTGGGAGGCTCAGTGCCCACTACCTCGCGCCCAAAACCGTCGGGAGGCTCGGTGCCGTCGCCATGGCCTCCACCTCGCGTCCGAGTCGCCATAGGGGAGACGCAGGCCGGAGGCTCGCGGCCGTCGCCATGGACGCCGTCTCGCGGGCCAACAGCAGATGCTGCCTGAGCCCAACGCCAGTTGCCATGGCCGCCATCTCCTTGGGTACCTGAGCGCCTCGCCATGGTCGCCGCAAAGCTTCTCCTCAACGCGTTGCGTCGGAGATCTTGACCACGCCGGCTCCTTCGGTCCTTCCCAACCAACAAAAGAGAGAGAGGAACGAGAGATAAGAGAGAGAGGGAGAGGGAGAGAGAAACGAGAGAGATAAGGTGGACGTGGGTGTGCTTGGCCACCAGCCTGCCACCTCACCGATCCATGTGCTTGGGTGTTCAGCCAATAGGAAGGAAGCAATGCATGTGTGCTTCTTTATGTGCTTTCTTCTTCATCTTTCTTTTATATTTTATATATTAATTTGTCCCTAAAATTCAAGTTTGGTATTTTCCCTTGAATATAGTACACATAAATGAACTCCATGCGAAAGGATTGTATTTTTTGAACTTGTATTCATTTTCTTTCATTTTTTCAAAACAATGTCAAAATGACCGGCATGATTATGCAAGGCAAATGATTGAGTTTCTCAAAACTCTAAGTGGTTCTCCTATATAATGACTACTTGTGTACCTGAAAATATTTTTTGCTAAATTTTAGGACAGAGCTATCACACACTTGCAGTTAAAATTTGAATTACTTTCGGGAAATCAACATAAAGTCATTTAAATGTGCGAAAGTAGCTAGAAATCGAGAAAATCCTTGAAACTTGGGCATTGTGCATAAAATAAGGTCTACTTACTGTGAAAATTGAAGTGGTGCCATTTTGCACCCTATTTTATTTACTTGCTTGACAAAAAATACCCATTTTCTACACTTAGAAAATGAAAAATAGTATTTTTGTACAAAAAACTTGGAAACTTTATTTGGCAACATTGTTTGTAATGCTAAGCTGCAACCATGTGTCTCATTTTGGAACATTATAATAAATTATGTAATGAATATGACCATCAACTTGCTCATTTGACTTGAAAGCCAAGAATGTTCATACACGATAGCTCGTTTTGTGAAGGAATTTTTTCACATTTGTCATAATGAAAGTTTGTTATTTTCCCTTGCAACTAGTACACATAAAAGGACTCTATGTGAAAGGATTGCATTTTTTGAACTTGTATTCTTTTTCTTTCATTTTTTCCAAAACGGGGTCAAAATGGTCGGCATGGCTATTTATGGCAAGGGATTGAATCTCTCAAAACTCTAAGTGGTTCGCCCATATAATGACTACTTGTGTACCTAGAAATATTTTTTTCTAAATTTTAGGACAGAGCTATCACACACTTGCAGTTCAAATTTGAATTACTTTCAGGAAATCAACATAAAGTCATTTAAATGTGCGAAAGTAGCTAGCAATCTAGAACATCCTTTATACTTGCGCATTGTGCATAAAATAAGGTCTACTTACTGTGAAAATTGAAGTGGTGCCATTTCGCACCCTATTTATTTTACTTGCTTCACGAAAATACCCATTTTTTATACTTAGAAAATGAAAAATGATTTCTTTGTACAAAAAAGTGGGAAACTCTATTAGGTAACATTGTTTGTAATGGCAAGATGCACGTATGTGTCTAATTTGGGCACATTATAATAAATTATGTAATGAATATGACCATCAACTTGCCCATTTGACTTGAAAGCCAAGAATGTTCATACACGATAGCCCGTTTTGTGAAGGAATTTTTTTCAAATTTGTCATATTGAAAGTTTGTTATTTTTCCTTGCAACTAGTACACATAAAAGGACTCCATGCAAAAGGATTGCATTTTTTGAACTTGTATTCTTTTTCTTTCATTTTTTCCAAAACGGGGTTAAAATGGTCGGCATGGCTACTCATGGCAAGGGATTGAATCTTTCAAAACTCTAAGTGGTTATCCCATATAATGACTACTTGTGTACCTAAAAATACATTTTTCTAAATTTTAGGACAGAGTTATCACTCACTTGCAGTTCAAATTTGAATTACTTTCGGGAAATCAACATAAAGTCATTTAAATGTGCGAAAGTAGCTAGAAATCTATAAAATCCTTGATACTTGGGCATTGTGCATAAAGTAAGGTCTACTTACTTGGAAAATTGAAGTGGTGCCATTTTGCACCCTATTTATTTTACTTGCTTCACAAAAAATACCCATTTTTTACACTTAGAAAATGAAAAATGATTTTTTTGTATAAAAAAGTGGGAAACTCTAGTTGGTAACATTGTTTGTAATGGCAAGATGCACGTATGTGTTTAATTTGGGCACATTATAATAAACTATGCAATGAATATGATACTCGCCTTAGTCATTTGAGGCCAAATTTTTTACATGGCAAAAAGTGTAATTAATATGACCTCAAATGAAAAAGTTGTCAACATAAAAATTATCTGTCTCATCAAAATGAACAACTTTTATTTTTGGACCATCTTCATCCGAGGTCGTATGCAACCTCCACAGCAAAAACCATGCAGCATAGCGAAGACCTCCTTTTGCCGAGTGTGACACTCGGTAAAGACCCCCTTTTGCCGAGTGTAGCACTCGGCAAATCCCTGTTTGCCGAGTTTTGTTGTTTTACCGAGCGTTTTGTTCACGACACTCGGCAAAGTATCTGTTTGCCGAATTTTGCTTTTTTGCCGAGTGTAGCACTCGGCAAAAATACTATTGCCGAGTGCCCGTCATAATGCACTCGGCAAAGAGCCTAACACTCGGCAAAGAGGGAAATTCCAGTAGTGAACCTTGATGACGTCGTCATGTCAAACAGTACACGGGCCAAAGAAGAAAGGCAACCGCCAGGGAATATGTATTCTTTGGTGAAGTCTGGCCTTTTCCTGTATTGCTCGTATTGTTCCTCCGCAATTGAGATGAACTGAAAACAGATGTATGTATTTGCAGGTAATGGATAGTTCATGATCGTGTAAACCTAAGCTCTTGCTTGGATACGAAGGAGTATCTTTCATTGGGGTTTTCTGCCAATCCGAAAAAATAAGGCTTAATCCTCATTCTCGTGCACCGAATATAAGGCATATAGTACGTTGTTGTTATTCGTAATGATAGGGAAATCCAGCCGTCAAGTTATTCGGAAATATACTTAGTTGTTGATGCACTAACCTGGAGGACCAATACGCCATCTGCGGCCAAGTAACACTCGCAGCAAGCGAAAAAATTGTCCATGTATTCATGGCCAACAGGTTCGATCATTTCACTGAATTACAGAAGAGGAATGCGTTAGTATAACCACGAGGAGGGGTATTGTCCAAGTCACAACGCGCACCCATAGTATAGTAACACTTACCAGATTATGATTGCATCATACTTGGAAGGTGGTATTTTACGGTAGTCACAGAGCAGAAAAGTTATGTGGTCTTATTAATCAATAACAATAGACAGTAGAATTGTTAGTTAGGATCTAACCCTGCCGAAGTAATCTGGGAACAAAAAACAATACTAATTCTCCATGCACGTCTATATTTGTTTTATAGTTAGGAAATTATAATACTCCCTCCGTCCCAAAATAAGTGACTCAACTTTGTACTAACTTTGTACTAGAGTTAGTACAAAGTTGAGTCACTTAATTTGGGACGGAGGGAGTATATGCCAATCCAAGATATGCCGCTGTAAAGTTCAACTGCTCAGATTGTGTAGCCATCCACAGGATGGGTAACCACGGG
Source organism: Elymus sibiricus (assembly GCA_039707655.1). NCBI lineage: Eukaryota > Viridiplantae > Streptophyta > Magnoliopsida > Poales > Poaceae > Elymus > Elymus sibiricus. Next base: position 565,071,611 of record CM077665.1, on the reverse strand, counting down.
CAGACGACAGATGAGGCGGTGAAGATGTTCCTTATTGTCCCTGGCCTGGTTCAGTCGTGTCGAGGGTTGGTGCTGTCGGTTTTGAGTGGGCTCACTAGTAGAAAACGGTTCCAGAGGGCCTTTAGTCCCGGTTCCAGAGGGCCTTTAGTCCCGATTCTGGAACCGGGACTAAAGGCCCCCCTTTAGTCCCGGTTCGCTTACGAACCGGGACAGAAGGGGCTCCACGTGGCCGCTCTCTGTGCGTGGGCTGGAGAACCTAGTCCCGGTTGGTAACACCAACCGGGACTAAAGGAAATATTTTTTTTCAAAAAAAAAAATCAAAAAAAATCAAAAAAAAAAATTCAATTTTTTTTTAAATTTTTTCCTTCTGATTTTCAAATCTTTGAATTATTTGACAATTTAATCTCTAATCACCCCTCCCCACTGCTTCAGAATTTAATCTCTAATCTCTAATCAGCACTCATTCCAAATCGTCTAACTTCCCGACCGGTCACCCATCCTCTCACTACTCCGCTTAACTTTCAGGTTCTATTCCCCCTAGTTTCCAAGTCTGCACTTGTTGTTTTCCTGACAATAATAAGCTATCAATCCTGTTAACCCTTAGGTCTTGATGTCACATGATTTAATTTTTTGAATTCCAAACAATTATTAAAATAAACAACAATGATTAACAAACAACAATGATTAATTTAAAAACTAAAAAATACTTCAAAAAAAGGAAAAAATAAAAAAAATTCTCAAAAAAAAATCCAAAATTCCAAAATAATACAAAAAGTTCAAAATAAAATAAGTAATAATAATATTGAATTTCAATGAAAATAAAATAAGTAATAATAATAATATTATTATTATGCCGTTTATTCATTTAATATGGCATAATTAATATCTTTAAATCTGTAAATTAAAATTCGACAAATAATATATCCATTATTATCAGAAAAATGTGACCATGACCATGATGTCACACGCTTCACCGTTTGAGTTTGAAACTATTATTCTAAAAAACAATAATTATTTAGTAGTTTGACCATTGTTTGACTAGAGTTTGACCACATTTCTTTTTTTTTAACTTATATTAACTGAAGAATTTTTGTGTGTTGAATATGAACAATTCAAAGCCACATCCTCAAATTTCAACCATTTCTTACTTCATTTGCTATTTTTCATGCATTTAATGATTTTTTGAGCTAAATTAGCCCGAAATTGAAAAACACTACAAATGAACTTTGAAAAGGTTGAAACTTGGCGTGGTATCATCATTTCACCCAAATAGCTTGTGCTAAAAAGTTGAGAGGGTTATGTCAAAAACTGGATGCACTTTGTGTACAAACTGGACCATCTCTTTCGAATTAACAAGGTTTCAGACGAAAACTCAGCTGTTACAAAGACATTTCATTTTTTTAATCTTATTTCAACTCCAGAATTTTTGTGTGTTCAATATGAACCATTCAAAGCTACATCCTTAAATTTCAACCTTTTTTGACTTCATTTGCTATTTTCTCATGGATTTAATGATTTTTTGAGCTAAATTAGCCTGAAATTGAAAAGCACTAAACCCAGGACTTAAAACGTCCGAAAACCCTAAACCCGGGACTTAAAACGTCTGAAACTCTATTATAAACAGTAAAATTAAAGGTTCAAACCCTAAAACCTAACCCTAAACTTAGAAATGTAAACCCTAGCCCCTAAACCCTAAAACGTCTAAAACGTCGAAAAACTCTATTTTCCATTTGGAATTTGGTGATTTAAAAAATTGTCGAAACGGAAAACTGGTAGTTTCTTCGGAGAAATCTTTTTTTTCTCTACATTTTGATATATTATTTGTATTTTTCTGAATTAGAATGATTTAGTTATGATTTTTCTAAGATTAATGTGGTAAAGGGGTTTAGGGTTTAGGGGCCCCCCTTTAGTCTCGGTTGGTATCTCCAACCGGGACTAAAGATAGACCTTTAGTCCCAGTTTGAGACACCAACCGGGACTAAAGGGCTGGGAAAAAAATTTGAAAAAAAAATCGTTTAAATTTTTTGAAAAACAAAAATTAATTTTTTTTCCAGTCTCGGTCGGTATCTCCAACCGGGACTAAAGGGAGGGGGGCCTTTAGTCCCGGTTGGAGATACCAACCGGGACTAAAGGGGCTGGCACCGTTCGAAGCCGGTCACAAACCCTTTAGTCCCGGTTGGTGTCTCCAACCGGGACTAAAGGTCCCGTTCGAACCGGGACTGATGCCTGCGCCGCTCGAACCGGGACTATTGTTCACATTAGTCCCGGTTCGTAACGCAACCGGGACTATTGCTCCGATCCGGGTGTGACGAAAGCCCTGTTTTCTACTAGTGGCTGTGACAGACCGAGTTAGTCTGCTTCAGGGTTGGACCCATGGTTTTTTTTCGAAAAGGAGGATATCCCCCGGCCTCTGCATCAGCACGATGCATGCGGCCATATATTATTAAAAGTGCAAAATCCAGCAGCCGAACATCTTTGACCCGGAAAAAAAGCAAAAAACAAACCCTGAGGCCGTATACCTCGCAACAGTAACTCCCCCAGATAACCACTAACCCTATGATACAAGACACAACAAAAACGAAAAAATACAACTCCTAGGCTACGCCTTCAAGAAGGAATCGCCGCACGTGCGCCGATGATGGCGAGTCCACCACAAGGTTGAACTTCGGATTCTCATCCCCAAAGCAAAGCTTCAATCCACCACCTTCAACAAGGACACGACGCAGGCGCGCGACGACATAACCCGATCAGAGATCTTGTGTTTCCACCGGAGTGCAAAAGCTCGTCGTTGAAGCCGTCTGTACCATCCGCCCTTATCCGGCTACCGACGCCTCGATAGCTGGATACCTCTGGAGGAGACAACGAAAGACAAAGACGTCCCATACCGCCTGCCTCCCGCTACTGTCGCACCACCTTCGATCCAACAAGAACAGGCTAAACTTGACACCTCCGCCAGAGCCTCCGTGCATCACCTGCCGGTAACAGGCATGACTTGACGTCTCCATATAAGACGTCGTGCATCGCATCCGCCGGTAGCACATCCACCGGTGGCTTCACCTGCCGACGACAGGCTCCGCACGACAACTCCGAAAGAAACACATGTGTCACCTGCCGAGCTGCATCGAACCCGATCTGTTGATGGAAGGGACGTCCCATACCGCCACCAGCCACAGAAGGCCGTCACCATCTCGAGATCCGGACTCCGAGTCGCCCACACGATCCTGGAGTCCGCCGCCGTTGATGAAGAGGGGCCGCCGCCCCGATTCCGGGCGCTACAAGGAGCACCCACTGTCGCGCTAGCCACTGTCGCCGCCCATACAACGGCAACCGCCATCGCGATCCCGCATCAAGCGCCGTCAACGCCGGAGGAAGCTCCGGCCGCCACCGCGTCCTGCTTAGAGCCCGGACACGGGATCCCAAGATCCGCCGTCACCGGTGCCGCCACAAGGACCCACCACCTGGCCGGTCATCCCCGGCGGAGGGGACGCCGCCACCACCATGGTCGGATCCGGGTCAGCCGTCGCCGTCACAACCGCCAAGGCCGGATCCGGGTTGAACGTCGCCGCCGCCACCGCCACCGGCCACGCCCAGCCCCACCTTCATCTTCTAGCCACGTCCAGCCGACCGGCACGCCACGCCCAGCCAATCTCCACCCGCGCCGCCATGCGCCGCCGCCGGGAGCCGCCGCGCCACCGTGCCTTGGATCCGCATGACGCCATCGCCGAAGCCGCTGTCCCGCGCCGCACGACATCGAACGAGGAGAAGGGAAATCCCCGCCGCCGCCTACGCCGACCGGATCGGCGACGCACACCGGCGGCGGCAAGGGAGGGAGCTGGATGCGGCGGACTAGCCCCGGCGGCTAGGGTTCGCCCCCTCGGTCGCCCGCGGGAGCGACGCGAGGGGGTACGCTCGGTTGGACCCATGGTTATATACCCACACTACACTTTCTCAATGAACACATATGGTGGATTGGTAATTACTGATAAACTTTTAAACTGGACAGGTATTGCGTAAAGGAGGGAGTAACATAGAACTAACCTCTAAGCCAGCTTCTCTTACTTTTCTTTCAGCGTATTTATGCTGCTCCGCTGACAAAGTGACTCCAGTGTATTTGCAGCCAGTTTGTTTAACTGGTTGTATTGCTACACTTCCCCAGCCGCTACCGATATCAAGAACATGATACTCCCTCTTGATTTTAGCCTTTGGTTAGATGTGTATTTTTCAAGAATGAAGTACCATCAGATCATGTTAACAACCTTGTATAACTAGAAATCAATCTAATAATACAATCTCTGGAGATATGGAAGTATTACCTTCTCTATTAGAAGGCTAAGTTTACATTGCTGGGCTGCTTCTAAGGTTTCGTTCTCCATCTAGCAATTTAATCTTAGTCAATGAATTAATAAACCTATGCAAACTTTACAAGCTGTGGAACAAAATCACAGGATTTACAAACCATGAATACTGCACGAGAGTAATGCATCGATTTATCCAGAAAAAGCGAGAAAAACTCGTTACTCTGCGCACAATAAGAAGAAAGACAGAACTATTAGTACTGTTTTGTATGTTATTATAAATGCATGGCAAGTAATGAATGATAAAAATTCTTATTTATAAGATTTGGTACACAAAAATCTCAATCTCAATAAGATCTGCAATAATTCTTGTATCACAAATTGACCTAAGCAGCTAGTTATCTTAATACTGAAGGAATATAATAACAAAAGAAGAGACATGAGCACTGGCGGAGCTTCGTGAGGGCAAAACCAGGACGTGGCCCGCCCAGCTCCAGAGAAAAATAATACTCTTTTGTACATGTAAAGCAGTGGATGTCTCCTTCGCATCCATCATCAAGCACTGCCTCGCATCCAACTATGAGCTTTCTGCCCCGATTCAGCACTGAGCCAAGCCACTCGGAGACGGAGAGGTCCAAGAGCTAGGCAGCCGACCGCCGCGTGTAGCAGCGCCGACGGTGACTCATCCCCATGCCACGGCAGGCGTGGCCATGGCGGCTGCCAGCGGCTAGCCAGCGACGATCTACCCAGGCAACGAGCACAAGACCATAGAACCAGGCAGCTAGCGCACAAGAAACTTCCTTTCTCCAAATCTTACTTGATAACATCATCTTGATATTAGGTTATCTATACAAACAACCTGAAATTTCACTGACTAATGCCTACTTAACTATATGGTTTAGAATCAAAGTTTTTTGGCCCGCCCAACTTCTTAGTTGTAGCTCCGCCACTGGACATGAGTACTGACAAGATCATAGTGCCGAGAGATGTTTCGACTAGTTTGTGTTGCAGTGTTCTTCCTTGAGGCATCGCGCAAAACATATTTAGCATATGCCAACTGAGCTATTATATGGAAAGGTGGCCACCAAGAACAGCAAGCCACAATTTTATGTACATGATTAACCACAAACACATACTCATAAGTAGTACTTCATTTTTATCAACCAATTTATAGGAATTTAGTGGACAATTGAAGGTTTCAGAATCTTTTTCTGGCAATGTGGCTGTTCCTACGCTCATCTCTGTTAGCAATGAGAATCTGCAAAGAAATTGATCATGGGTTTGATCTGTAATGAACAAAAAGATCAATCTACCCATTGGCTCATGGACTATGATATAGTTTTACCAGGATAAGTTTCAGAAGGCCTTCTCTCTTGTCAAGAACAGAGAAACAGCCGTCAATATAGGCTTCTGCCAAGCCAATGCTTCCTTCTATTGCAACCTGAAAGCCATGAGAGAGCCAGGATAAACACATGTAGTTCAAATCAGAAGGTGGATAATGCAATTACAGTGGAGTATATAAGAAATTAAGAATCATGCATGGACACATCACCAATCAGAAAATTAAAAAATGCATGTGTAGGCAGAAAAAGAGAATGGAAGATAACCTTCCAATTGGACAAGGGGTCATGAACTCGGATGACAGATCTTACAGGGCATTTCTCGCACACTTTACCAAAGGTGAACACACTACCTCCTTCTTCAACCAATCTGCACGAAAACAATTAAGGTGAAAAATAATCATAACTAGACATGGCGTAGTATGCCGACTCAATATGAGGACTCACATCAAGTTACCGATGGATATGTATTGGTTGAAAGATCTTGCAACTAGAAGGTGAGCCGCAGCCTCGGTCGATGATGGAATCATCTTCTTTGGGTTCAGCGCAGAAGCTCACATTTCTTTCCAAGCAAACCTTACGATTCAATATGTCCAACACAAATAGACCTCACATAACTATTTCATGAAATTGTGACTCTGAATTATGTGATTGAAACTAAATGCATATATATCAGGGTTGTGTAAACAGCCCCCATAGATGAATAAAGGATAAACTTGGAACTACTAAGTTGGGCCTAAAGCCAACTAGAGCTAAGCAACTAAGCAAGGATTGTTAGGATTAATCTTGGGATATGGTTAGTCATAGTTATGACATGATTAGTTATATTTAGCTTTGCTGGACCCTTACCAAATTTTAGCGCTAACAGTATGATTCACTATGCGAGACAGATGTAAAAGGGAAAATGGACAGGTTGTGCATGCAAATACCTTTAATCCATCTTCATGGAAGCCATGACCTGCAATCCAACGCAGTAGACATATTTGAGATCTAGTGCTCCCTTTAGATCATTTCACACCTAACTTTAGCGTAGTGAAGGTCTATCGTACATCTCAACAAACTGAAATTCATGAAACAAATTACCATGATATGCCGCACAGAACCATATTCCTCTCTTTCCCTGGAACTGATCAAGATGAAGATAAGCCTTCGCACTGGCCACAGATGGAACAGGAACGCTTGTATTCCATTTGAGCAGTACATGATTAGGAACACAAGGGGGGTTGAGTGTCACCAGAAAAGGCCTGGCAGATTCAATTTTCTACAAGAGCAAAAAAAATACCACAGTTAATAACTAAGTAATCCATTCATGCTGCTGGAGGGGTTAGGCTGAAGCTTCCATTTTTGCTGTTATTCTGTGAGCCTGCTCTATAGTGTGTCCTTATGTGATGAAATCTTTCTTTTTTATCCTTTGGTTTCTTTGTTTTTGCTGGGGAAGCATACCTAGTCCTAAGGACATGTACCACGTACAAAATGGTTTCAGTGTCGTAATAAAGCTGGGGCAGGGCTGTTTCGTCAGGAAAATATGCCATCAGTGAAATTAATTTCACTATATCAAATCATACATATGAAAAACAAAGAATATACCTGAATTTGGTTTAGCCAGTAAGTAACAGAAAAACCCGTGCTAGTTGTCCCATGGAAATTCTAGGCGCTCCATGCTGACGAATTTCAGGGCATCAGATTTTGATCGCTGTGGAGGTATATATCCCTGCAACATAAACATGTCAGACAGTCAGTAGATCAGATCAAACTTAATTTATGTGTTCATTTAGCAATTGCAGGCAGGCTTTACCTTTGGTCATACTGACAGGCACCTAGAATTCTTTGTTCGTGATGTGAAGCTTCAGCTCCTAGTACTTTGAGAGCATTGGGTGCATGGACCCCAAGGATGACACTGTCATATGTTTCCTTTGAACCATCATTCTCCAAGGCTTTGTAGCCAGCTGCTGCCAGTGCCAACATAGAGGATTGTTTCAGCTAGTGTATCAATAGTATATATGATGACACATTGTTTGTACAGGCAATCAACAAAAAATAATGCATGTACATACCTCCATCAAGACTTGAAACGGATTTGACCTGACAACTGGTTTTAATTCGACAGCCAATGCTCTCCGATTCTCCTTTTACCTGCAATAGTTGCATTGTTCAATTCCTGCATTTGGCTGCAGCTAAAGCTTAAAAAGTGTAATAAATATCATGAGCGTCCTCTTTTGGGGCTGATGGGTCCGAGTACATACCTTGTTTACATAGGACTGCGAACATGGCTTGACAGTGGGCAACTGGGAGTGACGAAATAGCTGAGTGCAGCGATTTAATCAGCTTTCAAATGCACAAAGACAAATGCAATGAGAAAGGAACATGTATACGAAGTAGCTAGGCACCTTAAGAAGGCCATGGTTACGGCAAAATGACAGCGCCAAGAAAGCAGACAAGCTCAAAACATCTTGTGATGTGCATGACCACATCCTTGTGCAGACTGGAATCTGCACCAAATGCATATTTTTGTGTGACCAACTCAAAACTGCATAAACACACATTCCTAATCACAACACAATGTGTGCGTACTCACAATTTTTTTTTTTTTTTTTGCGGGAATACTCACCAAAATTTCTGCAAGCTAATAATAACCAGCCTTACCGCCCCCCTGCATCCATGTTGTGGTGAAACTAGCCATTGAGGACTAGACCCAGATTTGAGTTATAATTTGAATATTTCATCTGAATTTTCCATAGTTATTTAAAAATTGTAGTCTCTCTTCACAGTTTTACTACATGACTGTTAAAAAAACATTGAATACAAAATTCTGATATGAGATTTTGCCAAAATGAAGTGTTGCTGGATACACTAAAAGAGGACAGAAGCAAGTAGATTAGAATTTGGTAGAAGCAGTACAAGATAAGCCTCTTGGAACGATAGGGAATATCCATGCGACTGAATGAACTGCCCCAATGTCTCGTTACAATCCAGATCAGGATTATGTTCATGGTCCTCTAGGTACTTTGATTTCAGAGATCGAACCAGCGAATTAGTTGTCATCATATAGTATAAACACAAAGCATCCGGCTACGAATGGAAATATTATATATGCACATGAGAACTGAGGGACTGGGCTGCTTACGTCAGAGCATCATTCTTGAATTTGAGTATCTCACAGACCATGCACCAAAAATTGGGTTTCAATATGTTAGTTTTCTGCGCCAAGAGGCTCGAGATACCGTTGCCATTGCCCCACTCACATCCTCCGCCGCCACCTTTTGATTGTGTGCTCACTGCAAAAGACATGCCCGATCTCTCCATCTTGACCCCGAGCCCTTCTAACCATTCCATCATGTGGGGATATGTTACCTACGTTGATGCATATAGCACAACAAAAATCTTAGTGGGTAACAAAATACAGTATCTTATAACATAGGTTTACAAAAATCTTCCATGTTCTGTCGAGGGGTTAGGAAAACCTATACTCCCAACTTGGCCAGCACCATGTGTCTGTTCTATCCATGTATTGTACACATGGCGAACTGAGCTCAGATGGTTAAGTTTTTTGTGGTGGAACCAACCCACCAGTGTTCAAGTGTTGGACTTGGCACTGGTGATCACATTTTCCTGGATTTATTTCAGGCATTTCGGCGATGTGCGTTCAGTGGGAGGAGACGTTTCCGTCGACTACGAAGGCGTATGTGGCAACTTCGTCAATCTCAAGATGTTGTGCCAGCTCAGTATCTTGAAGGTGCTCATAGGGGTAGGGTGTGCGTGCGTGCATTCATAGGGTGGAGTGTATGTGCGTGTATGTGAGCATCTGCATCCGTACCGTATTAAAAAAAAAGTATTGTACACATGTTGTACAAAAAGTTTCCAACGCAGAGCCATTTCGATTTTTTAGTATATATAATAGTTTCCGATGCAGAGCCATTTCATTATTCCTCGAAAACCATTGTATTTTCTTCCCTTCAATAACCGAGCAATTTTCATGAACATTTTTGACGTTTTCGTATCCACAAAAATTCCTTTTTTTTGCACCAAAGGCCGTAATGCTTTATTCCCTTGATTAACGGAGAGCAGCGTTTTGGCTCCCGGGTTAAGACAAGCCCGGGAGTGAACAGTAACATGATTTAAAATAGAAAACAAATTCAAAATATTCCAAATTATTTTGTGGTGAAAGATGTTTTGAGTGCGTGATGTCCGTGTCAAATTTGGAGAAGTTTGAACATTCGAGGAGCTCATGACAAAAAAAACAAATTCAGGTCTGAGAGAAACATTTGAAAAACAGCACTGTTCATGCATGGATTTGTGTTTTTTGCCGCATGCTACTCGAATGTCCAAATATCACCAAATTTGGTACGCACATCATGCACACGCACATCTTGCTTGTAAAAAAAAATCGGAATTTTTTGAATTTGTTTTCTATTTTAAATTGCGTTACTGTTCACTGGGCTCATCTGTGCCCGGCACCGAATTGGATTTTCGTGATTAACGGAGCAATTTTCCCAATCATGGTGAACATTGTCACCGCGATAGATGGTCTATCTTTGGGAACATTTGAAAAGAAGAACGAAACAGTTCGGAAACCCTTTTGGCGGTAACTGAATCATTTCAGTTCATGCATTTGAAGCAGGAGTCAGCTGAGTTTCAGCCATGATGTCAGCCATCCATTCATTCTCTACGGGACGAGTAGAACGGGAAGTTGCAGAGCAAGAAGCACGAGAGATGAGACGTAGCTCTTCTACGAACCTGGTTGAAGACCATGAAGCCGAGGTCGAGCTTGACGCATCCGGCGCCGTCATCGACGGCCACTGTCCTGGTCCTGGCGTGCCCGCCGAGGCAAGCCTCCCCCTCGTACAGGGTCACGCGCACGCGGTCTCCGCCGCTGGCCGCAAGCTCATGCGCCGCCGCCAGCCCACTCACCCCGCCGCCCACCACCGCCACCCTCATCTCGCTCTGTATCTCCGCTCTGCTCTCCTGCTCTGCTCTGCTCTCGCCCTCTCGCCCTCCCCCTCCCCCTTCTATTTAAGCTGGAGCGGCTGGTGTAGCGGGCGTCACAACTTGCAGAATATTCTCGTACTAGGTCTCAACGAAGGAATGAATTCCCATACTGCAAATCGGCATCATTTTACGTCCGACGGCGCGTTACTATCGGCCGTCCGTCCTCAGATCGACCAACCACCTCTCTCTAAAGGCTAGCCGTAGTGTTTATTAGATTTGTACGGGTCCATATTTCTATTTTCTAGTAGAAAAATGGGATTTGGTCAATAAGCTCGAACGTCAGGGCATCTACAGCCGGTCCCTCAAATTTGGCTCTTCAAACGTCAGCGGACGCGTCCGGTCAGTATCCGGACGTGTCCGTTTTAATCCATCATTTGTACAAGCATGTAGGCATGTCCCTCACTTTGTCCCCAAATTGCCCGGTCACATGTATATGATTGGTGGGGATGGGGAGAGAGAAAAACGAAAAAATAAAGAGAAAATGTGGTCCGGGGTGGGCCGCGTCCTACATGACGGACTGATCGTACACTGACCGGGGGCGTCCCCTGATCGTACAATAGCCCACCCAAAACCCCATCCGGAGCCCTGATTTTCTCATTCCTTCCCTCCCCTATGTATCCGCATAGTCCGAGACTGATGCCGCCGTTGTACCACCCACTCCGCCGTTCAGGCCTTGCCGTACCTCCGCCGCTCCACCCGGGCGCCAGCTCCGATTTGCCTACGCCTGCTTTCCACCCCTGGTCCGGCTGCCGCACAGGTACCCTCCGCCTGTGCACAATGCCGTCCATGGCCGACACCGCGCCTGAAAGTGTTCGGCCAAATGCCATAGCCAAATTTATTGACGTTTTTGTGGTTTAGTTTGAAACAAACACGATCGATTCGGACGCGGAGTACTTCTACGTCGAGTTCATTGATACGCCCACTAGTAGGAAAACCCCCATTTGTCCCGGTTCGTAAGGGCCTTTTGTCCCGGTTCTGGAACCGGGACTAAAGGGTCGGGACTAAAGCCCAAAACCTTTAGTCCCGGTTGGCTTACGAACCGGGACTAAAGGCCGTCCACGTGGCCGGTGCTGGGAGCCCAGGCAGGAGGACCTTTAGTCCCGGTTGGTAACACCAACCGGGACCAAAAGGCACTGGGGTTTTTGTTTTTTTTTAAAGGGGGGGGGGGGGGGGGGGTTAGGGGCGTTTGTAGGGTTAATTGAGGTGTTTCATATTGTGTTAGCTAGCTAATAGAGAGAAGTGTTCTCTCTTTCTCCGTGCTTGGTCGACGCTAGCTACTATAGAGAGAACTCGACACGCTAGCTAGTAAGCAAATGAAGGAACCATTAAGTACACAAGATCGTCGATCATGAACATATACACAGAGATATGATCAACCTCTCTTTCTCTGAGAGATTGGTCGAACAACAAGTTTTCGTATATCTATCCGACGCTACTAGCTACATATATACAATATAAGATCTCTTACAATCCCTAACATTTAATTTCAAATTCCAGATGGTATTCTCCGGCTTTATTTATGACGTGGTCAAGAAAGAATCCCGCCAATTCCTCTTGAATTGCTCGTATGCGATCATGTGGTAGGAGTTCATCCCACATCTGCCACGTCTAATTTGAAGAAGGGGGTCAATACATATATATGAATGAAACTCAACACAAATCATGGTAATAAAATAAAATTGTGAATATTATTGCTTACGCACTTGAAATTGTTTTTCAGAGTAGCCCCGCTTAGGGGTCGTCGCGTTATAGATGAACTCGCAAACGTAGTATCCACAAAAATTATTCCCTTTTTCCTGCCACAAGCACTTTACGAGAAATAGAGTTCAATCAAACTGATAATCAAGCATGATAAATGGTATTGATGGAACTAGAATCAATGGGAGATGCGCGGAACTAGCTAGTACTACTTACTTTCGGGTGTTTAAATCGCAGCTCCCTCGGCAGTGCCGGAACAATTGCGGTGAACTCTTTCCAAACCCTGCCAGACAAAGAAAATAATTACTTGATATCAGGAAATGAACAAAGTTGCCGATATGATGCGATAATGATCGATTGAACTTACTTCTGGAGCATTTCAGTCATGTCCGCATATTCCTGGGGATCTTTTCGTTTCGAGTCTAAGACGATTACTACTCCCCGCTCAAGCTTAATCTCTAGCAGAATAAAGTGGTACCTGCGCACGCATGCATAACTCATCAATTACATTACTATAACCTCGAGTAATAAGGGAAACCGAATATGCACAAGACAGTAACACTCACTTGAAGTTGTAAGGAAAGAGTATTGTCCCTTTGTTTTGATTTTTAAGCAACGATTGTAGCAAGTTGTCCTCGGTTTGTGTGACATTGTTTTTAACCGTAAACTCATGTATGATATTTGGGTTAATGAACCCAATGTCATACATTTGTGCTTTTCTGCATTCGACGATCTTCAATCTGCATAATATAGTGAGGATAATTATATATACATGCAATGAAAGAGCTGAGCTATATATATAGAGAGACTTAATTACAGAAGTAGTACTTACAGACAGTAGCAAGTCACGATTGTTTTGTCGAGGGCCTTTTGATTGTATAACTGGAATATCTCCTCAAATTCAACATTCAACAGATCCATTCCAACGAGGTCGTGCTCCTCTTTAATTCCCAGCATCAAAGTATCCCTCCCAGACTCGTTGCAGGTTTTCATGTACCATTCATGCAATGTTCGCATCATCGTTGTTAGAGGAGGATGATCAGGTTTGACGAGAGGCTGCCCGTACCGGTAACTGAATTCGTCCACCTCCAACGGCTCAAACTGTACATCATCGCTCAGGTAATCACCAGGATTGGTACCGGGCACCATCCCCGGATGATTAGCGACGATATCGCTAAACACCTTGAGCGGGGGGCACGATTGGTTCGCCTGTTCGCCGAGCTGGGGAATTTTTTTCCCACTTCTTCGTTTTGCTAACCTTGCATCACTGGAAGTACTTCCCGACCGCCGCGCGTCTTGATATGTCTTTTTAACACAGCGGTCAAAGTTGGAATCCGGCGGAGGCGGTGGTGGTCGCTTCAGGGCATTGATAGTGCGCATCACTTTCACCGGATCTAGCTTCTCCTTTGGAGGTGGATTTTTCTTTGCAAAATGGGCCGTCAATTCGGCCTGACATATCTCCTCGTTTTCAGACTCGGTCCTCTCATATGGTAACTTTTCCAGAGGCTTGAGAGATGGACCGTTGGCATGCTCCCAATCAATCTATCCACATGTTCTCAGCTTCGAATCATTGATCTTGGGAGCAACTTCATAAATGGTGAGATCCCACCAAACCTAAGCCAATGTTCAAACATGCAGCAACTGAACTTGGATGACAACAAGCTCACTGGAGGCATACCAGAAGGGTTGGGGTCACTCTGCAACCTTTCAGTTTTGAGTCTTGCTGGGAATACTTTGACAGGCAATATTACTCTTTCACTTGGAAGCAGCTCTTCTCTCCACTCTGTTTATCTCACCAACAATAATCTCATAGGACCTATCCCGTCTCTCCTAGCTAATAGTTCATCACTTCAATTTTTGGACTTGACAAACAATCACCTTGGTGGAGAGATTCCACCTGCACTATTTAACAGCACATCACTTCAAGTCCTGTAATTGGGACTGAACAAGTTTACTGGGTTCATACCTGCTGTTTTCCCGAATATTGACTCACCCTTGTGGTATCTTATCTTGGCATCAAATAATCTTCAGAGTTCAGACTGACAGGCATCTTTAGATGCCCAACCTCTAGTTAAGCTGGCAAGGGCATCATCTTCTCTCACCTATAGCCCTCTCCAACACAAAATAGAGTAGCCTTTTACATGTCACACATGGCCAGACAAAGGAATTAACCAGCGGCAGCGTGATGTCAGCACGAGCACAATTTTTGTAGCAAGCTGGCCCTTTCGCAGGGAAGACGGTGGCAAAGATTGCAAAGTAGCAGCGACAGATCAAATGGTGCTCAATGGTGGTCTTTCATAAAATTCCTTGCATCACATATTGCTCATAGTGTTAGGTTTAATCCCGTGGGATTTGCTTAACAGGAACGTAAGCCTAATCATTAGATCACCTAATTGCACATATCAGAGAGATGAGTCGGGATCTTACCACCAATGGAAGCAGCCATTGGTGTAGGCGATGCGAAGTCCCGTGCCTGCTAGATGCAGGCATGATGCAGGCTCGGGATAGACGGTCGTAGCGGGTAGCGGCGTCCCTCCGGGCGCCACCGGCACTGCCCTGGAACAAGGGCAGGGCTTGGGGATGATCTTCCCGTCGCTGCAGCGCTCCCCCTGATCGGTTAGGGTTTTAGGGATGTGAGGAGCAGGAGTTAACCGTACGTGAATGAGTCTCTCGTAGGTGTCGGCTGCTCCCCCATCTTTTATATGTGCGCTGGCGACAAGGGACCAAAACCATAGTTGGTTAGGGTGCCCCCGATCAGGGTGCGTAAGTTGGGGTCAAGGGGAACATACGTTGGTTCGTTACCCCTTCCCTCACATTAGCTTATCCTCTGGTTTTTCTTTTCCGCCCATTGGGCCTTAGATCAATACCAACATTCTCCCCCTTGATCGTTAGGCTCAATAACTTTTCTCCATTCTCCATAGGAATTATATACCAGAGTAAGGTGTTACAATAGCCGATGAAAAGCCATTGAACCTCAATACTCATAGCACACATCTTATTTCGAAAAGGAAACATTTTACTTATTGGGAGGGGTTTATATTAGCGGTCCCATAATTCCAGAATCAAGAGGCTTCCAATAATCCCATGCCAGCTACATGCTCATGAAATATATTGGGTGGTAAGCCTTTAGTAAGCGGATCCGCAAGCATACGTGTCGTACTGATACACTTAACAGTAATAGTTTGATCCTGGATTCTATGTTGAATAACACGATACTTTAGGTCAATGTGCTTGGCAGCAACACTTGACTTGTTGTTATTCGCATAGAAAACTGCGGGTTCATTATCGCAGTACAATGTCAGTGGTTTGGAAATGCTGTCAACCACTTTAAGTTTAGGAAGGAAATTCTTGAGCCATACAACCTGCCCAGTGGCCTCAAAACATGCGAGATATTTTGCCATCATAGTAGATGAGGCAACTATCTTTTGCTTGGAGCTTTTCCACGATATGGCTCCTCCAGCGAGTGTGCATATATAACCTGACATGGATTTCTTACTATCCACACACCCGGCAAGATCAGAGTCTGAGTAACCAATAACTTCTGGGTTATCGGACTTTCTATATGTAAGCATGAAATTTTTAGTACCTTGCATATAACGCAAGACTTTCTTTGCGGCCTTCCAGTGGTCCGGTCCTGGATTAGATTGAAATCTGCCAAGCATCCCGGTTACAAAAGCTAAGTCAGGGCGTGTACATACTTGAGCATACATGATGCTTTCGACAGCTGAAGCATAAGGAACCGACTTCATCTGATCAGTTTCATTTTGGTTCCTTGGACATTGGAATGTCACAAACTTATCACCCTTGACTATGGGGGCAGGTGAGGAAGAGCACTTATGCATATTGAATTTCTTTAGTACTCTCTCAAAGTATGCCTTTTGCGATAGTCCTAATGTTCCTTTGGACCTATCTCGATGAATCTCAATGCCAAGGACATACGAGGCTTCATCGAGATCCTTCATGTCAAATTTTGAGGACAAAAATCTCTTGGTCTCATGCAACATATCTTTATCGCTGCAAGCTGCTACTTGTAGACTGCGTTGGATTTTTATCCCCGAAGAGAAGAGGTTGATGTAGCACAGTAGAGTAAGTATTTCCCTCTGTTAATAAACCAAGGTTATCAATCCAATAGGAGAACCAAGCAACACCATGTAAACATCACCTACACACAAAACGCATACCCTCGCACCCAACGCAAACGAGAGGTTGTCAATCTCTCGGCGGTTAAGTAACGAGATTAAATGGTATATGATAGATTGATAAAAAAATAAAAAATAAAAAAGTGCAGCAAGTATTTTTGGTATTTTTGTATAAGTAAACAAGATAGATCTTATGATAAAAGTAGACCCGGGGCCGTAGAGTTCACTAGAGGCATCTCTCAAGAAAATAGCATACGGTGGGTAAACAAATTACTGTTAGGCAATTGATAGAAAAGCAAATAATTATGACGCTATCCAAGGCAATGATCATGATATAGGCATCACATCCAAATCAAGTAGACCGACTCCTGCCTGCATCTACTACTATTACTTCACACATCGACCGTTATCCAGCATGCATCTAGTGTATTAAGTCCAAGAGAACGAAGTAATGCATTAAGAACGATGACATGATGTAGTCAAGATAAACGCTAACAAGAATTCATCCCAACTTGTTATCCTTAATGGCAACAATACTTGCGTGTCAATTCCCCTTCTGTCACTAGGACTGAGCACCGCAAGATCGAACCCATTACCGAGCACCCCTTCCCATTGCAAGAAGATCCAATCTAGTTGGCCAAACCAAACCAAAACTTCGGAGAAGAAATACAAGGCTATACTAAATCATGCATAAAAGAGATCAAAGAAGAACTCAAATAAACAAGGATAGATCTGATCATAAACTCACAATTCATCAGATCCCAACAAACACACCGCAGAAAGTCATTACATCGAATGGATCCCCATGAAGATCATGGAGACCTTTGTATTGAGAAACATAGAGAGGGAGAGAGAGAGAGAGAGCCATCTAGCTACTACCTACGGACCCGTAGGTCTATGGTGAACTACTCACGCATCATCGTAGAGGCGGCAAGGTTGATGTAGAGCCCCTCCGTGGTGAGTTCCCCCTCCGGCGGAGTACCGGAGAAGGCCTCCAGATGGGATCTCATGAGAACAAAGGCTTGTGGCGGCAGAAAAAGTATTTCGTGGGCTCCCCTGAGGGTTTGGGAATTCTTCTGAATTTATAGTGCTGGAAGTAGGGCAAAAGGAGCAAGGAGGGGCCCACATGGCACTGGGGCACGCCCTGGTACCATGTGGGGCCCTCGAGTCGTTTCTTCCTTGGCCTCCAAGTCCACGGTGATCCTTATCTCCAGAAAAAAGTCTCCAAAAAGTTTTGGGACGATTTGATCTTATCTGGTATTGATTTTCTGTAAAACAAAAACAGGGCAGAAAACAGGAACTAGCACGTGGCACTAAGTTAATAGTTTAGTCCCCAAAAATGATATAAAAATGTATGAAATGATAATAAAAACATTCAAGAATAATAATATCATAGCATGGAACAAGCAAAAATAATAGATACGTTGGAGACGTATCAAGCATCCCCAAGCTTAACTCCTGCTCATCCTCGAGTAGGAAAGTGATAAAACATATTTTTGATTGTGGAATGCTACCCAACATACTTCTACTTATTTTCATAGCATAGACATGAGGACTTGTATGATTCAAAGCAATAGTCTATAGTTTGACATGAAGACATAAATACTCAAGTGATGCTAACAAGCAACCATGCCTTTCAAAATATCAATGGTAAAGAAAATTATCCCTAGCCCATTATGCTCAATCATTGATCCAATCATGAAACACACTCGAATATCAATCATACTCCATGGACACACATGATCACATGACCCCCTAGTTGGTGCTTTTAATGAGAAGGATGAGACTCAACATGAAAATAAATAGAAAGGCCCTTCGCAGAGGGAAGCATTGATTTACAGAGGTGCCAGAGCTCAAGTTTTTTTAAAAAGAATGAAAAATTTATTTTGGGAGGCATGCTTTTCTCGTCAACGAGAATGACTTAAGGCTCCCAACACTTTTCATATTGGATACATCATAGGCAGTTCCCAAACAGAAAATAAAAGTTTTGCTCCCCATCATCGTTCCATGGTTTTGAGACTTTTGTCCCTTTTTTCCATTCACATCCGAAAGAGTTTGTTTTCCACCTTTCCTTATCACAATCCATGGCTAGCCGTATTCACGGGTGCCCTCCATACAAACACATTCCAAGGAAATTAAATTTATTTTGGGACTGGGCATCCCTTTTACCGCCACACTCTCGTGCAATGACAAGTGAATAAACACTCATCGTGAGAATGACATATCCAACATGAAAATCATTGGCCACCCCTCACCGCTTCATGAGCGATGCGGGCACACAAAAGAGAAATTATTTTTGAATTTTTTTAGAGATGGCACATGCAAATTTACTTAGGACGGCATTGAAATACCATATATAGGTAGATATGGTGGACACAATTGGCAAAACAAGTTTTAACACTAGTAGAAAATAGGGCATTTATCCCGGTTCCAGAGGGCCTTTAGTCCTGGTTCTGGAACCAGGACAAAACGATTGGGACTAATGTCCATCACTTTTAGTCCCGGTTGGCTTACGAACCAGGACTAAAGGTGCTCCACGTGACCGCTGTGGAGCGCCCAGGCGGGAGGACCGTTAGTCCCGGTTGGTAACACCGACCGGGACTAAAGGAGCTCCATGTGGTCGCTATGGAGCGCCCAGGCAGGAGGACCTTTAGTCCCGGTTGGTAACACCAACCGGGACTAAAAGGCAGCCACGCGTCAGCACCTGCCAAGCGCTGGGGTTTTTTTTTTTTTTTGAAAGGGGGGTTTAGGGGTTTTGGAGGGTTTAGGGGTTTCATATTGTGTTAGCTAGCTACTACATATAGACAGAAGTGACCTCTCTTTCTCCGTGCTTGGTCGACGCTAGCTACTACATATAGAGAGAACTCGACGCTAGCTAGTAAGCAATGAAGGAACCATTAATTACACAACATCGTCATGCATGATCAATATATAGAGAGAAGTGACCTCTCTTTCTCCGTGCTTGTTGGTCGAACAACAAGTTTTCGTATATCTATTCGATGCTGCTACAGATAGTACACGTTGATGCATATATATATATACAATATAACATCTGTTACGATCCCTAACATCATCGACGACCACAATCGGTTTGCAATTCCTGATGGCATTCTCCGTCTTTAGGAATGACATGGTCAACAAAGAATCCCGCCAATTCCTCTTGAATTGCGCGTAGGCGATCAGCTGGTAGGAGTACGTCCCACTTCTGCCAGGTCTAATTTAAAGAAGGGGGGTCAATATATATATATGAATGAAATCAACACAATTGATGATGATAAAATAAAATTGTGAATTTACGTACTTCAAATTGTTGTTTAGTGAAGCCCCTCTCAGTGGTCTGTTGGCGAATGAACTCGCAAACATAGTATCCACAGAAATCATTTCCGGATTGCTGCCATATGCACTTTACGAGAACATAGTTCAATCAAAATGATAATCAACCATGATAATGGTATTGAAACTAGAATCAATGAGAGATGCGCGGAACTAGCTAGTACTACTTACTCTGGGTTGTGTAAATCGCAACTCCGGTCTCCATTCACCCTTAAGCCGCGTGATGAACTTTTTCCAAACCCTGCTTGGCAAAGAAAATGATTACTTGATATCAGGAAATGAACGAAAGTTGCCGATATAGTGCGATAATGATTGAACTTACTTCTGGAGCATTTCAATCATGTCCGCATACTCCGTAGCCTCTTTACGTCTCGAGTCCAAGACAGTTACTGCTCCCTCGTCAAGCTTAATGGATAGCAGAATAAAGTGGAACCTGAGCGCGCATAACTTATCAATTACACTTAACCTCGAGTAAGCGAAACTGAATATGCAGAAGACAGTAACACTCACTTGAAGTTGTAAGGAAAGAGTATTTCCCTTTTGTTTTGGTGTCGAAGGAACGACCTTAGTGTGACGCCCCCGGCTCAATAGTGCACTAACCATACACGGAATGCACACGATCAAGCCTAAGGACTCACTTGAAGATATCACAACACAACTCTAAATTCAAATAAAAGGCATACAAGCTTTATATTACACGCCATGGGCCTCGAGGGCTCGAATACATAAGCTCGCTTAGAAGCGTTAGTGGAAGCATTAGATATCTGGGTACAGATATGAAAGGTAAAACGGATATGCCTTAAGAAGGCGGGGCAAAACAAAGTCTACGATCAAAAAGGCGCAGGCCTCCTGCCTGGGACCCTCCGATCCTACTCCTGGTCGTCAGCCAACTCATAGTAGTAGCCACCCTCGGGGTGGTAGTAGTAGTCGTCGACCGGGGCAGCTGTCTCCTGGGCTCCGTCATCTGGTCGCATCATTCGAGTATGGGGAAAAGAGGAAGCAAAGCAACCATGAGTACTCATCCAAAGTACTCAGCAAGACTTACATCAGATCTATTCTAAGTTATGCAACATTATCAAAGGAAGGCTGTATATGTGGACTGGACTGCAGAAATGCCAGAATAGAGAGAAGGCCTAGTCCTATCGAAGACTAGCATCTTCAGCGGTCTTGCAGCATTACAAGAGTGTAGATTAGTACAATATAATATAGTAGTAGTATTAAGCATCAACATCGCCCAGAGATCCTTCCTCGACTCCCTGCGAGAGAGCAATCCCGGAGCCATCATATCCATATCTCATCCCAATATTAAGTTCTACTTGTATCGATCGGGATACAACTCCGAGCGTCCGTTACCGATGATCCGGCTATTCGAATAGATATATCTTCCCTGCAGGGGTGCACCAACTTACCCACCACGCTCGATTAACTCCGGCCAGACACACTATTCTGGGTCTTGCCCGGCCTCGGTTAAAACGACACGCCGCAGCCGTACCTAGGCCCAACAGAGAGGTCAGCACGCCAGACTAACCTATGCGCTCAGGGGGCTGGGCCCCTCGCCCTGTGCGCTCCTGCGCATTGCGAATGCGACCGTGAGCAGACTTGGCAACCCACACTTCAAGGCGGTTGCTATACGCGGTCTAACCCGGCGCGCGCCGCTCAGTCGCTTACGTCTAGAAAGCTTTGGCTCATGCCATGACGCAGAGTACCCATATTTATTCCCGCGTGTTGGTTAGTGCCAAAAGGCCAAAGGCCTACTCGGATCAAATATCCAAATTGTTTAGTGTATTGGGAGCGCGCGGTAACGAGCAGAGACTCACGATCATGTGACCCCGTCGCCCCGTCTCGAGGACTTGCGACAAGGGCTAAGAATGCCCGGCTGTGCCTCGTAATCAACTCGTGGGTGCTCTCCAGGCCTGCTCGACTTTCGCATTAGCTCTCACGGGTACCCCTCGGGGTCGACCCGACTTTCCAGGGGCTGTCGGGAACTCAGGTCCACTTCTACTGGGCGGTACCGCCTGTCCCTCCAGTCCTGCAGTAATAGTAACTCTTGCGGGTACCCCTCGGGGCCGACCCGTCTCTAACAAGTTTTAGGGGTAAAGTCAGAGTAACCGTGTGTCCAAATACCAAGGGGAAAACCCGAGGAATCACCCTCGATGGATTCCACCTGATGTAATCGTCAAGGTGAACTTAGGAGGAATCACCCTCGAGGTCCACACTTGAAGTATCGCACGACATATTCGTTATCGGGAGTGGTGAAGTAGGAATCACCCTCGATGACCACGACCGAATAGCTACTCTACAGAGTTGACATCAGAAGTGCTATACGAGGTATCACCCTCGGCACCCGATAGTAACCCTGTAGTGTCGTATGATTAAAGGGGTGTGATGTGATGTGTCGGGTCCTGGCCGTCGACCACATGGATCGAGTCATCTGAACATACAGCGGGGGCAACTCGGACAAGGGGTGGGGTCACTGATGGATCATTAACCAACCTATACTAAGCAGTTTAGGATAAGCAGGTAAGGTACAAAATAGGTTACAAAATCAGGCTATGCATCAGAATAGGATCATACGAAAGCAGTAGCAGTTCTAATGCAAGCACAAGAGAGAAGAGAATGGGCGATATAGGAATGATCAGGGGGGGGGGGTTGCTTGCCTGGAAGCTCTGTGGCAAAAGCAGGGTCGTCAACAGTGTAGTCAGTCTCCGGAGCTGCGTCGGTCTCGGGGACTACGTCGGTACCGGGATCTACCGAGGGAGAAGAGGGGGAGGAAACAGATAAATACACAGCAAACAAATGCAACACAGAGTATGCTATGCTAACTTGCAGTGCAGGGTTGCCTGAAAGCATGTCTAAACCATTTTAGTTATTTTAGGATTAAAGTTGGATTTAAAAGCCGGTAGCAATGCACTATTCATCTGTCGGAAATAGACGAAAAGTTGTGGGTTCACCTCCGTAGAGGGTCCCGACACGGAAACGAATAGCACGGTCGAATTCGTCTCGTTTTTCTAATCAACTTTCATGTAGAAATTTTTTCGATCCGAGCTATGGTTTAATTTCTATGATTTTCCGAAGTTTTAGCAATTTTTTGAAATTATTTAAATTAACAGAATTTCCCGAAAAGGAATATGATGTCAGCATGATGTGAGGGTGACGTCAGCAGTCAACAGACTTGCTGACCAGTCAAACCTGACCAGTGGGACCCACTGGTCAGTGACTCAGAGCTGACTAGTGCTTAATTAAATTTAAATTAGGTTAATTAGGAGGTGGACCCTACATGTCAGTGACTAGTTAATTATCAGATTATTTTACAAACCTAATTAGTTTAATTAAACACAGGGGCCCACACGTTAGTGTCAGGGGTGAATAGTGCCCCACGTTGACCAAAGTCAACGTGGTCAAATAGGCGACGGGGGCCCACTGGCAGCGTCACTGGGCGGGCCCCATGCCACGCCAGGTCAGCGCGGCCGACGGAGGAGCTCCGACGAGCGTGTCCGCGGCGGTTCCTCACCGGAGTGCTTTGGGATTCCGGTAGGGGGCCCCGTTTCGCCCGTTTCCGGTCGCGTTCGAACGGCCATGATTCCGGAGTGCCGCGTCGAGTGGTGTGGTTGGCTGGGGCTAGGGTTTCCGGAATCGTCGCCGGCGACGATGTTTGCGGCGGCGGCATTCGAGTGACCACGGGAACAGCGCATCCGGGCACGGCAAGCGGCGGCGATAGGCGCGTTCGACTCCTACGGCAGTGGCGAACACGACTGCGAGCTTAGATGAGCTCGATAGCGACTACAGCGACGACAACATCAACGGCGGCGGAGCTCCGCTCGGGAAGTCATGGCGCGGCGGCTACGGGCGGCGAAAGGCAGCGCAGAGAGGGGGAAAAGGAGCAGATGCTCATCGGGAGGGC
The DNA here is from genome assembly GCA_039707655.1 of Elymus sibiricus. Lineage (NCBI taxonomy): Eukaryota > Viridiplantae > Streptophyta > Magnoliopsida > Poales > Poaceae > Elymus > Elymus sibiricus. The sequence continues at coordinate 565,047,919 of CM077665.1, read as the reverse complement.
ACACGGGGGCCCGGTGGAAGCTTAGGAGCAGCAGAGATGGTCGGGGTCACCGGAGTTTGCCGGTGGCCGAAGCGAAAGGGGACGAGGGAGATCCAGCGCTGCAGGGCCTCCCAGCTCCAGCTAAGTCCACCAGGAGAAGGAGCCGACCACGGCGGAGCTCGCAGACAGGGTCAGCGGGCTAGGGGCCACCGGTGGCCGCGGAGACGACGGAGGGTGGCGGCGATGGCGCTCGACAGAGAGAGGGGAGGAGGGAGCCGAGCATGTGAGGGAGAGAGGAGAGTGAGGGCGGCGTCCAGGGGAAAGGGATGGCCTCAGCCTTAGCCTCCCCGGAGCCCTTTGGCAGCAGGTGGCAAGCAGCGTCGGCGACGAGCGCGCGGCGGCCATGGTGGGTGCGACACCGAGGCGGGAGCATGTAGACGAGGCCCTAGCTGGGATGGGTCGGCTCTGGGCCTGCGACAGGTAAGGCCAGGTAAGGCCCAATTCCCTTTTCCCTTTTCTGTTTTCAGTTTATTTAATAGCAGAGAGGGGTAAAAGATTATTTTGGGCACCCTATTCACTTAGGAAAAATATGGGAAGTGTCCCTTTAATTCCCTGGTGATTTTAGACACTGCCATAGATAAGTTGGAGACCAATGGAATTCATTTGTATTTTACAGAAATGAATTTGCAATTTTAAATTGCTAAAATAGCACTGTTTAAATGCTACTGCTCATTTTAGCATAAGAGTGATGTTGTTTTTCCTTAACAAGAAATTGTTTTAGAATATTTGCTAGATGATGAACATTTTTCCATCAAATTTTTAGCAACTCCAAAATTCACTTGTGATTTGAATTTGAATTCTAAGAGGAATTTGAAATGAGATATTTATCCAACATAATTTATCACTGCAAATCACGGAGGTTTAGCAGCATCATGATGCATTACTGTTACTCATTTACAGAGGGGTGTTACAATTCTCCTCCTCTAAAAGAAATTCTCGTCCCGAGAATTCAGGAGGTAGAAGAAAAGAGGTCGGGGTATTCAGCACGGAGGTTATCCTCGCGTTCTCAAGTGGCTTCATCTTCAGTATGATTTGACCACTACACTTTGAGGAACTTGGTATCCTTCTGACGGGTTCGTCGTTCAGCTTCATCGAGAATACGGATCGGATGCTCTTTATAAGATAGATCATCTTGTAATTCGAGCAATTCATGGTACACTGCTCGGTGTGGAGATTCCTTGAAGCAACGACAAAGTTGCGACACATGGAAGACATCGTGGATATGAGAGAATTGTGGCGGCAACTCCAATTTATATGCCACCTGACCATGTCTGGCAAGAATGCGAAAGGGACCAATATAGCATGGAGCTAACTTGCCCTTGATTCCAAAGCGGTGAGTGCCCTTCATAGGAGTGACACACATATAAGCTTGATCACCAGGTTGATAGGTCAAACCCCATCGTTTGCGATCGTAATTGCTCTTCTGGCGGTCCTGAGCTGCCTTGAGATTTTCTCAGACAATACGGACTTGCTCTTCGGCGTGTTGGATAATATCCGGACCAATGAGCGGTCATTCCCTAGTTTCTGACCAATTCAGAGGGGTTAGACACTTACGTCCATAAAGCACTTTGAAGGGGGCCATTTTCAAGCTGGCTTGATAGCTGTTGTTATAAGAGAATCTGGCATACGGGAGAGATTCTTCCCACTTCTTGCCGAAAGATATAACACAAGCCCGAAGCATGTCTTCAAGAATCTGATTGACTCGCTTAACTTGACCTTGGGACTGGGGTGATAAGTTGAACTCCAGGTAATATGAGTTCCCATAGCTTCTTGGAAACTTTCCCAGAACTTTGAGGTGAAAAGGCCGCCACGGTCCAAACTAATATCCTTCGGAATACCGTGAAGTGATACAATTCTGGAGATATATAACTCTGCTAACTGACTAGCAGTGATCGTCTCCTTGACTGGCAGAAAGTGTGCAACTTTGGAAAGTTGGTCGACGACGACAAGAATAGCATCGTGACCCTTCTGTGACTTGGGAAGGCCAGTAATGAAATCCATTTGAACCTTATCCCATTTCCATAAAGGAATAGGAAGCGGTTGCAGAATTCCAGCAGGCTTCTGACGTTCTGCTTTAATGCGACGGCAAACGTCACATTCAGCAACATATCGGGCAATATCCTGCTTCATTTTAGACCACCAGTACCTTTGACGGAGATCACGATACATCTTGGTACTACCCGGATGAATAGACAGCGGTTTATCATGTGCCTCCTTCATGACATTGTCAGTCATAAGCTCGAAGCGAGGTACCACAGTGTGGTCTCTGAAATACAAGGTTCCATCTTCAGCAAGCGAGAAATACATGTACTTTTCAAGGTGAAGATATTTCTTCATCAGATCTACTTCGGCATCTTTAGCTTGCGCACGCTTAACAGCCTTCTCAAGATCTGGCTGTATAACAAGGTTATTAAGAGAACCCTGTGGAATGATACGCAGATTCAGCTTGCGCATTTCTTCATAAAGATGAAGTTGAGCTCGCCTAACCATGAGGTTGTTGCAATAGGACTTGCGGCTCAAGGCATTAGCCATAACATTAGCCTTGCCAGGGGTATAAGAAATACCACAGTCATAGTCCATAATTGTTTCCAACCATCATTGTTGGCGGAGATTGAGATCCGGCTGAGTAAATAAATACTTCAGACTTTGATGATCAGTATAAATCTCACATCGATTACCAAGAAGGTAATGTCGCCATAGCTTCAATGCATATATTACTGCAGCAAGTTCAAGATCATGCACTGGATAGTTTTCCTCATGAGGACGCAATTGTCGCGAGGCATAAGCAATTACTCTTCGTTCTTGCATTAGGACACATCCTAATCCTTGACGAGAGGCGTCGCAATATATGACAAAGTCCCTTCGAGAATCCAGAGGAGCAAGCACTGGAGCAGAGGTCAGCTTGTCCTTGAGGGTATGGAAACTCTCCTGACATTTGTCTGTCCACTCAAACTTAACACCTTTACAAAGGAGATTAGTCAAGGGCTTGGCAATCTTGGAAAAGTTCTCGATAAATCGACGGCAATAGCTTGAAAGGCCGGGAAAACTTCTGACTTGCTTGACATTCTTCGGAGGAGTCCAATCAAGAATAGATTGAATCCGCTCTGGGTTAACAGCAATACCATCCTTGGAAATCACATGACCAAGGTAGGTTACTTCAGAAAGCCAGAATTCACATTTGGAATATTTGGCATACAGCTGGTGCTCTCGAAGCCTTTCCAGAACAAGACGAGGTGTTCAGCATGTCCTTCCTTATTCTTCGAAAATACCAGAATATCATCCAGATAAACCACGACGAACTTGTCGAGGTAATCTATGAAGATATAATTCATCATGCGAGAGAATGTTGCTGGAGCATTAGTCAAACCGAAAGACATAATAGTGTACTCATAAGAGCCATAACGAGTAACAAAGGCGGTCTTCAGAATATCCTCTTCGTGGACATGGATTCTATGATAACCCAACCTCAGGTCAAGTTTAGAGAACACTGATGAACCAGCAAGTTGGTCATACAAATCATTGATCCGAGGAAGCGGATACTTATTCTGAATGGTTGCCTGGTTAATGGGCCGGTAATCTTGGACCAATCGGTTTGTACCATCTTTCTTCTTGACAAAGAGAGAAGGTGCTCCCCAGGCAGAGGAACTAGGACGGATAAAGCCTTTACGGAGTGATTTGTCGATTTCCTCCCTAAGATCAAGAAGTTCATGCGGAGGCATCTTATAAGGATGCTTCGCAATAGGAGTTGTGCCTGGTTTCAAGTCGATGACAAACTCGACAGCTCTAATACGGGGTACTCCTGGAAGTTCTTTCGGAAAGACATCTTGAAAGTCATGGATGACTGGAATGTTTTCGATCCCCTCAAGCGGAGAGGCGTTCAATGCATTCAGGGCATAAATTTGAGCCTCGGCATTTTGGACAAGATGTGCATGGTAGGTTACTATCTCATCCGAAGGGTGTAGAAGGTGGATGGTTTTTGTGGCGCAAACGATAAAAGCAGTATGTGGCTTCAACCAATCCATTCCCAGAATAAGGTCAATCGGGAAAGTCTGCAGAATAATGGGAAAAGCACGGAACTCCAACCCTTCAATATCAATGATGACATCGGGGCTGAACAAAGAGGCTCAACATTGGCCCGCGGAAGTGTTTACCGCTAAAGGATGGTGCAGCGTTTCACATTTAACATCATGCATGAGTGCAAAATGTTCTGACATGAATGAATGCGATGCTCCTAAATCAAATAAAATAGATGCTGGTACTAAATTAACAAGGAGAGTACCCATCATAGTTTCTGGTTGATCCTGAGCTTCAGCCAAGTTGACATGATAATTCTGTCCACGACCATAAGAAGGCCTGACATTGTTGTTGCGGGGTTGATTGTTGCCACGGGCATTAGAAGGCAGAGCCAGTTGTTTCTGATTCTGGTAGCAGTTTCGGGCAAGGTGACCTGGTTTGCCACACTTGTAGCACAGCCCATCATTAGGAGTGGGAGCAGGAGCTTGGGGTGGTGGAGCTCGAAGAGGCTGCCTCGATGGTGGAGGAGGCAGACAAGGTGCAGCATAATACGGCATTGGTGCAGGTGCAGTTGGGCAATACATGCTGTGGGGAATCCAGATACGGTGCTTCTGCGAAGATGAGCCCGAAGATAAGCCTGCCTCACGGGTGCGTTTGAGCACGTCCTTGTGCTTCTTCAAGCCAGTCTCGACCTGAATAGCCTTGTTCACCAAGGTGGCAAAGTCGGCAAAGTCTTGGATGAGCAGGGCTAACTGGATGTCAGGACTAAGTCCATCATGGAACTTCTCCTGTCTGCGGGCATCAGTAGCAATATATTTCTCAGCATAGCGGGACAATTCAAGGAACTCCCGCTGATAAGCTTCTATAGTCTTGTTGCCCTGAGTAAGGTTATGGAACTCAGTCTTCTTCCGGTCCATAATTCCCTGGGGAATGTACCGGGCATGGAAGGCAGCTTAAAACTCTTCCCAAGTAATGATTGCTCCGACAGCTAAGGTACGCCTGTGGGTGTCCCACCATTGGGCTGCAGGACCCTTCAGGAAATAAGACGCAAAGGTGACATAGCTGGCAGGGGCAACAGCAGCTGACTCCATCTCGTAGGTGATGTCGCGGAGCCAATCATCCGCATCCAGCGGATTAACTGAGTTGCGAAAGACAGTTGGGTTGAGGCGCACGAACTCCTGCAATGTGATTGCGGTAGGCTGCTGGTTGGCATTGGGGCAAGGAAACTGATCTATCACCCCTTGCATAAACTGACGGTGCAATTCGAACTGTTGCATCATAGCAGCCATATAGTCGGGCGGCGGTGGATTATTGTCACCCATCCTGCTAAATTCAACAGGGGTAGTTTAGCAACAAGTATTGCCATTGTATGGAATCATTCATGAAGTAGCACGCACAACAGAAGGAAGTGCAATAGATACTTCATCATAGTCAAACAAGACATACAGATCCATACATAGTCTCGGTTACAAACCGGCATTACCACAGCTGAAAGGGGAAGGCTAGACAGCTAGGCGGCACGCTGGCACGCGGTGGAGGGATACAACAACGAGACATGGCCAAGGCTACATCAACATTAGAGAAAACTGCTGGAGCGAGGGATCTGCAAGGGACGACGCAGGATGCCCTCGATAAAAGGATCCTGCAGTCCGTGAACTGTGTGAAGCAGATTCGGGCTCCCAATTCAAGAAAGGCATAGTGAAATCTCCGGGGGTATGTGATCACGAGATCCTAAGGTTAGAGTTAGCAAAACCATTTAACCCGAATAGAAGAGAGATTAGAATCCCAAAGTAAAGACGAGGAATAAAAGATCCTAATACCACCCATTGGCGACGTGGGCCCGTAAGCCACACAGCCATGTTAGTAAATCAGTTTTCAAGTCTAGACTCAACTTCTGCCAAGGAGTTGGAAAGGGGGATCCTACAGGCAGTCGGCTCTGAGACCAACTTGTGACGCCCCTCGCTCAATCGTGCACTAACCATACACGCAATGTACACGATCAAGCCTAAGGACTCACTTGAAGATATCACAACACAACTCTAAACTCAAATAAAAGGCATACAAGCTTTATATTACAAGCCAGGGGCCTCGAGGGCTCGAATACATAAGCTCGCTTACAAGCATTAGCGGAAGCATCAGATATCTGGGTACAGATATAAAAGGTAAAACAGGTATGCATTAAGAAGGCGGGGCAAAACAAAGTCTACGATCGAAAAGGCGTAGGCCTCCTGCCTGGGACCCTCCGATCCTACTCCTGGTCGTCAGCCAACTCGTAGTAGTAGCCACCCTCGGGGTGGTAGTAGTAGTCGTCGACGGGGGCAGCTGTCTCCTGGGCTCCGTCATCTGGTCGCATCATTCAGGTATGGGGAAAAGAGGAAGCAAAGCAACCGTGAGTACTCATCCAAAGTACTCAGCAAGACTTACATCAGATATATTCTAAGTTATGCAACATTATCAAAGGAAGGCTGTATATGTGGACTGGACTGTAGAAATGCCAGAATAGAGAGAAGGCCTAGTCCTATCGAAGACTAGCATCTTCAGCGGTCTTGCAGCATTAGAAGAGTGTAGATTAGTACAATATATTATAGTAGTAGTATTAAGCATCAATATCACCCAGAGATCCTTCCTCGACTCCCTGCGAGAAAGCAATCCCGGAGCCATCATATCCATATCCCATCCCAATATTAAGTTCTAGTTGTATCGATCGGGATACAACTCCGAGCGTCCATTACCGAGGATCCGGCTATTCGAACAGATATATCATCCCTGCAGGGGTGCACCAACTTACCCACCACGCTCGATAAACTCTGGCCAGACACACTTTTCTGGGTCCTGCCCGGCCTTGGTTAAAACGACACGCCGTAGCCCTACCTAGGCCCAATTGAGAGGTCAGCATGCCGGACTAACCTATGCGCTCCTGCGTGTTGTGAACGCGGCCGTGAGCAGACCTGGCAACCCACACTTCAAGGCGGTTGCTTTACGCGGTCCAACCCAGCGTGCGTCGCTCAGTCGTTGACGTCTAGAAAGCTTCGGCGGATGCCACGACGCAGAGTACCCATATTTATTCCCGCGTGATGGTTAGTGCAAAAAGGCCAAAGGCCTACTCGGATCGAATATCCAAATCGTTTAGTGTATTGGGAGCGCGCGGTAACGAGCAGAGACTCACGATCATGTGACCCCGTCGCCCCATCTCGAGGACTTGCGACAAGGGCTAAGAATGCCCGGCCGCGCCTCGTAATCAACTCGCGGGTGCTCTCCGGGCCCGCCCGACTTTCGCATTAGCTCTCCGGGTAACCCTCGGGGTTGACCCGACTTTCCAGGGGCTGTCGGGAACTCAGGTCCACCTCTACTGGGCGGTACCGCCTGTCCCTCCAGTCCCGCAGTAACAGTAACTCTCGCGGGTACCCCTTGGGGCCGACCCGTCTCTAACAAGTTTCAGGGGTAAAGTCAGAGTAACCGTGTGTCCAAACACCAAGGGGAAAACCCGAGGAATCACTCTCGATGGATTCCACCTGATGTAATCGTCAAGGTAAACTTAGGAGGAATCACCCTCGAGGCCCACACTTGAGGTATCGCACGACAGATTCGTTATTGGGAGTGGTGAAGTAGGAATCACCCTCGATGACCATGACTGAATAGCTACTCTACAGAGTTGACATCAGAAGTGCTATACGAGGTATCACCCTCGGCACCCGATAGTAACCCTGTAGTGTTGTACGATTAAAGGGGTGTGATGTGATGTGTTGGGTCCTGGCCGTCGACCACATGGATCGAGCCATCTGAACAGACAACGGGGGCAACTGGGACAAGGTGTGGGGTCACTGATGGATCATTAACCAACCTATACTAAGCAGTTTAGGATAAGCAGGTAAGGTACAAAACAGGTTACAAAATCAGGCTATGCATCAGAATAGGATCATACGAAAGCAGTAGCAGTTATAATGCAAGCACAAGAGAGAAGAGAATGGGCGATATAGGAATGACCAAGGGGGGGTTGCTTGCCAGGAAGCTCTGCGGCAAAAGCATGGTCGTCAAAAGTGTAGTCAGTCTCCGGAGCTGCGTCGGTCTCGGGGACTACATCGGTACCGGGATCTACCGAGAGAGAAGAGGGGGAGGAAATAGATAAATACACAGCAAACAAATGCAACACAGAGTATGCTATACTAACGTGCAGTGCAGGGTTGCCTAAAAGCATGTCTAAACCATTTTAGTTATTTTAGGATTAAAGTTGGATTTAAAAGCCGGTAGCAATGCACTATGTGACGCCCCCAGCTTAATCGTGCACTAATCATACACGCAAATGCACACGATCAAGCCTAAGGACTCACTTGAAGATATCACAACACAACTCTAAAATATAAATAAAGTGATACAAACTTTATAATACAAGCCAGCGCCCCGAGGGATCGAATACATATGTTTGATGACAAAGAAGCATCAACGGAAGCGTTAAATATCTGAGTACATATATAAGTTAACAGATAGGCCTTTAGAAAGGCGGGGCAAAATAAAAGACTACGATCGAAAAGGCGCAGGCCTCCTGCCTGGGACCGTCCGAACCTACTCCTGGTCGTCAGCCAACTCGTAGTAGTAACCACCCTGAGGGAGGTAGTAGTGGTCTTCGGCGGGGGCAGCTGTCTCCTGCTATCCGTCATCTGATTGTATCATGCGGGTATGGGAAAAGAGGAAGCAAAGCAACCGTGAGTACTCATCAAAAGTACTCCGCAAGACTTACATCAGATCAATTCTATGTATGCAACATTATCAAAGGAAGGCTGTATATGTGGACTTGACTGCAGAAATGCCAGAATAGAGAGAAGGCCTAGTCCTATCGAAGACTAGCATCTTCAGCGGTCTTGCAGCATTAGAAGAGTGTAGATTAGTACAGTATAAAGTAAAAGTAACAATAAGTATCAACCTCGCCCAAAGATCCTTCCTCGACTCCCTGCGAGAAAGCAATCCCAGAGCCCTAATATCCATATCTCATCTCAACATTAAGTTCTAGTTGTATCGATCGGGATACAACTCCGAGCGTCCATTACCGAGGATCCGGCTATCGATAGATGTTTTCTTCCCTGCAGGGGTGCACCAACTTACCCACAACGCTCGCTTAACTCCGGCCGAACACACTTTCTGGGTCCTGCCCGGCCTCGGCTAAACGACACGCCGCAGCCCAACCTAAACTCAATAGAGAGGTCAGCACGTCGGACTAACCTATGCCCCCAGGGGTCTTGGGCCTTCGCCCCGGGAACTCCTGCACATTGCGAACGCGGCCAGAAGCAGACCTGGCCCCATTAAACAAGGACGAGCGTTTCCCAGTCCAATCCGGCGCGCGCCACTCAGTCGCTGACGTCTAGAAAGATAGGCGAATACCACGACGCAGGGTACCCATATTTATTCCCGCGTGATGGTTAGTGCTATCGGGCCAAAGGCCCACTCGGATCAAATATCCAAATCGTTAGTGTACTGGTAGCGCGCGGTAACGAGCAGAGACTCACGATCGATGTGACCCCGTCGCCCCATCTCGAGGACTTGCGACAAGGGCTAAGAATGCCCAGCCGCGCCTCGTAATCAACTCGCGGGTGCTCTTCGGGCCCGCCCAACTTTCGCATTAGCTCTCGCGGGTACTCTCTTGGTCACCCGACTCGTAAAAGACCGTCGGGAACTCAGGTCCACCTCTACTGGGTGGTACCGCCTGTCCCTCCAGTCCAGTAGTAACAGTAACTCTCGCGGGTACCCCTCGGGGCCGACCCGTCCTTACTCGGTATCAACAGTAAAGTAAATGGTAACCGTATGTCCAACACAATCCAGCGGGGGCAACTAGGACAAGCTGTGGGGGGTCACTGATGGATCATTAACCAACCCATACTAAGCAGTTTAGGATAAGCAAGTAAAGTACAAAGCAGGTTACAAAATCAGGCTATGCATCAGAATAGGATCATATGAAGGCAGTAGCAGTTCTAATGCAAGCACGAGAGAGAAGAGAATGGGCGATATCGAAATGCACAAGGGGGGTTGCTTGCCTGGTTGCTCGGCAGATGAAAGGGAATCTTCGACGGTGAAGTAGTCGATCACCAGGGCATCATCAACGGTCTCGGGGTCAACCGGGAAGAAAAGGGGGGGAAGAAACAATATAAATACATGGCAACAAAAGCAATCACATAGAAAGGCATGGTAATACGCAGTGTAGGGGTGTCCTAGTGCTATATTAAGTGCTACAGACGGAGTGAGAATTTTAACGGGAAAGTTTCCCCAGTTTCGGACGTCTGTCAGACAGATGAACCGGAGGGGACAGTTCCATGTTCAGGTTGTTAGGGGCACCTAACAGGCACGTGGTTAGCGTATTCGGATTCGTCTCGTTCTTCCAATCGTTTTTCATATATAAAGTTTTTCGATCTGAGCTACGGTTTAATTTCTATGAATTTTCAAAGTTTAAAATAGTTTCTGGAATTATTTAAATTAACAGAGATTAATTATGATGTCAGCCTGAGGTCAGCAATGCGTCAGCAGTCAGCTGAGTTGCTGACTAGTCAAACTGATAGGTGGGACCCACCTGTCATTGACTCAGAGACTAAACAGATTATTTAAACTAACTAATCTACTAGTGGGGCCTACTGTCAGCGTTAGTATCTAAATAAGAGAGCACTAATTAACTGTTTAATGCTAATTAAGTCTGTGGGACCCACTGGTCAGTGTCAGGGGTAAACAGTAACCGCGTTGACAGCGGTCAACGAGGTCAAATGAGTCTAGGGGACCCACTGGCAGCGTCTCTGGGGTGGGCCCCACGCCTGCCAAGTCAGCAGCGTCGCCGGAGCTCGAGCTCTTCGCGGCGGCCTCTCGTCGGAGAGGCTCGGAAATCCGCTGCACATCACCGTTTTGCGTGTTTTAAAGTGCGTTCAAACAAGCAGCTCCTCCTGCGTCGATCTAGCACAGTCCCAGGTGCGGGGGTGGCCGGAGTGAAGCTCAACGACGACCGCGGGCAGCGCCGGAATACGGGCATCTCCGAAAACTATGTTACAGGTTGCGTTCGAGCTAACAAACAGCACTAGCGGGCTCCACGGACCTCCAGGAACTCGATGGAGTCCATGGCTTGGCTTGTCGAGGCCGAACGCGACGGCTAGGAGCTCGCCGGCGGAGCTGGGCTCGGACGTTCATGGCGGCATCCGCAAGAGCTCAAGGAGGAGCTCGGGAAGGGAGAGAGCGAGGGGGATGCTTATGGTGCAGGCACACGGAGGCCTCTCGGGGGTCAGGAGCGCAGAGGAAGGTCGGTGGCGCCGGTGATCGCCGACGACAGAGAAGACGATGTCGAGCCCGATTCGATCAATGTGGTGGGCTCCGGCTTGCACACTTGGTTGGAGAGGTAGGAGAAGATGTCGGCGACGCGGTTGAGCTAGTCTGGGAGGCAGGGAAGGCACGGCGGCCGTGGATCCGCAGCGGCTCGTCGGCGGTAGCGCTCAGTGGGGAAAAGAGGAGGTGAGCGGCGCGAGGGAGAGGGAGGAATGACCAGGAGGGGCAGGAGGGAGCGGTTGGGGTCCGTCCTTATCCTTCCCCATCGCCATTGTGGCGTCACGCATCGAGGAGCTGCGGCGGCGGCGAGCTCCAACCACGACGAGCGTGATAGAGAGGTGGGAGCAGGTAGGAGGTGATGAGTTGAGCTGGGCAGACGGCGGCTACGGCCCAGAGGCCAGGTAAGGTTTCGCCCACCTTTTCTTTTTCCATTTTCTGTTTTCTGTTTTTAAGTTTAAGTTTCTGTTTTATATTTCTTTTGGCACTAAGCACTTTTAGTAAAATGTGGGGTTGGCCAAATCAAATACTAGGCATCATATAGGGCTGTTTCAAAAAGTTTGGAGCAGAAAGGAATTGGTTTGGCATTTTTGGAAAATGAGGGGAGCCAAAAATAGTGTTGTTGGACCTCTGAAATAATTTCCAGGGTAATTTGGGAATTCCAAAAATGTTGGTTTTATTTTTATAACTGCTTTGGGATTATTTGCAATAACATGAACTATTTTGTTTTACTGCTTGAAGAAATAATAATTGGACTTGCATTTTAAATTTGGATTTGAATTTGATTTGAGACAAGTGGCATTTTGACTTAGTAAAATATGATGACATGGCAAATTAATTAGCTTGATGATAGGGTTAACATCTGGGGATGTTACAAATCTCCTCCACTACAAGAAATCTCGTCCTGAGATTTAAGTGGGGAGGTAAAGGGGTAACTTCGGGAACTAACCTTTATAGGGTCGATTATCAGGGGGGGACAATTCAGGGAATGTGGCAGAAGTATCTCTCAATTTGAAACTTAGGAAAACATCGAGAGCAAAGTATGAGGGTACAATAAGAAATTTCAAGCGGATGAACATCCGATCGATACTTGAACAGAGCGTGAAGAGGGGTCCAGAGCATCGAAAATAGATCACCTCTCGGAGGGTGGCTCATGATATCACACAAAGTCAAGAACATAGGACACCTCAGAATCAAGGATGTTCTGGCGTGTCAGGTTCCGATCTTGTGGAACTGTGATGAGGGTCGATCAAAAGTAGAGAGAACGGTGTCATTTTACCGGTCATGAGAACAAGGCATGTCAGAAGATAGCTTGTCAGCTATGTCGGCAACATTGTCGGTACCAAGGGCGAGGGACGAAGAGAACCATTTTCCTGCTCATTGAACGAGGCGGACCAATAGGCAAAGTTCTCGTCCATCGGTGGTTATCGGAATGTCATCAACAATAGTAACAGGGTCTCAATGACAAGGTTGTACACCGAGGTGTTTACCTAAGCAGGGAATTATTACTGCTTAGATTATTTAAATCACAAGAAAGGTTAAACAAACCAATGGAAAGGAAATGGAATTATCGGATTAAACAGACCAATGGAATGGAAAATGTGTTTACACACAAGAATTGGGAGTATATCCTTCCCAAGGAAAAGCGGAGCATGATATACATGATAGGACAGCAGGTTCAAAAGCATTCAGATAAAGGGGTGAGGGAAGAATCATGATATTACCCATACAACGGTGTTTGGATAATGGATAAAGAAACATTTGGCGTTATGCTTCCAATGTTCTTGTTGATATTCGGAATACCACAATCATGCTTCGAGGTAGCATTAATACGGTGTTTCAAGTAAGGGTTGGTTCTGAAGATCACAAGAGGTACAAAGGAACATTTCCAAGATTATCTCAGAATGTAAGGTATAACCAAACACGACCAAGTCTGTGTTGGCAGGAAGTCAAGGACGATGCCGATGATAACGCGAATCAACGAGGGGCAAGGATGGTATTTCTCAACATGAATTCAATTGATATCCTAGAACAAGTCAAATATTGATGATGATCACAACAAATTTTGTCGAGGGGCTCTATGAAGATGCCATCGAGCAGCGACTACATCAAGCAAAAGGAATGATGAATCAAAAGGTTATTGGAACCACGGATGCGACACAAGCTCAAAATCAAGCTTGTTGTTCGAGGTGAAATGATAAGATGAGAAGGATCGACGTAAGCTTAGCTCGTCGTCGGAAGTTGCTCCGGGCATAAGGACCAGGTAGCACAGTTAAAATTAGCACGCTAATGATATAGCCGATCAGGCAAGGAATGACGTGATGTAGTATCAAACTCCTCAGCATCAAAGTACTAGGAGTGCTGAATCACCGAGCAGAATCGATTCATTGTTCGGTGGTCTCGGTTGACGACAACCCAGAACTCGTGGAGTGACTATGACAGGGAAAGGTATCACTCCATCAAAAAATTCACAGAACGTAGTACAATAGGATGATATCCTCAACATAGCAGGGGGGTAATACTCGAGGTAGTTCAGTATAGAGGTTGGACAGGCATATTGATCCGCAGAAGACAAGTGCTTTAGCTTGTCCGCGAAATGGGATCAAAGAAGAATGATACGTCTCCCACGTATCTATAATTTTTGATTGTTCCATGCTATTATATTATCTGTTTTGACTATTTTTTATGCATTAATATGCTATTTTATATTATTTTTGGGACTAACCTATTAACCCAAAGCCTAGTGCCATTTTCTGTTTTTTCGTTGTTTTTGAGCTTTGCAGAAAAGGAATATCAAACGGAGTCCAAACGGAATAAAAATTTACGGTGATCGGTTTTGGACCAGAAGAAGTCCACGGAGCACCGGAGATGTGCCAGGAGTTGAACGAGGAGGCCACAAGCTAGGGGGGCACTCCCTACCCCCTGGGAGCGCCCTGACGGCTTGTGGGCCCCTCAGGCACCTCCTTTACTTGATTCCAACGCGAGGTGCCCTTATATATACAGAAACCTCTGAAAAGAAACCTAGATCGGGAGTTCCCCCGCCGCAAGCCTCTGTAGCCATGAAAAACCAATCGGGAGCCCGTTCCAGCACCCTGCCGGAGGGGGAAACCATCACCGGTGGCCATCTTCATCATCCCGGCGGTCTCCATGATGAGGAGGGAGTAGTTCACCCTCGGGGCTGAGGGTATGTACCAGTAGGTATGTGTTTGATATCTCTCTCTTGTGTTCTTGAGATGGCACGATCTTGATGTACCGCGAGCTTTATTGATATAGATGAATCATATGGAGTTTTCCCCTCTCTATCTTCTTGTGATGAATTGAGTTTTCCCTTTGAAGTTTTATTATCGGATTGAGTCTTTAAGGATTTGAAAACACTTGATGTACGTCTTGCGGTGGATATCTGTGGTGACAATGGGATATTCACTTGATTCACTTGATGTATGTTTTGGTGATCAACTTGCGGGTTCCGTGACCTCGGGAACTTATGCATAGGGGTTGGCACACGTTTTTGTCTTGACTATCCGGTAGAAACTTTGGGGCACTCTTTGAAGTTCTTTGTGTTGGATTGAACATGATGAATCTGAAATTGTGTGATGCATATCGTATGATCAAGCCCATGGGTACTTGTGGTGACATTGGAGTATCTAGGTGATATTAGGGTTTTGGTTGATGTGTATCTTAAGGTGTTATTTTAGTACGAACTCTTGGATAGATCAAATGGAAAGAATAACTTTGCGTTATTTTAGTACGAAATCTTGAATAGATTGAACGGAAAGAATAACTTTGAGGTGGTTTCACACCCTACAATAATTTCTTCGTTTGTTCTCTGCTATGAGTTACTTTGAAGTGAACTCTTTGTCGCACGTGAGGGATTTACATATGATTCAACTATGTTAACATTGTTGAGAGAACTTCCACTAGTGAAAGTATGAACCCTAGGCCTAGTTTCTACGCATTGCAATACCGTTTGTGCTCACTTTTATTACTAGTTACCTTGCTGTTTTTATATTTTAAGATTACAAAAACCTATATCTACTATCCATACTACACTTGTATCACCATCTCTTCGCCGAACTAGTGCACCTATACAATTTACCATTGTATTGGGTGTGTTGGGGACACAAGAGACTCTTTGTTATTTGGTTGCAGGGTTGTTTGAGAGAGACCATCTTCATCCTACGCCTCCCATGGATTGATAAACTTTAGGTCATCCACTTGAGGGAAAATTGCTACTGTCCTACAAATTTCTGCACTTGGAGGCCCAACAACGTCTACAAGAAGAAGGTTGCGTAGTAGACATCAAGCTCTTTTCTGGCGCCGTTGCCGGGGAGATGAGTGCTTGAAGGTATATCTTTAGATCTTGCAATTGAATCTTTTAGTTTCTTGTTTTATCACTAGTTTAGTATATAAAAGAAAACTACAAAAAAAAGGAATTAAGGTTGCCTCATATATTTCATCTTTATAATGTCTTTCGTGAAAATGATGGAAAGGAAAATTGTGCCAAGTGTTAGAAGAAGAAGTCAATAAAATGTTTGGCACTAAATCTTTGTATGATGAGCATGATTGCAATGTTGTTTGTATGAATTGCTTGAATATCCATGATGCTAATGATATGCAAAGCTACAAGCTTGGGGATGCTATGTTTGATGAAGATGATATTTTTAGTCCCCCAAGTTTTGATGAGGAAATTTATTATGATGAAAGCATGCCTCCTATTTATGATGATTATTGTGATGACATATATACTATAAATAATAATAATAACCATGAAACTTGTCATCATGATTTTAATTTTCAATTGGATTATGCCTCACATGATACTTATTTTGTTGAGTTTGCTCCCACTACTATTGATAAGAAGAAATTTTCTTGTGTGGAAAGTAGTAAATTTTCTATGCTTGTGGACCATGAAAAGAATGCTTTATGTGATAGTTATATTGTTGAATTCATTCATGATGCTACTGAAAATTATTATGAGGGAGGAATATATGCTTGTAGGAATTGCAATAATATCAAGTTTCCTCTCTATGTGTTGAAAGTTTTGAAGTTATGCTTGTTTTACCTTCCTATGCTAGTTGATTCTTGTTCCCATAAATTGTTTGCTCACAAAATCCCTATGCATAGGAAGTGGGTTAGACTTAAATTTGCTAGTCATATGCTTCATGATGCTCTCTTTGTGTTTCAATTCTTATCTTTTATGTGAGCATCATTGAAATCATCATGCCTAGCTAAAAGGCATTAAAGAAAAGCGCTTGTTGGGAGACAACCCAATATTTACCTCTACTGTTTTAGTGTGTTCACATGATTAAGCTACTGTAGTAATCATGTTTTATAGCTTTTGTTTCATTAAAGTGCCAAGTAAAGCCTTTGGGATAGTGTGGTTGATAGTTGACTTGATTCTATGCAAAAACAGAAACTTTGGTGCCCAGTCCAGAATTTTTATAAATTCACCAGAGCTTCAAAAGCTTCTGAATGTTTTGCACAAGATTTATATACAAATTCCCTACGCTGTCCTAATTTTTCAGAATTTTTAGAGTTGCAGAAGTATGGTGATTGTTCAGATCATTACAGACTGTTCTGTTTTTGACAGATTCTGTTTTCAATGCATAGTTTGTTTGTCTTAGTGTTTCCATAGATTATATTAAGTGATATAAATTGTGTAAATGATAAGTTACAGTAGGCATTGTGTTAGAACAATTATGAATCCTATCTTTGACAGTACCTAAGTGAATGATTTGTGTTTATCATACTAACCCATCTCACGAAGTTCCGTTAAGTTTTGTGTTGTGAAGTTTTCAAGTTTTGGGTAAAGTTTTGATGGACTACGGAATAAGGAGTGGAAAGAGACTAAGCTTGGGGACGCCCAAGGAACCCCAAGGTAATATTCAAGGACAACCAAGAGCCTAAGCTTGGGGATGCCCCGGAAGGCATCCCCTCTTTTGTCTTCAATCCATCGGTAAATTTACTTGAGGCTATATTTTTATTCACCACATGATATGTGTTTTGCTTGGAGCGTCATTTTATTTTGTTAGGGTTTTCTTGCTATTATTTATATTAATGTTTTTCATCTTTTATTTCAATAAAAGTGTCAAGGGTAGCCTTCACCATGCTCAATTTGCAAGTATTTGAGTTGCTGTTTCAAAACAGAAAGTTTGCTGTTAGTGCAAAACTCCCCTAGAATAGTCAGTACGTCATAAAATCTTGAAATTTTGACACAGCATGATCTTATATATTATCTACAGTGTGGTAATTTTTCAGAATTTTTGGAGTTAATTAAGTATGGATCTTGCTGCATTCTTTACAGACTGTTCTGTTTAGAGAGATTGCTGTTATGTTTGCATTGTTTGCATATGTTAGCTTGCTTAATGATTCTATTTGAGGATGGAAGTATTAAATATGCAGAGGCATTTAGTATGCAATGTCAAATTATATTTTTAGTAATTTTCTGCAGTAAAGAATGGTAAGGTTATGCGTTGATTTATACTAACCTATCTCACGAGTTCTTGTTGAGTTTTTTGTGGATGAAGTTTTTAAGATTTAGGGAAACCGTGATATGAAAGGAATTAAGGAGACACAAAATCTCAAGCTTGGGGATGCCTAAGGCATCCCTAATTAATATTTCATGAAGTCTCAAGCGTCTAAGCTTGGGGATGCCCCGGTTTCCATCCCACCGTTCTTCTTCAGCAATTATCGGTTAGTATCGGTTGAACCTAAGTTTTTGCTTCTTCACATGATATGTGCTATCCCTGGAATGTCATTTTATTTTGTTTTGCTGTTTGAATAAAATACTTAAAGATCTGAAATTCTTAGATGAGAGAGTCTTCACATAGTTAATTTTGACTACTCATTGATCTTCACTTATATCATTTTAGAGTAGTTTGTGTTTTGCTCTAGTGCTTCACTTATATCTTTGTAGAGCACGGTGGTGGTTTTATTTTATAGAAATTGTTGAATTCTCATGCTTCACTTATATTATTTTGAGAGTCTCTAAACAGCATGGTAATTTTCTTAGGTTATGAATTTAGTCCTAATATAATGGGCATCCAAGAGGGATATAATAAAAACTATCATATAAAGTGCATTGAATACTATGAGAAGTTTGATTCCTTATAATTGTTTTGAGATATAAATATGGTGATATTGGAGTCATGCTAGTGAGTAATTGTGGATTGGAAGAAATACTTGTGTTGAAGTTTGTGATTCCCGTAGCATGCACGTATGGTGAATCATTTTGTGATAAAGTCGGAGCATGATTTATTTATTTATTGCCTTCCTTTGTGTGGAGGTCGGGATCGCGCGATGGTTAACTCCTACCAACCCTTCCCCTAGGGGCATGCGTCTAATACTTTGCTTCGATGACTAATAGACTTTTGCAATAAGTATGTGAGTTCTTTATGATTAATGTTGAGTCCTTGTATTATACGCACTCTCACCATTCCACCATTGCTAGCCTCTCTAGTACCGCGCAACTTTCGTCGATGCATTAAACCCATATACCTTCCTCAAAACAGCCACCATACCTACCTATTATGGCATTTCCATAGCCATTCCGAGATATATTGCCATGCAACTTGCACCATTCCGTTTATTATGACATGCACCATCATTGTCATATTGCTTTGCATGATCATGTAGTTGACATCGTATTTGTGGCAAGACCACCGTTCATATTTTTCATACATGTCACTCTTGAGTCATTGCACATCCCGGTACACCACCGGAGGCATTCATATAGAGTCATATCTTGTTCTAGTATCGAGTTGTAAATCTTGAGTTGTAAGTAAATAAAAGTGTGATGATCATCATTATAAAGCATTGTCCCATGTGAGGAAAGGATGATGGAAGCTATGATTCCCTCACAAGTCAGGATGAGTTTCCGGACTTTACAAAAAAAATAAAAGAGGCCAGAGAAGCCCAAATAAAAAAAAGAGGCCAAAGATGCCCACCAAAAAAATGAGAGAAAAGAGAGAAGGGGCAATGCTACTATCCTTTTTCCACACTTGTGCTTCAAAGTAGCACCATGATCTTCATGATAGAGAGTCTCCTATGTTATCACTTTCATATACTAGTGGGAATTTTTCATTATAGAACTTGGCTTGTATATTCCAATGATGGGCTTCCTCAAATTGCCCTAGGTCTTCATGAGCAAGCGAGTTGGATGCACACCCACTTAGTTTCCTTTTGAGCTTTCATACACTTATAGCTCTAGTGCATCCGTTGCATGGCAATCCCTACTGACTCACATTGATATCTATTGATGGGCATCCCCATAGCCCGTTGATACGCCTAGTTGGTGTGAGACTATCTCCTTCTTTTTGTCTTCTCCACAACCACCATATTCTATTCCACCTATAGTGCTATATCCATGGCTCACGCTCATGTATTGCGTGAAACTTGAAAAAGTTTGAGAACACTAAAGTGTGAAACAAGTGCTTGGCTAAAACCGGGGTTGTGCATGATTTAATACTTTGTGTGATGAAGATGGAGCATAGCCAGACTATATGATTTTGTAGGGATAACTTTCTTTGGCCATGTTATTTTGAGAAGACGTGATTTCTTTGTTAGCATGCTTGAAGTATTATTGTTTTTATGTCAACATTAAACTTTTGTTTTGAATCTTATGGATCTGAACATTCATGTCACAATAAAGAAAATTACATGGATAAATATGCTAGGTAGCATTCCACATCAAAAATTCTGTTTTTATCATTTACCTACTCGAGGACGAGCAGGAATTAAGCTTGGGGATGCTTGATACTTCTCCAATGTATATATAATTTTTGATTGTTCCATGCTATTATATTATCTGTTTTGGATGTTTTATATGCATTAATATGCTATTTTATATTATTTTTGGGACTAGCCTATTAACCCAGAGCCCAGTGCCAGTTTCTGTTTTTTCCTTGTTTTTGAGCTTTGCAGAAAAGGAATATCAAACGGAGTCCAAACGGAATAAAACTTTACGGTGATCGGTTTTGGACCAGAAGAAGCCCACGGGGCACCGAAGATGTGCCAGGAGGTGAACGAGGAGGCCACAAGCCAGGGGGCACTCCCTACCCCCTGGAAGCGCCCTGACGGCTTGTGGGCCCCTCAGGCACCTCCTTGACTTGATTCCAACGCAAGGTGCCCTTATATATACAGAAACCTCCGAAAAGAAACCTAGATCAGGAGTTCCGCTGCCGCAAGCCTCTGTAGCCACGAAAAACCAATCGGGAGCCCGTTCCGGCACCCTGCCGGAGGGGGAAACCATCACCGGTGGCCATCTTCATCATCCCGGCGGTCTCCATGATGAGGAGGGAGTAGTTCACCCTCGGGGCTGAGGGTATGTACCAGTAGCTATGTGTTTGATCTCTCTCTCTCTCTCATGTACTTGAGATGGCACGATATTGATGTACCGCGAGCTTTATTGATATAGATGAATCATATGAAGTTTTCCCCTCTCTATCTTCTTGTGATGAATTGAGTTTTCCCTTTGAAGTTTTCTTATCGGATTGAGTCAATAAGGATTTGAGAATACTTGATGTATGTTTTGCGGTGGATATCTGTGGTGACAATTGGATATTCACTTGATTCACTTGATGTATGTTTTGGTGATCAACTTGCGGGTTCCGTGACCTCGGGAACTTATGCATAGGGGTTGGCACACATTTTTGTCTTGACTATCCGGTAGAAACTTTGGGGCACTCTTTGAAGTTCTTTGTGTTGGATTGAACATGATGAATCTGAAATTGTGTGATGCATATCGTATGATCAAGCCCATGGGTACTTGTGATGACATTGGAGTATCTAGGTGACATTAGGGTTATGGTTGATGTGTATCTTAAGGTGTCATTTTAGTACGAACTCTTGGATAGATCAAATGGAAAGAATAATTTTGCGTTATTTTAGTACGAACTCTTGAATAGATTGAACGGAAAGAATAACTTTGAGGTGGTTTCGTACCCTACAATAATTTCTTCGTTTGTTCTCTGCTATGAGTTACTTTGGAGTGAACTCTTTGTCGCACGTGAGGGATTTACATATGATTCAACTATGTTAACATTGTTAAGAGAACTTGCACTAGTGAAAGTATGAACCCTAGGCCCAACAACGTCTACAAGAAGAAGGTTGCATAGTAGACATCAAAGAACAATCATGGTCGGAACCACGATTGCGAAGGATCAAAGCAAAATACAAGATGAATTTATAACAAGGGATTATTATTTTTACGAGCAGCTTCCATGATAAGTTCTACACCGGGTCCATGGGCATGACCACAAAGGTTCAAGGTCTACTCCCACTTATCCAACGCATAACCTTTCATTCACTTCTCGTCTTTGAAGAAGTTGAAGAGTTGAAAATTTATTCGAGGGAACACGAGTAGATATAATCCGCATAACTTTCGGTTCACACAGATTAGGGAAGGCATATGTTCAACCCATCAGGGCATCTTAGGAACATATACCACAAACTTTAGGAGTAAACATGTCAAGCTCGGAAGTAGAGCATGGTTGACAAAAGCAGAGCATACAATTTACCGAAGGCATTATGTATTAGGGGAAGAACTCACAAGGTTATTGAATATGAAGGACACTGTCGGATAATAATCCAACAAAGGATCAGGCAGATCGCAAAGGATGTGATTGTGAGTATCGGTACTCAACCAGAATAATGCAGGCACATCGGGTTATGGAATTATATGAATAGTTCGAGGCTTAATTTCAAAAGTCTTACGATTTCCAATTCGGGGGATCAGAAGCAGATGCCCTGATCAAGGATGGATAAGTTGAAAAGACTTAGGGGCATAATTGATCGCAAATCGATTGGCTGAGAACCAGCTCATGTTCAAATTAACGTCTGGGCCAGAAGGATGAAGTCTAAGATTTGAATGATGACTGAGAGCATTCACAACATCTCGAGTAAAATGCTGAAAATTACAATGACGTGGGATGTCAACCAAGATTACTAGACATATGAAATTAGCCATAAGGTAAGCAGGCAAGAATTTCCAAAGCAATAAGCTGCAGAGGATTCTCGGGGAATCAGATAGTATTACAAAGTATTTTTGGGAAACATAGGAATAGCTGGGGTGAATGAATCCCCGATAAGTGTGAGGAATTATTCATAGGTGTATTCAGGGGGAAAAGAGCTGCAAGGCAGTCGGCAAAATGATTCTCGAAAGTCGGAGAGTACTTTCGGGTATCTTGTAATAACAAGGACATCTAGGGATGAAAGTATGAATGACGAGGGTACGCAGTTATCCATAAGGATACAGAAGTGTTAAGATATTGCAAAAGGAATGAGCACAAGTTCTCATGAGAACATCGAAGAGTATCGTCGAAGTCTTCTGGTAAAGCAGGCAACCATCCGGAATGAAGGGGCTCTCCGGTATGAAGTGGTTATGAGAACCTAATGTCAGAGTTAGTAAAATCTTTAACCTGAATAGACGAGAGATCAGAGTCCCAGAGTATAGACGAGGAATACAAGATCCTAATACCACCCAATTGGCAACGTGGGCCCGTAAGCCACACAGCCATGTTAGTAAAACGGTTTTCAAGTCTAGACTCAACTTCGGCCAAGCAGTTGGAAAGGGGGGTTCCTACAGGCATTCGGCTATGATACCAACCTGTGACACCCCTGGCTTAATCGTGCACTAATCATACATGCAAATGCACACAATCAAGCCTAAGGACTCACTTGAAGATATCACAACACAACTCTAAGATATAAATAAAGTCATACAAACTTTATAATACAAGCCAGGGCCTCGAGGGCTCGAATAGATATGTTTGATGACAAACAAGCATCAACGGAAGCGTTAAATATCTGAGTACATATATAAGTTAACAGATAGGCCTTTCGAAAGGCGGGGCAAAATAAAAGACTATGATCAAAAAGGCGCAGGCCTCCTGCGTGGGACCCTCCGAACCTACTCCTGGTCGTGAGCCAACTCGTAGTAGTAACCACCCTCGGGGAGGTAGTAGCGCTCATCGGCGGGGGCAGCTGTCTCCTGGGATCCGTCATCTGATTGTATCATGCGGGTATGGGAAAAGAGGAAGCAAAGCAACCATGAGTACTCATCCAAAGTACTCAGCAAGACTTACGTCAGATCTATTCTATGTATGCAACATTATCAAAGGAAGATTGTATATGTGGACTTGACTGCAGAAATGCCAGAATAGAGAGAAGGCCTAGTCCTATCGAAGACTAGCATCTTCAGCGGTCTTGCAGCATTAGAAGAGTGTAGATTAGTACAGTATAAAGTAAAAGTAACAATAAGTATCAACCTCGCCCAGAGATCCTTCCTCGACTCCCTACGAGAAAGCAATCCCAGAGCCCTAATATCCATATCTCATCTCAACAATAAGTTCTAGTTGTATCGATCGGGATACAACTCCGAGCATCCATTACCGAGGATCCAGCTATCGATAGATGTTTTCTTCCCTACAGGGGTGCACCAACTTACCCACCACGTTCGCTTAACTCTGGTCGGACACACTTTCTGGGTCCAGCTCGGCCTCGGCTAAACGACACGCCGCAGCCCAACCTAAACTCAATAGAGAGGTCAGCATGCCGGACTAACCTATGCCCCCAGGGGTCTTGGGCCTTCGCGCCGGGAACTCCTGCATGTTGCGAACATGGTCGGAAGCAGACCTGGCCCCCCTTAAACAAGGACAGGCATTTCCCAGTCCAATCCGACGGGCGCCACTCAGTCGCTGATGTCTAGAAAGATAGGCGGATACCACGACGCAGAGAACCCATATTTATTCTCGCATGATGGTTAGTGCTATCGGGCCAAAGGCCCACTCGGATCAAATATCCAAATCGTTAGTGTATTGGTAGCACGTGGTAACGAGCAGAGACTCACGATCAATGTGACCCCGTCGCCCCGTCTTGACAAGGGCTAAGAATACCCGGCCGCGCCTCGTAATCAACTCGCGGGTGCTCTCCGGGCCCGCCCGACTTTCGCATTAGCCCTCGTGGGTACTCTCTTGGTCACCCAACTCGTAAAAGACTGTCAGGAACTCAGGTCCACCTCTACTGTGTGGTACCGCCTGTCCCTCCAGTCCTGCAGTAACAGTAACTCTCGTGGGTACCCCTCAGGGCCAGTATCAACAGTAAAGTAAATGGTAACCGTATGTCCAACACAATCCGGAGGGGGCAACTGGTACAAGGTGTGGGGGGTCACTGATGGATCATTAACCAACCCATACTAAGCAGTTTCGGATAAGCAGGTAAGGTACAAAGCAGGTTATAAAATCAGGATATGCATCAAAATAGGATCGTACGACAGCAGTAGCAGTTCTAATGCAAGCACGAGAGAGAAGAGAATGGGTGATATCAGAATTCTCAAGGGGGGTTGCTTGCCTGGTTGCTCGGCAGATGAAAGGGAATCTTCGATGGTGAAGTAGTCGTTCACCAGGGCATCGACAGCGGTCTCGGGGTCTACCGGGAAGAAAAGGGGGAGAAGAAACAATATAAATACACGGCAACAAAAGCAATCACAAAGCAAGGAATGGTAATACGCAGTGTAGGGGTGTCCTAGTGCTATGTTAAGTGCTACAAACGGAGCAGGAATTTTAACGGGAAAGTTTCCCCAGTTCCGGACGTCTGTCAGACAGATGAACCGGAGGGGACGGTTCCATGTTTAGGTAGTTAGGGGCACCTGACAGGCACGTGGTTAGCGTATTCAGATTCGTCTCGTTTTTCTGATCGTTTTTCATATATAAAGTTTTTTGATCGAGCTACGGTTTAATTTCTATGAATTTTCAAAGTTTAAAACATTTTTTGGAATTATTTAAATTAACAGAGATTAATTATGACGTCAGCCTGAGGTCAGCAATGCGTCAACAGTCAGCTGAGCTGCTGACTAGTCAAAATGACAGGTGGGACCCACCTGTCATTGACTCAGAGACTAAACAGATTATTTAAACTAACTAATCTACTGGTGGGGCCTACTGTCAGCGTCAGTATCGAATTAACAGAGCACTAATTAACTGTTTAATGCTAATTAAGTCTGCGGGACCCACTGGTCAGTGTCAGGGGTAAATAGTAACCGCATTGACCATGGTCAACCAGGTCAAATGAGGCTAGGGGACCCATTGCCAGCGTCTCTGGGGTGGGCCCGACGCCTGCCAAGTCAGCAGCATCATCGGAGTGAGCTCCGACGAGCTCTTCGTGGTGGCCTCTCGCCGGAGAGGCTCGAAAATCAGCTGCACAGCACCGTTTCGCGTGTTTTAAAGTGCGTTCAAACGAGCAGCTCCTCCCGCGTCGATCTAGCGCAGTCCTAGGTGCGGGGGTGGCCGTAGTGAAGCTCAACGACGACCGTGGGCGGCGCCGGAATACGGGCATCTCCGAAAACTATGTTACGGTCTGCGTTCGAGCTAACAAACGGCACTAGCGAGCTCCACGGACCTCCAAGAACTCGATGGAGGCCAAGCTTTCGAGGCCGAACGCGATAGCTAGGAGCTCGCCGGCGGAGCTGGGCTCGGCCATTCATGGCGGCAGCCGCAAGAGCTCGAGGAGGAGCTCGGGAAGGGAGAGAGCGAGGGGGACGCTTAAGGTGCAGGCACACGGAGGCCTCTCGGGGGTCGGGAGCGCAGAGGGAGGTCGGTGGCGCCGGTAATCGCCGGCGACAGAGAAGACGATGTCGAGCCCGATTTTATCAATGCGGAGGGCTCCGGCTTGCACGCGCGGTTGGAGAGGTAGGAGAAGACGTCAGCGACGCGGTTGAGCCAGTCGGGGAGGCAGGGGAGGCACGGTGGCCGTGGATCCGCAGCGGCTCATCGGCGGTAGCGCTCAATGGGGAAAAGAGGAGGCGTGTGACGCGAGGGAGAGGGAGGAATGACCAGGGGGCAGGGGGAGCGGTTGGGGTCCGTCCTTATCCTTCCCCATCGCCACTGTGGCGTCACGCGTCGAGGAGCTGCGGCGGCGGCGAGCTCCAACCACGGCGAGCGTGACAGAGAGGCGGGAGCATGTAGGAGGCGATGAGTTGGGCTGGGCCGGCGGTGGCTACGGCCCAGAGGCCAGGAGAGGTTTCGCCCACCTCTTCTTTTTCCATTTTTATATTTCTTTTGGCACTAAGCACTTTTAGTAAACTGTGGGGTTGGCCAAATCAAATACTAGGCATCATATAGGGCTGTTTCAAAAAGTTTGGAGCAGAAAGGAATTGGTTTGGCATTTTTGGAAAATGAGGGGAGCCAAAAATAGTGTTGTTGGACCTCTGAAATAATTTCCAGGGCAATTTGGGAATTCCAAAAATGTTGGTTTTATTTTTATAACTGCTTTGGGATTATTTGCAATAACATGAACTATTTTGTTTTACTGCTTGAAGAAATAATAATTGGACTTGCATTTTAAATTTGGATTTGAATTTGATTTGAGACAAGTGGCATTTTGACTTAGTAAAATATGATGACATGGCAAATTAATTAGCTTGATGACAGGGTTAAGATCTAGGTTTGTTACACACTATTCATCGGTCGGAAACAGATGAAAAGTTGCGGGTTCACCTCCGTAGAGGGTCCCGACACGGAAACGGATAGCACGGTCGGATTCGTCTCGTTTATCTGATCAACTTTCGTGTAGAAACTTTTTCGATCCGAGCTACGGTTTAATTTCTACGATTTTCCGAAGTTTTAGCAATTTTCTGAAATTATTTAAATTAACAGAATTTCCAGAAAAGGAATATGATGTCAGCATGATGTGGGGGTGACATCAGCAGTCAACAGACTCGCTGACTAGTCAAACCTGACCAGTGGGACCCACTGGTCAGTGACTCAGAGCTGACAAGTGCTTAATTAAATTTAAACTAGGTTAATTAGGAGGTGGACCCCACATGTGAGTGACTAGTTAATTATCAGATTAGTTTAAAAACCTAATTAGTTTAATTAAACGTAGAGGCCCACACGTCAGTGTCAGGGGTGAATAGTGCCCCATGTTGACCAAAGTCAACATGGTCAAACAGACGACGGGGGCCCACTGGCAGTGTCACTAGGTGGGCCCCACGCCAAGCCAGGTCAGCGCGGCCGCCGAAGGAGATCCGACGAGCGCGTCCGTGGCGCTTCCTCGCCGGAGTGCTTCGGGATTCCGCTAAGGGGCCCGTTTCGCACGTTTTCGGTCGCGTTCGAACGGCCGGGGAGTGCCGCGTCAAGTGGTGTGGTCGGCTAGGGCTGGGGTTGCCGGAATCGACACCGGCGATGACGTTTGCGGCGGCGGTATTTGGGTGAACACGGGAACGGCGCATCCGGGCACGGCAAGCGGCGGCGATAGGCGCGTTTGACTCCTACGGCAGCGGCAAACACGACTGCGAGCTCAGACGAGCTCGACAGTGACTACAGCGATGACAGCATCAACGACGGCGGAGCTCCGCTCGGGCAGTCATGGTGCGGCGGCTACAGGCGGCGAAAGGCAGCACAGAGAGAGGGAAAAGGAGCGGATGCTCATCGAGAGGGCAGACCGGGGCCCGGTGGAAGCTTAGGAGCAGCAGAGATGGTCGGGGTCGCCGGAGTTCGCCGGTGGCTGAAGCGAAAGGGGACGAGGGAGATCCGGCGCTGCAGGGCCTCCCAGCTCCAGCCAGGGCCACCAGGAGAAGGAGCCGACCGCGGCGGAGCTCGTAGACAGGGTCAGTGGGCACGGGGACGCCGGTGGCCGCGGAGATGACGGAGGGCGGCGGCGATGGCGCTCGGTAGAGAGAGGGGAGGAGGGAGCCGAGCGTGTGAGGGAGAGAGGAGAGTGAGGGCGGCGTCCAGGGGGAAGGGATGGCATCGGCCTTATCCTCCCCGGAGCCCTGTGGCGGCAGGTGGCAAGCAGCGGCGGCGACGAGTGCGCGGCTGCCATGGCGCGTGCGACACCGAGGCGGGAGCAGGTAGACGAGGCCCTAGCTGGGCTGGGCCGGCTCTGGGTCTGCGACAGGTAAGGCCAGGTAAGGCCCAATTCCCTTTTCCCTTTTCCGTTTTCAGTTTATTTAATAGCAGAGAGGGGTAAAATATTATTTTGGGCACCCTATTCACTTAGGAAAAATATGGGAAGTGTCCCTTTAATTCCCTGGTGATTTTAGACACTGCCACAGATATGTTGGAGACCAATGGAATTCATTTGTATTTTACAAAAATGAATTTGCAATTTTAAATTGCTGAAATAGCACTATTTAAATGCTACTGCTATTTTAGCCTAAGAGTGATGTTGTTTTTCCTTAACAAGAAATTGTTTTGGAATATTTGCTAGATGATGAACATTTTTCCAGCAAATTTTTAGCAACTCCAAAATTCACTTGTGATTTGAATTTGAATTCTAAGAGGAATTTGAAATGAGATATTTATCCAACATAATTTATCACTGCAAATCACAGAGGTTTAGCAGCATCATGATGGATTACTGTTACTCATTTATAGAGGGGTATTACACTTAGCAAGATTTCCTCAGTCTCCCCGGGGGTGTTCTCTATCATCCATTCATTTACGACATTTGGGTTAATGAACCCAATGTCATAGATTTGTCCTCTTTTGAATTCGATGATCTTCAATCTGAATAATATAGAGAGGATAATTATATACATGCAATGAACGAGCTGAGCTAGAGACTTCTTTACAGAAATAATACTTACAGACAATAACAACTGATGAGACTTTTGTCGAGGGCAGCTTGATTGTATAACTGAAAGAGTTCGTCAAATTCAATGTAGATCGAGTCGACTCCAATGAAGTCATGCTCATCCTTAATTCCCACCAAGATACTGCCTGTCCCATCCTTGCAGGTTTCCAAGTAACATTTATGTAATCTTTGCATCATCATTGGTAGATCCCGTTCCAGATCATCACTTCTGACGAGACGCTTCCCGTGCTGGTATTTAAAGGTGTCTACCTTAGCGATTTCAAACTGTACATCATCGCCTAGGTAACCACCATGAGTGAAACCAGGAGCAATGGCCACTACCCCCGGGGTATCGTAAACACCTTGAGCGGGGGGCACGATTGCTTTTCCTGTTCGCCGAGCTGGGGAATTGTTTTCCCACTTCTTGCACCAGTACTGCTACTTCTCGACCGAGTCATAGCTTCGTCATATGTCTTTGCAATAATGCGGTCATAGTTTGATAGCGGTGGAGGCGGAGGTGGTCGCGTAAGGGCATCCAGAGTGCGATTCGCATTTACCGGATCTATTTTTTCCTTTGGAGGTGGAACTTTCCGTGCAAATTGGCATTTCACATCGGCAGCCACGACCTCATCGGTTTCCTTGTCAGTCATCTCATATGGTAACTTGGCAAGAGGCTTGAGGCCTGGACCAAATTTGAATTTCTTCCCACCACCTCTTTTACTGCAAGCCGCCAGAGCGGCGGCGGCTCTCTTCTGCCGTTGCTGATGAGGCGGAGTTCGCTGACGTGGTGGAGGAGGCGGAGTCCGCTGAAGCGGCGCAGGAGGCGGAGTCCGCTGACGCCGCGGAGGAGGCGAAGTAGGATTCTGCTGAGGGGCCTCCTCCGCCGGAGTCAGCTGACGTGACGGAGATAGCTGAGGCAGCGAAGACAGCTGACACGTCGTAGATGAATGAGGCAGCGGAGTCTGCTGAGGGGCCTCCTCCGGCCGAGTCTGCTGTGGCGGCGTCTAGTTTGGAAGCTTGATGTTCTCCTTTCTCCATAGGCAGGTACTCCTTAAGGCATTTTCCAGAAACATCTCCCCTTCACCTGTAGGGTACTCAAGCTCCAGCCCCTCAAATCCCTCCATTATTTCATCCACCCCGACAATAGCAAAGCCATCTGGAATCGGACGGCAATGGAAAGTTCCCTCAGCTCGAGGAGGTAAGACAGAGCCGAGCGCCACCTGCAAGGTCAGGTTATGGCATTTCGCCATTAGCACACAATGTTCATTCTCCGTGATACTATCCACGGGGTAGCGAGGAGCCGTGATATCAGGTTGAACGAGCTCCGTGGAAGCCACACTGCTTCTCCGCTGAGATGGTAGGGTAGCTTCGGGGGCAGGGTCAAACGAAGGATCTTCGTGCCGCTGAGATGGTTGGCCGGTAGCTCGCTGGCTCTCAAGTTCCTCTAGTTTCGCTAATCTTGCATTGATCTTCTGCATTTCGCTTGCTTCCACTTTCTTCTTTCTCTGTCGGCTTCTATAACCACCGCTGTTGGGAAACCCATACACCCATGGAACAGAGCCTGATGTGCCTCGTGTTCGTCCAGGCTGTTCAGGATTCCCAAGGGCCTGTGTCAGCTCGTCATTCTCTCTGTCGGGATGTAACCTCCCTTCCTGCGCTGCCTAGATTGCTGCCTCAAGCTTCTTGACGGGTATTGCAGCTTTCATCCAAACACACTTCCCTGTGTCTGGGTCCAAAGTTCCTCCAACCCCGAAGAACCAAGTCCTTGACCGATCTGGCCAGTGCAATGTCGCTGGTTGGACCCCTTTAGCAAGCAGGTCTTGCTCATCTTTGTCCCACGTAGGCCGGGCTTTGCTGTAGCCACCTGACCCCATAACATGGTGATACTTCTTCTTTGCAGCATTTAGCTTATTTGTCGTTGACCTTTGCTTGCCCTTGTCTGATTTCTTGTAGGCCACAAATGCGGGCCAGTGATCTTTTATCTTCTCAAATGGACCGGTGAATTTTGGAGTCTTGTCTTTCTCGACAAACTTTTTGTTCAAATCTTTCTTCCAGTTCTTGAATAGTTCTGCCATCTTCTTAAGAGCAAACGCCTTGACCTTATTCGGATCCGCCTCTGGTGGTAGGCTGAAATTTGTCATCAGCGAGGTCCAAAGATCATCTTTATGTCTATCATGGACATAAGAAACTTCAGGGTCCGTCTTCTTATTCCATTCTTGGATGCTAATCGGGATGCTGTCCCTAACAATAACTCCGCACTGATGTATAAATGTGTCCCTGCTCTGCTTGGGAGCAATCTGTTGGCCATCTCGACCAACGTCTTCGATCGTGAACCTTCCATCCTGGCGCAACCTTTTCTTCGGGCCTCATCTCCTTACGGAAGTTTGGCTCGATCCGAAGGGCTAATTAAAAGAAGAAAGAAGTGTTAATATATGTACATACAAAACAATTAATGCATCAAGTCAGCAGAGGCTTAATTAATATATGTATATATACCTCGTCGGACTTTGCAACAGTTAAGGCTCCCTCCTCCATTCGGTCACCGGAGCCGTCATGATCTCCTTCCTCCTTCGTTCGGTCACCGGAGCCGTCATGATCTCCTTCCTCCTCCATTGGATCATCGGAGCCGCCATCCTCTCTTTCCTGACCATCGGTGTCGTTGAGAAATGACAAGGTGATATCACCTCCGTTGCGGATTATATCCCCCAACAACTCTTCTTTTTCTAAGTATCTATCCATAGTTTCTCCAAATATTACAACCATGAGAGATGGATTAGTGGCAAACAGAGACCTAGCTAATCACAACAAGGAATCATATGCATATATGAGCAATGGATTAGTCGCAAACATCATGCAAAGTTGTCGGGGGTTATACTTTCGAGAGAGGATACTTTGCGGACCGCCTCTTTCATGGTCGTCGACGATACTTGCGGACCCCCCCCCCCTCATGTCAAAGTTATCGGGGATATGTTGAATTCCTGAGAGAGTTAGCGGTGTTCTAACACGGCACTACACGATATAGGTGAAGGGGATAACATCCGGGAATGTTTTCCCGAAGTCTGCATTTTTGGACAGATGAACCGGAGGGGGACGGTTCCAGGTTCATTATGCTAGCTGCTTGTGACAGTCAGTTTCAGACGATCGTTGAGGACTCCTCCCCCCTCATGTCTGATGAGCCGTCCTATCTTTCGAGAGGGGATACTTTGCGGACCGCCTCTCTCATGGTCGTCGATGATACTTGCGGACCCCCCCTCATGTCAAAGTTATCGGGGATATGTTGAATCTCCGAGAGAGTTAGGGGTGTTCTAACGTGGCACTACATGATATAGGTGAAGGGGGATAACATCCGGGAATGTTTTCCCGAAGTCTGCATTTTTGGACAGATGAACCGTAGGGGGACGGTTCCAGGTTCGCTATGCTAGCTGCTTGTGACAGTCAGTTTCAGACGATCATCGAGGACTCCTCCCCCCTCATGTCTGATGAGTCGTCCTATCTTTCGAGAGAGGATACTTTGCGGACCGCCTCTCTCATGGTCGTCGATGATACTTGCGGACCCCCCCTCATGTCGAAGTTATTGGGGATATGTTGAATCTCCGAGAAAGTTAGGGGTGTTCTAACGCGGCACTACACGATATAGGTGAAGGGGTGTAACATCCAGGAATGTTTTCCCGAAGTCTGCATTAATTTCGGACAGATGAACCGGAGGGGGACGGTTCCAGGTTCGCTATGCTAGCTGCTTGTGACAGATGAACGGAGGGCATATTCGGATTCGTCATATTTTTGTGATCGATTTTCATATATAAATTATTTTCATCGGAGTTACGATTAATTTTCTACGAATTTTCTATATACATACATCCGTCGATATCCATCCATACATACATATACATCTACATTATATATGAACAAAAAAAATTTTCATCCTATCAATATTTATATATACATACACATACATACATACACATGATTAATAAACACTAAGCATCTACATATACATTATATATGAACAAAAAAAATTCATCATATCAATATTTACATATACATACACATACATACATACACATGATTAATAAACACTAAGCATCTACATATACATTATATATGAACAAAAAAAATCATCATATCAATATTTACATATACATACACATACATACATACACATGATTAATAAACAATAAGCATCTACATATACATTATATATGAACAAAAAAAATTCATCATATAAAAAAATGCACAGCGGGCCGGGGCGGCGGCGGCTCACAGCGGAGGCAGGGAGGGCTCAGGGAGGAGGGAGACGATGGCGACGGCGACGACGACGACGGGGCAGGGGCGCGGCGACGGCGACGGTGACGGCGGGGGCAGGCTCGGGGGCGGGGCAGGGGCGCGGGCTCGGGGGCGACGACGGCGACGGCGACGGCGACGACGAGACAGGGGCGCGGTGACGGCGACGGCGGGGGCGGCGGATGGCGTCGGGGCAGCCTGGCGGCGTCCATGTGCTCGGCGTCGTCGGGGGAAACTGTGGATGAACTATGAAAAATTCCTAAGTGTGGGCTTATATACCCCAACCTTTAGTCCCGGTTGGTGACACCAACCGGGACGAAAGGCCCCCTTTCGTCTCGGTTGGAGCCACCAACTGGGACTAAAGGTCAATTTCAGCAGCCCAAAGGGCGGGAAGTAGAGACATTTAGTCCCGGTTGGTGGCTCCAACCGGGACGAAAGGGGGGCATTGGTCCCGGTTGGTGGCTCAAACCGGGACCAAAGGCACCCTTTCGTCCCGGTTCGAGCCACCAACCGGGACCAATAGCCTGGCACAACGGTGTGGTGGGAGTTTAGTCCCACCTCGCTAGTTGAGAGAGGGCAGCACTGGTTTATAAGGCGCGCTGCGGCTGAGCTTTCAAGCTCCTCCCTAATGCAGGCAGTACTTGCCTAACCTTTGTCACTGCCATGTTGGGCTTGTTGGGCCCGCGGGTCTGCATCCTGGCCCATGTACAGATGGGTTTCTAGTCGTATGTAGGACGTGGTGGCCCAGTAGGCGGCATATTTTTATTTTTTATGTCATTTTAGTTTGCTATTAAAGTTTTTTACATAAAATACTTTATGAAAATTCTTTTTGCTATTAAAGTTTTTAACAAAAAATACTTTGATAATTTTAGTTGCATAAATTTTATATAATTTTAAGTTAATATTCTTTTGATAATATTTTTTTACTTTTTATGTCATTTTAGTTTACTATTAAAGTTACTAACATAAAATACTTTTTGAAAATTCTTTTTGCTATTAAAGTTCCTAACAAAAAATACTTTGATAACTTTAGTTTCATAAATTTTATATAATTTTAAGTTAATATCATTTTGATAATATTTGCTATTTTTTATGTCATTTTAGTTTGCTATTAAAGTTTTTAACATAAAATACTTTATGAAAATTATTTTTGCTATTAAAGTTTTTAACAAAAAATACATTGGTAATTTTAGTTGCATAAATTTTATATAATTTTAAGTTAATATTATTTTGATAATAACTAGAGGTTTATAAAAGCTTTTTAGTTGATTCTTGTTTCTATTGAAGAATATTATAGTTTTGTTTTAGTTGATCATCACAAAATATTTTAATTGATTCTTTTTAGTTCATTCTTTTTGCTATTAGAGTTTTATAAAAGCTTTTTAGTTCATTTTTTCTATTAGAGTTTTATAAAAGCTTTTTAGTTCATTCTTTTGAAAAGCACTACAAATGAACTCTGAAAAGGTTGAAAGTTGGCATGGTATCATCATTTCACCCACATAGCATGTGCTAAAAAGTTGAGAGGGTTACGGCATAAACTGGATGCACTTCGTGTACAAAATGGACAGTCTCTTTCGAAGTATCAGGGTTTCAGACAAAAACTCATCTGTTACCATGGGATTACATTTTTTTGAACTTATTTCAACTCCAGACTTTTTGTGCGTTCAACATGCACCATTCAAAGCCACATCATCAATTTTCAATCCTTTCTGACTTCATTTGGTATTTTTATGCAGTTACTGATTTTTTTAGCTAAATGACCCTGAAATTGAAAAGCACTACAAATGAACTCTGAAAAGGTTGAAAGTTGGCATGGTATCATCATTTCACCCACATAGCATGTGCTAAAAAGTTGATAGGGTTATTGCATAAACTGGATGCACTTCGTGTACAAAATGGACAATCTCTTTCGAAGTATCAGAGTTTCGGACGAAAACTCATATGTTACAAAGCCATTTCATTTTTTAAAACTTATTTCAACTCTAGACTTTTTGTTCGTTCAACATGCACCATTCAAAGCCACATCATCAATTTTGAACCCTTTCTGACTTCATTTGCTATTTTCATGCATTTACTGATTTTTTTAGCTAAGTGACCCTGAAATTGAAAAGCACTACAAATGAACTCTGAAAAGGTTGAAAGTTGGCATGGTATCATCATTTCACCCACATAGCATGTGCTAAAAAATTGAGAGGGTTACGGCAAAAACTGGATGCACTTTGTGTACAAAATGGACAATCTCTTTCGAAGTATCAGGGTTTCGGACGAAAACTCACATGTTACAAAGCCATTTCATTTTTTTAACTTATTTCAACTCTAGACTTTTTGTGCATTCAACATGCACCATTCAAAGCCACATCATCAATTTTGAACCCTTTCTGACTTCATTTGCTATTTTTCATGCATTTCTGATTTTTTTAGGTAAATGACCCTGAAATTGAAAAGCACTACAAATGAACTCTGAAAAGGTTGAAAGTTGGCATGGTATCATCATTTCACCCACATAGCATGTGCTAAAAAATTGAGAGGGTTACGGCAAAAACTGGATGCACTTCGTGTACAAAATGGACAATCTCTTTCGAAGTATCAGGGTTTCGGACGAAAACTCATATGTTACAAAGCCATTTCATTTTTTAACTTATTTCAACTCTAGACTTTTTGTGCGTTCAACATGCACCATTCAAAGCCACATCATCAATTTTGAACCCTTTCTGACTTCATTTGCTATTTTTCATGCATTTTTGATTTTTTTAGGTAAATGACCCTGAAATTGAAAAGCACTACAAATGAACTCTGAAAAGGTTGAAATTTGGCATGGTATCATCATTTCACCCACATAGCATGTGCTAAAAAATTGAGAGGGTTACGGCAAAAACTGGATGCACTTCGTGCACAAAATGGACAATCTCTTTCGAAGTATCAGGGTTTCGGACGAAAACTCATATGTTACAAAGCCATTTCATTTTTTAACTTATTTCAACTCCAGACTTTTTGTGCGTTCAACATGCATCATTCAAAGCCACATCATCAATTTTGAACCCTTTCTGACTTCATTTGCTATTTTTCATGCATTTACTGATTTTTTTAGCTAAATGACCCTAAAATTGAAAAGCAGTACAAATGAACTCTGAAAAGGTTGAAAGTTGGCATGGTATCATCATTTCACCCACATAGCATTTGCTAAAAACTTGAGAGGGTTACGGCAAAAACTGGATGCACTTCATGTACAAAATGGACAATCTCTTTCGAAGTATCATGGTTTCAGACAAAAACTCATATGTTACAAAAGGCATTTCATGTCTTGACATGTAACTGTTGTGATATTCTAGATCAAAGCCATCATTAGAATAGTTGTGGAGAGAAAGTCTTCACTTTTTCTTCGCGTGTGTCCCTTGCTTATTGCGCCATAACCATGGATAATCTTCATCGTTTAACAGGGTGCTTGGGTCAGCCTTCACTTTGAAGGGAGAAATTTCATGAAACTTTTCATAATCTTCAGACATGTCTGTCTTGCCCTCCACTCCCACGATGTCTCTTTTCCCTGAAAGAACTATGTGGCGCTTTGGCTCATCGTATGATGTATTCGCTTCCTTATCTTTTCTTTTTCTCGGTTTGGTAGACATGTCCTTCACATAGAAAACCTGCGCCACATCATTGGCTAGGACGAATGGTCTGTCTGTGTACCCAATATTGTTGAGATCCACTGTTGTCATTCCATACTGCGGGTCTACCTGTACCACGCCTCCTGACAGATTGACCCATTTGCACCGAAACAAAGGGACCTTAAAATCATGTCCATAGTCAAGTTCCCATATGTCCACTATGTAACCATAATATGTGTCCTTTCCCCTGTTGGTTGCTGCATCAAAGCGGACACCACTGTTTTGGTTGGTGCTCTTTTGATCTTGGGCGATCGTGTAAAATGTATTCCCATTTATCTCGTACCCTTGGTAAGTCAATACAGTCGAAGATGGTCACCTGGCCAATGAATACAGCTCATCTCCAACAATATTGTTACCCATGAGATGTGTTTGCAACCAACTGCCAAAAGTCCTGATGTGTTCACATGTAATCCAGTCGTCAGACTGCTCCGGGTGTTTGGAGCGCAGAAAATTCTTGTGTTCATTGACATACGGGGTCACCAAGGTAGAATTATGTAGAACTGTGTAGTGTGCTTGAGCCCAAGAATGCCCATCCCAACATATTATTGCATCTGCTCCTAGCGTGCCTTTTCCAGTCAGTCTCCCCTCATACCGCGATTGAGGGAGCCCAATTGGCTTAAGGTCAGGAATAAAGTCAACATAAGACCCAATGACCTCCTCTGTTTGATGGCCCGTGGGGATGCTTCCTTCTGGCCTAGCACGGTTACGAACATATTTCTTCAAGACTCCCATGAACCTCTCAAAGGGGAACATATTGTGTAGAAATATGATACGTCTCCAATGTATCTATAATTTTTGATTGTTCCATGCTATTATATTATCTGTTTTGGATGTTTTATATGCATTAATATGCTATTTTATATTATTTTTGGGACTAACCTATTAACCTAGAGCCCAGTGCCAGTTTCTGTTTTTTCCTTGTTTTTGAGTTTTACAGATAAGGAATATCAAACGGAGTCCAAACGGAATAAAACTTTCACGATGATTTTTCTAGGACCAGAAAACACCCAGGAGGCTTGGAGAACAAGGTAGAAGGCCTGCCAGGACACCACAAGCCGCCAGGGCGCACCCTAGGGGGGCGCCCCCTGGCTTGTGGGCCCCCTGGCACTCCTCCAACCCTAATCTCTGGCCTATATATTCTCAAATATTCCAAAACAAATCAGGGAATCCACAAAAATACTTTTCCGCCGGCATAACCTTTTGTTCCCGTGAGATCCCATCCTGGGGCCTTTTCCGGTGATCTGCCAGAGGGGGGTTCGATCATGGAGGGCTTCTACATCAACCCTACTGCCCTTCC
This sequence comes from Elymus sibiricus, assembly GCA_039707655.1. Classification (NCBI taxonomy): domain Eukaryota; kingdom Viridiplantae; phylum Streptophyta; class Magnoliopsida; order Poales; family Poaceae; genus Elymus; species Elymus sibiricus. Next base: position 565,009,771 of record CM077665.1, on the reverse strand, counting down.
GATGATGCGTGAGTAGTCTACCTCAGACCTACGGGTCCATAGCTAGTAGCTAGATGGCTTCTTCTCTCTCTTCGATCCTCAATACCATGTTCTCCTCGATGTTCTTGGAGATCTATCTGATGTAATCTTCTTTTGCGGTGTGTTTGTCGAGATCCGATGAATTGTGGGTTTATGATCAGATTATCTATGAATATTATTTGAATCTCCTGTGAATTCTTATATGCATCATTTCATATCTTTGTATTTCTCTTCGAGTTATTGGTTTGGTTTAGCCAACTAGATTGATAGTTCTTGCAATGGAAGAGGTGCTTAGTTTTGGGTTCAATCTTGCGGTCTCCTCACCCAGTGACAAAGTAGGGGTAGCGAGGCACGTATTTGTATTGTTGCCATCAAGGATAAAAAGATGGGGTTTTCATCATATTGCTTGAGTTTATCCCTCTACATCATGTCATCTTACTTAAAGTGTTGCTCTGTTCTTTATGAACTTAATACTCTAGATGCAGGCAGGAGTCGGTCGATGTGTGGTGTAATAGTAGTAGATGCAGGCAGGAGTCGGTCTACTTGTCACGGACGTGATGCCTATATGCATGATCATTGCCTTAGATATCATCATAACTATGCGCTTTTCTATCAATTTCTCGACAGTAATTTGTTCACCCACCGTAATATTTGCCTTCAAGAGAGAAGCCTCTAGTGAAACCTATGGCCCCCGGGTCTATTTTCCATTATATACTTTCAGATCTATAAACTAAAAATACCAAAAATATTTTGCTACAATTTTATTTACTTTTATTTAGTTTTACTTTTAGCAATCTTTTATACCTATCTCTATCAGATCTCACCTTTGCAAGTGACCGAGAAGGGATTGACAACCCCTTTATCGCGTTGGGTGCAAGTGTTTGATTGTTTGTGCAGGTACATAGATTGGGGCCTTGCTTGATCCTCCTACTGGATTGATACCTTGGTTCTCAAAACTGAGGGAAATACTTATCTCTACTTTGCTGCATCACCCTTTCCTCTTCAAGGGAAAAACCAACGTAAGCTCAAGAAGTAGCAGGAAGAATTTCTGGCGCCGTTGCCGGGGAGGATTCATAGCAAGTCAAGACAAGAACTCTACCATCAACTTACCAATTTCTGGATTGTTGCCGGAGAGGTCTACATAGAGCCTACCAAGTACCCATCATAAACTCATCGCTTGCATTTACATTATTCGCCATTTGCCTCTCGTTTTCCTCTCCCCCACTTCTAAAATGATTTTCAGAAAAAAAAGATTTGCCTTTTTATTTGCCCTTCTTCCGTTCGTCTTTTCATTTGCTTTTTGTTTGCTTGTGTGCTAGATTGCTTGCTTTGTCACGATGTCTGAAGAGAATACCAAGTTGTGTCACTTTGCCAATACTAATAATAATGATTTTATTAGTACTCCGATTGCTCCCGCCACTAGTGCGGAATCTTATGAAATTAATGCTGCTTTGCTGAATCTTGTTAGGAAAGAACAATTCTCTGGCCTTCCTAGTGAAGATGCCGCATCCCATCTAAATACTTTCGTTGAATTGTGTGATATGCAAAATAAGAAAGATGTGGATAATGATATTATTAAACTGAAACTATTTCCGTTCTCACTTCGAGATCGTGCTAAAACTTGGTTCTCATCTTTGCCTAAAAATAGTATTGATTCATGGAATAAGTGTAAAGATGCTTTTATTTCCATGTATTTCCCTCCTGCTAAGATTATCTCCCTTAGGAACGATATAATGAATTTTAAGCAACTTGATCATGAGCATGTTGCACAATCTTGGGAGAGAATGAAATTGATGATAAGAAATTGTCCCGCGCATGGTTTGAGTTTATGGATGATCATACAAATTTTTTATGCCGGATTGAATTTTGCATCTAGAAATCTTTTAGATTCGGCCGCGGGTGGTACTTTTATGGAAATCACATTAGGAGAAGCTACTAAACTCCTAGATAATATTATGGCAAATTACTCTCAATGGCATACCGAAAGATCTTCTACTGGTAAAAAAGTGCATGCGATTGAAGAAATAAATACTTTGAGTGAAAAGATGGATGAATTAATGAAAGTGTTTGCTAGTAACAGTGCTCCTATTGATCCCAATGATATGACTTTGTATTCTTTGATTGGAAATAATAATGAATCTATGGATGTGAATTTTGTTGGTAGGAACAATTTTGGTAACAACGCATATAGAGGTAATTTCAACCCTAGGCCGTTTCCTAGTAATTCCTCTAATAATTATGGTAATTCCTACAGCAACTCTTATGGAAATTATAATAAGATGCCCTCTGATCTTGAGAATAATATTAAAGAATTTATTAGTACCCAAAAGAATTTCAATGCTATGGTTGAAGCAAAATTGCTTAAGATTGATGATTTGGCTAGGAACATGGATAGAATTTCTCTTGAGATTGATTCTTTGAAAATTAGATCTATTCCACCCAAGCATGATATTAATGTGTCTCTAAAAGCTATAAGAATTTCTATGGATGAATGTAAAGAAAGAACCGCTAGGATGCGTGCTAAGCGTGAATTACTTGAAAAAGCATGTTCTTCGATTTCTCATGAAAATAATGATGAAGATCTTAAAGTGATTGATGTGACTCCTATTGAATCTTTGTTTTCTAATATAAATCTTGATAAATATGGGACTGGAGATGAGTCAACTTTAATTAAAAGGCGTCCCAATAATTTGGAGTTTATAGATCTTGATGCAAAAATTGATAAAAGTGGGATTGAAGAGGTTAAAACTTTAAGTAGCAATGCACCCACTCTTTTGGATTTCAAGGACTTTAATTATGATAATTTTTCTTTGACAGATTGTATTTCCTTGTTGCAATCCATGTTGAATTCTCCTCATGCTTATAATCAAAATAAAGCTTTTACTAAACATATCGTTGATGCTATGATTAAATCTTTTGAAGAAAAACTTGAGTTGGAAGTTTCTATCCCTAGAAAGCTTTATGATGAGTGGGAACCTACTATTAAAATTAAGATTAAAGATTATGAGTGATATGCTTTGTGTGATTTGGGTGCTAGCATTTCCATGATTCCGAAAACTTTATGTGATGTGCTAGGTTTCCGTGAACTCGATGATTGTTCTTTAAATTTGCATCTTTGGGATTCCTCTATAAAGAAACCTATGGGAAGGATTAATGAAGTTCTTATTATTGACAATAGGGATTATGTGCCCGTAGATTTTATTGTGCTTGATATAGATTGCAATCCTATATGTCCTATTATTCCTTGTAGACCTTTCCTTAGAACGATTGGTGCCATTATTGATATGAAAGAAGGAAACATTAGATTTCAATTTCCATTAAGGAAGGGCATGGAACACTTTCCAAGAAAGAAAATTAAGTTACCATATGAATCTATTATGAGAGCTACTTATGGATTGCATACCAAAGATGACAATACCTAGATCTATTGCAATATGCCTAGCTAGGGGCGTTAAACAATAGCGCTTGTTGGGAGGCAACCCAATTTTATTTTTATGTTTTTTATGATTTTGTTCTGTTCTTGAATAAATAACACATTATTACCTCAGTAGTAATTGTGTTTTAGTGTTTTAATTAGTGTTTGTGCCAAGTAAGACCTTTAGGATGGCTTATGGTGATAGTTAATTTAATCTTGCTGAAAAACAGAAACTTTGATGCCCAGTCCAGGAATTTTAATAATTCACAGAAGCGTCAATTAGGTCTGAATGTTTTACACAAGATTGATATGCAAATTTTCTCTGATTTCCTAATTTTTCAGAATTTTTAGAGTTACAGTAGTATTCGAAGTTTACAGATTGCTACAGACTGTTCTGTTTTGGACAGATTCTGTTTTCATTGTGTTGTTTGCTTATTTTGATGAATCTATGGGTAGTATCGGGGGGTATGAACCATGGAGAAGTTGGAATACAGTAGATATTACACCAATATAAATAAAGAATGAGTTCACAACAGTACCAAAAGTGGTGATTCATTTTCTTATGCTAACGGAGCTTACAAGTTTTCTGTTGAGTTTTGTGTTGTGAAGTTTTCAAGTTTTGGGTAAAGATTTGATGGACTATGGAATAAGGAGTGGCAAGAGCCTAAGCTTGGGGATGCCCAAGGCTCCCCAAGGTAATATTCAAGGATAACCAAGAGCCTAAGATTGGGGATGCCCCGGAAGGCATCCCCTCTTTCGTCTTCAATCCATCGGTAAATTTACTTGAGGCTATATTTTTATTCACCACATGATATGTGTTTTGCTTGGAGCGTCTTATGTGATATGAGTCTTTGCTTTTTGGTTTGCCCCAATCATCCTTGCTTTACACACCTATTTGAGAGGGATACGTGTGAATTGTGAATTTATTAGAATACTCTTTGTGCTTCACTTATATCTTTTGAGCTACGCAGTATGCTCTAGTGCTTCATTTATATCTTTTTAGAGCACGGCGGTGGCTTCATTTTATAGAAATTATTGAACTCTCTTGCTTCACTTATATTATTTTGAGAGTCTCTAAACAGTATGGTAATTTTTTTAGGTTATGAATTTAGTCCTCATTTGATAGGCATCCAAGGGAGATATAATAAAAACTTTCATATAAAGTGCATTGAATACTATGAGAAGTTTGATTCCTTATGATTGTTTTGAGATATAAAGATAATGATATTAGAGACATGCTAGTGAGTAATTGCGGATTGGTAGAAATACTTGTGTTAAAGTTTGTGATTCCCGTAGCATGCACGTATGGTGAACCGTTATGTGATGAAGTCGGAGCATGATTTATTTATTGATTGCCTGCCTTTGTGTGGAGGTCGGGATCACGCGATGGTTAACTCCTACCTACCCTTCCCCTAGGGGCATGCATCTAATACTTTGCTTCGATGACTAATAGACTTTTGCAATAAGTATGTGAGTTCTTTATGACTAATGTTGAGTCCATGGATTATACGCACTCTCACCCTTCCACCTTTGCTAGCCTCTCTAGTACCGCGCAACTTTCGCCGGTGCATTAAACCCAAATAGCTTCCTCAAAAGAGCCACCAAATAACTTCCTCAAAACAGCCACCATACCTACCTATTATGGCATTTCCATAGCCATTCCGAGATATATTGCCATGCAACTTCCACCGTTCCGTTTATTATGACACGCACCATCATTGTCATATTGCTTTGCATGATCGTAAGACAGCTAGCGTGATATTAATGTCATTTGCTATGCTAGATCGTTGCACATCCTGGTACACCACCAGACGCATTCATATAGAGTCATATTTTTTTCTAAGTATCGAGTTGTAATTCTTGAGTTGTAAGCAAATAAAAGTGTGATGATCATCATTATAGAGCATTGTCCCATGTGAGGAAAGGATGATGGAAGCTATGATTCCCCCACAAGCCGGGATGAGTTTCTGGACATTACAAAAAATAAAAGAGGCCAGAGAAGCCCAAATGAAAAAAAGAGGCCAAAGATGCCCACCAAAAAAAGAGAAAGAAAAAAAAGGGAGAATAAAAAAAATGAGAGAAAAGAGAGAAGGGGCAATGCTACTATCCTTTTTCCACACTTGTGCTTCAAAGTAGCACCATGATCTTCATGATAGAGAGTCTCCTATGATGTCACTTTCATATACTAGTGGGAATTTTTCATTATAGAACTTAGCTTGTATATTCCAATGATGGGCTTCCTCAAAGTGCCCTAGGTCTTCGTGAGCAAGCGAGTTGGATGCACACCCACTTAGTTTCCTTTTGAGCTTTCATACACTTATAGCTCTAGTGCATCCGTTGCATGGCAATCCCTACTCACTCACATTGATATATATTGATGGGCATCTCCATAGCCCGTTGATACGCCTAGTTGGTATGAGACTATCTCCTTCTTTTTGTCTTCTCCACAACCACCATATTCTATTCCACCTATAGTGCTATATCCATGGCTCACGCTCATGTATTGCGTGAGAGTTGAAAAAGTTTGAGAATGTTAAAGTGTGAAACAATTGCTTGGCTGAAACCGGGGTTGTGCATGATTTAATACTTTGTGTGATGAAGATGGAGCATAGCCAGACTATATGATTTTGTAGGGATAACTTTCTTTAGCCATGTTATTTTGAGAAGACATGATTGCTTTGTTAGTATGCTTGAAGTATTATTGTTTTTATGTCAACATTAAACTTTTGTTTTGAATCTTATGGATCTGAACATTCATGCCACAATAAAGAAAATTACATGGATGAATATGTTAGGTAGCATTCCACATCAAAAATTCTATTTTTATCACTTTCCTACTCGAGGACGAGCAGGAGTTAAGCTTGGGGATGCTTGATACGTCTCCAACGTATCTATAATTTTTGATTGTTCCATGCCATTATATTATCTGTTTTGGATGTTTTATATGCATTAATATGCTATTTTATATTATTTTTGGGACTAACCTATTAACCTAGAGCCCAGTGCCAGTTTCTGTTTTTTTCCTGTTTTTGAGTTTTAAAGATAAGGAATATCAAATGAAGTCCAAATGGAATAAAACTTTCACGATGATTTTTCTTGGACCAGAAGACACCCAGGAGGCTTGGAGACCAAGGCAGATGGCCTGCCAGGACACCACAAGCCGCCAGGGCGCACCCCCTGGCTTGGGGGCTCCCTAGCACTCCTCCAATAATCTCTGGCCTATATATTCTCAAATATTCCAAAACAAATCAGGGAGTCCACAAAAATACTTTTGCACCACCGTAACATTCTGTTCCCGTGAGATCCCATCTTGGGGCCTTTTCCGGTGATCTGTCGGAGGGGGATTCGATCACGGAGGGCTTCTACATCAACCCTACTGCCCTTTCGATGATGCGTGAGTAGTCTACCTCAGACCTACGGGTCCATAGCTAGTAGCTAGAAGGCTTCCTCTCTCTCTCCGATCCTCAATACCATGTTCTCCTCGATGTTCTTGGAGATCTATCCGATGTAATCTTCTTTTGCGGTGTGTTTGTTGAGATCCGATGATTTGTGGGTTTATGATCAGAGTATCTATGAATATTATTTGAATATTCTCTGAATTCTTATATGCATGATTTCATATCTTTGTATTTCTCTTCGAGTTATTGGTTTGGTTTAGCCAACTAGATTGATAGTTCTTGCAATGGGAGAGGTGCTTAGTTTTGGGTTCAATCTTGCGGTCTCCTCACCCAGTGACAAAGTAGGGGTAGCGAGGCACGTATTTGTATTGTTGCCATCAAGGATAAAAAGATGGGGTTTTCATCATATTGCTTGAGTTTATCCCTCTACATCATGTCATCTTACTTAAAGCGTTACTCTGTTCTTTATGAACTTAATACTCTAGATGCAGGCAGGAGTCGGTCGATGTGTGGAGTAATAGTAGTAGATGCAGGCAGGAGTCGGTCTACTTGTCACGGACGTGATGCCTATATGCATGATCATTGCCTTAGATATCGTCATAACTATGCGCTTTTCTATCAATTGCTCGACAGTAATTTGTTCACCCACCATAATATTTGCCTTCAAGAGAGAAGCCTCTAGTGAAACCTATGGCCCCCGGGTCTATTTTCCATTATATACTTTCAGATCTATAAACTAAAAATACCAAAAATACTTTGCTGCAATTTTATTTACTTTTATTTAGTTTTACTTTTAGCAATCTTTTATACCTATCTCTATCAGATCTCACCTTTGCAAGTGACCGAGAAGGGATTGACAACCCCTTTATCGCGTTGGGTGCAAGTGTTTGATTGTTTGTGCAGGTACATAGATTGGGGCCTTGCTTGATCCTCCTACTGGATTGATACCTTGGTTCTCAAAACTGAGGGAAATATTTATCTCTACTTTGTTGCATCACACTTTCCTCTTCAAGGGAAAAACCAACGCAAGCTCAAGAAGTAGCAAAATACAGGACCCAGAATGGCAATCTCGTCGACTAGATGAACTAGGACGTGTGTCATGATATTGAAGAAGGATGGTGGGAACACCAGCTCGAAACTGACAAGACATTGCACCAAATCATTGTAACACCCCAAAAATCGGGTTATCGATTTTTGTGCTCTTATTCCTTCCTAGCTGGAATTTGGCAAGTGACCAGATGAATCCAGTCAATCCCCAACCTCTTAGTGCCTTTCCCATGCTCTTGTGCCAGTCAACCCTCTGTCAGTAAACCCCGAATCTCCTTCAAACCCTAGTTCCGAAATATTGGAACTGGGAATCCCGCCTTTGTGTTTCCAAAGAAGCTATCATTTCCCTTGCTCTGTGAATCCTCCCAAAATTTCCAGAGATCCTTATTCTCCCCTGGACCCTAGATGTGCAAAAATATTGCCAAGCCATATGCAATATTTCTCATCTAGAATTAATTCCTTGTTCTGCTTTTCTGAGGAATTTAAATCTAGGAAAATATACATCCATCTCCAGAGGTCATGAAAACCTGTGGAGACATTCTTTGTGGATATGTTGAGCTCTCATAAAAATATTGGCTATAATTAAATAGGGTAAATTCCCTTTTCCTATTTAAAGCCAATATTCCAATTTGGGGCCTTTCCAAAGAACTACCATTTTGGTAGCTAGAAAAAATCCCAAATAATTTGTGGAGCTTCTCATATCCTTATCTTATCCAATTCCATCAAAATATCCAGTTCCCCAGTTCAAGTTTTGAGCACCACTTCCATTTGCAAATTCCATTCAGATTTCCAGTTTGGAAAGGAGGTGTTAGATTCCTTGATCTTCTTGGGCTAACATTTTGCAGGGAGATTTATGGTGATAAATCACTATTGTCCTCCAAATATTAGCCCATTCCCTCTAGCCAATTTGTCTCAGCAAATTTCCCAAGTTTCTGTCCAGATTGGAGCATTGTGAAGGAAGTACAATTTCTGCTTAGGCAAATGGTATGAAACTTTTACAGTGTCTCCATATGCCCAAATCTTTTCTATCCTCCAAAAATCATCCATATTCATCTAGTCATTTATCCCCAGAATCATCTTCTTCTTGTCTGGTCAAATTACCAAGTTACAAAGGAAGTGCTATCTAGAGTTGATCATTTTAGCTGAGATTTGGCCAGGTTGGTGACTTTAGTGAGTGATCAACCCCTGCCCAAGATCAGGCCAAGGTGAGCACTGTGGTGGCCACACCACAGCACAAACAGGTTGCTGCTGGCAACTGTTGGAGCTTGGTTTAGTCACCTCAGCCCTCTCTTGGGTCATTCAGCAGCATGGGTCAACTCAAGATAGGACGGTGAGTAGCCTCGACATGGTTTGGCTTCGTGTGCGGCGTGGCAACGCCGTGGCCGCGTGGTGACCGCGCCTGATGCTGCCAAAACCGTGCTCTGTAGTTTGGATTCGTCGGGAGCGCGTGTCCAGCTGCTTCCAGCCTGTCCAGGAGTGTCTAGGAGCCCCTCAGCGCGTGCATGATCCGTCCAGAGGCCTCTCCCCCTTGTCCCGAAGCTCCTGGACGCCTCTGCCGACCACCGGAGCACCGTCGGTTCACCGTGCCTCTCGGAGCTTCGGCTGTCGTCGAGAGAGGCCGTCCCCGAGCTATAAATGGCGTGTCCCCAAGCCCTCCTAGCACCAGCAAGCCCAACCCCCTCCTCTCTAGCTCACCGGAGCTCCCCCTCTGCCGCAATGGCCGAGACCTTGCCGCCGGCGTCCGCAAGGAATTCGGGTGCCCCGGGCCATCCCCTCCTCCCAGCTCTCGCCTGCAGCCGCCCCAGGAGCCGTGGAAGTCGCCGCCGCCCTCATTTGTCGGGGAAGCCCCCGCCGGTGCAGCCCCCTTGCGGCCCTCCGGCCGCCGGCGCCTGAGCCGTGGAAATGATGCGGCCGGCCCTCCTAGGAGTCCCCGCGGCCACCTGCGGGCGCGGTGGAGTCTCGCGGCCATTTCCCCCTCGCCGGCCGGCCTCCTGGAGTGGTGGAGCGACGGCATCGCCGGCGGCCGGTCGCCCCTGCTCTGCCTGGTCGGGGTAGGAGGAGAAGACCAGGGGAGGAAGAGAGAGAAAGGAGAGAGGATAGGGTGGGCCCCGCCGTTAGTGAGAGAGAGTGGAGTCAACCCCGGGCCCAGCCAGTTTCAAGTGGAAGCGTATTCTCAGGAATACGCTTTCGCCGTTAAAAAGCGTATTTCCATCCGCTTCTGTTAGAAAGGCGCTTCCCAGCGCGGAAGGCGTATTCAGTCGGTTGCGCATTCTGTTTAAACAGTCAGGGACTTATTTGTAGAAAGAATTTTTACAGAATTGTCCCTGGTTCTTAAACGCTCATAACTTCGCGACCGTAGCTTGGAATCAGGTAAAACCAGCGCCCCCGCTTTCATCTCGTTGAGCCCGTTCCGATGGTAATATTTTCACTATGTGTTTACACTATGAAAACAACCATTTTTCCCTTGCCCTCCCATCGAGCCCTCCGAGAGAGAAACCTTTTCGGTGATTTCTTCCCCGAGGTGATCGTGCTTCCTCCCGGCGTATTCGTCGACCCCCAGGCAAGCCAACCTCTTCCATGAGCTCCGGACTTGCATGATGACTTTGCTTGCACATGTGTGTTTGTCTGTAACATCTGTTAGGTTGCATTTGCATACACCGGTGGTGACATCGGTATTAGACGCTAGCATTTCCATTCATCTAGTACCATGTCTTATTTCCATATTGCCATAATAATGATATTAGTAATAGCATTGCTATGTTAGTATTCTGATTGATCTGACGCAATGATTATCAGTACGATGATCTTGCTATGATAGCACTTGCTATGGTCAGTGGAATAGTATGATGATGGATATGCTGAGTGGGTTGAATAAAGATATTTAGTCGGTTGATCTTGACTCACCTGTCCGGGCATATTCGTGCAACCACATTTGTCGGTATGGGATGGCCCTGACCGGGTCTGACTGCGTGATCTTTCACCGGTACCTCCAAAGAGGGAAGGTTATGCGCGGCGTGCTACCCTGATCAGGTAAGCGGCGATAACCTTGTGAGCCCAGTTGTTGTTGAGTTTGTGCGCACGTCCCCGTTTGGGACAGTAGGCCCCCCTTTGGGTCTACAGAGTTTGACCCCGTTTGGGTCGTGGCCACAACGGTGGCAGGTGTCATGAGGACACAGGGGCCACCCAAGGCTGACCTCCGGGGGAGGAAAAGTGCCGGTGGTATGATGAAAGAGTCATGGGTCAGGCAGGTTTTGTTGAAGCAACGCTGGTCCACCCGAATGGGATCACGAGGCCAGGTGCTTCATGGTGTGGGTAAAGTGTACAACCTCTGCAGAGTGTCAAAATCTATTCGAATAGCCGAGTCCACGGTATTGCACAGCCCGTCCAGACCTCAGTAGGTGGTCAACCGTAGCAGTGTCAGTAGTGATGGAAGAACTCATCTTGGGTAGACATCAGATGATGGCAGGAATATGATATGCTAGCCAAGGGATGGTTATATGATGAGTGGTCGGATGACCACATGACTTGGATTGGATGGAATTAGTTCAGGTTGGATCCTGAGTATGTCTAGGGTTGTGGGACAACCCAGAAGAGAGTAAGTTGGTAGCTGGTACAGTAGTACTCTAAGCACTTAACGTAATCATTGCCATGCTATGTTATGTAGATTACATGCCTGATTCATGCTATACCATGCTTGATCCATGATTGCCTTGTTAGCATGCATGCCATACTTAGGATTAATTCATGCATAGCATAGTGCTTGCTTTGTCATCTGTTTGTTTGGATGCTATGTATCTGGTTGTCTTGCGAGTACATTCAAAGTACTCACCTGGCCTTGCACGTGCCAGTTGCAGGAGAAGATCCGTTGTGCTAGAGCATAACCAAGCCAGTCCTGTGCGTTATGGAGCCCAGCCAGAGACGTCGTTGCCAGGACCTCCAATGCCTTTAGTTAGCCTTGGAGCTATGCATATTGTTGTAAGCAACAATATTATAATACTCCATTATATTAATAAAGCCATTTTTGCTTGGAATTTACTGTATCATGTCTTTGACGTGCGCCAGGTCTTATCCTAGGGTCTGGTGTGCATCGGCCCTCTATCGGGGTGCCACAATCATTCTTTAACCTTGGTAGGATATCTGGATCGATTACCTTCTGAGAGATTGCATTGAGGAATTCACATAGCTTCACAATGGCTAATCGAACGTTTTCCGATAGAAGCCCCCTCAATGCAACCGAAAGCAGTTGCGTCATAATCACGTGGCAGTCATGAGACTTTAGGTTCTGGAACTTTTTCTCTGCCATATTTATTATTCCCTTTATATTCGACGAGAAGCCAGACGGGACCTTCATACTGAGCAGGCATTCAAAGAAGATTTCCATCTCTTCTTTGGTAAGAGCATAGCTGGCTGGACCTTCATACTGCTTTGGATGCATGCCGTCTTTTTCGTGCACACGTTGCTGGTCCTTCCGTGTCTCCGGTGTATCTTTTGTCTTCCCATACACGCCCAAGAAGCCTAGCAGGTTCACGCAAAGATTCTTCGTCACGTGCATCACATCCATTGTAGTGCGGACCTCTAGGTCTTTCCAGTAGGGTAGGTCCCAAAATATAGATTTCTTCTTCCACATGGGTGCGCGTCCCTCGGCGTCATTCGGAACAGATTGTCCGCCAGGACCCTTTCCATAGATTACTTGTAAATCCTTGACCATATCAAGTATGGTATCACCAGTACGGAGGGTGGGCTTCTTCCAGTGATCTTCCTCACCTTTGAAATGCTTGCCTTTCTTTCTTAAGAGATGGTTGGTGGAAAGAAATCAACGATGTCCCAGGTACACATTCTTCCTGCATTTGTCCAAATATATACTTTCGGTATCATCTAAACAGTGCGTGCATGCATGTAGGTCAATCATTGATGGTTACAAACAGCAACGCATGTAGGTCAAATTCCTCCTATTTGTGCTCATCCCACACATGTACACCTTCTCCATTCAAGTTCTTCAACTAATGGCCTTAGGTACACATCAATATCATTGCCGGGTTGCTTAGGGCCTTGGATGAGGACTGGCATCATAATGAACTTCCGCTTCATGCACAACCAAGGAGGAAGGTTATAGATACATAGAGTCACGGGCCATGTGCTATGATTGCTGCTATGCTCCCCAAAAGGATTAATGCCATCTGCACTTAAACCAAACCATACGTTCCTTGCGTCACCTGCAAAGTCCCCCCACCTTCTCTCATTTTTTCTCCACTGCGACCTGTCAGCGGGTGCTCTCAACTTCCTGTCTTTCTTACGGTCTTCTTTGTGCCATCGCATCAACTTGGCATGCTCTTTGTTTTTGAACAGACGTTTCAGCCATGGTATTATAGGAGCATACCACATCACCTTGGCAGGAACCCTCTTCCTGGGGCGCTTTCCCACAACATCACCAGGGTCATCTCGTCTGATCTTATACCGCAATGCACCGCATACCGGGCATGCATTCAAATTCTCATACTCCTCACCGCGGTAGAGGATGTAGTCATTAGGGCATGCATGTATCTTCTGCACCTCTAATCCTAGAGGGCAGAGAACCTTCTTTGCTCTGTATGTACTGTCAGGCTATTCGTTATCCTTTGGAAGCTTCTTCTTCATTATTTTCAGTAACTTCTCAAATCCCTTGTCAGATACACCATTCTCTGCCTTCCATTCCAGCAATTCTAGTGTGGTACCGAGCTTTGTGTTGCCATCTTCGCAATTTGGGAACAACCGTCTTTTGTGATCCTCTAACATGCGATCGAACTTCAACTTCTTGTTTTCACTCTCGCATTCTCTCTGTGCATCAACAATGACCCGGTGAAAATCATCATCTGGCACATCGTCTGGTTCATCTTGATCTTCAGCTTCCCCCATTGCAGTATCACCGTATTCAGGGGGATAGTTGTCATCATTGTCGTGGATTTGTCACGGCAAGATGTCCTAGTGTAAGGACTTAGTCGTGAGGTCCAGCGCACGTAACTGGTAGCTTGAGAGGGGTTGAGCGGGACGAGAGACGCGAGAGTTTACCCAGGTTCGGCCCCTCCGATGGAGGTAAAAGCCTACGTCCTGCTTTGTGTCTTATATTGATGACGATGACGATCTCGGTTACAAGGGTGCGGAGTCGCTACCTCTAATCTCAAGACCCTCTAATCTGACTATCTTTTCTGACATGTCTCTAAGACCTGTCTCTAAGACCTGTCTATGAGACGTCTAACCTCACCCTCTTGGGGTGACCCGCCCCTCCTTATAAAGGCTGAAGGGGCGGTTTACATATAGAGTCTAAGTCGGATTGATGACTTCCCATCGCGGGCTTCTCTTCATGGGCTTCCGAGTCCTGGCCTTCTTCCAAACCCGGGCGGCTTACACCGGGCGGGTTACAACCAGGGCTTATCTTCAGAGACTCGTCTCCAGGACTGTCTGATAACACTGTTCACCTCCTGGCACTGTAGCAGCCGGGTTAACATCCTGACACTGTAGCCGGGTTAGCATCCTGACACTGTAGCCGGGTTAGAATCCTGACACTGTAGCAGCCGGGTTACCATCCTGGCACTGTAGCGCCGGGTTACCATCCTGGCACTGTAGCTGCCGGGTTACAATTGTCTGCCGGGTTAGAACTGTAACCTGGTCTGTACTGTTTGCCGGGTCAGCATGTCTGCCGGGTCAGTACTGTTCTCCGGGTCAGTACTGTTTGCCGGGTCAGCATGTCTGCCGGGTCATATGGCGGGGTAATATCCCCGTCATTAGCCCCTAGGTTAGCTTGAATTTATTCATGGTAAGGTCCATCGTCTTGCAGGTATATGTCCTTTGGAATAAAATATTGGGAATACAACATCCATATGCCGTTGAGTCAGCCTTCAATGCTCTTGGCGGGTCTCCTCCGCCGGGTTACAATCATTGATGGTGACGGGTTATGATTGTTGGTGACACCAGGTCAAATAACTGGACTCCAGCTGAAATTGACATCTTGAAAACTCTCTCTTCAATTTTTTGATATATTCATATTACCTGTAGCCCCCAAGCTCCAAGTTGATCCATGATGACTTGGCGCTTTGCAACAATATCTTTGATTGTGTAGCCCCCAAGTACCAGGTTGTCTTGCCTGCAGCAGCCTGGGACTTGTAACTGTCTTGTACCTTATAAAGCTTCAGCTGGTTTAGCCCCCAAGGGCCGGCTCATCAATATGTGATGCGCCGGGTCTTCAATTTGTACCTTATAATCTGTTTTGAACAACTGAATACTGTAGCCCCCAAGTGCCGGGTCGCACGCCTGCGGCGACTTGGGACTTTTAGAAAATTTGATGTGAGTGGTGTAGCCCCCGAGTGCCAGGTCAGTAAGAAGTACTGGGCTGGGACTTAGAAAAATATTGAAAGGCTGGCTCATCTCCTTGAGACAACAAGATCTGTTGACCATGTAATGATTTGAAAACCAGCTTGCATTAGCCCCCAAGTGCCGTGATGCATGCTTGCAGCGACATGGGACTTGCATACTTGTTATAAACTGGACTTGAATAATGTAGCCCCCAAGTGCCGGGTCGTCTGCCTGCGGCGACTCGGGACTATTGTGATAATAATATGACTCATCATAATTGTTGGATGAATCCTTGACCGTGGTTGTAATATAACCCGGAATGAATATCCTGGAATAATTCCTTTGTCTTTGATATGAAATCCCTGCCCGTAGTTGCGGTGCAACCCGGCGAATATGTGAGAAATCCATGATGAAGATCCAGCCATCTTGGCTATTAAAGATCTATTTGTTCTGGCAGCTTATCTTAGGAGACAAGACCTGCAAAAATAAACAAAACAGAGTATGTTCTGTATTGTTGTAAGGGCGGCTTGAAAAAAGCCTAACCCGCAGACGTGAAATCTCATAATCTTGCTTTTCTTTCCGAACGCATAAGCCGGTTCTTCTGGGTAGTCTCACTACTTTGAACTCTTAATAACTGACAAGAGCGTAGCGAACCAGAAAGAAACACAGCAGGGGGTGAATACCCTTAGAACCCAGAAGCTACTTCTCACGTGACGTAAATCCATCGTTTGAACCTCCAGGGTACGACGGGCCACTTGACGGAGAGTGCGCAGCAGATGGGAGAGTTTGCCTCGCCGCTGTAAGAGGCCCTTGCAGGGGGTAAGTTTTAGAACTTGCTGCACCCCTGGCAAAGCGGCAGCAACTTACAGGCAGGTATAACTCGGAATTGCGGATGTAAGGATTTGCCTCGCCGCTGTAAGAGGCCTTTGCAGAGGGTGAGTTTTAGAACTCGCTGCACCCCTGGTCAAAGCGCAGCTGCTTACAGGCAGGTATAACCCGACCTTACAGATGAGAGTCTACCTCGCCGCTGTAAGAGGCCTTTGCAGAGGGTGAGTTTTAGAACTCGCTGCACCCCTGGTCAAAGCGCAGCTGCTTACAGGCAGGTATAACCTGGCCTTACAGATGAGAGTCTACCTCGCCGCTGTAAGAGGCCTTTGCAGAGGGTGAGTTTTAGAACTCGCTGCACCCCTGACAAAGCGTAGCTACTTACAGGCAGGTATAACCCGGAATCGTAGATCAAAAAGAGGGTAAGTTTTAGAACTCGCTGCACCCCTAGTGATCTTTGTTGACGGAGTCAACATTTGGGTCCATGACCCGCCTTACAGTGGCTGAAAAGCCTGATCGAGAGGGTTGAAGCTTAACTCGGTGGGTTGAAAACCCCCAAACGACCTTGTTGAAGTATCAACATTATTGCAGCATCTTGTAAGCCGCCATCTTGTATGAAGAAATAGTAGAAGCCCCCCAGCTGAACGGTGCATCATGGCGACTCGTCTTCTTGGATAACTTTGAATCCTTCCGCCAATAATGTAGTATCCCCCGAGATCGGGTTAACTTTCTTGCCATGATCTGGGGCTCTCGTTGAAAACGGCCAAGTGTATCAAGCCATGTCTGTAGCCCCCGAGTCTTTTAAGTTGACTCGAAGAGGCGGCTTGAGAGTCTCCACTGAAAGTTGAGGTTGACCGTGGCGGGTTATAGATGATCCCGTATGAATTGTTTCAATAATCCGGTCGATGGTTCATCCCGGCTGGTTGTTGAAGTGAACCAAACTGCAGTGGCGGCGACCTATGGGCCTGTCCGTTTGAGCGGCTCATATAGAAAAACACTGCCTGATATGCTGATGTAGACGTAGGAGTCAGTCGCGCGTTTGAAGACGGCGCAGTTGCGAGACGACCGAGGCGTTGTAAGCTGGCGTGGTCGCGAGAGACGGTTGAGGCGTTGTAAGCCGACACGAACGGCGAGTCACCATGGTGTTGTTAAGCCGACGCAGACTGTGAACCGCCCGTGTCGTCGTAAGCTGGTGTGTCACTGTGGCGCTGTAAGCCGGTGAGGTCATACGAGACGGCCGCAACATTGTCGATGTAGACCTAACCGCAGAGATGGCGGCTTGCGGATGTCCATTGGGCGGCCGTATACTGGCGGGTACACGCACGCGGTACCGGTGTGTTGATGTAAACTGGGCCGCGACGGCAGCGGCTTGCACGCAACTATGGAGTAATGCGCTGCCCAATGAACAACGCCCAGTGTATAATGATGCCGCGCGTATTCCATCCCCGCAATATAACGCCATGTTGCAATGAACAATTCTCCTGCGCATAAAAAATATTGCAAGACGGAATAATTGCTCTCAAAAGAGTTAATATGTATGGAAAAATACATAAGATGAATACCACCTGAATTTTTCGTCGGATGAATTCGGACACCGGTGATGCCTCTTATCTTCTTGACACCATGTCTTCCACATCTTTTTTTATCACAAAAAACTCCCCACTTCTCCAGTCCAGCCGGCCTCCACTTCCACTTTTTTTTTTGGAACCTGACCACTTTTCTTATTTTTCTTATCTTTTCTCCAGGCGCCCTGCCGCAGCGGTTGGGGAGCGGGCAGAGCCGGAGGGCTGGGCGGCTCGGAGGACTCGACGCGCGGGAGAGCCGGGGCTCGCGCGAGACGGAGGCGGCGTCCGGCCGCTCGCTGGCAGCAGCAGCTCAGCAGGCGGCAGCGGCTCACGGGCGGCGGCTCGTGAGGGCGAAGGGGCGGAGGCGAGTCACGGCGACGAGCCGGCAGAGGGGCGCCGCCGGCTTCGACAAGGCGGAGACGGCGTCTTGAGGCGGAGGCGACCGCGAGACAGGCGGCTGAGCAGAAGAGCGACGCTAGGCCATGGTGGCTTGGAGGCAGCAAGCCGGTTCGATGTATGTGTACGGCGGCTTGGCGGCAGCTTGTGGGCGAGGCCCGTTGATGCAGGGGCGGCTCGGGCGGCCGGTCGGCGGAGAAGGCCGTAGGCGGCTTGGCGGCGCGATGGGCGGCGGCTCAAGGCAAGGGACGGCGTGGCGCAAGCAGGGCGGAGGCGGGGCGGCTCGCCGGGCCGGTTTAAGGCGGAGGCGGTGGGAGGCAGCGTGCAGGCCGGCTCGAGGTGGAAAGGCGCGGAGGCAGCCGGGACGTGGGTGCGCAGGGTGGAGCTGACCACGGTGTTGCTGGCGAGGCGGGTCGGAGACGCCGCGAGGCGGGTGCAGCTGGGGAGGTGCCGGAGCGGCCAAGCAAGAGCAGGGCGAGGCGGTGCGCTGGATGGTTGCGGCGGCTTGCGAGTCGCGACGGGGCGTGTGTTGGTGAGGCGCGGCGGACCGGGTCGAGGTGACGGCTTCGAGCGGACGAAGCGGCGGCGATGGCACGGGATGGGGGCGGCCGGTGGACGAAGGCCGTGGTGGACGCAGCAGCAGCTGGTACGGCGGCTCGCGAAGCAGAGACGGGCCGGCTCGCTGCGAGACGGAGGCGGGGCCAAGCGGGGGCGACTGACTGAGATCCGCCGGCGCGGCGAGGGAGCGGCCTGGTGGCTCGATGGGCGCGTCCGGGGCGGAGCAGAGGAGGAGGCGGCTCGAGGCTGGTCACGGCGACGGCGGCTCAGCATGGCTGTTGGTGAGGTGGAGCGAGGGAGAGCCGGAGAGGGCTCGGAGGCGAAGGCGTGGCCACGGCGGCGGCTCAGCGTAGGATGAGCCCGCAGCGGGGCGCGGCGAGTCGCGGTGGAGATGGGCGGCTTGGCGTGAAGCCGCAGCCGGTTTGAGGTGTCACGGCGGCACCGGCGACTCGGCGCGAGGCCGTAGGTGACTCGCGGCGGAGGAGTTGGGCGCCGACGATTTGAAACGGCCACGAGGCAACTCGAGGTCGGAGGCGAAGCGAGTCCGTCCGGCCGGGGCGGCTCGCTGCAGCGGCGAGTGGTGGACTGAGGCAGTGGGCGCGGGCAGAAGATGTGGTGACTCGAGGGCGGCTGGCGGCTTGCAGTGCGCCGGCGACTTGGCACGTCTACAGCGGGCAAGATGGCGACTTGGCACGTCTACAGCGGGGAAGATGGCGACCAGGGCGGGTGCACGCGGCGGCTCAGGAGACCGTCGGCCAGACGGAGGTGGGGGAGGCCGGGCGCTGATCCGGGCCTGGCAGCAGATGAGGCGGCAGGCCGGCGCGGGGAGCGGCAAGGCGGCGATTGAAGCCGCGGGGGCGACTTGAGGCGGGGCCTCGGCAGTGGAGGCGGGCCTCGGAGGTCGCGGCGGAGTTGGGCGGCTTGGGGAGCGAAGGCGCCGGCGGGCGGGCGACACGGCGGGTCGGAGAGGCGCGCGACGAGCCGGCGAGCGCATGGAGGCGATGGTGATACACAGACGGGGGAGAGCGAGACACAGGCGGGGAAGAGACATTTCCATTTGTCACATCCGGCTCTGAGTTGTCTCTTGTCTATTTTTTGTTCTTTCCTTTCAATATCTAATCGAATCCGAGTTGCGGAGGGCGACTTCCATGTTTTTTTTTTGGCGGATTGCCACAGTGCAGACAGTAATAACTTGGTTGATCCCTGGTGTAATGACGTGGAGAACAGTAGCACTCAACCTTTGGTAGATTTCGCTTGGCTCTTTCAGTGGAGGCTCTGGTCGGTCTTAACCTGGCGACTTAACTTGGCTTGGCGTCTTGCAGAACCCTAACTCGCCTGGATCGGATCTGAACATGTTGTTTTGACTGCTCGTCGATGATGTAGATCTTTTCGCTGCAGTCTTTCTTTCATTCCGTGAAATTTTCTTGAGACGTGGGATATCCACGGAAAACTGCAAACTTCTCGATCCCTGAGGAAGGTCCCTCCAAGAACTTAACACCATTGTGCGTGGCCCCACGGTGGGCGCCAACTGTCGTGGATTTGTCACGGCAAGATGTCCTAGTGTAAGGACTTAGTCGTGAGGTCCAGCGCACGTAACTGGTAGCTTGAGAGGGGTTGAGCGGGACGAGAGACGCGAGAGTTTACCCAGGTTCGGCCCCTCCGATGGAGGTAAAAGCCTATGTCCTGCTTTGTGTCTTATATTGATGACGATGACGATCTCGGTTACAAGGGTGCGGAGTCGCTACCTCTAATCTCAAGACCCTCTAATCTGACTATCTTTTCTGACCTGTCTCTAAGACCTGTCTATGAGACGTCTAACCTCACCCTCTTGGGGTGACCCGCCCCTCCTTATAAAGGCTGAAGGGGCAGTTTACATATAGAGTCTAAGTTGGATTGATGACTTCCCATCGCGGGCTTCTCTTCATGGGCTTCCGAGTCCTGGGCTTCTTCCAAACCCGGGCGGCTTACACCGGGCGGGTTACAACCAGGGCTTATCTTCAGAGACTCGTCTCCAGGACTGTCTGATAACACTGTTCACCTCCTGGCACTGTAGCAGCCAGGTTAACATCCTGACACTGTAGCCGGGTTAGCATCCTGACACTGTAGCCGGGTTAGAATCCTGACACTGTAGCAGCCGGGTTACCATCCTGGCACTGTAGCGCCGGGTTACCATCCTGGCACTGTAGCTGCCGAGTTACAATTGTCTGCCGGGTTAGAACTGTAACCTGGTCTGTACTGTTTGCCGGGTCAGAATGTCTGCCGGGTCAGTACTGTTCTCCGGGTCAGTACTGTTTGCCGGGTCAGCATGTCTGCCGGGTCATATGGCGGGGTAATATCCCCGTCAATCATCCTCTTCTTCTTCGTTGTCTTCCATCATAACCCCTATTTCTCCGTGCTTGGTCCAAACATTATAGTGTGGCATGAAACCCTTCTCAAGCAGGTGCAAGTGAAGGGTTTTTGAGTCAGAGTAATCCTTCGTATTCCCACAGACAGTACATGGACAATACATAAAACCATTTTGCTTGTTTGCCTCAGCCACTTCGAGAAAATTATGCGTGCCATTAATGTACTCGGAGGTGCGTCGGTCACTGTACATCCATTGCCGGTTCATCTGCGTGCATTATATAATTAAGTGTATCAAAAACCATTACAGAACATCATGAATAGAGAAGTGACCAAATTAATACAAGTTCATCATCACATTAAAACCAAAGTACTGTAGTGATCAAATGTTATTACTGAAAAAATAAATACATAAAGTTCATACATAGTTCTCATTATCAACTATGTAAAACATTTAAATGCAACAACAAATGCGATCATAATCGCAACAAAGGTAACAATTGATCCAACAGCATAATGATACCAAGCCTCATTATCAATGGCATATTTTCTAATCTTTCTAATCTTCAAGCGCATTGCATCCATCTGCATCTTGTGATCATCGACGACATCGGCAACATGCAACTCCAATTTCACCTTCTCCTCTTCAATTATTTTCATTTTTTCTTTCGAATAATTGTTTTTTTTTTCAACTAAATTTAACCTCTCGACAAGAGGGTCGGTTGGAATTTCCGGTTCACATACCTCCTAGATAAAAACATCTATGTCACGTTGGACGGCATAATTCTCATAAACAATAAATGAAACAAATATTATAAAAGATAATATACCACATCCGAATCATAGACCGGACGAGAGCCGACGGGGGCGGATGCCAAAACCATGGCACTATATAATAACAAACAATAATAAAAGTAAGAAAATTATACAAGTAGCTATATAACTCATACAACAAGTAAGAATTTTTTTTCTTTTAAAAAAAGATAAGAACAAGAGGCTCACCATGGTGGTGCCGGCGACGAGATCGGCACGGGCGATCGACGGTGGTGAGGACAGGGACGGGGACAATGGTGCACCACCAAACCTAGACAAATCTTGGGGAAAATGGAGCTTGGAGGTCGAGCTTGGAGAGGAGAAAGCTAGCTTAAGTGTGACTCGGGCACTTCATCGAACACCTCATGTGCATAGGAGGTGAGAGCAGAGCAGCACACACCTCCCAAACCGGCCAGCCAAAAAACAGAGGAGTGAGCGGGCAGGGGAGAGCATATATATAGGCATCTCTTTAGTCCCGGTTCGTGGCTAGAACCGAGACAGAAGACACACATTTAGTCCCGGTTCCAGCCACCAACCGGGACTAAAGGGTCTGCGCCAGGACCGAGGCCCTTTAGTCCCAGTTCGTGTCTGGAACTGGGACCAAAGGGGTCTGACGAACCGGGACTGGTGCTTGCCATGGCCCGGCTGGCGCCCTGGCCTCACGAACCGGGACTGATGCACCCATTGGTCCCAGTTCGTAATAGAACCAGGATTGATGCTCTTATCTGGCCTGGACCAAAGCCCTGTTTTCTACTAGTGTAAGGTAAAGGATGTACAAGTAGTATTCCCACTTAGTACAAATGGAGGCTAGCATAAAGGTTGAGAAGCGACCAACTAAGAAACCATAATGATGCACATGCATACATAAAACATAACCAACACCGAATAATGCACCACAAGTAGGATGTGACTTCATTGCATAACTGTTGACTTTATGTGCTTGCATAGGGAATCATAAACCTTAACATCAATATTCATACTAGAGCATAATTACTCATGAATATAACTCACATATCATCATCTACATAACTCAAAACTATTGCAAGGAATCAAGTTTTTCATGTCCCATAAAATTTTTATGCTAGTTTTCATTATTCTACTTGAATATTCATCACATGGGGACCAAGCTCATAGCTTGTGCAATTTACCATAACTATTTTCAAACTCTAAAAAAGATATAAGTGAAGCATGAGAGTAACATTTCTATAATATTCTCCCCCGCGATCAGACCGTACTACTTTGATCTTTAGGTTGAGTTGATTTTCAACCTCAGCTTTATAAATCTTAAATTTGTCCAAAGCTTCAAATCGATCACGTATAGGGTAAATGTAGCCATAGCGAGAGAAATCATCTATGAAGGTAATGAAAGAATCAAAACCATCCATAGACTTTACGTTAAAAGGTTCGCATATGTCAGTATGAATAAGTTCAAGGACCACCGTGGCTCTTACTGCTCCTTTCTTAATTGTCTTCACATATTTTCCCTAAATATAGTCAATACAAGTGCCTGCATCAGAGAAATCTAGCGGAGGAAGTATTTCTACCTTAATCAATCATTCCATTCTCCCCCTCGAAATGTGGCCCAAGCGATGATGCCATAATTTTGAAGAAGGATTGATACTTGTCCCATTTTTCTCATGATTGCATTCATTCATATTCATCTCGCAGAGATTCACACATATAGGATAATCAGAAAGATTTAACATATAAAGTTTGCCTCGTCGGACGGCGAGACCAACATCCTTATTACAATACTTTAAAAAACATTGTTTCTCCCCGAAGGTACAATGAAATCCAAAATCATCTAAACATGAAACTGAAATCAAATTCCTACTCAATGTAGGCACATAAAGAACATCCTTGAGCTGAAGTAGGAAGCCAGTGTGCAGCTTCAAAGTGAGGGAGCCCACGGCTTCAACTTCAGCCTCCTTCCCATTCGCGACATTAAGTCTTCTTGTACCCCTTCTTAGGGTGTGGCTTATATGGAATCCCTGCAAAGAATTCATGACATGAACAGTCGCACCCTGAGTCAATCCATCATGTAGATTCAGAAAAAACAACATATAGAGATTCATCTACAAGAGTGATCTCATCCTTACCATTTTTATTCAGCCACTTAAGAAAACCTGGACAGTCCGCTTTTATATGATTTGGCTGCTTGCAAAAATTGCAAAGTCTTTCTCTAGCGGCATTTGTAAGATTAACTGGAGCAGCCGCTGAAGAGGCAGGACGTGAACAACTTGCCTCGTTGCATTGCTTAGGCTTTGGAGGATTCTTTTTGGGAAACTGCTTTTTGTTGGGCATATTATTGCTATGACCATTGTTCTCATGCTTCCTCTTTGCAGAGTTAACATGGAAAGCTTGATCCTTCTGCTCACTCTTCAATCTTTCTTCCTCCTGAACGTAATGTGCAACGAGTTTAGGTAGTTTCCATTTGATTTCAAGAGAATTATAGTTTACCTTGAATGGGTTGAACTATGAGGGTAGTGACCTAAAAACTAGGAGCACAAGAAGTTCTTCGTTCAAGTAACACTTCATGGTTTTATGCTTTGCCGCGGCATTGCTCATACTTAAAATGTGCTCCCTCACATTTCCATTTCCATCATATTTTGCAAGCAGTTTATGCAAGAGCTCATCTGCATACACTTTTTCGGAGCCCTTAAATTGTTCTTCCACCAATTTCAAATATTCGGCGGCACTTTCATTAGCGGGAATAGCCCCTTTAATCTCAGTCGAGATGGAGAAGTTCATAATTCGGAGTGCCATTCTATTTGACCTCTCCCATCTCAACTTTAGCATCATAGGCCTTCTTAAGCTCAGCATACCCAGTGGCACCCTTTTCAGGTTCCACTGGTTTACTATCCCTCAGCGCGAGGTCAACCTCATGCCAGCCGAGGTGCAATAGCAACGAGTCCTTCCATGTTTGGAAGTTATTCCCAGTAAGTAGCTCGATCTCGAGACCACGAGGACTGGAAGCTGTCATGATTTCAAAATATCATAAGTAAAGGAAAAGAACAACATGATTAAAATAAACTGCACAAAAATTAACCTACGTTGGTTTTATCAATTTTCATGCATAGATTAACTCCAAATTATATCACTGTTGGGCAGAAAATAATAAGGAATTAACGGGGTGATTCAAAATTGTAAAACAACGTTGGTCTGTATTACAAAAATGATCACATTAATATGCCATAAAATGACACAAACTTTAATTTCATAAGATTTTTCTAAATAAAATTTCTCGTTGGTTCCATTCTATTCAGAAAACTAAAACATAATTTAACAACATTATTTGCTGTCAATTTTCTATTTATAACAGTGCAAAACATTTTGGGAATAATCATAATACGTAAAATACACTGAATAAACAGAAAACGCACATAACTTTAATTTTAGCCCATCAACCCATGGCAGCCCGTTAAATATCCAGCCCAGCAAACAAAACATAAATTAAAAGAAAATCATTTTCTGCGGGCTAAGGAAACTTGGGCCGAAGCCCAGCCGCTAAAACAACCAGTTTGGCGACCGAAGGCCCGTCCGGAGCCACGCGTCGGTTTCGTCCGTCGGATCGAGCCGACGGCTCCGATCGCTCTGCAGAGGAGCAAAACCACCGACGGGTCAAACCCTAGCTCCCAATTCCAAATCCTCCCGATTTGTGCGCTCCCGAGAGAGTGAGCGACTGCGCCAGCGATGCAAAAGCGTGCCCGTCCATGGAGATGCGGCGGCACGAGGCATGTCAGACATGGCGACGCGGCAGCTTCGCTCGCCGAAGCAACGTGCAGGGGACTTTGTCCCGCGCGCTCCTCCGTCGAGCGTAGCTCCGGTGACACAACGACGTAGCGGTGGAGTTTTAGGGCATTTCGCCAGCGGCTGCCGGTGCAAGCTTTTGCCGACGATGGTGACGCACGAGGCATAGCCGGCCTGGCCACACGTGCATCCATGAGCGCAGCATCGGTGGCTGTTGCTTTTCGCGTGCCGTCCGGAGAGACGACGGCGTCGCTGCTACTTGTAAACTGCGTTGGTAAAATCCTTGAAGTGGAAAGGAGATGCAGGACAGTAGAGATAAGTATTTCCCTCAGTTAAGAACCAAGGTTATCAATCGAGTAGGAGACACACGACACAACCCCGTAAACAGCACCTACACACACAAAGGCAAATACTTGCACCCAATGCAAAACAAGGGGTTGTCAAGCCCTTGGCGGTCAATTGCAAGAATGAAATCTCGTAGTGGTAGATAAATAAAGTAAAACACAAAAGTAAAATAAAAGTAAATAAATTGCAGCAAGGTATTTTTAGTTTTATATGATGGTAAATAGACCAGGGGGGCCATAGTTTTCACTAGAGGCTTCTCTCTTGAAGATAGCATACGGTGGGTAAACAAATTACTGTTGGGCAATCAATAGAAAAACGCATAGTTATGATGATATTCAAGGCAATGATCATGTATATAGGCATCACGTCCGAGACAAGTAGACCGACTCCTGCCTGCCTCTACTACTATTACTCCACCCATCGACCGCTATCCAGCATGCATCTAAAGTATTAAGTTCATAAGAATGGAGTAACGCCTTAAGCAAGATGACATGATGTAGACAAAGTAAATCCAAGCAATATGAATAAACCCCATCGTTTTACCCTTAATGGCAGTGATACAATATGTGTCATGTCCATTTTTGTCACTGGGATTGAGCACCGCAAGACCTAACCCATCACAGTGCACCTCTCCCATTGGAAGATAAATCAATCTAGTTGGCCAAACTAAACCGATAGATCGGAGAGAAATACAAAGCTATAACAATCATGCATATAAGAATCCAGAGATGACTCAAATAATATTCATAAATAATCTGATCATAAACCCACTATTCATTGGATCCCAACAAACACACCGCAAAGAAGGATTACATTGGATAGTTCTCCAAGAACATCGAGGAGAACATTGTATTGAAGATCAAAGAGAGAGAAGAAGCCATCTAGCTACTAGCTATGGACCCGTAGGTCTGTGGTAGACTACTCATGCATCATTGGAAGGGCAGCAAGGTTGATGTAGAGGCCCTCCGTGATCAATTCGCCCTCCTTCAGAGTACCGGCGAAGGTCCCCAGATGGGATCTCGAAGAAACAGAGACTTGCGGCGGCGTAAAAAGTGTTTTGGGTGGTTCTCTATTGGTTTCCCGAATTTAGAGAATTTATGGAGTTGGAATTAGGTCAAACGGAGCAAGCGTGGGCCCACAAGCTACCAGGGCGCCCCCCTGGGCACGCCCTGGTGGTTTGTGCCCCACGTGTTGATCTTCTGTCCCTCTCCCGATGCTTCCAGGGTCTCTTTTGTCTAGAAAAAAAATCATCAAAAAGTTTCATGGCATTTGGACTTCGTTTGGTACTGATTTCCTAGAAAACCAAAAACAAGCAGAAAATAGCAACTGGCACTGGGCACTAGGTTAATAAGTTAGTCCCAAAAAATGATATTAAACAGCATATAAAGGCATAATAAACATCCAAGATTGATACTATAATAGCATGGAATAATCAAAAATTATAGATACGTTGGAGACGTATCAGCATCCCCAAACTTAATTCCTGCTCGTCCTCGAGTAGGTAAATGATAAAAACAGAATTTTTGATGTGGAATGCTACCTATCATATTCATCATGTAATCTCTTTTGTGGTATGAATATTAAAGATCCGAATGATTCAAAGCAATAGTCTATAGTTTGACATAAAGACATCAGTACTCAGGCATACCAACAAACAATCATGCCTTTCAAAATAAAAATGCTAAAGAAAGTTATCCCTACAAAATCATATAATCCTGTCATGCTTCATCTTCTTAACACAAAATATTTATCATGAACGTCCCCGGTTTTAGTCAAGCAATTGGTTCATACTTTTTAACGCGCTTCAGCATTTTCAACCCTCACGCAATACATGAGCACAAGCCATGGACATAGCACTATGGGTGGAATAGAGTATAATGGTAGGGATCAATAAGTGGAAGTCAAAAAACAAGATAGTCTCACACCGACGAGGCTAATCAACGGGCTATGGAGATGCCCATCAACTGATGTCAATGCGAGGAGTAGGGGTTGCCATGCAACGGATGCACTAAGAGCTATAAGTGTATGAAAGCTCAACAATGAAAACTAAGTGGGTGTGCATCCAACTTGCTTGCTCATGAAGACCTCGGGCATTTGAGGAAGCCCATCAACGGAATATACAAGCCAAGTTCTATAATGAAAAATTCCCACTAGTATATGAAAGTGAAAGCATAGGAGACTCTCTATATGAAGAACATGGTGCTACTTTGAAGCACAAGTGTGGAAAAAGGATAGTAACATTGCCCCTTCTCTCTTTTTCTATCATTTTTTTTGTTTTTCATTTTTTTCCTTTTTTTTCTTTCTTTCTTTTTCTCTTTTTTTCTTTTTTTTCGTCCGGAGTCTCATCCCGACTTGTGGGGGAATCATAGTCTCCATCATCCTTTCCTCACTGGGACAATGCTCTAATAATGATGATCATCACACTTCTATTTACTTACAACTCAAGATTACAACTCGATACTAGAACAAAATATGACTCTATATGAATGCCTCTGGCAGTGTACCAGGATGTGCAATGATACTAGCATAACATGTATGAAAAATGATGAATGGTGGCTGAGCCACAAATACTATGTCAGCTATATGATCATGCAAAGCAATATGACAATGATGCTGTGTGTCATAACAACAGAACGATGGAAGTTGCATGGCAATATATCTCGGAATGGCTATGGAAATACCATAATAGGTAGGTATGGTTGCTGTTTTGAGGAAGATATAAGGAGGTTTATGTCTGATAGAGCGTATCATACCACGGGGTTTGGTTGCACCGGTGAAATTTGCATCAACTCTCAATGTGAGAAAGGGCAATGCACGGTTCCGGAGAGGCTAGCAAATTGCGGAAAGGTGAGAGTGTGTATAATCCATAGACTCGCATTAGTCATAAAGAACTCACATACTTATTGCAAAAGTCTATTAGCCCTCGAAGCAAAGTACTACTATGCATGCCCCTAGGGGGTAGGTTGGTAGGAGTTAACCATTGCGCGCCCCCGACCGCCAGACAAAGGAAGACAATCAATAATAAA
This sequence comes from Elymus sibiricus, assembly GCA_039707655.1. Taxonomy (NCBI): domain Eukaryota; kingdom Viridiplantae; phylum Streptophyta; class Magnoliopsida; order Poales; family Poaceae; genus Elymus; species Elymus sibiricus. The sequence goes on along the minus strand of CM077665.1, from coordinate 564,980,946 downwards.
TCATGCTCCAACTTCATCGCATAACGACAGACCATACATGCATGCTTCGGGAATCACAAACCTTAACACCAATATTCTTACTAAACCACAATCATTCACTAGTACATCCCACATATCACCGCCTTAATATCGCAAAACTATTGCAAGGAATCGAACTTATCATATCCAGTAATCTACATGAAAGTTTTTATTATATCCTTCTTGAATACCTATCATATTAGGACCAATTTCATAACCCATGCAAATTGCCATTACTATTTATGAGACTATCAAAAAGATACAAGTGAAGCATGAGAGTGCAACTATTTCTTTAAAATATAACCACCGCCGTGCTCAAAAAGATATAAGTGAAGCACTAGAGCAACTGCCTAGCTCAAAAGATATAAGTGAAGCACAAAGAGTATTCTAACAAATCACGAATGAATGCGTGTCTCTCTAAAAAGGTTTGTACAGCAAGGGATGATTGTGGCAAACTAAAAAGCAAACAAGCAAAAGACCACTATAATACACGACGCTCCAAGCAAAACACATATCATGTGATGAATAAAAATATAGCTCCAAGTAAGTTACCGATGGTTGGTAGAAGAAAGAGGGGATGCCACTCGGGGGCATCCCCAAGCTTGAACGCTTGAGACTATTTAAATATTATCTTGGGGTGCCTCGGGCATCCCCAAGCTTAGGCTCTTGCCACTCCTTATTCCTTCATCCATCTTGATCATACTCAAAACTTGAAAACTTCAGCACACAAAACTCAACAAAACCTCGTGAGATCCGTTAGTATAATAACCAAATCACAAACTTTAGGTACTGTGATGAACCCATACATATTTTATAATTGCATAATAGATACTGTATTCCAACTTCACCATGACTTATACCCCCCGATACAATCCATAGATTCATCAAAACAAGCAAAGTATGCAATGAAAACAGAATCTGTCTAAAACAGAACAGTCTGTAGAAATCTGAATAAAACCCATACTTCTGAAACTCCAAAAATTCTGAAACATTAGGAAAACGTGGACAATTTGTATATCAATCATGTGTAAAAAATTTAGAGCAAAAACACCTTCCAGTGATTTTTAGATTTTTCTGGACTGAGCATAAAAGTTTCTATTTTTCACAGAATCGAAGCAACTATTATCCCCCATCATCCTAAAGGCTTTACTTGGCACAAACACTAATTAAAACATAAAAACACAATAATAAAAGAGGCATAATTTTGCACAAACTCAAATAACAGAAAAGAAAATGAAAATTAATTTATTCATTGGGTTGCCTCCCAATAAGCGCTATTGTTTTACGCCCCTAGCTAGGCATAATGCATAGTTTCAGGTATTGTCATCTTTAGTTTCAATCCCATAGGTGGCCCACATAATAGACTCATATGGAGGCTTAATCCTCTTTCTAGGAAAATGTTCCATGCCTTTTCTTAATGGAAACTGAAATCTTATATTACCTTCTTTCATATCAATAATAGCACCTATGGTTCGCAAGAACGGTCTACCAAGTATTATAGGACAAGACGGATTGCAATCAATATCAAGCACAATAAAATCATCGGGCACATAATTTCTATTTGAAAAAATAAGCACATCATTTATTCTACCCAAAGGTTTCTTATAGTAGAATCCGCCAAGTGCAAATTAAGAGAACATTCATCAATATTGGTAAAACCAAGCACATCACATAAAGTTTTTGGAATGGTGGAAAGACGAGCACCCAAATCACATAAAGCATTGCACTCATAATTTTTAATTCTAACTTTAATAGTTGGTTCCCACTCATCACATAATTTCCTAGGTATAGAAACCTCCATCTCTAGTTTTTCTTCATGAGCTTTTATCATAGCTTCAACAATATGTTTAGTGAATGCTTTATTTTGTTCATAAGCATTGGGTGAATTAATCATGGATTGCAACAAGGAAATACATTCAACCAAAGAACAACTATCATAATTAAAGTCCTTGTAATCCAAAGTAGTGGGTGTATCGCTAGCTAAAGTTTTGACCTCTCCAAACCCACTTTTGCAATTTTTCTTATTAAGATCATCACCCTCCGAACAATTGGGACGCCTTCTAGCTAAAGTTGACTCATCTTCGGTCCCATCATCATCAATTTTTATATTAATAAACAAAGATTCAATAGGAGAAACACCAATCATTTTAATCTCTTCATCATGATTATGATAAAAACCGGGCGGAATCACTTTTTCCAAAAATTCTCGCCTAGCCCTCAATCTAGCGGTTCTCTCCTTACTTTAATTAATGGAAACATGGATAGCTTTAATAGACTCACTAATATCAAGCTTGGGTGGCAAAATTTTACTTTTGAGAACATCCACATCATGAGCAATTCTATCCATATTCCTAGCCATATCATCAACTTTACTCAATTTTTCTTCTATCGTAGCATTGAAAATCTTTTGAGAATTTGTTAAATTATTTAATATTGTTCTCAAGATTAGAGGGTATCCTATTATTATTACTATAGGAATTACCATAGGAATTGCCATAATTATTAGAGGAATTTCCAGGAAACGGTCTAGAATTGGAATTACCCCTATAAGCATTGTTACCGAAATTATTCCTAGCAATAAAATTCACATCAATAGCATCATTATTTTGCTCAATTAAACTAGACAATGGCACGTCATTAGGATCAACATGAGAACTTTTACTAACAACCAATTTCATAAGAGCATCCATCTTATCACTCAAAGTATTAATTTCTTCAATAGAATTCATTTTCTTACTAGTGGGAGCTCTTTCAGTATGACATTGAGAATAATAGACATAATATTATCAAGCAATTTTGTAGCTTCTCCTAATGTGATTTCCATAAAAGTACCACCCACGGCGGAATCCAAAAGATTTCTAGAAGCAAAGTTCAATCTCGCATAAAAATTTTGTACGATCATCCATAAACTTAACCCATGAGTAGGGCAATTTCTTATCATTAATTTCATTCTCTCCCATGCTTGTGAAACATGTTCATGCTCAAGTTGCTTAAAATTCATAATTTGATTTCTAAGAGAGATAATTTTTGTGGGAGATAAATACTTGTCAATGAAAGCATCTTTACAACTATTTCAAGAATCAATACTATTTCGAGGCAAAGATGAAAACCAAGTTTTAGCACGATATCTTAGTGAGAACGGAAATAGCTTCAATTTCACAATATCATTATCCACATCTTTTTTCTTTTGCATATCACACAATCCAACAAAAGTATTAAAATGGGATGCAACATTTTGATTAGGACTATCAGAAAATTGTTCTTTCATAACAAGATTGAGCAAACAAGCATTGATATCATATGCCTCCGCACTAGTGGCGGGAGGAGCAATCGGAGTACTAATAAAATCATTATTATTAGTATTGGAAAAATCACACAACTTAGTATTCTCTTGAGACATCGTAACTAAGCAAGCAAGCAAACAAGCAAACGGAAAATATTTTTTTGTGTTTTTGTAATATAGATGACAAATGACAAATAAAGTAAATGCAAGTAAATGATAGTTTGTGTATAGGTACCTGATAGGTTATGGTGATATCTCCCCGGCAACGGCGCCAGAAATTCTTCCTGCTACTTGTAAACTGCGTTGGTAAAATCCTTGAAGAGGAATTGAGATGCAGTACAGTAGAGATAAGTATTTCCCTCAATTAAGAACCAAAGTTATCAATCTAGTAGGAGACACATGACACAACCTCGTAAACAGCACCTGCACACACAAAAGCAAATACTTGCACCCAACGCAAAACAAGGGGTTGTCAAGCCCTTGGCGGTCAATTGCAAGAATGAAATCTCGTTTATATGATTGTAAAACAAGTGGTAGATAAATAAAGTAAAACACAAAAGTAAAATAAAAGTAAATAAATTGCAGCAAGGTATTTTTAGGTTTATATGATGGTAAATAGACCCAGGGGCCATAGTTTTCACTAGAGGCTTCTCTATTGAAGATAGCATACGATGGGTAAACAAATTACTGTTGGGCAATCGATAGAAAAGCGCATAGTTATGATGATATTCAAGGCAATGATCATGTATATAGGCATCATGTCCGAGACAAGTAGACCGACTCCTGCCTGCATCTACTACTATTACTCCACCCATCGACCGCTATCCAGCATGCATCTAGAGTATTAAGTTCATAAGAACGGAGTAACGCCTTAAGCAAGATGACATGATGTAGACAAAGTAAATCCAAACAATATGAATCAACCCCATCATTTTACCCTTAATGGCAGCGATACAATACGTGACATGTCCCTTTCTGTCACTGGGATTGAGCACCCCAAGACCGAACCCATACAGTGCACCTCTCCCATTGCAAGATAAATCAATCTAGTTGGCCAAACCAAACCGATAGATCGGAGAGAAATACAAAGCTATAACAATCATGCATATAGGGGGATCGTGCCCACCGAGAATAGCTGGCTCCAAAGGTTCAAGGCTGATTTTGGGATGATGAGGCACAGAGTCAAGGAAATCCTGGTGCCATTTGTGGAACAACTTGTTGCATCGATCTAAGACTGCTTTGTAACTCTTCCTACTTCTTTGGTGCTCCCAACTACTATTTCTACTCCTTTCTTCCCTAGTGGATAGAGTTTCTAACAACTTCATCCCTTCATGTAATTCTGAGTGATGTAACCGTCTGTGTGTTTGAGATAATATAAAGTCAGTGGGGGGCTGCCCTCACTGTCCCAAGGTTTCAAAAAAAAACAATCATGCATATAAGTGTAATACCCCTATGTAATGGTGCCACAGTAATCCGGCATGATGATGCTAATCTACTTTGATTTGCAATGATAATCATATTGGATAAATCTCTCATTCCAAATTCTTCTTTGAATTCAAATTCAAACCACAAGTGAAATTTGAAGTTGCTGAAAACCTGCTGGAAAAATGTTCACCATCTGTCAAAAATTCCATAACATTTACTTGCTAAGGAAAATAACATCACTACTGTGCAAAGATGAGCAGTAGCAAATGAAACAGTGCAATTCCAGCATATTTAAATGCTATTTCATTTGTGAAAAATACAAATGGATTCTTCTGGTCTCCAAAATATTTGTGGCACTGTCTAAAATCACCAGGGATTTAATGGGACACCTCCTATATTTTTCCTAAGTGAAATAGTTGCTCAAATAATTCCCTTTCTCTCTCTCTGTTAATGAATAAAAGGTAAAACAAAAAATAGAAAAAGGGAAAAGGCCTACCCGGGCTTACCTGTCGCAGCCCGAGCCGGCCCAGCCCAGCCGAAACGGCCTCTTCCACCTGCTCCCGCCTCGCTGTCACCGCCTCCATGACCAGAGCACGCCCCTCGCCACCAGTGCTCGCCACCTGCCGCTGCAGTGGCTCGGGGAGGATAAGGCCGAGGCCATCCCTCCCCCCTGGACGCTGCCCTCACTCCCCTCTCTCCCTCGCATGCTCGTCTCCCTCCTCTCTCTCTCTGGCCGAGCGCCACCGCCGCCATGGCCATGCCGTAGCCGCGGCCACCGTCATCTCCGTTCCACCCCGACGTGTCAGGAGGCTCCGTCGGGCTCGTCCACATCGCCAGCACCACCACTTCGAGCTCGGGGAGCCCTACATCACCGCCATTGGACCGCCCCCTTTCGCTTCGGCCACCGGCGAACTCCGGCCGTCCCCGACCTTTCCGGCAGATACTAACCTGTCAACGGCCTCCTTGAGCCGCTCGGTGAGCCTATGCGCCGCTCCCTTCCCCTCTCTCGCTCCCCTACTCGCTCTGGCGCCGACCTCGCGCGAGGCCAAGCTCGGCAATGCCATGGCCGGCGAGCTGCTCAGCGCAGTGCCGCCCGAGCTCTGCCACTTTGTCCGCCGTGCTCGAGGAGCTCCCAGTAGGCCGCCTAGCCGCCTAGTGCGCTCGAAAACGAGCCGTGGATGCGTGACCGTGTTCACCCGAATGCCGCCGTCGCAAACGTCATCGCCAGTGACATTTCCAGGCCGCGCCAGTAGGCTAGATCGACGCGGTGTCGAGAGCTCATTCGAAGGCAAGAAGAACGACGCGGAAAGATGCACCGTAGCGCAAACCCGACGCACTCCGGTGAACTCGCCGCCGCGGGAAGCTCGCCGGAGCCGTCTCGCCGCCGCTGGCGACGTGGCGTGGATGCGGTCCACCCTGAGACGCTGACGCTGGGCCCCCGCGGGCCCTAGTTGACCCAGTTGACTGGGTCAACTGCTGACTGGGCACTCTGGCCCACTGACATGCGGGCCCCACTAGTTTAAGCCGTTTTTATAAATAATTAAAACTATTAATTAAATCTGTTAATTAATTAGAAATTAGTTAGTCACTGACACCTGGGGCCCACCCCTCTAATTAGTCTGTTAAATTAATTTAATTCACTGTTAGTCCCATAGAGGCTGACAGGTGGGCCCCACCTGTCAGTTTGGCTAGTCAGCAGCTCAGTTGACTGGCTGACAAAGAGCTGACGTCAGCATGATGTCATATTCCATTTCTGTTATTTCTGTTAATTTAAATAATTCCAGAAAATGTTTAAAACTTTGAAAATTCGTAGAAATTAAACCGTAGCTCGGATCGAAAAACTTTCTATATGAAAGTTGATCAGAAAAACGAGACGAAGCCGACCGTGCCATCCGTTTTCGTGTCGGAAACCTCTACGGAGGTGAAAACGCAACTTTTCGCTCGTTTCCGGTAGATGAATAGTGCATAACTACCGGCTAATAAATCCAACTTTAATCTTAAAATAACTAATGTGACTTAGACATGTTTTTAGGCAACCCTGCACTGCACCTTAGCATAGCATGCTCTGTGTTGCATTTGTTTGCCGTGTATTTATCTGTTTCTTCCCCCTCTTCTCTCCGGTAGATCCCGGTACCGTCATAGCTCCCAAGGACGGCTACTCCACCGACGACCCCTCCTTTGCCGTAGAGCTTCCAGGCAAGCAACCCCCCCTTGAACATGCCTATATCGCCTATTCTCTTCTCTCTTGTGCTTGCATTAGAACTGCTACTGCTTTCAAATAATCCTATTCTGATGCATAGCCTGTTTTTGGTAACCTGCTTTTGTTAACTACTTGATTATCCTAGACTACTTAGAATAGGCTGGTTAGTGAACCCCAGTGACCCCCACTTTGTCTCAGTTGCCCCGCTGGATTATCAGAAGTCTCGACCACCAGCCCCGGCACCGCACATCACCCCCCCCCCTAGTTGTACGACACTGCAGCGTTACTATCGAGTGCCGAGGGTGATACCTCGTTTAGCACTTCCGATGATAACTCTGTAGAGTAGCTATTCGGTCGTGGTCATCGAGGGTGATTCCTCCTTCACCACTTCCGGTAACGACACTGCCGTGCAACACCTCAGGTGTGAACCTCGAGGGTGAGTCCTCCTAAGCTCACCTTGACGATTACATCCGGTGGAATTCATCGAGGGTGATTCCTCGGGCTTCCCCCGTGGTTTTATAGACACACGGGTACCTTGACTTTAACTTTGAACCATGTTAGAAGACGGGTCGGCCCCAAGGGGACCCGCGAGATTTACTGTTACTGCTGGACTGGAGAGACAGGCGGTACCACCCAGTAGAGGTGGACCTGAGTTCCCGACAGTCCTTTGCGAGTCGGGTGACCATGGAGAGTACCCGCGAGATGTGGTGTAGTCGGGTTGACCTGGAGGGTACCCGCGAGTTGATTACGAGGCGTGGCCGGGCATTCTTAGCCCTTGTCGCAAGTCCTCGAGACGGGGCGACGGGGTCACATCGATCGTGAGTCTCTGCTCATTACCGCACGCTCCTCATTCACTAACAATCTGGATATTTGATCCGAGTGGGCTTCTGGCCCGATAGCACTAACCACCACGTGGGAATAAATATGGGTACTCTGCGTCGTACGCATCAGCCGAAGCTTTCTAGACGTCAACGAGGGAGCGGCGCGCGCTGGGTTGGACTGGAACGCAACTGCCTTGGTAGTGTGGGTTGCTAGGTCTGCTCACCGGCCGCCCACGCAATGTGCAGGAGCACAAAGGGCGATGGGACCAAGACCCCTGCGTGCATAGGATTAGTCCGGTGTGCTGACCTCTCTGTTGAGCTTAGGTAGGGCTGCGGCGTGTCGTTTTGACCGAGGCCGGGCAGGACCCAGAAAAGTGTGTCCAGCCGGAGTTAAAAGAGCGTGGTGGGTAAGTTGGTGCACCCCTGCAGGGAAGAACTAATCTATTCGAATAGCCGGATCCTCGGTAACGGACGCTCGGAGTTGTATCCCGATAGATACAACTAGAACTTGATGATGAGATGAGAATGGATATTAGGGCTCTGGGATTGCTTTCTCGCAGGGAGTCGAGGAAGGATCTCTAGGTGAGGTTGATACTTAATACTACTGTTACTTTATATTGTACTAATCTACACTCTTCTAATGCTGCAAGACCGCTGAAGATGCTAGTCTTCGATAGGACTAGGCCTTCTCTCTATTCAGGCATTTCTGCAGCCCAGTCCACATATACAGCCTTTCTTTGAAAATATTACATTCTTAGAATAGATCTGATGTAAGTCTTGCTGAGTACTTTGGATGAGTACTCACGGTTGCTTTGCTTCCCTTTTTCCCCATACCCGCTTGATACATCCAGACGACGGAGCCCCGGAGCCAGTTGCCCCCGTCGACGACTACTACTACCACGACAGGGCCTACTACTATGTGGAGACCACTGATGACCAGGAGTAGGATCGAAGGGTCCCAGGCAGGAGGCCTGCGCATTTTCGATTGTAGTGTTTCTGTTTTGCCCCGCCTTCTAAGGCTTATCTGTTTTATCTTTTATATCTATACTCAGATATCTAATGCTTCCGCTGATGCTTGTATGACATCAGGCTTATGTATTCGAGCCCTCGAGCCCCTGGCTTGTAATATAAAGCTTGTATGACTTTATTTATATTTTAGAGTTGTGTTATGATATCTTCAAGTGAGTCCTTAGGCTTGATCATGTGCATTTGCGTTTATGATTAGTGCACAATTAAGCCGGGGGCGTCACAAGTTGGTATTAGAACCGACTGCCTGTAGGAATCCCCCTTTCCAACTCCTTGGCCGAAGTTGAGTCTAGTCTATAAAAATTGTTTTACTAACATGGCTGTGTGGCTTACGGGCCCACGTCACAAATGGGTGGTATTAGGATCTTTTATTCCTCGTCTATACCCTGGGACTCTGATCTCTCTTCTATTCGGGTTAAATGATTTTGCTAACTCTAGGATCTCGTGCTCACATCCACCCGGAGATTTTACTATGCCTCTCTTGAATTCGGAACCCGAATCTGCTTAGCACAGTTTGCGGACCACAGGATCCTTTTATCGAGGTCACCCTGCGTCATCCCTTGCAGATTCCCTGATCCAATGGTTTCTCTGATGTTGATGTAGCCTTTGCTATGTCCCGTTGTTGTATCTCTCTACCGTGTGCCAGTGTGCCGCCTAGTCGTCTAGCTTTCCCCTTTCAGCCGTTGTAGTGCCGGTTTGCATCCGAGGCTTTGTATGGATCTGCATGTCTTGTTTGACTATGATGGAGTATCTGATGCACTTCCTTCTGTTGTGCGTATTACTTCATGAATGATTCCATACCATGTCAATGCTTGTCGCTAAACTACCCCTGTTGAATTTGGCAGGATGGGTGATAACAATCCACCATCGCCCGACTATATGGCTGCTATGATGCAACAATTTGAAGTGCACCGTCAGTTTATCCAAGGAGTGATAGATCAGTTACCTTGTCCCAATGCCAACCAGCAGCCGGTCTCAATCACTTTGCAAGAGTTCGTGCACCTCAACCCAACCATCTTCCACAACATAGTTAATCCACTAGATGCTGATGATTGGCTGCGCGACATCACCTATGAGATGGAGTCAGCTGTTGTTGCCCATGCCAGCTATGTCACCTTCATGTCTTACTTTCTGAAGGGTCCCGCGGCTAATGGTGGGACACCCACAGGCGCATCCTAGCTATTGGAGCAGTCATTACTTGGGAAGAGTTCCAAGCTGCCTTCCATGCCCAGTATATTCCTCAAGGAGTTATGGACCGGAAGAAGACCGAGTTCCGTAACCTCGTTCAGGGCAACAAGACCATAGAAGCTTATCAGCGGGAGTTCCTCGAACTGTCTCACTATGCTGAGGAAGACATTGCTACCGATGCCCGCAGACAGGAGAAGTTCCATTATGGGTTACACCATGATATTCAGTTAGCCCTGCTCGTCCAAGACTATGCCGACTTCGCCACCTTGGTGAACAAGGCTATTTAGGTAGAGACTGGGCTGAAGAAGCACAAGGATGTGCTCAAACACACCCTTGAAGCGGGCTCTTCTTTGGGCTCGTCTTCACAGAAGCACTGTATTTGGATTCCCAACAGCATGCTTCCTCCAGCTGCACCTGCACCCAGGCCGTACTATGCTGAACCTCGTCTGCCTCCTCCACCACCGAGCCAGCCTCTTCGAGCTGCACCGCCCCGAGCTCCTGCTCCCAATCCCAATGATGGGTAGTGCTTCAGATGTGGCCGTCCACGTCACCGTGCCAAGGAATGCACTCAGAATCAGAACCAACTGGCTCTGCCTTCCAATGCCCGTGGCAACAATCAGCCCCGCTATAACAATGCCAGACATTACGGTCATGGTCAGGCTTATCATGTCAACATGGCTGAAGCTCAGGATCAACCAGAAATTGTGATGGGTATTTTCCTTGTTAATTCAGTAGCAGCTTTTGTTTTATTTGATCTAGGAGCATCGCATTCATTCATGTCAGAAAATTTTGCATACGCCCACGACGTTAAATGTGAGCCCATGAGCACTCCGACAGTGGTACGCACCCCTGCGGGCCAATGTCGAACCACCATGTTCAGCCCCGATGTCATTATTGATATTGAAGGATTAGAGTTCTGTGCATTTCCCATTATCCTGAATTCTTCCAAAATTGACCTTATACTGGTTATGGACTGGTTGAAAGCTCATTCTGCCAAAATTTACTCATATCCACCACGTTTTCCATGTGTCGCAACTTCGTCGTTGCTTCAAGGAATCTCCGCACCGAGCAATGGATCATGAATTGCTTGAATTGCAAGATGATCTCTCCTATAAGGAGCATCTGATCCGTATTCTCGATGAAGCTGAATGTCGGACCCGTCAGAAGGTTACCCAGTTCCTCAAGGTGCAGTGGTCAAATCATACCGAAGATGAAGCCACTTGGGAACGCGAGGATAATCTTTGAGCGGAATACCCCGACCTCTTTTTTGCTACCTCCTGAATTCTCAGGACAAGAATTTCTTTTAGAGGAGGAGAATTGTAACACCCCTATGTAATGGTGCCACAGTAATCCAGCATGAAGATGCTAATCTACTTTGATTTGCATTGATAGTCATATTGGATAAATCTCTCATTCCAAATTCTTCTTTGAATTCAAATTCAAACCACAAGTGAAATTTGAAGTTGCTCAAAACCTGCTGGAAAAATGTTCACCATCTGTCAAAAATTCCATAACATTTACTTGTTAAGGAAAATAACATCACTACTGTGCAAAGATGAGCAGTAGCAAATGAAACAGTGCAATTCCAGCATATTTAAATGCTATTTCATTTGTGAAAAATACAAATGGATTCTTTTGGTCTCCAAAATATTTGTGGCACTGTCTAAAATCACCAGGGATTTAATGGGACACCTCCCATATTTTTCCTAAGTGAAATAGTTGCTCAAATAATTCCCTTTCTCTCTCTGTTAATGAATAACAGCTAAAACAAAAAAATAGAAAAAGGGAAAAGGCCTACCTGGGCTTACCTGTCGCAGCCCGAGCCGGCCCAGCCCAGCCGAAACGGCCTCTTCCACCTGCTCCCGCCTCGCTGTCGCCGACGCCATGGCCAGAGCACGCCCCTCGCCGCCGCTGCTCGCCACCTGCCGCTGCAGTGGCTCAGGGAGGATAAGGCCGAGGCCATCCCTCCCCCCTGGACGCTGTCCTCACTCCCCTCTCTCCCTCGCACGCTCATCTCCCTCCTCTCTCTCTCTCTTGTCGAGCACCACCGCCGCCATGGCCGTGCCATAACCACGGCCACCATCATCTCCGTTCCACCCCGATGTCTCAGGAGGCTCTGCCGGGCTCATCCACATCGCCAGCACCACCACTTTGAGCTCAGGGAGCCCTGCATCGCCGCCATCGGACCGCCCCCTTTCGCTTCGGCCACCGGCGAACTCTGGTTGTCCCCGACCTTTCCGGCAGCTACTAACCTATCAACGGCCTCCTTGAGCCGCTCAGTGAGCCTACGCGTTGCTCCCTTCCCCTCGCTCGCTCCCCTACTCGCTCTGGCACCGACCACGTGCGAGGCCGAGCTCGGTAGCGCCATGGCCGGTGAGCTGCTCAGCGCAGTGCCGCCCGAGCTCTACCACTTTGTCCGCCGTGCTCCAGGAGCTCCCAGTAGGCCGCCAAGTGCGCTCAAAATTGAGCCGTGGACACGCGACCGTGTTCACCCGAATGCCGCTGCCGCAAACGTCGTCGCCGGTGACGATTTCGACCACCCCAGGCCGTGCCAGTAGGCTAGATCGACGCGGCGTCGAGAGCTCGTTCGAATGCAAGAAGAACGACGTGGAAAGATGCACCGTAGCGCAAACCCGACGCACTCCGGCGAACTCGCCGCCGCGCGAGGCTCGCCGGAGCCATCCCGGCGCCGCCGCCAACGTGGCGTGGCTGGGGTCCACCCTGAGACGCTGACGCTAGGCCCCCGCGGGCCCCAGTTGACCCAGTTGACTGGGTCAACTGCTGACTGGGCACTCTGGCCCACTGACATGCGGGCCCCACTAGTTTAAACCGTTTTTATAAATAATTGAAACTATTAATTAAACATGTTAATTAATTAGAAATTAGTTAGTCACTGACACCTGGGGCCCACCCTCTAATTAGTCTGTTAAATTAATTTAATTCACTGTTAGTCCCATAGAGGCTGACAGGTGGGCCGCACCTGTCTGTTTGACCAGTCAGTAGCTCAGTTGACTGGCTGACACAGTGCTGATGTCAGCATGATGTCATATTCCATTTCTGTTATTTCTGTTAATTTAAATAATTCCAGAAAATGTTTAAAACTTTGAAAATTCATAGAAATTAAACCGTAGCTCGGATCGAAAAACTTTCTATATGAAAGTTGATCAGAAAAATGAGACAAAGCCGACCGTGCCATCCGTTTCTGTGTCGGGACCCTCTACGGAGGTGAACCCACAACTTTTTGATCGTTTCCGGTAGATGAATAGTGCATAACTACCGGCTAATAAATCCAACTTTAATCCTAAAATAACTAATGTGACTTAGACATGTTTTTAGGCAACCCTGCACTGCACCTTAGCATAGAATGCTCTGTGTTGCATTTGTTTGCCGTGTATTTATCTGTTTCTTCCCCCTCTTCTCTCCGGTAGATCCCGGTACCATCGTAGCTCCCGAGGACTGCTACTCCACCGACGACCCCTCCTTTGTCGCAGAGCTTCCAGGCAAGCAACCCCCCCTTGAACATGCCTATATCGCCTATTCTCTTCTCTCTCGTGCTTGCATTAGAACTGCTACTGCTTTCGAATAATCCTATTCTGCTGCATAGCCTATTTTTGGTAACCTACTTTTGTTAACTACCTGATTATCCTAGACTGCTTAGAATAGGCTGGTTAGTGAACCCCAGCGACCCCCACTTTGTCTCAGTTGCCCCGCTTGATTATCAGAAGTCTTGACCACCTGGCCCCGGCACCGCACATCACCCCCCCCCCCCTTAGTTGTACGACGCTGCAGCGTTACTATCGAGTGCCGAGGGTGATACCTCGTTTAGTACTTCCGATGATAACTCTGTAGAGTAGCTATTCGGTCGTGGTCATCGAGGGTGATTCCTCCTTCGCCACTTTCGGTAACGACGCTGTCGTGCAACACCTCAGGTGTGAACCTCGAGGGTGATTCCTCCTAAGTTCACCTTGATGATTACATCCGGTGGAATCCATCGAGGGTGATTCCTCGGGCTTCCCTGATACGTCTCCATCGTATCTACTTTTCCAAACTCTTTTGCCCTTGTTTTGGACTCTAATTTGCATGATTTGAATGAAACTAACCCGGACTGACGCTGTTTTCAGCAGAATTGCCATGGTGTTATTTTTGTGCCGAAATAAAAGTTCTCAGATTGACCTAAATATTTACGAAGAATATTTCTGGAATATATAAAAAATTTTGGCAAAAGAATAAACCAGAGGGGGTCCACCCATAGGCCACAAGCCAGGGGGCGCGCCCCCCCTAGGGCGCGCCCTGGCGGCTTGTGGGCCCCACAAGCCCCCTCCGACTCCAACTCCAGCTCCATATAACCCTATTTGTCCAGAAAAAATAAAGGAGAAGAGTTCATCACATTTCACGATACGGAGCCGCCGCCACCTCCTGTTCTTCCTCTGGAGGGTAGATCTGGAGCCTGTTTTGGGCTCCGGAGAGGGGAAATCGCTGCCGTCGTCATCACCAACCATCCTCCATCACCAATTTCATGATGCTCACCGCCGTGCGTGAGTAATTCCATCGTAGGCTTGCTGGACGGTGATGGGTTGGATGAGATTTGTCATGTAATCGAGTTAGTTTTGTTAGGGTTTGATCCCTAGTATCCACTATGTTCTGGGATTGATGTTGCTATGACTTTGCTATGCTTAATGCTTGTCACTAGGGCCCGAGTGCCATGATTTCAGATCTGAACCTATTATGTTTCCATGAATATATATGAGTTCTTGATCCTATCTTGGAAGTTGTAGACACCTATTACGAGTTATGATCCGCATCCCCCAGGGTGACAATAACTGGGATTCTTTCCGGTGATTACCGTAGTTTGAGGATTTCATGTATTCACTAAGTGCTAATGCTTTGTTCTGGTTCTCTATTAAAAGGAGGCCTTAATATCCCTTAGTTTCCATTAGGACCCCACTGCCACGGGAGGGTAGTACAAAAGATGCCATGCAAGTTCTTTTCCATAAGCACGTATGACTATATACGGAATACATGCCTACATTATATTGATGAATTGGAGCTAGTTCTATGTCACCCTATGTTATAACTGTTGCATGATGAATGCCATCCGACATAATTATCCATCACTGATCCATTGCCTATGATCTTCTCATATATTGATCTTTGCAACGTTACTTCTCCGTTGCTACCGTTACAATCACTACAAAACTGCTGATGTTACTTTTGCCGTCGTTACTGTTACTTCCATACTACTTTTCTACTAAAAACTTTGCTGTAGATATTAAGTCTTTCAGGTGTGGTTGAATTGACAACTCAGCTGCTAATACTTGAGAATATTCTTTGGCTCCCCTTGTGTCAAATCAATAAATTTGGGTTGAATACTCTACCCTTGAAAACTGTTGTGATCCCCTATACTTGTGGGTTATCAAGACCTTTTTCTGGCGCCGTTGCCGGGGAGCATAGCTCTATTCTCTGAGTCACTTGGGATTTATATCTGTTTGTTACTATGAAGAATCTTAAGGATAATCGTACTAAAATCTTCCCCTCAACTACGAGGACAGGTAAGGAACTGCCATCTAGCTCTGCACTTGATTCACCATCTGTTTTGAGTAAGCTTGCAACACCACCAAGTGTTATGAATGATGCTACTCCTGCTATGTCACATGTTACTGATGATGCTACTTCTGCTATGAATATGATTGATGCTTATGATGATACTTTGCTTGATACTACTGTGCCATTGGGTGAATTTCTTGATGGACAAATTGCTAGAGTTAATGCTGAAACTGATGATATCTCTGAAACTGATGAAATTATTGAAACTGAACATCTTGAAACACCTATTAGACCTAGCTCTCCTAGATATGAATTGCCTGTTATACCTGAGGGTTATGTTATGGATGGAGAGGTAGCTAGGGACTTTCTTGCTTGTAACAATAGAGATGATCTTAAGAAATTACTACGCAAGTGGAAAGAAAAATCTTTGAATGCTAGAATGCAATATGATCCTAAGTTTGCTACTTCACCTATCTTTGTTACTGATAAGGATTATGAATTCTCTGTTGATCCTGAGTTAATTCCTTTGGTTGAATCTGATCCTTTCCATGGTTATGAATCTAAAACGGTTGTGGCACATCTTACTAAATTAAATGACATAGCCACCCTATTTGCTCTTGAGGAAAAAAATCGCTATTACTACATTCTTAAGTTGTTTCCTTTCTCATTAGTGGGTGACTCTAAGATATGGTTTAATTCTCTTGCTCCTGGTTGTGTGCGTAGTCCCCAGGATATGATATATTACTTCTCTGAAAAATATTTCCCTGCTCATAAGAAACAAGCTGCCTTACAGGAAATATTCAATTTTGTGCAAATTGAATAAGAGAGTCTCCCACAAGCTTGGGGGAGGATTCTCCAATTACTTAATGCTTTGCCTGATCATCCTCTCAAGAAAAATGAAATACTTGATATCTTTTATAATGGACTAACCGATGCTTCTAGGGACCACCTAGATAGTTGTGCCGGTTGTGTTTTCAGGGAACGAACTGTGGAACAAGCTGAAATACTATTAAATAATATATTGAGTAATGATAATGATTGGACTATCCCCGAACCACCTCCAAAGCCAACTCCGAAGAAAAAAGGTATTCTATTCCTCAGTCCTGAAGATATGCAAGAGGCAAAGAAATCCATGAAAGAAAAAGGTATTAAAGCTGAAGATGTTAAGAATTTACCACCTATTGAAGAAATACATGGTCTTAATATCCCGACATAGGTAGTAGAGGTAAATTCTCTCTATAGATTTGATGAAGGTGATATTCCTTATAATAAGTCTGCTAGTCAATGCTTGGATGAATTTGATAACTTTATTGTTAAACAAGAAAATTTCAATGCTTATGTTAGTAGACAATTGAAACGTAATGCTTACATGCTTGATCGCTTAGGAGATTATATGAGTAGAACTGTTAATGATCTCAAGCTTATCAGTAAACATGCTTCCATGGTAACCACTCAAGTAGAACAAGTGCTTAAGGCACAAAATGATTTGCTTAATGAGATGAATAGTAAGAATAATGATCATGTTGTTAGGGTTATGACTAGAGGTGGCAAAATGACTCGGGAACCTTTGTATACTGAGGGCCATCCTAAGAGAACTGAGCAAGATTCTCAGAGAATTAATACTGATGCACCTAGTCATTCTAGTAATAAAAAGAGAAAGAATGATGATAGGACTTTGCATGCTTCTAATGAACCTGTTATAGATACATCTGAGAATCCAAATGATATTTCTATTTCCGATGCTGAGACACAATCTGGTGATGAACATGAACCTAGAGATAATGTTGATAATGATGTTCATGCTGATGCTCAACCTAGTAATGATAATGATGTGGAGATTGAACCTGCTGTTGATCTTGATAACCCACAACCTAAGAATAGACGTTATGATAAGAGAGATTTCATTGCTAGGAAGCATGGTAAAGAAAGAGAACCATGGGTTCAGAAACCCATGCCCTTTCCTCCTAAACCATCCAAGAAAAAGGATGATGAGGATTTTGAACGCTTTGTTGAATTGCTTAGACCTGTCTTTTTACGTATGCGTTTGACTGATATTCTGAAAATGTCTCCTTATGCTAAGTATATTGATGGAGGTTGATAGGCATGAGATGGATGAATTTAGAAGGCACAACCTTCTGTACCCACTTTTTACTTTCTGTTATTTAGATTAAATAAAGAAAAAAATACTATTATTCACCTGCTTTCTGAATTATCCGTGCAATAAAAAATGACCTGGAAATAAAAGTTCTCCAAATGCCCTGAAAATTTAGTATGATTTTTTATGGAATATTTGAGAATTTTAGGCACTGAGAACACACCAGGGGGATGCACCAGTGGGCCACAAGCCCAGGGGGCGCGCCCACCCCCCCAGGGCGCGCCCTGGTGGCTTGTGGGTCCCACGTGGCCCCCCTTCACTTATTCCAGCACCCATCCACTTCGTCTTCCTCCAGAAAAAATATTCCATTGCTTAAGCTCGTGTTCTTGCTCATCTTGCTGCCATTTTCGATCTCCTTGTGCAAAGCTCCATTTGCAAAACTGTTTTGGGGGATTGTTCTTTGGTATGTGACTCCTCTAATGGTCCAATTAGTTTTTGTTCTAGTGCTTTATATATTGCAAATTTTTGATGCTGTGGTGACACTGTTCTTGAGCTTGCATGTCAAATTTGTATGGTCCCAGGTAGTTTTAATGCATGTTATAGTCTCTAGGCATTCAGGGGAGTAGTTGCTTTAAATTTTGTTGAGTTTTGTTCACTTTTATTTTGAGTCACTAAAATTTCAGAAATTCTTCAGAGGAAGAAAATGATGAGGAGATTGTTAAGAGGCTCTTCAAGCCGAGGTTCTAAAAAGATGAAAATGAGAAGAAAGAGAAGACCAAATACAATTTTCCTCGCGCCGCGGAGGTTCGGCCATTAGAATGGCCAAGTGATGCATTCTTGAGGGTGGCCAGAATTTATGATGATTTTTATTATTTGGCGGAGAATGCAGGCATCACCGACTTCCTCCATGATAAGTGTGACCAATACCTCTTACTCACTAATACCTTCGTGCAAAATTTTCACTTTCATTCTAGGAAGGATCCTCCCATGGTAGAATTTCATTTATATGATGTGCCTAAGCAAATGACACTTTATGATTTTTGCAATGTTTGCAAGATACCTTGTGAGGGCAGCGTTAGTGAACCACGTCCTAGAGACGTGGAGGGCTTTATTGCTGAGATTACTGTGGGGGAAGAGAGAGGGGTGTCGAAAGCGAGAGTGGCTAGTTTACATTTTCCTATTCTACGTTATTATTCATTATTTGCTGGGAGATGTTTAATTGGTCGTGGGAAGAGTGGAGGCCTCAGTGCACCTGATCTCGCTATTTTACGCCATGCTTTACATTCTGATAGAACTTTTAGCTTGGGCGCTATCATTGCTCAAAGGCTAAGTTTAAATCGTTCGAAGGGCCCTATCTTTGGGGGTGTCTATGCTTCTCGCCTTGCTAGACATTTTGAGATACCCATTAGATTAGATGAAAAGGAAGAAAGGTTGTTACCCACTAAGTATCTAGACTATGATAGTATGGTAGCTCATGATTTCATTTCCAAAGACAATGACAAGCGGCTCATCTATAACTTAGTATTCAGTCAGGGTACTTGTCAGATTATTACTTTGCCTGCACCTTCGTTGTTCGATATTTATTCAGGCAGGTACATTATTATGCCCGATGATATTTATGCATACTGGGAGTGGACTCGATCCCCAGTTCCTGAGCCACAACCATCACCTGATCCGTACAAGGAGTTTGTTTATCAGTGAGAGCCACAAGAGCTCGCTAATCAGTGGAACCCTCAGGATCCTCCTCAGTACCCAGGAGAAGGCTACTTTGATCCATGGGCGTAGACCAACTTAGGCCAAAAGCCTAAGCTTGGGGGAGTACGTATTTCTCACCGACAGTACATTCATGTTCACACACTCATCCCATTTGTTGGTGTTCATACTTTTTCATTGTATTATCCATGTTAGTTTATTTTCTTTCTCTCGCTTTCTTCTTGTGTGCTAAGAAAACCTTAAGAAAACTAAAAAAAATTAGTTCTAGTTCTATTTTCCTAGTTGTTTAGTTGTAGTATTAATAGAAAACCCAAAAAGATTTCTTGTTCTTCTTTTGCTTGTTGGGAGCTTTCCCGTGTAAATAGTTTTTATCGTTCTTGTTTCTCCTTCTTTTCTTTGGGTCGTAGGAGAAGACCACGATGAAAATGTTGAGTGGCTCTCATATACATTATTGTTGATCTATCGGAGAGCCCATATTACCTTGTCTTCTCCTTTGAAGAATTGCTTGCAGATTCCAGCTTAGTCCAATGCACATGCACTCTTATTATTATCCACACCGTTCGGTCATGCAAGTGAAAGGCAATAATGATGATATATTATGAAATGATTGAGATGGAGAAAAGCTGGTATGAACTCGACCTATTTTGTTTTTGTAAATATGATTAGCTCATCGTTCTTGATTCAGCTCATTATGAATGAAACATGTTTGCAATGACAATTAGAGATTGTAATTACTCATGCCATGCTTAATTAGCTAGGAGTTTATAATGGTTTGTCTTGAGTGCCAACATTCAAATTAAAATGGTTATGATGTAGTATGATAGGATGGTATCCTCCTTTGAATGATTCAAGTGGCTTGACTTGGCACATGTTCACGCATGTAGTTGAAACAAAATCAACATAGCCTCCATGATATTTATGTTCATGGTGATTTATATCCTATTCATGCTTCATTCAATGTTGGTTAATCTCAATGCATGTTTATGACTGTTGTCGCTCTCTAGATGGTCGCTTCCCAGTCTCTTTCTAGCCTTCACTTGTACTAAGCGGGAATACTGCTTGTGCATCCACGCCCTTATGAGTCCACCATACCTACCTATATACGGTATTTACCTGCCGTTCCAAGTAAATTTGCATGTGCCAAACTCTAAACCTTCAAATAATATTCTGTTTTGTATGCCCGAATCGCTCATGTAGTGACTGGGGGCTGTCAGTATCTTCCATGCTAGGTGGGTTATTCTCACGATGAGTGTTGATTCACTTGTCATTCACGGAAAAGTGGCTGGTAATCGGGATGCCCAGTTCCATGCTCAAAATCAAAAAATCAAAATATAATGAAACAAAACTCCCCCAGGATTGTTGTTTGTATGGACGGTACCCGTGGATTCGGCTAGCCGTGGAGTGTGATTGATTGATGGAGGGGGAGTAAAAACTTTACCATTCTGTTTGGGAACCACCTATAATGTATCTAGCATGAAAGATACCGAGATCTCTTGGTTGTTATGTTGACAATGAAAGCATACCGCTCAAAATTTTATTCATCTCTGTTTTAAAGCTCAAGCTCTGGCACCTCTGCAAATCTCTGCTTCCCTCTGCGAAGGGCCTATCTATTTACTTCTCTGTTGAGTCATCCTCTTATAAAAGCACCAATTAGAGAGCACCACTGTCATTTGTATGTATTGTTATTAATTGATATCGAGTATGACTATGATCGGATCTCTTTTACCATGAATTACAATGTCTAGTCAGTCCTTGATCTTCAGGGGTGCTTTGCATTTATGTTTTGTGGTCTCAGAAAGGGCCCCACAAGCCCCCTCCGACTCCAACTCCAGCTCCATATAACCCTATTCGTCCAGAAAAAAATAAAGGAGAAGATTTCATCATGTTTCACGATACGGTGCCGCCGCCACCTCCTGTTCTTCCTCTGGAGGGCAGATCTGGAGCCTGTTTTGGGCTCCGGAGAGGGGAAATCGCCGCCGTCGTCATCACCAACCATCCTCCATCACCAATTTCATGATGCTCACCGCCGTAATTCCATCGTAGGCTTGCTGGACGGTGATGGGTTGGATGAGATTTATCATGTAATCAAGTTAGTTTTGTTAGGGTTTGATCCCTAGTATCCACTATGTTCTGAGATTGATGTTGCTATGACTTTGCTATGCTTAATGCTTGTCACTAGGGCCCGAGTGCCATGATTTCAGATCTGAACCTATTATGTTTCCATGAATATATATGAGTTCTTGATCCTATCTTGCAAGTTGTAGACACCTATTACGAGTTATGATCCGCATCCCCCAGGGTGACAATAACTGGGATTCTTTCCGGTGATTACCGTAGTTTGAGGAGTTCATGTATTCACTAAGTGCTAATGCTTTGTTCCGGTTCTCTATTAAAAGGAGGCCTTAATATCCCTTAGTTTCCATTAGGACCCCGCTGTCACGGGAGGGTAGGACAAAAGATGTCATGCAAGTTCTTTTCCATAAGTACGTATGACTATATACGGAATACATGCCTACATTATATTGATGAATTGGAGCTAGTTCTGTGTCACCCTATGTTATAACTGTTGCATGATGAATGCCATCCGACATAATTGTCCATCACTGATCCATTGCCTACGAGCTTCTCATATATTGATCTTTGCTACCGTTACAATCACTACAAAACTGCTGTTGTTACTTTTGCCGTCATTGCCATTACTTCCATACTACTTTGCTACTAAAAACTTTGCTGCAGATATTAAGTCTTTCAGGTGTGGTTGAATTGACAACTCAGCTGCTAATACTTGAGAATATTCTTTGGCTCCCCTTGTGTCGAATCAATAAATTTGGGTTGAATACTCTACCCTCGAAAACTGTTGCGATCCCCTATACTTGTGGGTTATCATTCCCCCTTGGTGTTATAGACACACGGGTACCTTGACTTTAACTTTGAACCATGTTAGAAGATGGGTCAGCCCCGAGGGGACCCGCGAGATTTACTGTTACTGCTGGACTGGAGGGACAGGCGGTACCACCCAGTAGAGGTGGACCTGAGTTCCTGACAGTCCTTTGCGAGTCAGGTGACCATGGAGAGTACCCGCGAGATGTGGTGTAGTCGGGTTGACCTGGAGGGTACCCGCAAGTTGATTACGAGGCGTGGCCGGGCATTCTTAGCACTTGTCGCAAGTCCTCGAGACGGGGTCACATCGATCGTGAGTCTCTGCTCGTTACCGCGCGCTCCCAATTCACTAATGATTTGGATATTTATTCCGAGTGGGCCTCTGGCCCGATAGCACTAACCACCACGTGGGAATAAATATGGGTACTCTGCGTCGTACGCATCAGCCGAAGCTTTCTAGACGTCAGCGAGGGAGCGGCGCGCGCCGGGTTGGACTAGAACGCGACCGCCTTGATAGTGTGGGTTGCTAGGTCTGCTCACCGGCCGCCCACGCAACGTGCAGGAGCGCAAAGGGCGATGGGCCCAAGACCCCTGCACGCATAGGATTAGTCCGGCGTGCTGACCTCTCTGTTGAGCTTAGGTAGGGCTGCGGCATGTCGTTCTGACCGAGGCCGGGCAGGACCCAGAAAAGTGTGTTCGGCCGGAGTTAATCGAGCGTGGTGGGTAAGTTGGTGCACCCCTGCAGGGAAGAACTAATCTATTCGAATAGCCGGATCCTCGGTAACGGACGCTCGGAGTTGTATCCCGATCGATACAACTAGAACTTGATGATGAGATGAGAATGGATATTAGGGCTCTGGGATTGCTTTCTCGCAGGGAGTCGAGGAAGGATCTCTAGGCGAGGTTGATACTTAATACTACTGTTACTTTATATTGTACTAATATACACTCTTCTAATGCTGCAAGACCGCTGAAGATGCTAGTGTTCGATAGGACTAGGCCTTGTCTCTATTCTGGCATTTCTACAGCCTAGTCCACATATACATCCTTTCTTTGAAAATATTGCATTCTTAGAATAGATCTGATGTAAGTCTTGCTAGGTACTTTGGATGAGTACTCACGGTTGCTTTGCTTCCCTTTTTCCCCATACCCGCTTGATACATCCAGACGACGGAGCCCCGGAGCTAGTTGCCCCCGTCGACGACTACTACTACCACGACGGGGCCTACTACTACGTGGAGACCGCTGACGACCAGGAGTAGGATCGGAGGGTCCCAGGCAGGAGGCCTGCACCTTTTCGATCGTAGTGTTTATGTTTTGCCCCGCCTTCTAAGGCTTATCTGTTTTATCTTTTATATCTATACTCAGATATCTAATGCTTCCGCTGATGCTTGTATGACATCAGGCTTATGTATTCGAGCCCTCGAGGCCCTGGCTTGTAATAGAAAGCTTGTATGACTTTATTTATGTTTTAGAGTTGTGTTGTGATATCTTCAAGTGAGTCCTTAGGCTTGATCGTGTGCATTTGCGTGTATGATTAGTGCACGATTAAGCCAGGGGCGTCACAATAAGAATTTCAGAGATGACTCAAATAATATTCTTAAATAATCTGATCATAAATCCACTATTCATCGAATCCCAACAAACACACCGCAAAGAAGCCATCTAGCTACTAGCTATTGACCCGTAGGTCTGTGGTAGACTACTCACGCATCATCGGAAGGGCAGCAAGGTTGATGTAGAGGCCCTCCATGATCATTTCCCCCTCCGGCAGAGTACCGGCGAAGGTCCCCAGATGGGATCTCAAAGAAACAGAGACTTGCTGCGGCGTAAAAAGTGTTTTGGATGGTTCTCTGTTGGTTTCCCGAATTTAGAGAATGTATGGAGTTGGAATTAGGTCAAACGGAGCAAGCGTGGGCCCACAAGCTACCAGGGCGCGCGCCCCCTGGGCGCGCCCTGGTGGCTTGTGCCCCATGTGTTGATCTTCTGTCCCTCTCCCAAAGATTCCAGGGTCTCTTTTGTCCAGAAAAAAATCATCAAAAAGTTTCGTGGCATTTGGACTTCGTTTGGTACTGATTTCCTGGAAAACCAAAAACAAGCAGAAAACAGCAACTGGCACTGGGCACTAGGTTAATAAGTTAGTCCCAGAAAATGATATAAAAATGCATAATAAACATCCAAGATTGATACTATAATAGCACGGAACAATCAAAAATTATAGATACGTTGGAGATGTATCAGTCGCCAGCGTTGGGATCCAGAAGAGGAGCACCGACGCGGCGTCATTAGGTAAACCCCGATCCACCTTTCCTCTTAATTTCAACATTTTACCTCTGATTTTGGGGGAGTTTCAACTCTAGGGTTTCAAATTGGGGATTTCCAAATTGGGGAAAATATTCTAGGGTTTCGGTTTCATACGAAATTGGGGAAAAAGAGATTGGGATTTCACTTAATCATTGATTCCCCTCCTTCTATTTGCTTAACAGGATTTGCTCAGTGCTAACTAACATACAACTTGATGCGGAAACGTGGCATAGTTAAACTAACAGAACTTCCTAATAATCATAAAACTCTAGCACTGATCCAATAGCAGATTAGACATTAACAGAAACCTCTTAACCCTAGGGCTTAACCGAAACAGAGGGCTAACCTTAATCATGAACCATTAACCTTAAACTTAATCATTAAATCATAATCATGATCATATACTAACAGATCATTTTTAGGGATCTAATCTAGGCTTAACCTTGCTCAAGATACAATTGTTAGGTTTAATCCCGTGGGATTTGCTTAACAGGAACGTAAGCCTAATCATTAGATCACCAAATTGCACATATCAGAGAGATGAGTTGGGATCTTACCACCAATGGAAGCAGCCATTGGTGTAGGCGATGCGAAGTTCCGTGCCTGCTCGATGCAGGCATGATGCAGGCTCGGGGTAGACGGTCGCAGCGGGTAGCGGCGTCCCTCCGGGCGCCACCAGCACTGCCCTGGAACAGGGGCAGGGCTTGGTGATGATCTTCCCGTCGCTGCAGCGCTCCCCCAAATCGGTTAGGGTTTTAGGGATGTGAGGAGCAGGAGTTAACCGTACGTGAATGAGTCTCTCGTAGGTGCCGGCTGCTCCCCCATCTTTTATATGTGCGCTGGCGACAGGGGACCAAAACCATAGTTGGTTAGAGTGCCCACGATCAAGGCGCGTAAGTTGGGGTCAAGGGGAACGTACGTTGGTTCATTACCCCTTCCCTCACGTTAAATTATCCTCTGGTTTTTCTTTTCAGCCCATTGGGCCTTAGATCAATACCAACACATGGTTCACCTCATTATTCAGTACTGTATCGGCGGTACCCATTGCTTGCAGAAAGAGAAGGGAATGGATTTTTCTAAGCCTGCAGCAACTCGAGCTGCCGGAGCCGCTGGACCTCCTTGCCGAGGATGTTACATTGCACCATGCTGCCCGCAGTGCGCCACAGCAGATGGAGGTTGGCCCACGGCTCGCCGGGCGCCATCCGCTTGTCCAAGTAGCAGTCGAACGTCCGCCCCAGCCGACCACCAGCGCCTCACGTCCGGTGTTTTCGCCGTAGAACAAGCGCTGCAGCAGGTCCAAGATCCTGAACGTCAGCAGCAACTCATCGTCCCACCGCCGCAGGTACCCGCGCCTGATCCCAGCCTCCGTCACCGCGCCTTTCAGCCGCCGTTCCTTGGCCATCGCCTATCCGCAAAGCCGCCCGGACTTGACCGCTAAGTAGATGCCCTCACCGGAGCACCGGGTCACATACCCCGCCGTGTCGCCGACCAGGGCCACGCGCCCGACCATGCGGCGCGGGCACAGGTGCTCCGGGATCGGGTGCACCTCCACCTTGATCATGCGGCACCCGGCGATCTTGGGGCCGGTCCCGACGCTCGACTGCACGTTAGGTTGATGTGCCGGCATGGTTGGTCTCCATAGGGGAGGGAGGTCGGCTGTGGTGGGAGGTCGTGGTGGCCGGCGCGATGGGCGGCGGCGCAGGGAGGGAGGACTGGGACAGCCGGACAGGTAGGTCAGGGGTTGGTGGCTGCAAGGACGGTGTTTTGGGATTTTGCTTTCGCCCGGGAAAAAATCGGTACGGACGAAAAAATGGTGGAAAAGAAAACCAAAGTGGAGATGATGGTGGGAAGTGGGACGAAAATAAACCGTGGAGCGGAAACCACCAAGTCCTCCTTTAGGAGTACAGATAAGACGTTTTAAATCAGTACTACAGAGATAGTACTTATCAATATGCGCACACAAACACTGAGTGGAACAGAGATAGTTCAGGCATACTATATTCCTCTGTTTTCTCAAGAGAAGAAGAGCCAAACACGATCTCCAATCCTGATCGCTGGAAAAAAGCCAGAGGCCAATCTTTTTTTTTTTTTTATGAGAAGAAATTACAGTTTCAAAAGCCACCAGAGTTACAGACAGACAGAGTACCACTTCGTCTTCGGTACAACCCCTATAAACACATCAACGGATGAGATCTCTCCATACCCTTTCATAATAAAGGATAGGATGGTACGTCGCCCGTGCTGCCTGTGTACACCACGATGGCCCGGCCCATTCACGGACGTTGTACGACCAGTTCGCCCAAGGAAATATGTCGCAAAAATAATATGGCTAGGCGAGGATTGAACACGCGTCCTCCTGCTGCAAAGAGCGAACTGATAGCCACTATAACTAACAACTGCTTTTGTGACTACTTAGGCAGCGCAACTTTTAAAAGAAGCTAAGAGCAGCGCCAAATCCTGAAACAACGGCGACACATTTTTCTGAAAAAAGTGATTATTTCTTAGAACGCGAATATTTTGGAAAAGTTGCGAACAAAAAAATTAAACTCGAACATTTTTTTGAAACTCTCGAACTTCTTTTCGAATTTGAACATTCCTGAAACACGAATATTTTTTGAAACATGAACAAATTTTTAAGAATAGCAGGTACTGTAGACAACATTTATTTAAAACACAAATATTTGTTGAAGTTTAACATTTTTCGAAAACGCGAACATTTTTTGAAAACATGAACAATTTTTGAAAACCAGCAAGTACCCTAGAAAACTTTCTTTTTAAAAAGCGATTTTTTTTTGGATTTGTCATCATTTTTTGAAATCACGAACATTTTTGAAATCACGAACATTTTTGAAATTCTCCAAAAAAATATAACACAAACAGTTTTCAAAAAATAGGAACTTTTTTTAATTTTGAACAAATTTTGGTACAAAAACATAAATTTAAAGTTCCAAAAAAGAAATCAATACGCAAACAAAATTAGGAATCCTGAACAGTTTCTGAAAATTTAAACAGTTTTTGAAAAAATTGATATATGAAAAAAAAATATAAAAAAATCAACTTGAAAAATGAAATTAATGGAAAAAAAATGAAAAAGGAAGAAAAGAAAAACGAAAAAAGAAGCAGACAAATAAAAGAAAAAGAAAAAACTGAAAATAAAAAACCAAAAACCTACAAAATCTGCAGGTAGTGAGACTATTTTTACAAAATTATTGCAAATTTTTTGAGAAAAACTTCACGAATAGGTAGACTATTTTTTGAAAAACCGAAAAAAGTAATTAATGCAAAAAAATTGAGAAAAACTTCACGAATAGGTAGACTTTTTTTTACAAAATCTGCAAATAAAATTACAATAATTTTACGAAAAAATAGATGAACTTTTTTTGAAATATGCGAACGCTTGGGTCGGCCCAACAGGTGCCCGATGGGAGCGATGTTGTCGCCTAGTTGGGCCAAGGCCTAAACTTGTTTTTCTTTTTTCGTTAATTCATTTTTCTCCTTTTTGAAATCTGTTGTAAAATTTGAAATATTCTTTGGAATACTAACAAATGTTCTTGTCATCAAATTTGTTTACAATTTTAAAAAATATTGGTCATACAAGGCCATAAAAAATTTGGGACTATTTGACGGATGTCGGAAAAAAATGTGCTCTCGAACGGAGCCTTTTGCCCTACCCGGACACCCAACCTTGAACATGGTGTTTTTTGGACATCCTTGAAATGACCCCAACTTTTTCCACCAGGTAGGAATGTCCGTGGTAGGCATCAATGCCAGATTTGAACGACTTCCGACACAGAATGCAAGTTGTGTCACGTCCGGCCATTTATCAGCCATTTTTCACCGAGAAAAATCCAGAAAATGCAAGAATTGTCGAAAACTCAAACAACTGAGCATGGTGTCTTGAATTGGTCATATAAGCTGATGGAAAAAAAATTGGGGTTATTTGATAATGCCGAAAAGCTGGGCTCTCATACGCTCTCTTCTGGCCTACCCGAGCATCCTCAGTTTAACATGGTCTATTTTTGAACATGCATGAAATGATCCCAACTTTTACCAGCAGGTGGGCATGCTCATGGTAGGCATCCATGCCAGGTTTGAACGATTTCCTGCACCGTATGCAAGTTGCGTCACGTCTGGCCATTTATCGGCCATTGTTCACCGAGAAAACTCTAGAAAATGCAAAAATCATTGAAAAGTCAAACAATTTGGCATGGTACCTTGAATTGGTCATATAAGCTCTGGAAACAAATTGGGGTCATTTGACAATGCCGAAAGAAACGGGCTCTCGTACGGACCCTTCTGTCCTACCCGAACACCCTCTGTTTAACATGTTCTATTTTTGAACATGCATGAAATGACCCCAGCTTTTTCCAGCAGATGGGCATGCCCATGATAGGCATTCATGCCATGTTTTAACGATTTCCTACAACGTATGCAAGTTGCGTCATGTCCGGCCATTTATCGTCAATTTTTCATCGAGAAACCTCTAGAAAATGCAAAAATTATTGAAAAGTCAAACAATTTGCCATGGTGCCTTGAATTGGTCATATAAGCTCATGGAAAAAAATGGGGGTCATTTGACGATGCCGAAAAAAGGGCTCTCATACGAACCCTTCTGGCCTACCCGAACATCCTCAGTTTAATATGATCTATTTTTAGACATGCATGAAATGACCCCAATTTTTGTCAGTAGGTGGTCATGCCCATGGTAGACATCCATGCCAGGCTTGAACGATTTCTGACACAGCATGCAAGTTGCGTCACGTCCGACCATTTATCGGCCATTTTTCAACAAAAAAACTCCAGAAAATGCAAAATTTGTCGAAAACCAAAATAACTTGGCATGGTGCCTTGAATTGATCATATAAGCCCATAAAAAAAATTGCGGTCATTTGACGATGCCGAAAAAAGGGGCTCTTATATGGACCCTTCTGGCCTACCCGAACACGCTCTGTTGAACATGATCTATTCTTGGATATGCATGAAATGACCCCAATTTTAGCTAGCAGGTGGGCATGCCTATGGTAGACATCTATGCCAGGTTTGAACGATTTCCAACAAAGTATGCAAGTTGCGTCACATCCGGCCATTTAGCGGCCATTTTTCAACCAGAAAACTTCAAAAAATGCAAAATTTATCAAAAAACAAAAACAACTTGGCATGGTGCCTTGAATTGATCATACAAGCCCATGAAAAAAATTGGGTTATTTGACGGATGTCGATAAACAACATGCTCTCAAACGGAGTCTTCTGACCTATCCGGACACACTACGTCGAACATGATTTTTTTGGACATTTTTGAAATGACACCAACTTTTTCCAGTAGGTGGGCATGCCCACAATACACATTCATAATTTAAACAGGTACTTAAAACTTTTATTTTACGTTTTTAATAAAAATAATAAATACAAAGGGATTAAATTGAAAACAGTTAATGTTTTTAAAAGCATTTAATAAATATTTGAAGGAAAAAAGAATTTAAAATTGTTACTTAAAACTATTATTTTGATATTCCAAACAATATTTTATTTTTTAATATGTTTGAAAGATAATAATAAAGTTCAAAAAAGAGAAAAATAAATTAATGTAAAAAGAGAAGAGAAACAAAAAAAAATAGAAAAGAAAACATCGAAAAAAATCAGCAGAATGTGGCAGGTTGGCGCTGTCTCGCACCAGGCGAGCGGCCGAGAGACGCGTTTGGGCTGGCTCATTTCGTCAGATAGCGTAGCAACTACCCATCCGGTAGTTTTTCTTTTACCGATTTTCTAGTTTCTTTTTCTTTTTCGTTTTACTTTTTCCTTTATCTCTTTCTTTATCTTTTGTTCATTTTTTGCTTATTTTTAATTGTTTTTTCTTTTTCCTTACTGTTTTATTTTCACATTTATTTTCCTTTTTAAAAAATGTTCATGAATTCAAAAAATGTTTTGAAATTTCATGTTTTAAAAATGTTGTTCAGGATTTAATAAAATGCTTGTTTTCAAATTTTGTTCATCAGTTCAAAAAATATACGGGATTTTAAAAAAAGTTCTTGTTCTCTAAAAATTGTCAAGAATATTAAAAAAAACAGTGTTTTGAACTTTTTTCAAAACTCATAAAATATCGGTGTTTTCCAAAAATGTTAGGGAATTTAAAAAATTGTTCGAATTTTCTAAAAATTGTTCATGATTTCAAAAAATATTCATGTTTTGGAAAAAATGTTCAACATTTCAAAAAATGTTCATTTTTTAACTTTATTTCATAAATTCCAAAAATGTATGAGAATTTTAAAAAAAAATTCTTGTTTTCTGTAAAATATTCATAATGTTAAGAAACGTTCATGTTTTCATTTTTTCTCAAAACTCAAAAAATGTTTAGGAATTTCAAAAAAGTTTGCGCTCTTGAGAAATTGTTCAGAATTTCAAAAATATTCCTACTAACAGGTTTTTTTCTATAAATTTGAAAAATCTTCATGTTTTTCAAAAAATGTTTGGGATTTTCAAAATTTATTTATGTAAAAAACGCAAGTATTATTTTTTTTTGGAATTTTCAAAGTTTGTTCGAGTTGTTGAAACAATTGTCAGATTTTCATACATTACTCGCTTTTTAAAATTTTCTTCAAAATTTCCAGGAAAAGATCGAAAAAAATCCAAAAACTGCCCAGATTCTGTGTTTTACTTAGTTCTTAAAGTAGCGCACTCATTGTTAGTCAACAACACTTCTTAGGGGGGTGTTTGGTTGGGCTTTTTTCAGCTGCAGCTGCAGCTTCCGGCTTCCGGCTTCGAATTCAAAAGCTGCTATTTAGGGGCTTCCGGCTGCAGCTGTGACAAGGCCAAAAGCCGCAGCGGTTAGTAGCTCTTCTTTGTAACTCTAGGTCGACTGGTTAGTAGCTCTTCTTTGTAACCTACAGGTCCGGAATTCGAATCCTTGCGAGGTTTGTACCGAAGCGGGACTCACAGACGAAACGGACGGACGACGGATGAAACGGAAGAAATTATAGTGGTAAGAAGCAATAGCCCATTTATTATTAGGTATAGTTATATAGATATAGATGCAATTTCGGCCCACGGGACGGGAAATTTCGCCACATTTTCCCCTTTGGCGCGTGAAATGCCACCGCGTCCCCCAACCTGGTCACGTGTCCCCCAGAAGCCCTTATCCAACCAAATCTCTCTCCCCAATTGCCCCCAATTTCTCGCCTCCTCCTCCTCCCTCAAAAACATTTCTCGCCGCCGCCGTCATCTCCCGACCTCGCCTCTCCACATCGTCCCCCACCGGCCGCTGCCATCTACCAGACCCCTCCATGGAGCTGAGCTAGGTTGGGTCTCCAAGGTGTTGCTGCCGTACATCTCCCGCACCTCTGGCCGTCCTCTTCCACCTGCTCCCCGTCCGCAGCTTCTGAACACAAGGTAGTATTAATCTCTCTCTTCTGATTAATCTCCCAAAGCTTGGAAACATGATTCTCCCAGTCGTCCTTGCCCATTATTAATGTCTTAATGAGTGGGGACAAACATTATTGCTTATGTTTTCTGCACTTAAGACAGCAGACAAATTGAGATTCAGTGGTCCAGTGAACCGACTGGAAATCACCGAAATCACCGCAACACCTGCTCTATTTTGCCAAGAAATCACTTGTGAAATTCACCTAGATTACATCGTGCAGACCAACCAAGAGACTGCTTATTGTTTAAGATTCTATGCCACCACAAGTGTTAGTCGTTGTGTAATCTATGAAGTGGTTTCAGTTTTGGTTCAGATAAAGTGCTTTCTAAAATAAATTTAGTTTTACATGGCTGTAGCTTCTTTGATGGTGGGCATGGCTTTTTAACCGAAATATGTTCGTAGCTTCTTTCTGTGTATGGTTTACTTAATTGGCCTTTTACCTGTAACTGAAAAACGTTTTATTTCACACAAAGATATACGGAGTATTTCTTTAACTGAGGTTCTGTAGTCTGTGTATGTCATAACTTGTAGAGGGACATTCCCTTGTTCAATAGTAACAACTAATTCTGTACTCTTGGTCTTCTTATCATAATTTCTCCTATTGCTGCATGATGCAATCGTGTCTTCTCACGTTGCAGTGGTTAGGATGACAGAGGATCATAGTTGGATGTACACCGGCCGTAGAAAAAGGAGTCAGTTTAATGACGAATGGTTAGTTAAGACTACTGAATTTGTAGACCAAGCATTCAGCAGAGACATGGAAGTTTAGTGACGAGGGAATGTACATTAGGCTCTCTTGCTTTTCTGTCTTTTTGTTTACCTTTCTTTCTTTCTTTTTTCTGTAGGGAAAGGAAAGAGTTTGATCGACCGATAGATCCATAGTTATAATATAATCTTCTGTGACGGGGTTCAGGTATGCCCTGTTCTCGGACGGGCTTGCTATTTTGTGAAACCTCTTAGCATTAATTAATAACGGATGTGTTACCAAGAACTTCCTAGAAATATCGTATTAGGGAAACACTGAGAATCATCTCAATTGAGTAAATCTTAACCATCAGAATTCTTCTTGTCATCAAGGGAGATAGGAGAAATAAAACAAATTAAACAGGAGTACATATTTTGCTCACATTATTGGTCTATTTTCTAGAGCATTCAAAACCACCGCTGGATGCCAATCACCAGTTATGACAAATGAATCTTAGTAGGCATATATGAGGAACCAACATGTTATATGCAGGCTGGTCGGTATGGTTCAAATTCTAACATATGGACCAAAGTTTTAAATAGCCGGCTATAGCCCCGCTACAGCGGATTGAGCAGGGTGCTGCCAAATGACAGGCTATAGGATCCATGTACAGTTGTCCGAAAAAGTTCTGAAATAGCCGGCTATAGCCTCGCTATAGCCCTGCTATAGCTGATTTGGAGGACCGCCGCTATTTAGCCTAGCCCGCTATTTAAAACAATGATATGGGCATATGCAAGGAAGAACTGAAAAACCTGATTTAATTGCGCAATATTTCCTATAGTGTATTATTTAGCTTTTCTACTCCAAAACAGGTGACACGTCTTATTTGAATTGAGCAATTCATCAAAGGTATTTGGAAGGATTAATTAATCAATGAAATCTGGTCCTTGAACAAAGACATGGTTACAAAATTGTATCATACTCGATGGGATCAACCTCTCTAAGGTAATATTACCTGGCTAACAATACTTGCGAGGTAAGAATTTCTCAAAAAGAAGTTCCGATGTTGGTAAGTTACAAATACATGTTTCTAGTAGATCTCTAAAAAGCGACATCTTGCAAGCACTTCCATTACCCAATTCCAGTTACTTTAAACACAGAATATTTAAAAAAAATAGTATTGCAAATATACTAAGAGGCTACTGCAGAACATGGTATTGCAAAAGTGCTGAAGAAATTGTTTGTTGTGATATTCTCTAGAGTACGTGTAACACATCACTCATCGATAGGGCATTGTACAATTGATATAAACATTATTAAGCATTTTAAGAAAATGAGAGATATGCTCATCTTATTCTACTTTGCATCAGTATGTTCACTTTAATGTTCTTAACATATCCATATCAAGAAAAAAGTAAGTGAGCAGGGCACTAATGGACTAAAGATAAGAATATGACGAAATAGATAGCAATGTTTTTAACATATTTATGACTATCATGGGTTCATGAATAACTGAATCTCACTCGTATTTCCTGGTTTAATTTCTCTGCAGGAAAAAAAACAATGGCGGGAATGGCATTGGCAGTTGTGGAGAACGCTGTGGGTGGAGCCGTCTCCTCCGTGTTCAGTAGCCAGGAGAAGACGTCCCAAGAGGACCTCATGGAGAGGCTGGGGATGGCGCACATAAATTTTGGTTCGGCGCTTGCGAGGTCCAGGATGATGCCGATCACCATCATGCCGTTGCTTTGCAAAAAGAAGATGTTGAAGGAGGTCTTTGAGGAGTGCGATGATCTGCTTGGCAAGGCGAGGGATC
This sequence comes from Elymus sibiricus, assembly GCA_039707655.1. Lineage (NCBI taxonomy): Eukaryota > Viridiplantae > Streptophyta > Magnoliopsida > Poales > Poaceae > Elymus > Elymus sibiricus. The sequence continues at coordinate 564,946,534 of CM077665.1, read as the reverse complement.
GTCAACAAGTGGTACCCTCTCAACGTAGAAAGATTATGCATGCTGTGCTGCCCTCTTTCATTTTCCCAAAGCAAGATGTGCTGAGTAGCTCTGTTGTTGGAAGATTTGAGCGGTTTGCCAAGGAAGCCGACAAGTTTGTCAGGGACGTGGAGTCCGGATGTTCGCTGTCTCACTACAGGTTTCTCAATCCTCTCATCAGGCATCTTCTTGAAGGCAAGGATCTCTTCTATCAAATGGTGCGAGGAAGCCAAACATGTTGTCTTTGGATATCAACAATTTTTTTGGAAGAGTATGGCAGGGTTGCAAAGCTAGATTTTCGATACAAAGATCGCAAGGCGCCACTTAAAAGTTTTGAACTAGAGTTGGATCAAAGACTATACGAAACCACAGACATAATTGGAGTTACTGCAAAATGTTTGCAGTCAATTGGACCTGAATTCAAGTCTTTGGTTGAAGTTGCAACAGGGGAACTCACTCAAGTACCTGCACAAGACGTTTCATATTCTGATTCAGTATCATGGAAATACGAAGTTGGATTGACTACATACTGGAGTCCAGACCCATTTTGTTGCATAGAAAATGGGCTCAACAAGCCTTGTGCTAACAGTGTCATCGCATCCGAGTTAACAGGCAGATTTCCACAAGAAGTTATGTTAGTTGGTTTTAACTGCCATTTTTCAGCTTCTGAGTACTGCCCGCGGAGCTCAACTGATGAAGCGCGTATAAACACCATAAAAGCCTGGCCACCTCTAGAGATGTTAGTTGCCTTCGCACCTCATCGCTCGCAGAAACTCCTGGACGGGAGTAGCTTACACGAAACAGAGGAGGGAATACGAACAGAGGCAATCGATTGTTTCATTCATCACCCTGAGCTGACGGAATACTATGCGGTTTGGAACTCGGCACATGGTTGTGCAATGTTTGTTGTTTCGAAGCCAATCAGCAAAACTAGGAGAATATCAAAGAGAAGGCGTTAGAAGTTTAGACTTGAGAGCAGAAAAAGCTTTTTATTTGCTCAATTCGCCTCTATGAGATGGTTTTGTTTAGGTACAATATATCATCGTCTTCCTATCTAGGAACTATTAGCCACTTCGTTAAACCCTGTCATGTGATTTGTACATATCTGTCCGAGGCCCTCCCCTTTTCAAAAAAAGAAAAGAAAAAGAAAGCTTGTACATATCTGCCTGTGTTTTGTAAGCCTACTGGCACGGGGCTGGCCAGTTGTTTGGATCATGCAATATTTAAGCATTCGAACTATCTTTATTTATTTTGTTTGTCAATACAATTGTGTGTGGCTTGCAATTATTTTGAAATGGAACCCAGATCTCTTCTTTCCTCTGACAGATACCACAAGTTGTCTATGGCCAGTTGGTAGTTTTGCTGGATTAATCAGCGGTCTGAATTTGTTGGTATCATCGTCAAAATCTATTTACTACCTACACTCTTCACGGTATATATTATTAGACAAGTTCGGACAGAACCATACAACGGTCCTGTATATGGATGGAGGATCCAGCAATGATATGACGAATCATTCACCCTATGCTGACGAGCCCCAGGCTGCGATGGCCTCGTCTCTGAGCGCCTCGTGGAACTCCTGGGCCACGGTGATGAGGAAGCGGTCGGCGCCGTGCCGTGCGAGCAGCGACACCGACACCGGGACGCCGCTGCGGGTGCCCAGCGGGTCGCTGACCTTACAGAACTCAGACAGGTCGGTGATGGACAGCAGGGAGAAGGCCCTCGCCCGGAAGTCTTCCAGCAGCGCCGCCTCCATGCGCTCCGGGGACCATCGGGATCGCCAGGAGACCCAACAATGGTTTCCGATGGTGTGCATGGCTTGTGGGTGGAGCTTGGGTTTGTGGTGGTGCCGATCTTTTTTCTTTCTTTTGTTTTTGCACTAGCCTATGCTGTGCTTTCCTCTTCGGAGGGTTCTTGTAACGCTTCTTCTGATCAATGAATTTGGCAGACCTTTCAAAAAAAAAAATGAATTTGGCAGAGCCAACATTCAAAAAAAAAAAAATACTTAGTGCCGAATATCTTTGGCCGCCGAAACGTTGAGGATCTTGTAGGTGCGGTTCTCCACAAAGCCCAAGATCTTGAAACAGTCTGCAGGAATGATGACACGGCTCAGTCGGCGCCGTCAGCATCTGGCACGGGCGGCAGCAGCACTCCGGTGACACGGGACAACGTAGCCAGATCTCTGGCAAACTACCCTGTAAGCATAATCACACACTTTTGCTCTCATACAACTGAATGAACAGATGGATAATTTGTCTGCTTAACACTGACAGGAGCACGGTGACACTGCTTAGCTAGACTGAAATTACCAACAGTGTCGAACATCTGCGCCATGGGGACGACATTTTCGGTGGAGACCAATCCATGGGAAGGGCGGAACCCGAAGATGCCGCAGTAGGCTTGGCGGCGGGCACCCTGACGCTGCCGCCGGTGTCAGTGCCGAGGGCGAAGTCGGCGAGGCTGGCGGCGACAGCCACGGCGGAGCCGCTGGAGGAGCCGCCGGGGACACGGCCCGGGGCGCAGGGGTTGGCGGGGGTGCGTTCTCGCCGTTGATGCTGTAGGCCATCTCGTCCATCACGGTCTTTGCCACGCCCGTCGCGCCGCCGGCGCGTGCGTCCGGGCCCAGTCCGGGGTGCCGAAGCCGGTGACACGGCCGGCGACGTCGAAGCTGTCACCAATCAATGGATCGATCAGTCAGATTGCGGACAGAGAGATCGAGGGAAGGGAGGGAGGGAGTGAGGTCGTACATGTGCTTGATGGCGAAGGTGAGGCCGTGCAGGGGGAGCTGCTGCTGGTCGGACCGTCGGAGGAAGGAGGAGGGGGAGGCGGCAGCAGAAGGAATTTCTCCATGAAGGCGCCGTAGTCGTCGCCGCTGTCTTCCATGGCTCTGCGCTGCGATGGCTGCTATGGATAGGAAGGAGCGGAACCGGATCCTCTGACTTGCACAAGGGAAGTCACGGAGGCACAGTGAACTCTGTGCATAAAACGAATGAGGGATGTCACTGTTTGTGAATCACTGTAGACCCGGTATTGTTCGCAGGTACTGTAGATAAATCACTGTTCGTAGATCCCTGTGTTACGTCACGCTTTAGGGAAATCTGGGGAAGGAATGTCAGGGTACTGTAGCTTCCCCTGACTTCCCTACCAAAGTCAAAGGATCTGGATCCGAAAGGAGCAGGATATGGTCGACGTAGCATAACCCAAGTACATCATGTGATGGAGTGAGTAATTTTAGAGCTAAATCGAAAATCAAATTTTAAAGTTTCAAAAAAGATCTGAAAAAATATCCAACCGGGTTGGCACAAAACCCGGCCGGCCCGGTACGGTCCAAAGTACGGCACGACACAACAACCGGGCCGGGCCAGGCCTGAAAATGGAGAAATATGGGTGGCACGACCCGGCATGGTGATTTTTTGCTAAAAAGCTAATGTGGCAATAAAATACTACGCCATAAAAACAAAACAAGAACATACCAAATATTAGGCTTGTATTGGAACTCTCCTCGGGAGAAACACAATAGCTCGAACACATCGTGAATCGGATGCTTGGTTGAAATGATACAAGTATTCAAATTTCAAGTTCATATGTTTACTCATGCAGTATGAAACTAGAGGAAATTCAAGGGGGGCAATATGCAAATTATCACGTGCAATTATTATCCCCACAAGCAGCATGTGAACTCAGATCGCACGTTCTCTTGTCCCTTCGCAGCACTGCAGCAGTACAGCAACGCCGGGCAGCATGGCACCACGAGCACTTTCCTCGCTGCTTCCTCTTATCATTTTTTTTTAAACGGAGGCAAAAACTTCTCATTAAATAAGAAGGAGAAGAACATAGTTTCGATCATTACAGGACCACACAGGTCCGAGCAAAGGGATTGCTCTCCTGGTAAAATATTTTCCAAAAATCTAGCCCCTGCTATCACCCAAGTCTTTGCCTCGTCTCTAATCGTCGCCGCCACCCGCGAGGGCAGGGATGCCTTGTTGCGGAAGACTCTAGCATTCCTTTCGTTCCAAATCTCCCAGCAGATGAGCATCTGTAAAGAGTTGATCGCCTTCCGTGAGTAACCCGGTTGGCCCTCGCTCGAAATCCACCATTCGTTCACCGTCTGAAGGTCATTCCAGGATGGGGTCGCCGACTGCCAACCCAACCAACTGAAAATCAAGTTCCACACCCTGATAGTGAAGCGGCACTTGAACATGATATGCGCTGCCGACTTTGGTTCCCTTTTGCATAGCTGACAAAGACCACAATTTGGCCAACCTCTGCGCTGGAGCCTATCGGATGTCCAGATTCTGTCTTGTAGGACAAACCATGAGAATAATTTAATCTTCGGTGGTGCCCAAATCTTCCAAACCATCTGAGGCATCACGGACTTGATCAAACCAGCAAACTGCATGCATACTGTACGCAGTGGCGGCAGAGTAGCATCCATCCGCAGTGAACTTCCAACGGATGCCATCCTTAGTACCTGGGATCAGTTGCACCGTCTGAGTTTGGCTCCAAAGGTCATAAGATTGTTGGATCAGAACAACCGCAAGGCCGTCTTGCATGTTGACCCAAACATTATTGGCCAACGCCTTGCCGATGCAACTGTTGGTGCGCTTTGAAAGGGCGAAGATGCCCGGTGCGATGTCTTTGGAAGCTCCGGAGGATCGCATCGAGGTCAAGATTGCCACAGCGTATAGGGGCGACCACACTCTTGAGGGGATTAGCGACCAGACCCGTGACCTCCCCAAAGTTGGTCAGGATGGCCGCCAGCTGATCAATGTCTTCCTTAATGGGGACGACGAAGATTGTGGCGTCATCGGTGTAAAGAGAGGTGCGCAAAGTGGTAGCGTGGCCCCGCAGATGGTGGAGAAGGCCCTGGTCCATGGCTTTGGCAATCAGTTGTTGTAGAGGATCGATGGCAATGACGAAAAGCAAAGGGGAGAGGGGATCCCCCTTCCCAGCTTGATCGGGTCTCCTGGGACACCGTTTAGAAGAACTCGCGAGGAGGACGAAGCCCATAAAGCCGCCACCCAGTTTCTGAATCTGGCAGGGAATCCCCGGCGTTGGAGCAAGTCCAGAAGGTAGTCCCAGCGAACCGAGTAGAAAGCCTTCTTAATATCCAGCTTGAGGAGGAGGGACGGCGTTTTTGTCCGGTGCAAATGCCTAGTAAAGCCGCGAACGAGCATGAAGTTGTCATGGATGCTTCTAGTCTTGATGAAAGCGCTCTGAGCCTTGGAAACCAGACCATTCATGAATGGTGCCAGACGATTGGCCATGATCTTGGCGACGATCTTAGTGAAAGCGTGAATCAGGTTGATTGGGCGAAAATCCTCGATATCTTCCACCCCATCCTTCTTTGGAAGCAACACAATATTTTCCGAGTTGAGCCAGTGCAGGTTAGCGGTTTGCGGATTTGAGAAGGAGTTGATTGCGCTCATCATGTCTACTTTAATAATTTCCCAGCAAGACTTGAAGAAAGATCCGATGAAACCATCGGGTCCAGGAGCTTTATCTCCAAGCAATTGGGAAATGGCCGCAAGCACCTCGGCCTCGCCGAAGTTATCTTCCAAGGCTGGAGAGATCACAGTGGTCGAAGTGGAGAGACTCCTAGTTGAAATCTTTTGCCCTTCTCTGGCCTTTGCGGAAAATCGCCTTGAAGTGGTCCTGGACCACCCTACTCTTTTCGTCGTGAGATGTGACCCACCCAGAACCAACTTTGAGGCGGTGTATGAAATTTTTTCTCCTTCTCGCATTCACCATGAGATGAAATTTTTTGGTGTTGGCATCTCCTTCATTGAGGTTTCTGATTCTAGCGCATTGCTTTTTCCTTGCCCGGACCAGCGCGGCGAGGCTAATAACCCTTCTCTTCAGCCACGAATGAAGGTCGGCCTCCTCCGGCGAGAGAGGCCGGTTATCTTGAGCGATGTCGAGGTGCAGGATATCCTGCAGGGCTATGTGTAGCTGCATCTTCGCGTTCGAGAACAAACGCTTGCTACAGCATTTAAGCATGAAAGCCATTTTGCAATGTTTATGAAACATGACGTGACAAGGTTCCAGGTGGTCAGAAGGACCATTCCAAGCCTGTTGGACGATGTTGTGGAATCCAGGCATAGCAATCCAGAAATTCTCGAAACGGAAACTTCGGGGACACTTAGGACCAAGATCTTGTGAAAGCAAGAGCGGGCAGTGGTCCGATAGGGAAGATGAAAGGGCATGAAGGATGTGGCCATCGTGGGAGATGTCCCAATTGGAGTTGCAGAAGGAGTCAAGCTTACTCAAAGTTGGGTCCTGACGCTCGTTACTCCAGGTGAATCGACGGTTCAGTAAGTGTATCTCCTTAAGCACGGCTTGTGCAAGTGCTTCGCAGAATTTAGTGATTCTCCTCCTATCGAAACTCGGTTTTTTTTGTCCCTCGCTTTGTAAATTTGATTAAAATCTCCGCACACCAACCAGCCCTCATCGACAGGCGGTTTAAGAGCCAAAAGCTCAGCGTAGAAGGCCTCCTTTCTGTTCGAGGTCGACGGACCATACACTGTAGTGATCTGGAAGCTCTCGTTGGAAGCCCTAGTCAGCACCTTAGCAGAGAGATAGAATTCCCCAATCACAAAGTCAGAGCAATGCACCGTGGAATCACCCCATAATAATGGAATGCCTCCCCGGGTACCCGCAGCCGGCCGTTGTGCAAAATTTTGCAATCGGTATCCTCCCAGGAAGGAGGCCCTGAACTGGTCGACATTGGCTAGCTTTGATTCTTGGAGGCAAGCAATATGGCACTGCGAGGCGGAGATGGTCTCGTGTACAGTAGCTCGTCTGTCCGGGTAGTTAAGCCCCCGCATGTTCCAGCAAAGAATATTGAAATTCTAGGCTAACATTTTGAACTAGCAAACACGATGGCCGACACAACGGCAGAGAGCAGCTTGGGCATTGCACAGAGGTTTGATGGGCACTTAGCAAACACCAACAGGTAGATGACAGTAGCAAACAGAACTTCAAATATTGGGTTTGTTGGAAGGGAAATACATAATTTAAACCACAGGGGTACAAGCTTCAACAGATGAAGCTGATAGCAGGTAGCAACCACTTGAGCATCACTCACCGCAACAGGGGTGAAGCAATGCATAATCCCAACACACTGACTAACCCATGCCCTTGCAAATTTAAACAGAAATTTAGCTAACATGATAACCTTGGAGTCCCTGCTTTAGCTAACAGACCACGAGCATCAGGCGCCAGTGCTTGCGCCCCCATCGGTAGCCGGCAGAGAGTGGTCCAGAGCGCCTCCACCACCATGAGCGAGCAGCGCGTCCTCGACAGCCGATGCCAAGTCACAGTCAAGCCGGAACAAGGCCCTGAGAGGGTCGACGGCGATCTTTGGTAGGCGACCATGGAAGAGCGTGGAGAACTTCGCAATCGCCTCCTCGGTGATGTGATCTCCCTCGTTGACTAACCCCATGCGGAGACAGAGCAGCTTCTCTGCCATCTTGGCCATTAGCATAGCGCCCACCTTACCCTTGAGACGGGCATTGGAGCGGCGAAGGGAGACGCCTCCATCGGCACAGGAGATGGTCATGCCCACCATGGTCTTCCTGCGGTTCACCGGTGGGCCGCGAGGAGAGGACGCCGGAGTCTTCATGAGGGGGGACTGCATCGAGGTGAATAAAGGGCTGGTGAGTTGATTTCAGTTGAGAGCAGAACAGCAGCATGGTAGACCGAAACGTTAGCCGAGCGTTGCGGGGTCACCTGCGCCTGTGGAGCTGCATGGGCTGAGGAAGCATTTGGCTCGCCCCCGGGAGATGGCACCACAGCCAGCGGAACGGCGATGGAGCGCTTCTTGATAGCAGCAGGGAAGCGGCTGGGGGACCTCCCACGATCCTCAGAGGGGCGGCGAGGCAAGCCAGTAGGCGAGGCCACAGGGCGGCGACCCGACGCGGGGATGACTGCACCCCCAGGCAGGCGCTGCACTAGGCTGAGGTCCATCCTCCTGTCGCGGTGGTCTTCCTCCCGGCGCCTATCGCCGTGGCGCCCATTGGAGTTGCGACGGCGTTCCTCCTCGCGGCGCCCCTCATCGCGGCAGGAACCTTCTGCAGGCGCGCGCGGCCTGCTCCTGAAGAGCCTGGACGCCCATCCACAGTCGTCCTGCCGGCCGCGGCGATCGTTGTCATCGTCGTCTTCACGGTGCGGGCCGTCGTCTCAGCTCCCGTGGCCGTAGTAGCGTGGAGAGGGCCGCGTAACCTCCCTCCTCTCTGCCTTCCCGTCGATGATCCCCATCTCGTAACGGAAAGGCTTGGTTACCCAAGGCCTGCGCGGCACAACTCCCGCCAAGTCCGGCGAGAAATCCTCGAGGAGGTCGAGGTGGATCAGGACCCGGCTGGCGAGACCCGTGCGACTCATAACGCCTGAGAAAAGATGTGCGCCGCTGACCTGAGGCTTGTCAACAATCGTCAGCCAGTCCACCCGCGGAATGAGAGCCGGGTCAGAGCACCAAGCCCAGAGCTTGACCGCCGAGGCGTCCTCCTTCTGCACCGTGGCCGCGTCGAAGTAGTGGAGGACGCAGTCGTCCCCAATGATGTCCGAGATGAGGTCTTCATCCCAACCTTGCAGCGGCACGTTCTCGAGAGCGAGGTGGACGTGGTAGTTGAGCTTGGAGTACCTCCCCCCCCCCCGCGTCGTCCTCTCTGGGCGACTTGGGGGCGAAACCCTAGCCGCCTCGTCTAGGCCCACCTTCTGCTCTTCCCTCCCCCCGGCGGCCGTCGCCGAGCCTGGCTGTGACGCCCCCGAACTCAACCGTGCACTAATCATACACGCATCATGCACGATCAAGATCAGAGACTCACGGTAGGATATTGCAACACAACTCTAGACACAAATTTAAACATAAAGTCTTTAGATTACAAAACCAGGGTCACAAGGACCCAGAATACAAATGTCAACAAACACAAATTATCTGAGTATAGACATAGTTGGACAAGTTTTGCCTTAAGAAGGCTGAGCATAACAACGATAACTAGATCGAAAAGGCGTAGGCCTCCTGCCTGGGGCCTCCGAACTACTCCTGGCCATCGTCAAATTGCACGTAGCAGTAGTCTGGCTCGAGATCCTCTGGCTCCTGGGCTCCGTCATCTGATCGCAGCAACCGAGTAGAAGAAAAGAAGGTGCAAACCAACCGTGAGTACTCATCCAAAGTATTCGCAAGACTTACATCAGAACTATGCTAATATGCATCGATATCAAAGGAATGGGGCTATATCTTTGGACTATATTGCAGAAATGCCAGAATAGGGGAAGAGCCTATCTTAGCGAAGACTAGCATATTACAACATCAGAAGAGAGTAGCGTATAACATAATAGCAACTTATAAGTAAAACAACGCCCAAAGATCCTTCCTCGAATACCCCTCGAGGAAGCGACCTCAGAGCCACATAACAGTTTAATAATAAAAGTATCTAGTTCTAGTTATAGTATAGATCAGAATACAACTCCGAGCGTTCTGTTACCGTGGACACGGCTATTCGAATAGATTTACTTCCCTGCAGGGGTGCACAATGTTACCCAACACGCTCGATTACCCCTGTCCGGACACACTTTCCTGGGTAATGCCCGGCCTCAGAATAATCGACACGGCATAGTCCTACCTAGGCTCTCCAGAGAGGTCAGCACGCCGGTCTAAATACTAAGCGCAAAGGGGTCATGGGACAATCGCCCTAAGCACTCCTGCACGTTGCGTGGGCGGCCAGAAACAAGTGCGACTGTGGAAGCACCACCAGAACTACCCAGCTCAATCGGGCGCGCGCCGCTCAACTGTGACATCTGAAGGGCTTTCGGGAGCATGTACGACGCAGGGCCCATAACTAATCCACGTGGTGGTTAGCGCGAAAAGGTCAAAGACCCACTCAGATTAAATACCCAAGTCCGTTAGCGTATTAGAAACTCGCAGCAATGACCAGGGCTCAAGTCTCGTCTGACACCCTGTCGCACCGACTTGGTAACACGCGGCCTAGTGTCGAGGGATTAGGCCTTCCTTCCTTCCGGTTGGTCTCCTGCCCAGACGATCCGCCTCAATATCTCTCTCGCGGGTACCCTTGAGGCATACCTGACTTTCATAAGACTGTTGGGAACCCAGGTCCACCTCTAACATGGTGGTACCACCTAACCTTCAGTCCCGTAGTAACATTTAAAATTAACAGTTAAAGGTAACAGCAGGTCCTATCATCAAGGTGAACGCCGAGGAATCACCCTCGATAGGTTCACACTTGAGGTACTGCATGACAGAGCCAGCATCGAGAGTGACGTACGAGGAATCACTCTCGGTACGCCACACTTGATCTGCTACACTACATCGATATCATCGGAAGTGGGGGACGAGGAATCACCCTCGTCACTTGATAACCGCTCTGTAGAGTCATACTAATACGCGATACTGATGGTGGGCTCAGATATCGATACATCGATATCTCCCTCATAACAACCCTATGATAAGCAGGGCAACAGGGACAAGGGTGTAGGGCCACATGCGAGACGCTAGCAGAACTATACTAAGCATATAGGATAGCAGGTAATGATTATCAACAGGTTACAAAACTAGGCTATGCATCAGACTAGGTGCTATCAGAATAGTAACTGTAGCAAAATCTAATGCAAGCATAAGAGAGAGAGAATTGGACGATATAGGAATGATCAAGGAGGTTTTGCTTGCTTGGAAACTGTGCTGAGAGGGGCTGGACGTCAGCGTCGTAGTCGTACCCGAGATCGTCGGCGGCGGTCTCAAAGTCTACCGAAGGGGGAAGAGGGGGGAGAAACAATAAATACATGGCAAACATATGCAACACACTACATGGCATGGCAATATGATATGCAGGGATGAGCTAATGCATTACTAATCATTTTAAAAGACTTGGGAAAATATTTGGGAATATTTTCCCGAAGTCAGGCACTATTCATTCATTGAAATATGGTCAAAAGTTCAAGGTTCACCACTTTAGAGTGATCCAACATGAATGCAGATGACATATTTATATTCGTTATATTTTTCTGATCATTTTTCATATATAAATTATTTTCATCCGAGTTACGGATTATTTTATATGGTTTTTCAAAGTTTTAAACAATTTTTGGAATTTCTGGAATTAATCCAAATTTTGAAAATATTAGAAAAATGCTAGGTGCACCCGGTGCAGTGCACCCACAGGTGCACCAGAGGCTGACCAGTGGGCCTGGGGTTGGCTGAGTCAGCAGGTCAACCGTTGACCTATTGACTGGTCAACGGGGTCAACCGGGGCCACTGGGACCCACTGGCAGTGACCCAGGGTGGGCCCGGAGGCGCCCACATCAGCGCCACTTCGGCCCACTGGTGACTGGTCGCCGGCGACCTCAAAACGCAGCGGAAGGCCACGGGTGGCGTCGGGATTCGCCTACGGTGCACGGGAAAAGGCGCGGGTTGGCCCGTTCGAACGGGCGCTCAATGCCGCGTCGAATGGAGGCAGTGGCGTGGTTGGAGGTGGCGTATAGCGACGGCGGCGAGCATCGCAAGCGGCGGTCGGAATCGGGCGAGGTCGAAGTCGACGCGTGGGGGCACGGGGGAGTGCGCGCGCGGGCTTGTCGGGCTCCTGGAAGCACCAGGAGCACGTTGCGCGTCTCGGACTCGAGCTCGGATGGCTATGGCCGCGATGGTGACGCGAGGTAATGGCGGCGAGCTCGGGGGGAAAGGAAGGGGTGCTCACGGGGAGCCTGTGGACACGCTTAGTTGGCTCGGGGGAGGCTCGATGGCGCCGGAATCGTCGGCGAGGTTGCGGTGGCCGGAGGTGATCGACGACGGAGATCTGGCGATGCAGGGCTCCTCGACTCCGGTGGGATGTACCAGAGGACGAGGCGGTGCACAGCGCACCTCCCAGACAAGGTCTCCTAGTGCGGGGACGTCGGTGGACGCGGCTACGACGGCGGCGCAGACATGGCCTCTCGGGCGAGCTTGATTGCGAGCAAGAGGGAGAGCGTGGGGGAAAGTGGAGGTGCCTAGGGTTTCGGGGAGGGAGAGAGAGGCCAGGGGGGCTCCTTATCCATCGAGGGGGGCCGCGGATGCTCGATAGCGAGCATCCGGCGCTCCGGACGGCCCTGCGCGCTCGGGCGCCCTACCCCTGTCCCGAGCTTGACGAAAGGCCAAGCTTAACGGGCCGGGCCAACCTGTAGCACGGCTGGGCTGAAGTGCACAGGCATTTTTTTTTTCATTTTCCCTTTTTCTTTTCTGCTTTAATCATTTCCACCACTGTTTGCATTTAATTTTGGCTCAATTTGACTTTTGTAAAATATGTGACTTAGCCACATAAATACTTTGCAATATATAGTACTGCCATAAAAAGGTTTGGAGGCAAGATGATTTATTTGAATTTTTAATAAATGCAAAAGCACTAAAATGGTGCTGTTGTTGATGTTTTCATGTTGATTGAGTCCTTTAGGGATTTTTGGTGATGTTGTTTTCCTTAACAATAATAGTTATGGAATATTTCCAAAATTATGAACTATTTAGTTCTTGAATTGGAACAACTTTTAATTTCACTTTAAATTTGAATTCCATTTCAAAGTGGAATTTGAAATGAGATATGATTCAAAAGGTGATCAAGCACTGTTAAACATGATGACTTGGCACTGTTCATGGGGGATTATTGTAGCTTAATTACAGGGGTGTTACAACTCTCCTCCTCTAAAAGCAATTCTCGTCCCGAGAATTAAGTGGTAGAAGGGAAAAGATCAGGGTATTCTTCACGAAGACGATCCTCGCGTTCCCAAGTGGCTTCATCTTCAGAATGATTTGACCACTGCACTTTAAGGAACTTGATTGCCTTCTGACACGTTCGGCGTTCAGCTTGATCAAGAATGTGGATCGGATACTCTTTATAAGAGAGATCATCTTGCAATTCAAGCATTTCATGATCCACTGTTCGGCTTGGTTCCTTGAAGCATTGCGACACATGGAAAACGTTGTGAACATGAGAAAGGTTCGGCGATAGTTCCAATTGATAAGCCACATAACCACGTCTACAGAGAATACAGAACGGGCCGATATAGCGAGGAGCTAACTTGCCTTGATTCCGAAATGGTGAGTGCCCTTCATCGGGGCTACTCAAAGGTAAGCTTGTTCGCCAGGTTAATCGACCATTTCTTTATGTTTGCGATCATAATTGCTCTTCTAACGAGACTGAGCTGCTTTCAGATTTTCGCAAACAATACGAACTTGTTCTTCAGCTTGTTCGATAATATCCGGACCGAGGAGTGCCCGTTCCCCAGTTTGTGACCAATTCAGAGGGGTTCGGCATTTACGGCCATAAAGAACTTCAAAGGGGGCCATCTTCAAGCTAGCTTGCTAGCTATTGTTGTAAGAGAATTTAGCATACGGAAGAGATTCTTCCCATTTCTTACCAAATGATATGACACATGCGCGAAGCATATCTTCCAGAATTTGGTTGACTCGTTCAACTTGACCTTGGGACTGGGGGTGATAAGCTGAGCTGAAGGTGAGATGAGTTCCCAAAGCTTCTTGAAAACTTTCCCAGTACTTTGAGGTAAAGAGACTTCCACGATTTGAACTGATCTCCAGCGGAATACCGTGGAGTGACACAATCCTGGAGATATATAATTCTGCTAACTGACTAGCAGTGATAGTCTCCTTGACTGGCAGGAAATGAGCAACCTTGAGGAATTGGTCGACGATGACAAGAATAGCATCATGACCCTTCTGTGATCTGGGATAACCAGTGATGAGATCCATCTGGACCTTATTCCATTTCCACTCAGGAATAGCAAGTGGTTGCAGAGTTCCGGGAGGTCTTTTGTGTTCTGCTTTAATGCGACGGCAAACATCACACTCGTTGACATATCGAGCAATGTCTCACTTCATTCCAGGCCACCAGTACCTTTGACGGATGTCTTGGTACATCTTGGTACTACCTGGATGAATAGACAATGGTGTGTCATGAGCTTCTTTCATAATATCCAAGGTGGTATCCAGCTCGCCTTGCGAAGAGACAACAATACGACCCTTGTAGAACAAGGTACCATCTTTATCAACATAGTAGCCTAAGGAGTCCCCATCTGAGTGATCGCGCTTAATCTTGATGACTTTAGGGTCAAGCTTCTGATTAGCCTTGATGCGGCGCTCGAGATCTGGTTCAACAACCAAGTTATTGATAGAACCTTGGGGAACAATGTGGAGGTTCATCTTGTGGAGTTCTTCATAGAGAAGAGGTTGAGCTTGTTAAACCATGAGATCATTGCAATAAGACTTGCGGCTCAAGGCATCGGCCATAACATTAGCCTTACCAGGGGTATATGAAATACCCAGGTTGTAGTCAGCTATTGCTTCCATCCATCTCTGCTGACGGAGATTCAGATCTGGTTGAGTAAACAAATACTTCAGACTTTGATGGTCCGTGTATATCTCACAACGATTACTGAGAAGGTAATGTTGCCACAATTTCAGAGCATAAATAACTGCAGCTAGTTCGAGATCATGAGTTGGATAATTCTCTTCATGAGGACACAACTGTCGAGAGCCATAAGCAATCACTTTGCGCTCTTGCATTAGGACACAGCCTAATCCTTGACGGGAAGCGTCACAATAAATCACAAAGTCCTTGTGGGTATCCGGCGGAGCAAGCACTGGGGCAGAGGTCAGTCTGTCTTTCAGTGTTTGGAAACCTTCTTGACATTGAGGGGTCCACTCAAACTTCTTGTCTTTGTGGAGCAGGTCGGTCAATGGCTTGGCAATCTTTGAGAAGTTCTCGATGAAACGACGATAGTAGCTGGCGAGTTCGAGAAAATTTCTGATTTGCTTGACATTCTTCGGAGGAGTCCAGTCAAGAATAGCCTGAACTCGTTCTGGGTTAACAGCAATTCCATCCTTGGAAATTACATGACCAAGATAGGTGACTTCGAATAACCAAAATTCACACTTGGAATATTTGGCATATAGCTGGTGTTCTCGAAGATTCTCCAATACAAGACAAAGATGTTCGGCATGTTCCTCTTCATTCTTCGAATATACCAAAATATCATCAAGATAAACCACGACGAATTTGTCGAGCTAATCCATGAATATGTAGTTCATCAATCGGGAGAAGGTTGCTGGAGCATTGGTAAAGCCGAAAGACATGACGGTGTACTCGTATGAACCATAACAAGTAACGAAAGCGGTCTTCGGGATATCCTCCTTACGAACTCCGATCTGGTGGTATCCTAACCTCAAGTCGAGTTTAGAGAATACGGAGGAACCAGAGAGTTGATCGTAAAGATCATTGATCATGGGAAGTGGATACTTGTTCTGGATTCTCGCCTGATTAATAGGTCAATAATCTTGAACCAATTGATTAGTTCCATCCTTCTTCTTAACAAAGAGAGAAGGTGCACCCCAAGCAGAGGAACTTGGGCGATTGAAGCCTTTATGAAGCGATTTGTCGATTTCCTCCTTAAGTTCAAAGAGTTCATGCGGCGGCATCCTGTAGGGGCACTTAGTAATAGCGGTAGTGCCTGATTTCAAGTCGATGATGAATTCGACATCTCTTGCAGGGAGTATTCCTGGAAGTTCTTCTGGAAAGACGTCTTGGAAATCGCGAATGACTAGAACGTTCTCGATGCCCTCAAGAGGTGAAGCATTCAATGCATTCAAAGCATATATCTGGGCTTCAGCATTTAGGATTGTTCGAGCAGAATAGTTGACTATCTAGTCGATGAGGTGTAAAAGTTGGACTGTTTTAGTGGCACAGTCGATCAAAGCACAATGAGGTTTTAATCAATGCATACCGAGAATGAGGTCTATGTTGGAAGACTTCAGGACGATAGGAGAGTCAATGAATTCCAATTCTTCAATTATGATGGAAACATTAGGCACCACCATATTGGCACGAAACTGGCCAGTCGTGGTTTTTACAAGTAATAGAGAGTTCATTTCTTCACAATTAATGTCATGCGTAAGTGCAAAAGCTTCTGATATGAATGAATGAGATGCTCTCGAATCAAATAAAACTGAAGCTCGTACTGAGTTAACGAGAAGTGTACCCATCACAGTAGCTAGTTCATCTTGAGCTTCTGCCATATCAACATGGTAAGCTTGACCATGACCATAAGTTGGCGGCCTGTCATTATAGTTGCGGGGCTGGTTGTTGCCACGGCCTTTACCACGACCGGGAGCAGAAAGTGCTAGCTGATTATGAATCTGGAGACATTCTGAAGCACGGTGACCTGGACGGCCACACTTGAAGCACAATCCGCTATTGGGTTGCGGGGCCATAGCATTGCGTGGAGCAGCTTGAACTCTTGGCTGTCTTGATGGTGGAGGAGGTAGACGAGGTGCAGCATAAGAAGGTCTTGGAACAGGGGTAGCTGGCGGTACATACTTCGGGGAATCCACATTCCACGCTTCTGTCCTGACGAGCCCGAAGACGAGCCAACGTCACGGGTGCGCTTGACTGAATCCTTGTGTTCCTTCTGACCTGTCTCTACCTGGATAGCTTTGTTCACTAGGGTAGCAAAGTCGGGGAAGTCATTGACAATAAGTGCAAGCTTGATGTCTGGGTGGAGGCCTTCACGGAACTTCTCCTGTCTGCGAGCATCAGTTGGAATGTCATCTTCGGCATAGCGGGACAATTCATTGAACTCCCATTGATAGGCATCTACAGCCTTGTTGCCCTGAGTGAGGTTGTGGAACTCTCGCTTCTTCCTGTCCATGATTCTTTGAGGAATGTAATGGGCACGGAAAGCAGTGCGGAACTCTAGCCAAGTGATGACTGTTCCAACAAGCAGTGATTGCCTATGGCTGTCCCACCATTGAGCAGCGGGACCTTTCCGAAAGTAGGTTGCAAAGGTGACAAGGCTAGCAGGGGCAACATTAGTTGACTCCATCTCATAGGCGATGTCATGAAGCCAGTCATCAGCATCCAGTGGGTTGACTGAGTTACGAAAGGTGATAGGGTTGAGGCGCACAAACTCTTGTAGTGTTATTGGGGCTGGTGATTGATTAGCATTTTGTTGTGGGAACTGGGCCATAATCCCAGTCATGAACTGGCGATTCAGCTCAAACTGTTGCATCACACCGGCCATATAGTCGGGCGGTGGTGGAGCATTGGCACCACGGCCACGACCACGATTAGCGGGTCTAACCATCCTGCTAATAATAACAGGGGGGTAGTTTAGTAACCAACAATTGCAATTGTACAGAGTTATCCACGATGTAACATGAACGATTAACAAGAGGTGCATTATGTACAAAGCGGTAGTCACACAGGACATACAGATCCATACATAAAGTCAGTTACAAACGGACAACATAACTGCACAAATTCATGAAACTAGGAATAGTAGGCGGCACGCAGGCACACGGTAGAGTGATACAACAACGGATATAGCAAAGGCTACATCAACATCGGGGAAATCCTTGAAAGCCTGGGAGCTGCAAGTGACAACGCGGGGTACCCTCAATATAGGGATCCTGCGCTTAGTGAACACTCTGATGCAGAACCCGATCCTTAGCTCGTAGAAGAGGTCCACGTGCTGGGGGGGAGGAATGACGACCCGGAGAATCCTCGATAAAAGGATCTTGCGGTCCGTGAAGTAACGAAGGGGGTTTCAAGGATGTCGAAAGCCAGTGATTGAATCATGCATCATATATTCAAAGAAATTACTACAGGTAATCTCGATCTCCGGTTGATGTTATCACGAGAACCTAGTGTTAAAGTTAGTAAAATCTTTAACCCGAAAGGAAGAGAGTACCAGAATCCAGAGTATAGAAGAGGAATAAAAGATCCTAATCCCATCCATTGCGATGTGGGCCCGTAAGCCACACAACACTATTAGTAAAATCGTTTTTTGCAAAGACTAGACTCAACTTCGGCCAAGGAGTTGGAAAGGGGCTCCCTATAGGTAGTCGGCTCTGATACCAACTTGTGATGCCTCCGAACTCAACCGTGCACTAATCATACACGCATCATGCACGATCAAGATTAGAGACTCACGGTAGGATATCACAACACAACTCTAGACACAAATTTAAACATAAAGTCTTTAGATTGCAAAACCAGGGTCACAAGGACCCAGAATACAAATGTCAACAAACACAAATTATCTGAGTACAAACATAGTTGGACAAGTTTTGCCTTAAGAAGGCTGAGCATAACAACAACAACTAGATCAAAAAGGCGCAGGCCTCCTGCCTGGGGCCTCCGAACTACTCCTGGACATCGTCAAACTCCACGTAGTAGTAGTCTGGCTTGAGATCCTTTGGCTCCTGGGCTCCGTCATCTGATCGTAGCAACCGAGTAGAAGAAAAGAAGGTGCAAAGCAACCGTGAGTACTCATCCAAAGTACTCGCAAGACTTACATCAGAACTATGCTAATATGCATCGGTATCAAAGGAATGGGGCTATATCTTTGGACTATATTGCAGAAATGCCAGAATAGGGGAAGAGCCTATCTTAACGAAGACTAGCATCTTGCAGCATCAGAAGAGAGTATCGTATAACATAATAGCAACTTATAAGTAAAACAACACCCAAAGATCCTTCCTCGAATACCCCTCGAGGAAGTGACCTCGGAGCCACATAACAGTTTAATAATAAAAGTATCCAGTTCTAGTTGTAGTAGATCAAGATACAACTCCGAGCGTCCTGTTACAACTGGCCCGCGTGGTGGTGGGCGTCGGCGGGGCTTCCCCTCGCGCCATCTGCTCTGGCCATCCCCCACCCCTAAGCTCCCTGGCCACTGCCTTGGTCCTCCAATCCTCTCTTCTGTGGTGGCGCTCTCCCCCGTATCTGGCCATGATGGATCCTGTCGTCTGCTCCTGGAGCCGCCCATCCGCTGGATCCGTGGCTGGTGGTGGTCCCTGAGGCGGCGACCAGCTGGATTTGGCTTCCTTGTTGTGGACCAGGGTGGCGGCCCTGCACCTGCTTAGGCTTGCCGCAGCTGTCCCCTAGTCACCACATCCGGTGCTCTGGCTGCTGCTGGCCAATGATTCTGGCTGGCTCTGGTCGATGGGGACGCCGTAGACGGGCTTATGTTCTTTGCGGTGTGTTCGGTGGCTGTGGAGGTGACCCTGGCAGCCGTGGCGGGGCTGTAGGCTGGTGGTGGATGTGATGCGCCTCGTGGGTGGATGCCGGGGTGGGGGCCCCGGGCTAGGCGGACGACGTCGACTCTGCGGTGAGTGGCGGTTGTGGGTGCTAGTTCGCGACTTCGGCCGTGTGGGCGGTGAGGTTGCGGCGGACGCATACTGCGATGGCGGGGTACCCCGTCGGCCGGCGCTCCTGCTTTTGACGAAGACCTCCGTTCCTCTTCGCTGGCTTGCGCCCATCTGGTCAGTCTGTGGCCTTGTGGTCGGGATGTGGATCGGGACTGGGGGAAACCCTTGGTCATCGATGGCGGCCACGACAATGACGGCGCCATTGATTGGCGTCGGCTCCCTTCTCGGAGGCCTTGTCGAGGTCCCCTCCCTCTCTGCCTTGCTTTCTTGTGCCGAAAGCCCCTGCTCCCCTTGCGGATGGCGGCGACGTGTTGTCGTCACATCCCTTCCTGGAGGCGTCCTCCAAGGTGCGTGGACGGAAGGTCAACACTTGCTGCTAGTTTGGATGCGGATGGTGGCGGCTTCTTGTGCATCTTCTTCCACCGGTCTTCGTCTTGCGGCATCATTCTTCAACTCGTGTTTGGATGTGTGGTTGGCTATGCTTGGTGGCGAGTGTCGGTAACAAAACCGGTAGATCTCGGGTAGGGGGTCCCAAGCTATGAGTCTAAGGATCAATGGTAATAGGAGACAATAGGACACAGTGTTTACCCAGGTTTGGGCCCTCTTAATGAAGGTAATACCCTACGTCCTGCTTGATTGTATTCAATGTAGATGATGATTACAAGAGTTGATCTACCTTGAGATCGTAATGGCTAAACCCTAAGTGGTATGCCTATTGTAATTCTCATTATCCCTACGACCCTAACCCTCCGGCTTATATACACACCAGTGGGGCATAGGGTTACACATAGTCGGTTATAAACAAGAGTAATCACACCTGGACACTTAATGGGACTCCTTCCCGGATACGAGATGACCTCCAGCTTTGTCTTCTTAATAGCCCAATAGTCCGGCCCATCTTAGCCAGGCCGGACACCTGAGGACCCCTTAGTCCAGGACTCCCTCAGTAGCCCCCGAACTAGCCTTCAATGATGATGTAGTGTCCGGCTCCCGTACTGTCTTCGGCTTTGCAAGGCGAGTTCTTCCTTGTTGATGACAATCCGGCGTGATCTCCATGTTTATTTAATAATTTCAACCAGCAATCGCTTCGATTTCCACGTGTCAGATGAAGGTGAACAGCCCACCAATTCCTTTTGCAAGAAGGCCCTCCCCCATCAGACGGGGATTACCTTTATTTAAACGGGTGTGAACCATCGCAGGCCACCTATCCCAAATCGAGAGAACCAGAACGCCCAAAAAGCTCCAAAGAATGACCAGCATCCCAGGTTTCTCCTCGCGTCCCCATGGCCCTCAAGCAGACGACTGGGCCAGCTGCTCTGTCTCCCGCCTCCATCTGAATTGACTTCAGATGGAGGGGTATCTTCCTCCCACAGATCTCATCTCTGTACGTGCGGCGTTGACTTCTGTCTATGGCGAAGCGTTGGCTGAAAGTTTCCCAAACACCAACAAGGAGGAGAGGGTATGTTTTATATCATTCCTCTTGAGAGGTCTTGGCTTCCCTATTCATCCCTTTCTTAAGGGTCTGCTAGAGTTTTACGGGATCTAACTCCACAATCTTACTCCCGGTTCAATCCTGCACATATCTGGCTTTGTTGCCCTTTACGAGCTCTTCTTGGGTTGCGAGGCCCATTTTGACTTGTGGAGGAAATTCTTCTGCCTTGTCCCACGCACACAGGAGGGATCTATTTTTGAAGTGGGTGGAGCCAAAGTATGGCGCATAGCCGGGACAGGGTATCCAATAGGGACCCCGAAGAAGGTGTCCGAAGAATGGTCTTCGGAGTGGTTTTATATCGAGGACGTCCCTTTGCCGGACCCAGTTCCGCAGGGCCTTCCCGAATTCTCCAATTCCCCCCTGAAGAAGCACTTCAACTGGCGCCCCCGGAGTCCCAAACAAAAGGATAGCGCGGAGGTGAGGAGATTAGTCGCCAAGGTTAGGTTGCTTGCCAATTCCAAGCTTACCATCGTCGAGGTCATGGCTATTGCCATAAAGCAGTGTATTCAACCTCTTCAACTGAGGGGGCACCCCTTGTGGTGCTATAACGAGAAAGACGACGCGTCTCATTTCAAGCGCCAAGGACCTGACGACCAAGCCGCACTAGCAGCGATCCTGGCCGATCTCTACAAAGGAGAAAAGGAAGAGTTCACCCGCTTGAACTATCGGGAGGGCTTTTCGATGTACAGCCCCATTGAATGGGTAAGTATTGCTTATTCACACAATTCGGCTCATTGTCTAGGAATACTAACTGAATTGTTTCTTGTTCCTCTGAACAGACCTGGAGAAAGTGGATCGAAAAGGTCCACTGTCCTTCTCCGCAGCCCAAAGACTATACCCGTAATGAGGATTCAGGGTTCCATGATGACCCGGATACATCCATTGAGTTCAACGACATAGTTTTTTATCAGGCGAGTCTTGACGGCTCGGAGGTGGCCATTATAGCCGATCACCCTAGACTTCTCCCCTCCCCCACTGTAAGTAGTCAGTAGGCGCCCTCCAAAAAGGAGCACCTTTCTCGCGCTTCCCCTAGTGTGCTAACTCGTGCTCCAAAGGGTCGACGCTCATCCCGCCACACACCCATGGGAGTGGCTCCTAAGAGACCAATGCCCACACCGGACGAGACTTCCAAGCGGAAGGAAATCGGGAGTGTCGCAACACCTACTCCTCAAACGAAGAGGTATAAACTTACGCATTTACTTTAGGCCTGTTACCAAGGCATCAATTGCTTCAATCTGTTTATTCACAGAAGAAGTGTTCGACAGACCGCGTCCAAAGACACCGCTGCCAGACGACAAGGTAATCCGGAGCCGGACTCCTCGGCTAAGGTCAAGAGCGATGCAGGTGTTCCTTCTGGCGAGCCACCTCAAGGAGATTCTGATGACGTCTCCGTTACTAATTCTGAAGTAGAAAGTGCGATGAATCACCGGCAATTAAAAATGGCTATGCACCATCCAGCCTTCTCCGATCAAGAGTTTATTGCCTTCAGTTCCGTAGATGCCTACATCCGAGCTGCTCGAGATGGTCTTGAAGGAGCGGCTCATCTGCTGTCAACGGACATGCAGGTAAAAATTTAAAGCTTTACTCATAAGCTATGCCCCAGTAGCCCCCGAGACTTAAAGTGGTTAGGAGGACCGATTTAAGGATCATTTCTCGTGCAGGTCTTGAAGGACCAAAATAAAGCATTGTCTCAGGAGCTTGAAGCCAGCCGAGAACGGCTAGCCGCCACCACCGCTGAGCTGGAAAGGGTGAAGAAATTCACAAAGGAGGCTCCTGGTAAATAAAAAAAATTACATTTGATAATTCTTTGAAAGAATGTAGTACTTAATGCCAAGCTTATATGCAGCAATGGAGTCTATAGGGCAGCTGCAAAAGGATTTGAAATCTGCCAAGGAGGCCCAGGGGCATGCGGAAGCGCAAGAAGCGGCCGGCCGCCGAGTAGTAGCTCGGACCGTTGATCAAAAGAACAAACTGGAGCAAGAAAGAGATCAAAAAGCCAAAGAGATCATGAGCTTGAAGGCTCAGCTGTCTGACACCTTGGACAAAAACCAAAAGTTAAAGGGCGGCATATTTGGTATGGCCTGTGGTCTTCTTTTGAAGGGACGTTTCTTGTCGAGTAATTCAGAGTTTTTAATTCTGCGTTTGCAGGTCTACTCATCGGGTGTCCTGAAGAGGAAGTGTCTGGCTTCAGAGGCAACTTAATGAAAGAACTATCCATAGTGCATGAGCGGGCCCGGAAGGCAATGAAGAGTATGGTCAAGGCTTTATGGCCAACCGATACGCCTCCGGACAGTATGGCCGATTTTTCCAGCCTTTTTAAGGGAGCCCGACATCGCTTTGAGCTCTGGAAGACCTTGGCTTGTCGCGAGGGTGCACGGGAAGCACGGGCAATGGTGAAGACATGTTACACTCAGCTGGAATCAAATCACATGGCCCGAGTGGGGCCCATAGGGCCAGATGGAAAAGAAATTCCTCTAAATCTGGTATATGACCAGGTGATGCTCGCTGCGAAGTACTCACAGGAAGACTGTACTCTAGACAACCTTATAGATGGCTTAGATAAGGAATAATCGTTTGATTCTATGTATCTATGTACTTTATCATCAAACTTATCTCCGGCCGAACTGTAAAATGTTTGTCATGGCCGACCTTCGGCTTCCACCTTCATAACCAGAAGTTTGGAGTGTTTCCATATTTTGTGACCTGAATTAAGCAGGTAATTATATCTGGAAACAAGGCAATCCGGTCATATGGCTTGAACAGGCAAAGTGTGTTCGGGGAGTTATGTTATATTACTGTTTAACATAAGAAACATCTTCCAAGAAAAATAGTTCCGTTAGGGGTTCCTTTCCTTGGGCTATCATGGTAATCATGCATAAAGAGGCTAATTCTCTGTGTTTGAAACGGTTTTGAGGGTAGCTATCCCTTTGTTTGTACTGTTAGAGTATGGTGAGCATCTTCATCACCGACCAGTTATATTCTTAAGAATGCTAGCCTTCGGCTTCACCCGTCTGAGGTACAGATCCGGCTAACCCGGCTGTAACAATCGCAAAGGTGGTCCCTTTACACCCTAGCCAAACAATCAGGAACGTAGAGTGCAAACACAGGAGCGAGGCAACCCGGCTTGGCAAAAACTTAAGTCAAAGTGGTGCATATAATGGCAAAAAAGAAAGAAACACCTTTCGGCGTTATAATAGCCTAGGTGGAATATAATTGTTGGCTTCGTAAAAGAAGACCCCAGGTGTACAAGGATATTACATTTTATGATGTATACCTAAACAGTTCGAACACTGTTCGGTGAATCCGAACATAATCTGGGATGTTTCCTATGTCTAAAACAAAAATACATAAGATTAAAAAGGGAAAGGAAGGAAAAAGGAAGAATGAGATGACCCAAGAGGTAGAGTAGGTCTAAAACTGTGAGAAGAAGCGAAGCCAAATTATCTGTAGAAGCGTCGAAGCCGAGCTGCATTCCATGGGTTTGGTTCGAGGCGGTTATCATTTGCATCACGAAGGCGATATGCTCCCCCAATCAACAGTTCGTCGATTATGAAGGGGCCTTCCCACTTCGGTTTGAGCTTATACTTCTTCTTCTCATGGAGGCGTAAAACAAGATCGCCGATGTTATATACCTTAGCCCGAACCTCTCTGCTTTGATATCACCGAGCTTGTTGTTAATAAAGTGTGGAACGAGTTCGGGCAATGTCCCGTTCTCCCTCAAGGGCGTCTAAGTCATCCTACCGATCTAACTCGACCTCTCGTTCTTCATACATGCGCACTCGAGGTGAATCATGAATGATGTCGCAGGGCAGAACAACCTTCGCGCCGTATACCATAAAGAAAGGTGTGTATCCGGTCGTCCGGTTAGGGGTGGTACGCAGCCCCCAGAGTACAGAGTCTAGCTCCTCGGCCCAATGCTTATCAGACTCCTTTAAGGAGCACATTAGCCGAGGTTTTATACTGCTCATTATCAGGCCGTTGGCTTGTTCCACTTGCCCGTTTGTTTGCGGGTGATAAACGGAGGCATAGTCGAGTTTCATACCCAAATTAGCACACTAGTCTTTCACCTCGTCGGCCGTGAAATTGGAGCCATTGTCTGTGATTATGCTGTGGGGGACACCATAACGGTGAACCACTGTCGGTGTCAAAAGCAGCAGATCTCGGGTAGGGGGTCCCAAGCTATGAGTCTAAAGATCAATGGTAATAGGATACAATTGGGACACATTGTTTAACCAGGTTCAGGCCCTCTTGATGGAGGTAATACCCTACGTCCTGCTTGATTGTATTCAATGTAGATGATGATTAGAAGAGTTGATCTACCTCGAGATCGTAATGGATAAACCCTAAGTGGTATGCCTATTGTAATTCTGATTCTCTCTATGGACTAAACCCTCCGGCTTATATACACACCGGAGGGGCCTAGGGTTGTACAAAGTCAGTTACAGAGAAAGGAATTGCCACGCCTGGACACCTAAACTTGCTGTAAAACATATATGAGAGTCCAATCCGGACACGGGGGTAGTCTTCCGCTTTGTCCTATATGGCCCATCAGTCCGGCCCATGACGATTAGGCCGTACACCCGAGGACCCCCTAGTCCAGGACTCCCTTAGTAGCCCCTGAACCAGCCTTCAATGACGATGTATCCAGCGCGCAAGCTGTCTTCGGCGTTGCCAGGCGGGTTCCCTCTTCCTCCGAACACTTGAGCAAAACTTTCTGCATAGAAGGACTTGTATCCTGCTCCAGATAATTGACACAACCCTTGGCCACGAAGGCCGAGCATCCAAAATGAGAACAGCATCTTTTACTGACAACTTTTCAGCGAAACGACACAACTATTCTTTTTCGTTTTGAACCATCGTGTACCCTCATTTTGCGGTTTGAGGCCAAGCCTCTACTAGCACGTCTCATTGAAATGGAGATCGTGCCCGCCCTTTATGGGATATCAATCAATGAAATTTGGGTAACCCAACCGTGCCCTATGTCACGACTTCGTTGGGAATAGGCGAGGTTTACGGCACAGGGGAGGGTCGTTTGGTATTTTTTACAGCTTTATAAGAGGAGAAAGATAACCCCTTTTTCACCTCACGCTTCCATCTCGCCTCTGCTTCCCAATCTCACCGGAGCTCTAGTGCCCATAGATTCAAGCTCCTCCTTCACAGCCTCCACCAACAAGCCATGGCCGGATCTGGCTCAAAGGGCAAATGGGAGGCCTCGACTGTCACTTCAAAAGACATCGAGGACCTCAAGCGCGCCGGATATCTATCTCGGGATATCATGCACTGAGCTCCAGAGGGGAACCAGATCATTCCCACGCCAAAACCTAGGGAGCGGGTCGTATTCACCCCCCACTTCCTCCGCGGGCTCGGATTTCCTCTTCACCCCTTCCTTCCGGGCCTCATGTTCTTCTACGGGCTGGATTTTCACGATCTAGACCCAAACTCAATCCTTCACATCTCGGCTTTCATAGTCGTGTGTGAAGCTCTCCTCTGAATCCCCCCACACTTTGGCTTGTGACTCAAGACCTTCAATCTGAAGCCCAAGGTGGTTGACGGCCAGCAGGCGGACTGCGGCGGGGCCATGGTGAGCAAGCTCACCAATGCTGTCTGGCCCAAAGGGGCCTTCATCGGCACTGTCAAGGTTTGGCAGCAGGAGTGGTTCTATATCACCGAGCCCTGCGATGCCAACTGGGCGGCGGCGCCGGCCTTCAGATCCAGCCCCCCATGAGGCTCACCTCCTGGAATGAGAAGGGCCTCGACTGGGGATCCCCATCTGAGGTGAAGGTTCTCCAAAAGCGCATCGCCAACATGCTGGACCGCAACATCGCCCTGACAAATGTGGTTCAGGTGATGCTCTTCCACCGCCTACTTCCATGCCAACTTCAGGCATCCCCTATGTGGGAGTTCAAGCCCGAAGACCCCAGGACCATACAACACTTCTATGGCACTACACACAAGAATATATGGAAGTTGCTGTTCAAGTCCCAGAAGGAATGGCCGAAGGAGACCAAAGACATTGGACTCGACGCTTCCACTCTGGCGACAGAGGTAAGCACACCCTAGTTCGGACACTAATCCGAACACCATTCATTACAACTCAATACCTGATTCCAACTCCCTTTTCATTCACAGGGCTGGACGGCGAAAGCAGAGCAGATTAACAGTCCGGCTCCACTACCTGAAGATCAGAGGAATGCCCAACTTTCGAAGATGCTGGTCCCAGTGCCCTACAAGGCACCCGAGAAGAAGTCCAAGAAAAAGAAAAACAAGGAGGCCAGAGGTGGCCTTCGCTCGAAGGGTCCTCCGGAAACCAAGTACGGAGAGACCGAAGCCCCCTCTGCTCATGACGAGGATGAGGGGGAAGAAGAA
Source organism: Elymus sibiricus (assembly GCA_039707655.1). Classification (NCBI taxonomy): domain Eukaryota; kingdom Viridiplantae; phylum Streptophyta; class Magnoliopsida; order Poales; family Poaceae; genus Elymus; species Elymus sibiricus. Next base: position 564,919,454 of record CM077665.1, on the reverse strand, counting down.
GAAGAAGAAGAAGAAGAAGGGGAGGGAAGCGATTTCCCTTACCAGAAGAAGAGGGCGGCCCCTGAAGATGTCGAGGAGGCCGAAGCTGATCCTTTCGGACAGCTCGGACTCCGGATCCAAGGTCGTTCCTAAGCGGAACTCCAGGGCCAAGCCCCTGGCCATGACATAAGTCTCTGGATATTTCTCATCAGTTTCAGCTTATGCGCTTAGTTTGGTAAATCATTTGATATTTTTATTACAGCCCTCCGCGTATCATCCCTACCGAGCCATTATCGGAAGGGAGCTTTGCGCCCACTGATATGGCGGAGAGTTGAACACCGCCGCGGTACGCCCCTCCCGCCACTATGGAGGATGCCGAAGTGTCCTCCCAACGGACACCTCCCGGCCAGGAAGGAGCAGGCGGGGCTGACGCAGCTATGGCCGAGGTAAATACCTCGGTCGCCGAAGACCAGGGAAAAAAAACCCTCTGGCACGTGAAGAGGGAGAGCCCGACCAATCCGTGCCCTCACCAAATACTGTTTTAGAGTCGGCCAGGACTCCGGAACCAACCGCACAGCCCCCTGTTAAGGAGGGGGCAAGGGCTCCAAGTCCGGCGCCACTCTCCACCGATCCGGTGGTGTCTGGGGCGCCAGATGCCCTGGAGCAAGCATTGCAAGCTTCCATTGTGGAGGAACACCGTACCCTATGTAGGAGATATGCCCTAGAGGCAATAATAAATATTATTGATTATCTCCCTGTTCATAATTAGGTTTATGTTCCATGCTATAACTGCTATGGTTCTCGAGTCTACAATAACCACGAGGCTCGGAGGAAGACTCATATGCACGTGTGGGATAATAAACGGTAAAATGTATTCCTAGTCAAGCCTCTATGACTGGCTCAAGTATTGCATGATGATCCTGTTTTCCTGATCATGGGCATGGCTATGCCGGCAATTTTGAGGGCACAATTGTTGGTAGAACACTTGTGTTGAATCGACCCGATTGATGTTATGCTATGAGATACATTCGTCATAAGTTTATGGTTAATAACACAAAGAAGTTAACGTTTGCATGATTCCTTAGACCATGAGAGTATCGAGTTTCTTCATGCTTGCTTCATGAACTTTGGGGTTTGTTAAACGTCATCCGTAAATGGGTGGCTATTACGGCGGCTTACGGGTTCATGGAAAAGTGTGTCAAGTAACTTGATAGCTCGAGATTGGGAATTGCTCCTCCGACGATGGAGAGATATCTCTGGGCCCTCTCGGTGTTACGGTATCCATCATCGTCTGGCCAGACACATTGTGATTTGATCACAGGGATGCCGGAACACAGAAACGAGAAAACAGAACAATACCGGCAACGAGGTAACTGGCATTGTGGACAAGTGTTGATCCACGAGGATGCCGATGATTCTCACCTCGGGTTATTGTAACATATCGCGAAGCAACAGGAATAGCACACGGCAACTGGAGGTTCACTCGAATATTTATTCGTGTGGGTATAGGGATCGATATGGGTGTCCACGGCTCCGATGTTGATCATTGATCGGAAGGGGTTCCGGGTCATGTCTATGCTTCACCGAACCTATAGGGTCACACGCTTAAGGGTCATCTATCTGCTGAATACTAGACAGGGAGTCTGAGAGAAAATCACCGAAAAAGTTTCGGACGCCGGAAAAGTTTCGGACAGCGGAAAAGTTCCGCAGAGAGGTCACCGGATGAGTTCCGGTGAAACTGAAAAGTTGTTTCAGAGGATACCATAAAGTCAAATTGGTTTTGGCACATGCCTGATAATTCTTGGAGGGTGCCAGAATCATTTTGGAAACTTTCTGGAATTTTCCGGGATGAAAACCGGAAATGTTCCGGAGCTGCCGAAACCGCTTCAGATGCTTTTCGCAGATGAAATCACTAAACCGGAATTGTTCCGGATCGTGTTGCAAATTATTTTGGTGGGTACTAGAATTGTTCTAAGCCCACATGAATATTTTCAGTTCGATCAGACGCTGAAAAATGTCGTCGTGAATAGTGAAAGTGCTTTTTGGGATATTTTTGGAAAGCCACCTTTTGGGGCTTTGCTCCAAAAGATCTTGGGGATGACATGGATGGATAGGGGCCAATTTTGGGGCCCCACATGAGGGTGTGGCCGGCCACATGGTGGACTCCTTCATGGAGTCCCCCTTGTTCCTTGGTTTCACCTTTTAGGTCCTTGGGAAGGACTCCTTTCCATGTGGGTTTTGGGTTTTCTTGTAAAACCACCCTACCCCTTGGGTTTCCTATAAATAGGAGGTGTGTGGGCTTCCATAAGACACACTCTTGCTCTCATACACAAAGCCATGCATGATCTGGCATTCTTCTCTCCCTCCCAGCGAAATAGTTTCGTAGAGCCGAAAGGCTGTCTGGGTTCCGGCAGGAACTAGTTCTGGACGGCGAAGCCCTGCTGGATAGATGATACCGTATGTGTGCAACTCTGTAGAGAGATCGTAGTTTCGGTCTTAGTTCGAGAGTGGCTCCCGAAGGGCTGTCCGTGTGACCGTCCGAGTTTTGGAGGTCCTCCCGAAGGGCTGTCCGAGTGACAGTCCGAGTTTCGGAGGTCCTCCCGAAGGGCTGTCCGCGACACCGTCCGGGGGACTGTGCGACCGCCTCCCGGAGGGCTGTCCGCGGGGCAGATGAGGGTATACATCCTCGCGGTTGGGAGGTTGTAAAATCCTAGCTGCGGGGATCTGCACCGCCGTTCGTCATAGACTCTACTTCCGCTGCGCTACGAGTCGGTAACGAAAATGATCAAACCTTGTATGCAGTCTCCATAGTGGTCCTGGGCTGGTGCGTAGGTCGGAAATTTTTTGTTTTTTGTCGCGTTCCCCTACACCCTAATGGGTACGATGATGGAGAAGATTCGGTCCGCCAACCACGGACTGAATGACGCCTTCGATAGCCTGCTAACTAGCTTCGAGGTAGGAGATGTAATGCTCTTTGTTATATGTTAATTTATTAGAAAAAGGAATGAGTCTATCTGTGTACACCCAGTGGCCCCTGAGACTTTGTCTGGTTTTGAAAAGAACCGGACAAAGGATCAAGAACCGCACTCTTCAGATACCTAACTTGTGGTGTCTTAATGTGACAGGCCTCCATGCTGGCTGCGGCGTCGAATGCCGCGGAGATTTCTGAATTGAATCGGAAACTCCAAATCGCCGATGAGGAGGTCAACTGCATCAATAGGCAGTTTGAAGAAACACAAGGTGCGTATATTCAAACAGTTCAATAGTTCGGATGTAGAATAGGAATAACACCTGACACATATTTATCTGTGTGTGGATATTTTTATCAATAGCTGGCGCTGCTGAGGTCGAGACCCTCAAGGCTGCTCTTGCCGAGGCCAAGAAAGAGGCTTCGATGAGCAAGGCGGCCGCTGATAAAGCGGCTGCTGATCTAGGGGCAGAGCAGATAGCCCGGCGCCAGCATGAAGCGAGGGTTGCCGAAGTCGATCAAGAGCTCAAAGATGCCATCGCCAAGTGTGATGCTTTGGAGCAAAAGACTTCGGCTCAGTCTGCGGAGCTTGCCAAAATTAACAAGGATGCCGAAGAGGCGCAGAGTGAGTCCCGGAGTGCTTGCGAGGAGATCCGCCAGGCGAAGCTGATAGCGGCTGGTAAGCCTTTTTTATTGCAGAGTATCTTTGGAGGTCAGTGGTACGCGTTACTCACCCGCGTATGGTGCTCTCCAGGCGCATTTGCGGACCTTCCGAGGAGTGCTGCCGACGCCACGAAGTACTTCTGTGCTTGGGTGGGGGAGGCAATGGAGAAACTATTCTGGTCACAGTTCCTGGCACCCGAACATCCTCCCCTCCTGAGTAACCAGATGAAGCAATTTGTGGAGCTACACAGGGTGGCGGAACTAGCCATGAAGGATCTATCTGCTCAGCTGTGGCCGGCCGAGCCAATGCCCAGTAGCTACTCCGGGCTGGTAAAGCGGCTGCTTGACACACCCCCACGGATTGAAGCGGTCAAGCACTTCGTCTGCATAGAGGGTGCTCGGATGGCCTTCGCCAGGACCAAGGTCTAGTGGCCGAAGATGAAGGCCACCGAGGTTGCCACTGGCCCTCCACCCGAAGGGAAGGAACACTGGCGTCCGGAGATGTACTTCGCCGAAGTCCTAGATGGAGCTCGGGCGATAGAGGGTCAGTGCTCCAAGGACGCGATGTATGAGTGATGTACTATGGCGTGTAAAACTATGCCTTAAACCTTTTGGTATATGTATATATTATGCTTGCGCTGTTTATTTGTGCGACTTTGTTATTTTGACTCCTTTGCGGCTGTTTGAAACTGAAAGTTACCAGTCGTCGGCTTCCGCCCCCAGGTAGATACTACAGGGTTGTTCCAAACTTCACATATCAACACTTATCCAACATCTTGGTCCACGAAGGAGGTTTATGTGGGTGGAACTAGGCAATCAGACTATGCGGTTTTATCGCTTTCACTTAGCCATAGGAGCTTGACTGCGAAGCTAAGGACTAGCCCCTAGTGTGTGATTGGCTAGCCGAACTATGCACCTTTTCCACACGGTTGGACGAAGACCAGCCCCTTGTATAACACGGGGTAATCGCCAACGATTCGTAGTATAACACTAGGTCATCAGATCGCTGACCAACTCTCGCATATTATGACACTCAGTTTTCGGCTTTCTCTACTAAGGTACTTGACCGGACTAGCCAGAAATACAATCGCAGTAGTTCTCCCTTTACCGACTTAGCCGAACATGTGGAACGTAAGCTGGTAAACCCAGGACCCGGGCAACCCAACTATTGACCAAAGACATAATTTGGAGCCGATGCATATAATGCAATATCCGAGATGCCGAAGATCCCTAGTTTATGTAGCCGGTGTACGACAAACACTTGGCGGATTTTTTGGCTTTTGTAAAAGGAAAAGAGGCAAAAAGGGGTATTTCGAGAATACAGACTGAATAAGTCAAACAAAATGTTTTAACTTCTACCTTTATATTCATTACATGACGTCAAGCCGTACAATGTAAAATTGCCAAAAACATCAGAGTACATTTATATGTTTAAATTTTTATAAAGGGAAAGGTTTACACAGAGCCTATAGTATGGTTTGACGCCCCTATGATGCCCTGTTGCACGTCTGCGCCTTTACTCCTTGGAGGGGAGGACATCTTTGAAGGTTGTGAGTCCGGTGATTTGGTCCTGCGGAGAGGAATCTGAAGAAGAGTCACCATGTAGCTTTATGCTGAATAGGTTCTTTACGTAACCTATGGTGGTTTGAAAATCCAAGTGTCCACGCAGGGGCAAGCCGTGCTATGGACATTGTAAAAGTTGCCTCCGTTGCTGCCCAAGGTATTTTAAGTGCGTAATTTTGTACGCGAGGTACATATTTTGCTCGTTCGGTGGGCATGCCCCGGAGGCAGAACTGCTATTCTAGCTGGGGTTCCAACGAGCCCCCGCGTTGTGGTGCGGATCGGGCACGTTTGCTTGTATCCCGGACCTTGACAGCCAACGAGTTGTTCGGCTTGAGGAGGCCGTATTATACTTCGGCTGCCAGAGCCGCAGTGTGCTTCTCGGTTCGGAGGGAGCGTTCCTTATTGCCACTAACTGTGATGACGCCTCTGGGTCCAGGCATTTTGAGCTTCAAATATGCATATTGCGGGACTGCATTAAAGCGGGCAAATGCGCTTCGCCCAACCAGTGCGTGATAGCCACTGCGGAAAGGGACGATTTCGAAGATCAAATCTTCGCTTCGAAAATTGTCTGGAGAGCCGAATACTAGTTCCAGGGTTATTGTGCCCGTGCAGCGGGCCTCCACACCTGGGATTACCCCATTAAAGGTGGTGTTACTGGGCTTGATCCTTGACGGATCTATGCCATTTTGCGAACAGTATCCTCATAAATTAAGTTGAGGCTGCTACCCCTGTCCATGAGGATTCTAGTGAGGTGATACCCATCGATAATGGGGTCGAGGACCAGGGCCGCCGAACCACCATGACGGATACTGGTTGGGTGATCCCTTCTATCAAAGGTGATCGGGCAAGCCGACCAGGGGTTGAATTTTGGGGCTACGGGCTCCATGGCGTAGACATCCCTTAGTGCGCGTTTGCGCTCCCTCTTAGGTATGTGGGTGACGTAGATCATGTTCACCGTCTTCACCTCAGGGGGGAATTGTTTTTGCCCTCCAGTGTTCGGGCAGCGGGGCTCTTCATCGTCCTCGCTCTGGGGTCCCTTGCCCTTGTCTTCGGCATTAATTTTGCTGGCCTACTTGAAGATCCAACAGTTACGGTTGGTGTGATTGGCCGGCTTGTCAGGGGTGCCATGAATCTAGCAAGGTCTCTCTAATATTTTGTGTAGGGCCGAAGGACCATCCTTATTGCCTTTAAATGGCTTCTTCCGTTGACCGGATTTGGAGTTGCTAAATCCGGCGTTGACTGCCGTGTCATCTACTTCTCCACTGTTGTTTTGGCGCTTGTTCTTATTGCGCCGTGGTTTCCCGTTTCCATCCCTAGTTTCTAAGGTGCCGGGATCGGTTGTGTTATTGCTTCTACGAGTCAACCAGTTATCCTCGCCCGCACAGAAGCGGGTCATGAGTGCAGTAAGTGCCGACATAGTTCTCGGCTTTTCTTGGCCGAGCTGTCGGGCGAGCCACTCATCGCGAATGCTATGCTTGAATGCGGCTAAGGCCTTGGCGTCCGGACAGTCGACGATTTGGTTCTTTTTAGTTAAGAACTGGTTCCAAAATTGACAGGCTGACTCTCCGGGCTGTTGGACTAGGTGACTCAAATCGTCCGCATCCGGCAGCCGGACATAGGTGCCCTGGAAGTTATCCCGGAAAGCATCCTCAAGGTCCTCCCAACTTCCAATAGAGTTTTCAGGGAGGCTGTTTAACGAGTGCCTTGCTGGTCCTTTGAGTTTTAGTGGTAAATACTTAATGGCATGGAGATCATCCCCTTGAGCCATGTGGATGTGGAGAAGAAAGTCTTTGATCCATACCGCCGGGTCTGTTGTCCCGTCGTACTGTTTGATGTTTACGGGTTTATACCCTTCTAGAAACTGGTGCCGCATTACCTCATGGGTAAAGCACATTGGGTGTGCGATGCCCCTATACTGAGCCACGTCACAACGGAGCTCTGATGACAATTGAGTTCTGTGTTGGTCCCGAGCTCGATCGTTTCTGTCGCGCCAGGCTTGATGGCCTGTGTCTCATGTGGGGGCATGTCCTCTTGATCCGTAGATGGACCTGGTCTGGCCAGCTCTATTGGCAAGGTCCTAGCGCAGGTCGTACTTATAGCTCAGCATTGCTGCTTCTTTGCCTTTATGGCGAGGGGGAACGGGCTGGTGTTCGGCATTGTCAACTGCCCTGTCCCGTCCACGAGGTGGACGGTCGGGCTGATCAGCCTGATTGTATCTCGATGGTATTGGCGCTAGAGCCTCGTCATCGAATTGCGGCAGCAACTTGTGCTTGGGGTAACTCTTAGTCTGGCGTTCATAGCCGTACCCTTCTTCAGCCGCCAGGACTTTAGTCCACCTGTCATTTAGCGTGTCCTATTCGGCCTTTATCTACTTCTGTTTCTTTTTGAGGCTCCGGGCGGTGGCGATGAGCTGTCGCTTGAAGCGCTCCTGCTCTAGCGGTTCCTCGGGGATGATAAAATCGTCATCGCCGAGGCTGACGTCCTCCTTAGAGAGGGGTAGATAGTTACTATCTTCGGAATCATTGTTGCCTTCGGGGTCTTCGGGGTCGAACTGGTCCTCCTGCTCTTCCTGCTCAAGCTGTTCATGCTTGGTGGTGACAGGTTCATCGTGTTCTTCAATGTCTTCCGGGGTGTCTTCTTCCCCAGTGCCAGTGTTACTTTCCCTTCCCCGGCGTGATCGAGGCCGTCGCCGCTGACATTGGCGTTTTGGTGGGTCGTCGACGGGCTTATCTTCGTTTTGTTCTGGAGTGCCATCGTCCTTCTTCTTAGGTGTGTCCACCATGTATACATCAGATGTGGAGGTGGCTGTCCAGCGCCCTGTAGTGGGCGGGTTTTGGCCTGGTTCTGCTTTGACATCTTCATCCACGCCGTCGATGTCTTTGGAAGCGTAATCAAGAATGTCAGTTAAGTCTTCGACAGTGGCTATCAAGTGGGTGGAGGGCGGGGAGCAAAATTCCCCAAGCCCGGCCTCCTGATCGGGCCAGGCGCACACCGGAGGTCGAACCTCGGTGATGGCAAGAGATCGAATTCGGTCCAGTGCGTCATTCAGCAGTGAGAGCTGGATGGTGGCATGGGGATCCGGATCGCACTCCGAGTTGATTGCCGGAGTGATCTCGACAGATGCTAACTCCATGAGACCGGATGCTGGAGTCGAACTCCTATCCGGTAGTGGGTCCGACTCATTGATGGTGAGTTCGGCCTGGATTGATTCCAGGCCTGCGGACAGTAGGGTTTCGCCCGAGCCTAGGACTTGAGGCGTGAAGGGCGCAATGGGCCCAGCGGAGTCTGACTCTCCATCTTCGAACGATGTGATCGGCTCTGAACTCAAATCCGGAGATGCATGGTGGGTTGACCCCTGGATGGGGCCGGATGGTGAGTCGAGAGGCTCCTCTCCGAGATTGTGGGGTGCGCCGGGTGAGGCTGCGAACCCCTCGAAGATGAGGTCGCCTCGGATGTCGGCGACGTAATCCAAGCTTCCAAACCTGATTCGACGACCAGGGGCAAAGCTGTCGACCTGGTCCAGATGACAGGTTGAATTGGCGTGCAAGACGAAGCCGCTGAACACGAAGAGTTGGCCGGGGACGAAAGTCTCCTCGGAGACGATGCCATTGTCGATAACAAGGTGGGCCATCGATCCTCTTGGCGACCGCACAGCGGAACTCTCAATGAAAGCAGCAATGTCGGTGTCAAAACCGGCAGATCTCGAGTAGGGGGTCCCAAGCTGTGAGTCTAAGGATCAATGGTAACAGGAAAAAATTGTGACACAGTGTTTACCTAGGTTCGGGCCCTCTTGATGGAGGTAATACCCTACGTCCTGCTTGATTGTATTCAATGTAGATGATGATTACAAGAGTTGATCTACCTCGAGATCGTAATGGCTAAACCCTAAGTGGTATGCCTATTGTAATTCTGATTCTCTCTATGGACTAAACCCTCCGGCTTATATACACACCGGAGGGGCTTAGGGTTGTAGAAAGTCAGTTACGAAGAAAGGAATCACCATGCCTGGACACCTAAACTTGCCGTAAAACATATATGCGAGTCCAATCCGGACACGGGGGCAGTCTTCCGCTTTGTCCTATATTGCCCATTAGTCCGGCCCATGACGATTAGGCCATACACCCGAGGACACCCTAGTCCAGGACTCCCTCAACCACGTCGGATATAAAATCAATTACCGGTCCGGATTCGGCTATTTTCACTGGTTTAGCCTCAATCTATTTAGTGAACCTATCGACCATGACCAATAGATACTTCTTTTTATGGCTTCCCCCTTTAAGAGGTCCTACCATGTCCATCCCTCACACCGCAAAGGGCCAGGTTATCGGTATAGTCCGGAGAGCAGTGGGGGTAGGTGGCTTTGATTAGCAAAAAGCTGGCATCCTACACAATGTTGAACAAGTGTTTGTGCGTCTGCCCAGGCTGTGGGCCAAAAGAACCCTGCTCAGAAAGCCTTGCTTACAAGGGCCCGAGTTGCCATGTGGTGACTGCCCATGCCAGCATGTATCTCGGCCAAGAGTTGCCTCCCTTCCTCCTCGGATATGCACCTTTAGAGGACACCAGTAGTGCTTTTCTTGTACAGTTCACCTTCATGGATTTTATAGGCTTTAGAGCGCCGAATGACATGGCGTGCCTCCTTTTGGTCATCGGGGAGTTCTTGCCTATCAAGATAGGCCAGGATTGGTTCGGTCCATGGAGCGATGACGGCCATGATTTCGTGAGCCGAAGAGGTCTCTTCGATAGCCGAACCCCCGATGATTTCATCATCTGGTTCGATACCAGGAGGTATGACAGAGTCCGAGCTGATATCTTGCCTTCGTCCTGCCATACTACGGATGGCTTAAAGAGCCGTTTGATGAAGGTATTTTGAGGGACGGGGTCACGCTTGGCGCCCATGCGAGCAAGGATGTCTGATGCCTGGTTACTGTCATGAGCTATGTGGTGAAACTCAAGCCCTTCAAACCGGGCTGATATCTTTATGATGGTGTTCCTATAAGCTGCCATTTTAGGGTCTTTGGCATCGAACTCGCCGTTAACCTGGGAGATTGCGAGGTTAGAGTCTCCACGCACTTCCACGCATTGTACTCCCATGAAGACTGCCATGCGGAGGCCATGTAGCAATGCTTTGTATTCGGCCACGTTATTTGAGTCCGTGTACATGATTTGTAGCACGTACTGGACTGTATCCCCAGTAGGAGATATCAGAATTACACCAGCCCCAAGTCCGGCTAACATCTTAGAGCCGTCGAAATACATAGTCCAATTCGAGTAGGTACTGTATTCCTTAGGGAGCTCGGCTTCTGTCCATTCGGCTACGAAGTCGGCCAACACCTGAGATTTAATAGCTCGGTGCGGTTTGTACGTGATTTAGAAGGGTAGGAGCTCTATCGCCCATTTAGCTATGTGGCTAGTGGCTTCCCTGTTGTTTATAATGTCATTAAGTGGTACTTCGGATGCGACTGTAATTGAACACTCTTGAAAATAGTGCCAAAGTTTTCGGGATGCCATAAAGACTGCGTAGGCTATCTTTTGGTAATGTGGGTATCGGGACTTGCATGGTGTAAGGACCTCCGATACATAGTAGACCGGCTTTTGAATAGGGAATTTATGTCCCTCCTCCTCTCTTTCGACGACGAGTACGGCACTCACCACTTGGTGGGTTGCTAAAATGTACAACAGCATTGGCTCGCCAACACTTGGGGTGGCTAAGATTGGGTTTTCAGCCAATAATGTTTTTATTTCTTCCAATCTTGCCGTAGCCGCATCCGTTAATTGAAAGTTGTTGGTGCGTTTAAGCAACCTGTAGAGTGGTAATGCTTTCTCTCCCAACCTGGAGATGAAGCGGCTTAATGCTGCCACGCACCCTGCTAGCTTTTGGATGTGTTTTAATTCTATTGGTAGTGCCAATTGTGACAAGGCTCAGATTTTTGCCGGATTCGCTTCAATTCCTCGATGGGAAACAATGAATCCAAGTAGCTTTCCGGCCGGAACGCCGAAGATGCATTTTTTCGGATTGAGCCGTATGTCGTATGTTCGGAGATTTTCAAATGTTAAGCGGAGGTCGTCTATCAATGACGCGATGTTCTTGGTTTTGATGACCACGTCGTCTACGTATGCTTCAATAGTTTTTCCAATTTGTTTTTCCAGGCAGGCTTGAATCATGCGCTGGTATGTGGCGCCGGCATTCTTTAGTCCGAAGGGCATGGTGTTAAAACAAAAGGGCCCGTAGGGGGTGATGAATGCGGTTACAACCTGGTCGGATTCCTTCATTTTGATTTGGTGGTATCCGGAGTAGGTGTCAGGGAAACAAAGGGAATCATGTCCGGCCGTGGCATCTATGATCTGTTCTATGCGGGGCAGCGGGAAGGGATCCTTGGGGCAGGCTTTATTGAGGTCTTTGAAATCGACACAAAGCCGTCAGGATTTATCCTTTTTCGGCACCATGACCAGGTTGGCTAGCCACTCCGGATGTTTAATCTCCCTGATAAACCCTGCTTCTAGGAGTTTTGCTAGTTCTTCCCCCATAGCTTGACGTTTGGGTTCAGAGAATCGCCGTAGCGACTGTTTAATTGGCTTAAAGCCTTACACTATGTTGAGGCTGTGTTCGGCCAGTCTTTGCACGATTCCTGGCATATCGGAAGGATGCCAGGCAAATATATCCTAGTTTTCCCATAGGAACGTGCACAAGGCAACGTCCACCGTTTGATCCAGCTGTGCCCCAATGGTTGCTATTTTATTTGGATCCATCGGGTGTACTTGAAATTTGACTACTTCGTCCGCTGGTTTAAAAGAAGTGGATTTGGGTCTCTTATCGAGGATCACGTCGTCCTTGTCTACCGTAGTCTGGAGCGTAGATAGTTCTTTGGCTGCAAGGGCTTCAGATAGTGCTTCGAGGACTAGGGACACCGTTTTGTTTTTGGCCCGGAGGGCTCTGTCCGAATCGCTTGTGACCGTAATCACTCCATTGGGCCCTGGCATCTTTAGCTTCATGTACCCGTAATGGGGTATTGCTTGGAATCGTGTGAATGCGTCACGTCCGAAGAGGGCGTGGTATCCGCTGTTGAAGGGCACATTGTGGAATAGCAACTCTTCGGACCTGTAGTTTTCGGGCGTGCCGAACACTACGTCGAGCGTAATTCGCCCCGAGCAGTGTGCTTCTCGACCGGGGGTTATTCCATGAAAGGTGGTGTGACTTTGCTCGATGAGAGATTTATCAATCTGCATTTTTTCAAGTGTATCCTCATAGATGAGGTTCAGCCCACTTCCGCCGTCCATGAGCACTTTTGTAAGCCGAAAACCGTCCACTATAGGGTCAAGGACCAATGCGGCGGGTGCTCGGACTGCATGGGCTCTTGGTTCGTCGTCGGCATCAAAAGTTATTGCCGCGTCATTCCATGGGCTAATTGCTGTTATTTGATGAACTTGAGCGAGCTCTCGAAGTGCTCTTTTGCGCCGATTATTTGAAGAAAAAGTTTCGAAGACTATGAGGACGTCAAGATGTTCGTCTGTAGGTAACTGTCTTCCCGATGGTGAGGTAGCGAGGATAACCTCGCCGCTTTTGGCTACCTGCCTTAGTACCCAATAAGCTCGAAGGCTGTGGGTTGGATTTGTATTTAATAATGCCGAGTGTATCGGGCATAGTTTGTCTAGGAGTTCGTCAAGGACAGTCCTATGTCCCTCGAAGGGATTATTCCTTTTGCCAGTGGGCTCATATTCGGATACCCTGTGAGGATGTGTCTGCTTCATCCGAGTTGTGGACGGTTCTTTGGCGTTCACAGGTTCCACGTGAGTTCTCTGGGCTTTCCATGTGCTTTCCATCGCACAGTACTTGCGCACCACGTTTGATAGTTCAGTGAAATTTTGAATGTGACACCGAGCGAGGGCGTTCAAAATTCCCTCGTCGTGGCAATTGCGATGAAAAACCGAGACGATGTCTTGGTCGCAGCAATCTTTGATCCTATCCTTAACAAGGAGGAATCTGGCCCAGTAGTGATGGACTGTTTCTCCAGGTTGCTGCTGTACATACATTAAATCGCATATGTCTGGTGGGCCAGAGTTACTTGGAGAGTATTCGGTATGGTGGGTGGCTGGGAAAAAACTTGATTCCCCACCCGGGCCTGTGTCTGGAGTCTTTAGCAATGTTTGGGCTTCCGGAGCTAAGGGTTCGAGCTCGGAAGTGTCTGTGCGTTCATCGGGCTCGACGCCCGGCCCAGAGTCCGAAATAAGCGCCGTCCCCTTCGAGGAAGGGGGCTCGAGCTCCGGGAGTTCGGAAATCCGAACATACGTAGTTTTCAGCCTGGGAGACGTGAAGTCTTCGGTTTGCTCTTCGATGGTCGCTACGAGGTGGGTGACCGGCGGGGCGTTGATTTCCCTATCATCGGGTTTAAGCCCAATTCGGTCGTATTCCGGCGTGAGCCCCAGGGTCACGATGCGATCCAGCAGCTCGTTTAATACGAGGTTTCTGCCGGATCCATCTTCTCCGAGTATTCGGGGCTAACGCATGGACAGTGCTCGGTGATCGTCGAGACCGTCACCGGGCTCAAAGCTTTGTTAGAGGGACCTGAGGTCAAAGCCCCAGGGGGGTTCTGGCTTTCGGCCGGAGCCATGGACCTGGTCGAGATTAAGCCATGCCGAACGTCGAAGACATGCACCGGGTTGTTGACCAGGATCTAGTGCTTAAGGGCGGAAAGCTTGGCTCGGTTAAGATGGCCGGCCGAGTCGGCGCTTACAATAAAGCCGCCGTTCCAAAGGGTTTGTTCAGAGGTTAGGATTCCTCCAGATGTGATCTCGTTGCTGAAGCTTACGCGAGCCATCGATGCTCCTGGTGATCACACAGTGGAACTCTCAATGAAAGCACCAATGTCGGTGTCAAAACCGGCAGATCTCGGGTAGGGGGTCCCAAGCTGTGAGTCTAAGGATTAATGGTAACATGAGACAATGGGACACAGTGTTTACCCAGGTTTGGGCCCTCTTAATGGAGGTAATACCCTACGTCCTGCTTGATTGTATTCAATGTAGATGATGATTACAAGAGTTGATCTACCTCAAGATCGTAATGGCTAAACCCTAAGTGGTATGCCTATTGTAATTCTCATTATCCCTACGATCCTAACCCTCCGGCTTAAATACACACCAGAGGGGCATAGGGTTACACATAGTCGGTTATAAACAAGAGTAATCATGCCTGGACACTTAATGGGACTCCTTCCCGGATACGAGATGACATCCAGCTTCTTCTTCTTAATAGCCCAATAGTCCGGCCCATCTTAGCCAGGCCGGACACCTGAGGACCCCTTAGTCCAGGACTCCCTCAGCGAGGTCGCTGGAGCTCAGCGGCTGTGGTTCGAGCTCTAGTCCCTCATGCCTGTGGTGCTCTATTGGTATTGTCCATGCGGCTCATGGTGAGCTACCTGCCTTCCGACGGTATGGAGCCCTTTGAGCCAGGGCGAGAGGATTGTGGTCCTCTTCGGAGGTGGAATCGGATGGCTTGCTGGCAGGTTCTACGGGAGTAGGTGAGGTGGCGATGGCCATCGTTGCTGGTGCTGCTTGTTGATTCTCACCCGATGCTGGTGTAGCCGCTGTTCTAGATGTTTGGCTGTGGTAATTCAGGCTGAGCTCCTTCTTTTAGTTTTTGTTTGCCTGTATTGCTGATAGGCTATGAGCTGATCTAGCACTTTGTATCTTTGCCATTTTCTTTTTTTCCCTTGTAAGTTCTGTGATTGTAATCCTGGCCGGTTGATGGCTTTGTTAATTCAAAGCCGGGCTAGGTTCGAGCCTTTCTTGGGCTTGGCTGTCGCCTTTTCTCTAAAAAAAGTTGAGCTTGGAGACTTCGGCGTGGGCGTTGGATCTCTAGTTGCTCACGTGGATGTCGAGCCTGCCGCGCCCAAAACGGCCTGGCGATGTGGTTAGCAGGTCGCGGTGGTGGTGGTAGACGAAGCGGACGATGTAGTCCTCGAGGAAGTGGGGGACGACGCGGAAGTATTCCTTCTCGACCTTGGTGTGGAAGTTGATCACGTCGATGAGCTCCGCCACGGTCACCTCTGGCCTAGTGCCATCGAGGCAGAGCACCGCAACGTTGCTGGCCAGCAGGATGGCCTGCTGCTCCATGGCCGGGATGGCCACAAAGGTGGTGAATCACTCGAGGGGCCTCCGTTTTGGCGCTCCCAACTCCCCCAGCGTGGCAGCAGCAGCATCGGTTGAGCGGTGGCAAGAAATGGACGCGGCAGAGAGTAGGAGAGCTGGCGAAACCGAGCGCTGAAGAGCAGTGGCAGCCTGTGGGGTGGAGCTTGGAAGCAGACAAGGGGAAGGAGCTGGATTTGAAGAGCAGTCCTTCGCCTTGTGCCCTTGCAAATTGCACTTGTTTCATTTCATCGGGTCCCTGCAGTTAATGGAGTAATTCCTCTTATCATTAATCGTTCACCACTTTCCTCACTACTTCCTCTGATCATTAATCGTTCATGACTTTCCTCGCCGCTTCCTCGCAGTTCCTCTTACATTCAGGCTGCTCCTTCACTCCTTCACTCGTTCTTGCATTTACAGTCACCTAGCTATCTCATCCATCCATACTCTTTCTCTTCAGTTCGCTTCGCCCGCTTGATTCTGCTACCCAGGAACTGAAGGGCGAAATCTGTAAGGAGAAGGTGATCTTTCTCTCTCACTCTCTATGCATGTATTCTTCTATCTATGGATCTATATATCATGGGTCTATGAATCAGTGAATCTCACTCATATTTTCTGGTTTAATTTTTCCACAGGGAAAAAAATGGAAATGGTAACGTCAGCAGTTGTGGAGGAGGCTGTGAGTGGAACCGTCTGCTTCGTGTTGAGCAGCCGCGGCGAGAAGGCGTCCCAGGAGGACCTCATGGAGAGGCTGGAGATGGCGCACATAAGTCTTGGTTCGGCGCTTGCGAGGTCCAGGATGATGCCCATCGTCATCATGCCGTTGCTTTGCATAAAGAAGAAGTTGAAGGAGGTCTTTGAGGAGTGCGATGATCTACTCGGCAAGGTGAGGGATCATCAGCAAGTGGTACCATCTTTACGCAGAAAGATTATGCATGCTGTCGTGCCCTTTTTCATTGTCCCAAATCAAGATGTGCTAAGTGTTAGATGTGACCTTCAAAAAAAAAAGTGTTAGATGTCACAGGTGATTTCAGGATCATCTTGCACAAGGATTGAACCACAAATAATAAGCAAATGGATTAATCACACCTTAGGACCATATGTGCATCATGTTGATGATGTTGTAGTGACTGGAGTTGTCACATAGGGCTCTGTCGGGGTTATGTACCCCGGGTACCCTCATCGGCACCCAATAACATTTCAAGACATCGGGGCTAGCAAAGCCCCTCAGTCCGACTGGTCTAAACAACCGGCCCCTTGGCCGGCTTCTAAAGGGCGGCGCGCTCTCAGAAGACGGCGCTGGCAAGGCGGGCCGACTTCCAGCAGCTGGCCCCTTCCCCTCCTAAAAAGTCTGCGCTCCCCTGCCATGACGAGACAGGGGGTGGCTACAGTGCCGCCTGCTCACCCACTACGACAAGACGGGGCGTGGCCACAGTGCGCGCTGACCAAGCGGCTACCGGCACAGCATAGCGCGGGACTGCGGCCCTCGTCATCAAGGACGGCGCTACAGCGAAAGGCGACCGGCGTGGCCCGTAGGCGGCGGGCCCTACCTGTCGGCCGGATTCTCGGCAGCCGGCGGGCCACCCTGAGCGCGGGTCCCAACAGCCGGCGGGGAACCCGGCGACTTAGACACTGCCGTCCGGGTCCCGCCACCCGGACGAGTTACAATTGTACCCGGGGGGGGGGGGGGGGGGTCGGCCTATAAGACACCCCCGGGCTCACCCATGCAAAGGGTCGAGCTCATGTCCAGCCCCCATTCCACACACACACAGCCGGTAGAGAGGCCTTAGCCCTAGCCTTCTTCTACCTCTAGCAACACAGCTCAAGGAGCAAGCTTGTACACCTTCTGATCATAGTCATCATGCGGAGACCCCGCAGAGTAGGACTAGGGGTGTTATCTCCACGGAGAGCCCCGAACCTGGGTACATCTCGTGTCCGATCGAGCTCGTGCTCACTCCCGCTTCTAGGACCCGTCGACGCTCTTCCGGCTCCACCCATGATAAGCCACACCCTGGCATCTGCCGCGAGAATACCACGACAGTTGGTGCCCACCGTGGGGCCATGCGTGACGTCGGCCGGAGACATGTTCTGGACAGGAACCGCCTTCCTCACCGGCGAGTACGTCGCGGCTGGCCTAATCAGCCCGCCCGATGCATTTGCCTGCGCCTGCACCGGTGCATCGCACGACGCGGGGCAGGCTGCCTCCTCGACCTCTTCGTGAAGCTCAGCTTCTCCGACGAGATCTCCCCGGACGACTACCCCGGCTACGTGGTGGTCTTCGACGACCCGCTCCCTCCCGTTGCCAGCGACGCCTCTACCGGCGCGCTCGACGCTGGCGTGTTCATGGAGACGATGGTCATTGGCGACAGCCAGCTCACTGGCGGGGACGCCACCAGGGACCCATTGTGAGCGGCAATGCGGGACCTGGCTACCCCCGTCGACGACGACGCCGACCCAGCGGCGATAGACGTGGTCCGCGTCAAGCTTCTCGACAGCGCCACCAGAATGGCGGCCATGCAGCGCCGCATGAAGGCCACCCAGCGCGAGATCGACCGCATAGAAAGCGGGACGCCGGCTGCGGGCGAGCCCAGCCGAGCCGGTGCCATCCGGCAGCACGGCGCAGCCATCGCCAATATGCTGGGAGTCGGGCGTCCGATTTACGGCACCCCGGCACAGAACCTGCGCGCCGCGTAGGCGGCGGCTGACGAACTCGAGACCCTGGAGGGCGACGAGCGGCGCAGCCAAGTCGAGTGCCTCCAGGAGCTCCTCAACGCGGCAAACACACAGCAAGACGCGTGCAACCGCGTGGTGGCAGCCGGCAAGCGGGCTGACCACCCGGAAAGAAGCCCTCCGCCCAACCGCGAGAATGGAGCAACCTCTCGGTCCCCAAGCGGTGGCGGCCACAGCCAGCGGACCCCAGAGCCGACTGCTAGCCGTAGCCGGCGCTCCTACCGCACGTTCGTAGACAGTCGGCAAGTTCCCCCGAACCCGGAGGGCCGGCGCCAGTAGGAGGAACGTCCGCCTCCCGCCCGTAGGGTGGGACGGGCTTCTCCGGCACCGGTTGACCACCCGACCCTGGGGGGCCGGCTAGGCCCCCGCGATGCAGTCGGCAAAAACGACGCTCGTCGCCGGATCCAGCAGCTGGCTCGGTCCTTGGCAATGGAGGAAGAGGATACAGTCGCCCGGCCTGCTTCGGCCCCCGCATCCGCGACGAGCCCTTCCCCAAAGGGTTCTCGCTTCCCCGCGACACTCCCAAGTACAACGGCACCATAAAACCGGAGGATTGGCTGACCGACTACGCCACCGCAGTCAGCATAGCGAACGGCAACAAGCGCGTTGCCGTAAAATACGTTCCGCTCATGTTGCTGGGCACGACCCGGACATGGCTGAACAGCCTCAAGGCCAACAGCATCAACAGCTGGCTGGACTTCAGCGAAGTCTTCGTGCGCAACTTCAACAGCACCTACAAGCGGCCCCCCAAGCCTCGCCAACTCTCCCAGCCGAGAGACGCGTTTGGGCTGGCTCATTTCGTCAGATAGCGTAGCAACTACCCATCCGGTAGTTTTTCTTTTACCGATTTTCTAGTTTCATTTTCTTTTTCGTTTTACTTTTTCCTTTATCTCTTTCTTTATCTTTTGTTCATTTTTTGCTTATTTTTAATTGTTTTTTCTTTTTCCTTTCTGTTTTATTTTCAAATTTATTTTCCTTTTTAAAAAATGTTCATGAATTCAAAAAATGTTTTGAAATTTCATGTTTTAAAAATGTTGTTCAGGATTTAATAAAATGCTTGTTTTCAAATTTTGTTCATCAGTTCAAAAAATATACGGGATTTTAAAAAAAGTTCTTGTTCTCTAAAAATTGTCAAGAATATTAAAAAAAACAGTGTTTTGAATTTTTTTCAAAACTCATAAAATATCGGTGTTTTCCAAAAATGTTATGGAATTTAAAAATTTGTTCGAATTTTCTAAAAATTGTTCATGATTTCAAAAAATATTCATGTTTTGGAAAAATGTTCAACATTTCAAAAAATGTTCATTTTTTAACTTTATTTCATAAATTCCAAAAATGTATGAGAATTTTAAAAAAATGTTCTTTTTTTCTGTAAAATGTTCATAATGTGAAGAAACGTTCATGTTTTCATTTTTTCTCAAAACTCAAAAAATGTTTAGGAATTTCAAAAAAGTTTGCGCTCTTGAGAAATTGTTCAGAATTTCAAAAATATTCCCACTAACAGGTTTTTTTCTATAAATTTGAAAAATCTTCATGTTTTTCAAAAAATGTTTGGGATTTTCAAAATTTATTTATGTAAAAAACGCAAGTATTATTTTTTTTTTGGAATTTTCAAAGTTTGTTCGAGTTGTTGAAACAATTGTCAGATTTTCATACATTACTCGCTTTTTAAAATTTTCTTCAAAATTTCCAGGAAAAGATCGAAAAAAAAAATCCAAAAACTGCCCAGATTCTGTGTTTTACTTAGTTCTTAAAGTAGCGCACTCATTGTTAGTCAAGAACACTTCTTAGGGGGGTGTTTGGTTGGGCTTTTTTCAGCTGCAGCTGCAGCTTCCGGCTTCCGGCTTCGAAGCCAAAAGCTGCTATTTAGGGGCTTCCGGCTGCAGCTGTGACAAGGCCAAAAGCCGCAGCGGTTAGTAGCTCTTCTTTGTAACTCTAGGTCGACTGGTTAGTAGCTCTTCTTTGTAACCTACAGGTCCGGAATTCGAATCCTTGCGAGGTTTGTACCGAAGCAGGACTCGCAGACGAAACGGACGGACGACGGATGAAACGGAAGAAATTATAGTGGTAAGAAGCAATAGCCCCTTTATTATTAGGTATAGTTATATAGATATAGATGCAATTTCGGCCCACGGGACGGGAAATTTCGCCACATTTTCCCCTTTGGCGCGTGAAATGCCACCGCGTCCCCCAACCTGGTCACGTGTCCCCCAGAAGCCCTTATCCAACCAAATCTCTCTCCCCAATTGCCCCCCATTTCTCGCCTCCTCCTCCTCCCTCAAAAACATTTCTCGCCGCCGCCGTCATCTCCCGACCTCGCCTCTCCACATCGTCCCCCACCGGCCGCTGCCATCTACCAGACCCCTCCATGGAGCTGAGCTAGGTTGGGTCTCCAAGGTGTTGCTGCCGTACATCTCCCGCACCTCTGGCCGTCCTCTTCCACCTGCTCCCCGTCCGCAGCTTCTGAACACAAGGTAGTATTAATCTCTCTCTTCTGATTAATCTCCCAAAGCTTGGAAACATGATTCTCCCAGTCGTCCTTGCCCATTATTAATGTCTTAATGAGTGGGGACAAACATTATTGCTTATGTTTTCTGCACTTAAGACAGCAGACAAATTGAGATTCAGTGGTCCAGTGAACCGACTGGAAATCACCGAAATCACCGCAACACCTGCTCTATTTTGCCAAGAAATCACTTGTGAAATTCACCTAGATTACATCGTGCAGACCAACCAAGAGACTGCTTATTGTTTAAGATTCTATGCCACCACAAGTGTTAGTCGTTGTGTAATCTATGAAGTGGTTTCAGTTTTGGTTCAGATAAAGTGCTTTCTAAAATAAATTTAGTTTTACATGGCTGTAGCTTCTTTGATGGTGGGCATGGCTTTTTAACCGAAATATGTTCGTAGCTTCTTTCTGTGTATGGTTTACTTAATTGGCCTTTTACCTGTAACTGAAAAACGTTTTATTTCACACAAAGATATACGGAGTATTTCTTTAACTGAGGTTCTGTAGTCTGTGTATGTCATAACTTGTAGAGGGACATTCCCTTGTTCAATAGTAACAACTAATTCTGTACTCTTGGTCTTCTTATCATAATTTCTCCTATTGCTGCATGATGCAATCGTGTCTTCTCACGTTGCAGTGGTTAGGATGACAGAGGATCATAGTTTGATGTACACCGGCCGTAGAAAAAGGAGTCAGTTTAATGACGAATGGTTAGTTAAGACTACTGAATTTGTAGACCAAGCATTCAGGAGAGACATGGAAGTTTAGTGACGAGGGAATGTACATTAGGCTCTCTTGCTTTTCTGTCTTTTTGTTTACCTTTCTTTCTTTCTTTTTTCTGTAGGGAAAGGAAAGAGTTTGATCGACCGATAGATCCATAGTTATAATATAATCTTCTGTGACGGGGTTCAGGTATGCCCTGTTCTCGGACGGGCTTGCTATTTTGTGAAACCTCTTATAGCATTAATTAATAACGGATGTGTTACCAAGAACTTCCTAGAAATATCGTATTAGGGAAACACTGAGAATCATCTCAATTGAGTAAATCTTAACCATCAGAATTCTTCTTGTCATCAAGGGAGATAGGAGAAATAAAACAAATTAAACAGGAGTACATATTTTGCTCACATTATTGGTCTATTTTCTAGAGCATTCAAAACCACCGCTGGATGCCCATCACCAGTTATGACAAATGAATCTTAGTAGGCATATATGAGGAACCAACATGTTATATGCAGGCTGGTCGGTATGGTTCAAATTCTAACATATGGACCAAAGTTTTAAATAGCCGGCTATAGCCCCGCTACAGCGGATTGAGCAGGGTGCCGCCAAATGACAGGCTATAGGATCCATGTACAGTTGTCCGAAAAAGTTCTGAAATAGCCGGCTATAGCCTCGCTATAGCCCTGCTATAGCTGATTTGGAGGACCGCCGCTATTTGGCCTAGCCCGCTATTTAAAACAATGATATGGGCATATGCAAGGAAGAACTGAAAAACCTGATTTAATTGCGCAATATTTCCTATAGTGTATTATTTAGCTTTTCTACTCCAAAACAGATGACACGTCTTATTTGAATTGAGCAATTCATCAAAGGTATTTGGAAGGATTAATTAATCAATGAAATCTGGTCCTTGAACAAAGACATGGTTACAAAATTGCATCATACTCGATGGGATCAACCTCTCTAAGGTAATATTACCTGGCTAACAATACTTGCGAGGTAAGAATTTCTCAAAAAGAAGTTCCGATGTTGGTAAGTTACAAATACATGTTTCTAGTAGATCTCTAAAAAGCGACATCTTGCAAGCACTTCCATTACCCAATTCCAGTTACTTTAAACGCAGAATATTTTAAAAAAATAGTATTGCAAATATGCTAAGAGGCTACTGCAGAACATGGTATTGCAAAAGTGCTGAAGAAATTGTTTGTTGTGATATTCTCTAGAGTACGTGTAACACATCACTCGCATCAATAGGGCATTGTACAATTGATATAAACATTATTAAGCATTTTAAGAAAATGAGAGATATGCTCATCTTATTCTACTTTGCATCAGTATGTTCACTTTAATGTTCTTAACATATCCATATCAAGAAAAAAGTAAGTGAGCAGGGCACGAACGGACTAAAGATAAGAATATGACGAAATAGATAGCAATGTTTTTAACATATTTATGACTATCATGGGTTCATGAATAACTGAATCTCACTCGTATTTCCTGGTTTAATTTCTGTGCAGGAAAAAAAACAATGGCGGGAATGGCATTGGCAGTTGTGGAGAACGCTGTGAGTGGAGCCGTCTCCTCCGTGTTCAGTAGCCAGGAGAAGACGTCCCAAGAGGACCTCATGGAGAGGCTGGGGATGGCGCACATAAATCTTGGTTCGGCGCTTGCGAGGTCCAGGATGATGCCGATCACCATCATGCCGTTGCTTTGCAAAAAGAAGATGTTGAAGGAGGTCTTTGAGGAGTGCGATGATCTGCTTGGCAAGGCGAGGGATCGTCAACAAGTGGTACCCTCTCAACGTAGAAAGATTATGCATGCTGTGCTGCCCTCTTTCATTTTCCCAAAGCAAGATGTGCTGAGTAGCTCTGTTGTTGGAAGATTTGAGCGGTTTGCCAAGGAAGCCGACAAGTTTGTCAGGGACGTGGAGTCCGGATGTTCGCTGTCTCACTACAGGTTTCTCAATCCTCTCATCAGGCATCTTCTTGAAGGCAAGGATCTCTTCTATCAAATGGTGCGAGGAAGCCAAACATGTTGTCTTTGGATATCAACAATTTTTTTGGAAGAGTATGGCAGGGTTGCAAAGCTAGATTTTCGATACAAAGATCGCAAGGCGCCACTTAAAAGTTTTGAACTAGAGTTGGATCTAAGACTATACGAAACCACAGACATAATTGGAGTTACTGCAAAATGTTTGCAGTCAATTGGACCTGAATTCAAGTCTTTGGTTGAAGTTGCAACAGGGGAACTCACTCAAGTACCTGCACAAGACGTTTCATATTCTGATTCAGTATCATGGAAATACGAAGTTGGATTGACTACATACTGGAGTCCAGACCCATTTTGTTGCATAGAAAATGGGCTCAACAAGCCTTGTGCTAACAGTGTCATCGCATCCGAGTTAACAGGCAGATTTCCACAAGAAGTTATGTTAGTTGGTTTTAACTGCCATTTTTCAGCTTCTGAGTACTGCCCGCGGAGCTCAACTGATGAAGCGCGTATAAACACCATAAAAGCCTGGCCACCTCTAGAGATGTTAGTTGCCTTCGCACCTCATCGCTCGCAGAAACTCCTGGACGGGAGTAGCTTACACGAAACAGAGGAGGGAATACGAACAGAGGCAATCGATTGTTTCATTCATCACCCTGAGCTGACGGAATACTATGCGGTTTGGAACTCGGCACATGGTTGTGCAATGTTTGTTGTTTCGAAGCCAATCAGCAAAACTAGGAGAATACCAAAGAGAAGGCGTTAGAAGTTTAGACTTGAGAGCAGAAAAAGCTTTCTATTTGCTCAATTAGCCTCTATGAGATGGTTTTGTTTAGGTACAATATATCATCGTCTTCCTATCTAGGAACTATTAGCCACTTCGTTAAACCCTGTCATGTCATTTGTACATATCTGTCCGAGGCCCTCCCCTTTTCAAAAAAAGAAAAGAAAAAAAAAACTTGTACATATCTGCCTGTGTTTTGTAAGCCTACTGGCACGGGGCTGGCCAGCTGTTTGGATCATGCAATATTTAAGCATTTGAACTATCTTTATTTATTTTATTTGTCAATACAATTGTGTATGGCTTGCAATTATTTTGAAATGGAACCCAGGTCTCTTCTTTCCTCTGACAGATACCACAAGTTGTCTATGGCCAGTTGGTAGTTTTACTGGATTAGTCAGCGGTCTGAATTTGTTGGTATCATCGTCAAAATATATTTACTACCTACACTCTTCACGGTATATATTATTAGACAAGTTCGGACAGAACCATACAACGGTCCTGTATATGGATGGAGGATCCAGCAATGATATGACGAATCATTCACCCTATGCTGACGAGCCCCAGGCTGCGATGGCCTCGTCTCTGAGCATAAAACGATTGAGGGACGTCACTGTAGACCCGGTACTGTTTGCAGATACTGTAGATAATTACTGTTTGTAGATCCCTGTGTTACATCACGCTTTAGGGAAATCTGGGGAAGGAATGTCAGGGTACTGTAGCTTCCTCTGACTTCCAAGCCAAAGTCAGAGGATCTGGATCCGAAAGGAGCAGGATATGGTCGACGTCGCATAACCCAAGTACATCAGATTTTTTTTCAAAACTAGGTCGTTGTTTTCTGTAGCAAATTTGAAAAGTAGCAGTGCGAACACGTTATTTTCAAAAGTAGCACCCCATCGGTCGTTCGTTGGCCGAAAAGGGGGTTTTCGGTCTACCGATGACCGAAGAGACCTCTTAGGCGTCCCGTGGGCCGAAGACATTGTTAGGTGGGCCGAAGACTGGGCTGTCGGTGCGCTGTCGACCGAAGACTGTCTTCGGTCAGCCCGCGACCGAAGAGCTCTTCGGCCAACCGTTGGCCGAAAACGGTGGATAAGGCCGCCCGACCTCTTTCTTCTTCCTTTCTCTCTGTTCTTTCTCAGTTCGAGCTCTCTCTCTCGTTTTATGTCTCTACATCGCCCCCCTCGCCGATCTCTTCGTTTCTCCAGCTATATTCAAATCCAAACCACAGAAACGGTAGATCATAGCCATCTCCAGCAGCCTACGGTCATTTTTTTCCTATGGGATAGGTATTTGTGTGTACAAGTGAGTTGTAGTCATGGTGGTGTGAGGAGGAGAAGCCATGGTCGGTTGAGGAGGAGGAGGTGGTTTGGCTAGGCATGAGGAGGTGGCCGCCGAGGGGGTGGCGTTGGTGTTGTCCGTTGGTGCAAGTTCTCCGTGAGGTGGCCACACGCGTCGAAGGTATAATCACGCGTCACATTTTTTTAGTGTTAATTGGTTTGTGATGTCATTTTAGCGGTTAGTTAGTGTAGCGGGTAATAATTTTGTTCCTTGTGATTAATGAGATGGAAGTGTCTGACAGGTTAAAATGTCTGAATCAGTAAATTTGACTGTTTACTATGGCCCTGGCAATGTTCGATATAATGAGTTGGGGGGTCGATCTTAGCGAGTATAAAAATGTGTCATGACACTTCCAGACCCGGACAGACTGGACATTAGACAGTTGAAGTACTGGTTGACAACTAGTTTTGGGCTGGATCCTGGGGTATGTTCCATCAGTATTCAAGCATCGTGGACCAAATCGTGTAAAAATATGAAGTGGGAGTTGATGCTGATAGATAGGAGTCAGAAGTGGTTGACCCTGTTAAGGCGTTGCAGAGACCGAAAAATCCACCCATATGCCCTAGTTCAACCTGTGGCGAAGGAGGAGAATACCGGACAACCAGAGGGGGGGGGTATGAACCCGGGCAGGGCAGTCAAGTGGCTAATGAGATTTATTTATCCGGGTCACAGCCAATGGATGTGGATGCTAGCCAACCCGAGGAAGATCCAGATTACATGCCACACAATTTGTGTGGTAACGATACTGGGCAGGGTAGTCGGTCGCTAATATTAGATGGTTCTGGTTTTGCTGATGGCGATGAGGAAGGGGAGGAAATGCAGAGGGTGATGGAGGAAGAGGACGAGGATGGACTGGCTGAGGATCTGGATTCTAAAAATTCCGAGGATGAAGTGGAGGTACCGATTCCTGCCGCATGGGATCAGGACCTATCGACCGGTCTCACGGTCAATGATGGCCATGAGACTCCATGGCAGTATCATCTGAACCAAGTCCAGATAGGTTCTATGTATGATACAAAGAAGAAATTGAAATATGCGGTGGTAAAGTGGGCTATGTCCACGCAGAGGGTTTTCCGGACACACATATCAAATCGAACAGACTATACCGTGAAATGTGTTGAAACAGGTTGTCCTAGGAAGGTGCACGAGCACATGCCGAAGTATAACATCCACTGGGTTGTCACCGATGTTGTTCCACATACTTGTGTGAGGAAAAACCTTCTGGTGAATCATCCGAACCTATCTTCAACTCTCATTGCGCAACTCATGAATACTGAGATAGTGCAGAAGAAAGATATGGAAGCAAAACACATCCAGACAACAGTGAAGGTCAGATGGAATTATGTCATTCCTTACGGGAAGGCTTGGAGGGCTAAGCAGAAGGCTATGGAGGAAAGGTTTGGGACGTTCTTTGACTCATATGATAATGTTGTGCGGCTCCTTCAAGTATTGAAGGAGAGGAATCCCGACACTTATGTTAACGTACAACACACAAGATTGGCGAGTATACCAGATTTTAAGGTGTTGAAGAGAATATTCTTTTCTTTTGCTATTTGCATCAAAGCTTTCCGGCATTGTCCTCCTGTGATGTTTGTGGATGGCACATTCCTGACTGGTCAGTACAGAGGGCAAATCCTTACTGCTATTGGTGTTGACGGGAACAATAAAATCATCCCACTTGCCATGGCATTTGTGGAGGGTGAGAACTTTCCAAGCTGGATATGGTTCTTGAGGCAAGTGAAAATTGCCATCGTGAAGGACCGACCAAACGTGTGTGTCATTCATGACAGACATGCTGGTATATTGAAGGCCGTGAAGACACTAAGGGATCCAACTGAGAACGAATCAACACCATGGAAGGACCTGTAGAGCCGGTGGTGCATGCGCCATCTTGGGGCAAATTTTTTATCACAGTTCAAGAACAAGAGGTTGATGAACTTGTTCAAAAAATTATGCAAGCAGAATCAGCCACGGAAATACAATTTTATTTGGTCAAAACTAGATGAGTTTACTAAGAAGCAGGTTAAAGCCAGACAGAAAATGGAACAAGATCAGGTTAAATTAGCAATAATCATCGCGGAGCTAGAGCAGCCTATAGCTCTTTGTGACTTGCCAGCAATTGACCCTCCTGGCACTAAGAGGCCGAATGGCAGGGCAATAAAGAATTTTACTCAGTGGATAGAGAAAGAGCCTCCCGTGAATTGGTCTCTCCTGCATGACACCCATGGATCTAGGTATGGCCACATGACAACCAACCTTGCTGAGGTGTATAACTTTGTACTTAGAGGGAATAGAGCATTGCCACTCACAGCTATTGTGGAGGCTGTATTCCATGGCACTTTGGGATATTTCAGAGAAAGGCTCGAGTTAGCAAAGAAGCATATTGCAGATCATCCGAAGACACCTTATTGTAGCCGTGTCATGGAGTACATGGCAAAGAAGATAGAGAAAGCAAAGAAGCACACTGTTAGACTCATAGGTAATCAGGAAAGGAGGTATGAGGTTCAGCTACCTACCGATGGTTTTGGTACGTCAAATGAGGTGAAGACGCATGAGGTAAAAATTGGAACGGAATTTTATCCAACGTGTGAGTGTACATGCAACAAACCGAAGTTGATGCACCTTCCTTGCTCACATGTGTTGGATGCGTGCGGCCAGATTCAGTTGGATGCCATCTCCTTCGTGTCCCCATACTATTTGAAAGAGTCAGTACTCAACACATGGACCGATGAGATGACAGGGTTTAGAGTCGTCGGCAATTTCAACAAGGTAAACGATGATGAGAGAGTATACATCCCATATCCTGATCTTCGGCGAACTAGTAGGGGTAGACGTAAGGTGCGTCGCATCCGTAATGATATGGACCAATCTGAAGCTGGAGGAGCAACCAGACAGTGTTTGCTATGCGCAAATTATGGGCATAGGATGAAATATTGTCCTGACCTTAGCAAAGACGGTGCGTCCACATCGACGAGCGCGACAACAGCAGCAAGAGGCGGACGTGGTCGAGGCAGTAGAGGCCGAAGGGGACGACGAGGAAGAAATAACTCAGAAGCTATATAATGAGTCAGACTATGTTTTAATTTGTAATATGTCGGACTATGTTTTAATTTATAAAATGTCGGACTATGTTTTAATTTGTAATATGTCGGACTATGTTTTAATTTGTAATATGTCGGACTATGTTTTAATTTGTAATATGTCGAACTATGTTTTAATTTCAGAGATGTCTTCGTATGCGTTGCTTAATGATACGATCGATAGAAAACACCGGGCCGCACTTATGCAAGCGGGCAAGAACTTAGATGTGTTGGTCCCTCGCACCCCAAAGTCTAACTGGATGATACACCCTGAATGGGTTGATAGGTATGTTTGCATATAATGTTTTACTTTGTAATATTTGATGCCCGCTAACTGTTAGCTGTACATTCTCTTTATTTTGTAGGTTAATGTGGGCTGGACTGCTACCCTTGGCACGGCTGGTTGAGGGTACATTGGATGAGTGGGTTGATCATCCGGAGTTGGATGAAGCTGGTGAACCAATGCAGCTACACAAGAGGCAAATGAAACGCTTCTCTTACGACAGGTCACTCCTTACCTGCTTAGTAGATAGATGGAGACCGGAGACACATACGTTTCACTTTCCCTGGGAAGAGATGACGCCTACTCTACAGGATGTGTCTTACTTGTTGGGATTACCGTTGGCCGGTGCTGCCATAGGTCCTTTACAGGCAGAACCTGGCTGGGCAGCTACGTTGCAGGCCCGTTTTTTAGCTGCGGTGCCGACTGCTGTGGCCTTAGACAACGATCCTCACGGGCCTCATTTTAAGTGGTTGAGCCAGTTTCACGTAACCTTCTCGGTCAGCTAAATGAATGTTGTTTTTATAGTTGTCCTCACTACATAGAATAATACAGTCATTTGGGTTATATGTAGATTGTCTCGTTAGGATACCCCGGACTTCAGTTGTCCGAGGCACAGGTTGATCGGTCCCTAGAGGCATATATTCTTTGGTTGTTCGGGAAGACGATGTTCACGGAGAACCATGTGACCACTGTCGATGCGCGCCTCATCAGCATTGCACGAGAGATAGCTGACGCTCGTTGCCCAGGGGACATTATGCAGAGGAGTTTTGGTTCTTCTGTGTTGGCAGCTACGTACAAAGGCCTGTGCAAAGGTTGCATGTTGAGCTCCCATAGATCAGGTCTAGTTGGATGTCCACTATTGTTGCAGCTCTGGTCATATGAGAGGTTCCCTATTGGACGACCCTATGTCTGCGTTGATAAACCGTTTGGGTTGGTAGACATAGCAGGGGCTTATGTGCAACATATCGGCGACTTGCCTACTGTGGGATCTGTTTGGGCGCGAAGAGAGGTAATTTTGTATTACGTAACATTTCATTAGATTATTTCTTGCCATGCAATACTATTACTAATGTTCATTTGTTGTCATGCACAGAGACAGTATGCGGGTATGCAGGTGAAGAGCTGCTACCCGTCCTTCACGGCGCAGTTTGATGCTTTGCACGAGGATGTTGTTATCTGGGAGCCCTACTCGCATCAGGCTATAACATCTAGGTATCCAGTTGGGATATCTGCCTTGTGCACTAGAGATCGGCACTACTGGATGACCAAGGCGAGATTGGTGTTCGACGTGACGGTGGAGGAGATGGCTCTTCATAGGGTGATGAGACAGTTCGGTCGATGTCAAGAGGATGAAATTCCAGTTATTCCACACATACCGGCACACGTGCACAAGTAAGTAATTCTAATTTAGTTGTCAGCACCGCTTTCAGAATTTTGCTTACCACGTTACCCGGATGTTAATGTCAGGTTGAGCCGCGTAGGAGGGAACAAGTCCATGGATTTTTGGCTTCAGAACATTGGCCCTTATGTTCTAGAATGGACGACCGCGCCAACACATATCTGGGATGAGGTTCGACCCTTTGACTGGGACAAGTTCGGGTTGTATCTGCAGTGTTACAGGCATTCAACGAGGATCTACTTGGTTCCTCGTGCTGCTCCTGATCAGATTGAAGAGCCTCTGACCAGCGATATGTACCCAACTTCCTCTATTATGGGAACCAGACACCACGCGGTACGTACCCAACTTCCTCTATTATGGTTCTAATATGTGTACTCATGACATAACGTGAACATTTACAATTGGCTAACTCTTCAATGTACAGAGTGACTTGACTGTCGAGGCGCGAGAGGAGGTTTCCGCTTTAATGCGGCGGGTTGAGAGGGGGGATACTATCCCACATCCAGAGCACCTCTCATGGTTGAAGCGTTTTGATGAGAAGCTACGAGGGATTTACGCAGCAGTGACATGTAGAAGATCTTCGGTGTTGGGGAACGTTGCATGGGAAACAAAAATTTTCCTACGCACACGCAAGACCTATCCATGGTGATGAGCATCTACGAGAGGGAGATTGTATCTACATACCCTTGTAGATCGCTAAGCGGAAGCGTTAAAAACGCGGTTGATGTAGTCGAACGTCTTCACGATCCAAATCGCCGAGCGTCCTGCGATCCAATCACGATCCTCCCGATCTAGTGCCGAACGGACGGCACCTCCGCGTTCAACACACGTGCGGCTTGATGACGCCTTCACCTCCTCGATCCAGCGAGCGATGATGAAGTAGTAGATGAGTTCCAGCAGCACGACGGCGTGGTGATGATGATGAGTAGCAATCTCAGCAGGGCTTCGCCAAGCACTACGGAGATTATGACGGAGGAACTAGAGGGCTAGGGTTGCCGGCACACGGCTTGGGAAATCCTGATGTGTCCCGTGTGCTAGCCCTGCCCCTCTATTTATATGTTGAGCCCTGGGGTCTAAACTTGGACAAAAAGCCTCCACCAGCTCGGTTTTGCCCGCACAAGGTCGGTTTGGCCCGCAAGGAAAGAGTCCAACTCGGATCCCTGCAGCACCGCGCACAAGCGGTAGTACCGCTTGGGCGGTAGTACCGCTTCACCCAAGCGGTAGTACCGCTTGAGCGGTAGTACCGCTTTACACAAGCGGTAGTACCGCTTAAGCGGCAGTACTGCCTTACTACTTAAAGCAGCAGCAAAACTCCCCTTTTGCACTTTTCAATACTAATTATTCAGGTTCATCACTAATCCCGATGGTAATCGAAGAGCGAGCGTGCCGACGGCGATCACATCAACCTTGGAACCATTTCCCACGCGCATCGTCACTTCATCCTTTGCCAGCCTCCGTCTATTCCGCAGTTCCTGTTTTGAGTTGCAAATATGAGCAACCGCACCGGTATCAAATACCCAGGCACTACAACGAGAGTTGGTAAGGTACACATCAATAACATGTATATCATATATACCTTGTTTATTGTTGGCCGCCTTCTTGTCAGCCAAATACTTGGGGCAGTTCCGCTTCCAGTGACCAGTTCCCTTGCAATGAAAGCACTCAGTTTCTGGCTTGGGTCCAGCCTTGGGTTTCTTCACGGGAGGAGCAACTGCTTTGCCACTCTTCTTGAAGTTACCCTTCTTACCCTTGCCATTCTTCTTGAAACTAGTGGTTTTATTGACCATCAACACTTGATGCTCCTTCTGAATTTCAGACTCAGCGACTTTCAACATCGCAAACAGCTCGGCGACTGACTTGTTCATCCCGTGCATGTTATAGTTCAACACGAAGCTCTTGTAGCTAGGTGGCAATGATTGAGGAACTCTGTCAGTGATAGCCTCTGGCGGAAGTGGCATCCCCAATTCAGCCAGACGGGTGGAGTACCCAGACATTCTGAGTATGTGATCACTGACAGACCCGTTCTCCTCCATCTTGCAAGCATAGAACTTATCGGAGGTCTCATACCTCTCGATTCGGGCATTCTTCTGAAAGATAAACTTCAACTCCTGGAACATATCATATGCTCCATGACGTTCAAAACGTCTTTGAAGTCCCGGTTCTAAGCCATACAACATTGCACATTGAACTATTGAGTAATCATCAGAACGAGCCTGCCAGGCGTTCACAACGTCTGGAGACTCAACTGGAGCGGGTGGATCACCAAGCGGTGCATCAAGGACATAAGCCTTCTGGGAAGCCGTAAGGATAATCCTTAGATTATGGGCCCAGTCCACAAAGTTACTTCCATCATCTTTCAACTTAGCTTTCTCTAGGAACGCATTAAAATTCAGGGGTGCTACTGCGCGAGCCATGATCTACAACATAAATATAGCAAAGACAACTTAGACTATTGTTCAAGATAATGAGTTTAGTTAATCATATTACTTAATAAACTCCCACTCAAATTGACATCCCTCCGGTCATTCGAGTGTCACATGATCCAAATCAACCAACTCAAGTCCGATCATCACGTGAGTTGAGGTGGTTTCAATGGTGAACATCTCCATGTTGATCATATCTACTATATGACTCATGTTCGACCTTTCGGTCTCTTGTGTTCCGAGGCCATGTCTGTACATGCTAGGCTCGTCAAGTTTAACCCGAGTGTTCCGCACGTGCAACACTGGCTTGCACCCGTTGTATGCGAACGTAGAGTCTATCACACCCGATCATCACGTGGTGTCTCGAAACGACGAACTTTCGCAACGGTGCACACTCGGGGAGAACACAATTTTATCTTGAAATTTAAGTGAGGGATCACCTTATAATGCTACCGTCGTCCTACGCAAAATAAGATGCATAAAAGGATTAACATCACATGCAAATCATAAGTGACATGATATGGCCATGAACTTGTGCTTTTGATCTCCATCTCCAAAGCACCGGCATGATCTCCATCGTCACCGGCATGACACCATGATCTCCATCATCTTGATCTCCATCAACGTGTCGCCATGAGGTTGTCTCGCCGACTGTTGCTTCCACGACTATTGCTAACTCATAGCGATAAAGTAAAGCAAAACGGCGAAAATAATTAAAGACAAATCTATGGCTCCTGCCAGTTGCCGTACTCATCGACATGCAAGTCGTGATATTCTATACAACACATGATCATCTCATACATCACATATATCTCATCATGTAATTGGCCATATCACATCACAACATACCCTGCAAAAACAAGTTAGCCGTCCTCTAATTGTTGTTGCAAGTTTTACGTGGCTGCTATGGGTATCTAGCAAGAACGATTCTTACCTACGCAAAACCACAACGTGGTGTAGTGATTGCTTTTTAATCTTCTAAAAGAACCCTCTTCATTGAACCGATTCAACTAAAGTGAGAGAGACAGACACCCGCCAGTTACCTTTATGCAACAAGTGCACGCAGCGGTAAAACCAGTCTCGCGTAAGCGTACGCGTAATGTCGGTCCGGGCCGCTTCATCTCACAATACCGCCGAATCAAGTATCAACTAGTAACGGCAAGCAATATGTATACACCCACGCCCACAACTCCTTTGTGTTCTACTCGAGATCTCATCTACGCATAGACCTAGCTCTGATACCACTGTTGGGGAACGTTGCATGGGAAACAAAATTTTTCCTACGCACACGCAAGACCTATCCATGGTGATGAGCATCTACGAGAGGGAGATTGTATCTACATACTCTTGTAGATCGCTAAGCGGAAGCGTTAAAAACGCGGTTGATGTAGTCGAACGTCTTCGCGATCCAAATCGCCGAGCGTCCCGCGATCCAATCACGATCCTCCTGATCTAGTGCCGAACGGACGGCACCTCCGCGTTCAACACACGTGCGGCTTGATGACGCCTTCACCTCCTCGATCCAGCGAGCGATGATGAAGTAGTAGATGAGTTCCAGCAGCACGACGGCGTGGTGATGATGATGAGTAGCAATCTCAGCAGGGCTTCGCCAAGCACTACGGAGATTATGACGGAGGAACTAGAGGGCTAGGGTTGCCGGCACACGGCTTGGGAAATCCTGATGTGTCCCGTGTGCTAGCCCTGCCCCTCTATTTATATGTTGAGCCCTGGGGTGTAAACTTGGACAAAAAGCCTCCACCAGCTCGGTTTTGCCCGCACAAGGTCGGTTTGGCCCGCAAGGAAAGAGTCCAACTCGGATCCCTGCAGCACCGCGCACAAGCGGTAGTACCGCTTGGGCGGTAGTATCGCTTCACCCAAGCGGTAGTACCGCTTGAGCGGTAGTACCGCTTTACACAAGCGGTAGTACCGCTTAAGCGGCAGTACTGCCTTACTGCTTAAGGCAGCAGCAAAACTACCCTTTTGCACTTTTCAATACCTCGTGGGTTTTATCCCTTTGGCTCATATAAAGTGTTGCTGGACCCGAACACTTCGGTAAACATCCGGAACCCCTTCCGGTGAATTCCGGAACCCTTCCGGAGATCAAAACACTATTATCACATATATCAATCTTTGCCTCCGGACTCTTCCGGAGATCCTCGTCATGTCCGGGATCTTATCCGAGACTCCGAACAACCTTCGGTCACCAACAATAACTCAACTATACTAATCGTCACCAAACGTTAAGTGTGTAGACCCTGCGGGTTCGAGAACTATGTAGACATGACCGAGACACCTCTACGGTCAATAACCAATAGCGGGACCTGGATGCCCATATTGGTTCCTACACATTCTACGAAGATCTATATCGGTTGAACCTCTATGTCAAGGATTCAGTTAATCCCGTATGCTGTTCCCTTTGTTCTTCGGTATGTTACTTGCCCGAGATTCGATCGTCGGTATCTCTATACCTAGTTCAATCTCGTTACCGGCAAGTCTCTTTACTCATTCCGTAATACAAGATCCCGTGGCTAACACCTTAGTCACATTGCTTGCAAGGCTTATAGTGATGTTGTATTACTGAGTGGGCCCTGAGATACCTCTCCGTCACACGGAGTAACAAATCCCAGTCTTGATCCATGCCAACTCAACGGACACCCTTGGAGATACCTGTAGAGCATCTTTATAGTCACCCAGTTACGTTGCGACGTTTGATACACACAAGGTATTCCTCCGGTGTTAGTGAGTTGCATGATCTCATGGTCATAGGAACAGATACTTGACATGCAGAAAACAATAGCAATAAACTGACACGATCATATGCTATGTTTATAATTTGGGTCTTGTCCATCACATCATTCTCCTAACGATGTGATCCCGTTATCAAATGACATCTCATGTCCATGGTCAGGAAACCTTTACCATCCTTTGATCAACGAGTTAGTTAACTAGAGGCTTACTAAGGACACAGCGTTGTCTATGTACCCACACATGTATTTGAGTTTCCAATCAATACAATTATAGCATGGATAATAAACGATTATCATGAACAAGGAAATATAATAATAACTACTTTTATTATTGCCTCTGGGGCATATTTCCAACACACGTATGACTTCTCTCAGCCGCTGTATCATACTCCACCACCACCACCGACGTAGGAGACACAGACCGTCACAGGCGAGGTTATGTACGGGCGTGGTTTTCGTGACCCTCGCCCACCGCGTCAGCGCTTATCGCCTTCCGGTCCTCGTCAGAGGAAGGTCCAGACTCGTCGCCGTCCCCAGCAGTGATATGATTATATATGTATGAGACACCCATGTTAGTTTCAGACTATTCTCATGTGTGAGGACTTATCTATGTATCAGACATCCTTCATGTATGTGTTACTATCTATGTATGAGTCATTATCTATGTAAGAGACTGATTTGTTTTCAAGACACTTGTCTACTTCATATTAGTAGTACATCTGAATTAAACGGTACGACTCAACTAAACGGTACGAGATACATTTCCAAGCAGACTACAACAGATAATTAAGATAGAAGTACATCTGAATTAAATGGTACGACTTAACTAGAAAAATACATCCCACAAACTACATGAAGTCATCATCGTCATCCTTCGTTGATGCATCACTCTTCCCCTTCAACAGTGCGGTAGTCTTGGACTTCAACGATGTGGGTGTCCTGGCCTTGGTGCTCGGCATGAAGTCATCGTCGTCATCCTCCGTTGATGCATCACTCTTGCCCTTCGACGGTGCGGTACTCTTGCACTTCGACGATGCAGGTATCTTGCCCTTGGTGCTCGGCATGAAGAGGTCGTCTTCGTCCTCACTGTCTGCTGACCATAAATCTGAATTATTTACGGCAAGCCTGAGGTAAGATTCACCTTTATGCAGTTGCTTCTGCCATCTTCCATGCAACCTGAGAAGTTCTTTCCGTATCTCCTCAAATGTCCTGGGAGGCCACCCACTCCTAGCTAATGAGTGAGCCAACTCAATCATTATGGTGTCGCTACTGATGAGTTCCTCCCATGGAACTACTCTATCGTCGATCTTGAAATTGGCGGCTAGACGGAGAAGACAATCGGACATACCAGAGTGAAAACTATGATCAAAAGGATAATGGGACATCTCCACGAAACTACACTTGCCTGCTCACCCACCTTCCTGCGGAGGAGGTTATATAGGTTCAAAAGAGAAGATAGCGAGAAGATGGCGGGAAAGAATGGCGGGAGAGAAAGGCGGGAAAGAAACTGGTGGGAGAGAATGGCGGGAAATAAAATGGCGGGAGAGAAAGGCGGGAAAGAAAATGGTGGGAGAGAATGGCGGGAAAGAAAATGGCGGGATAGTAGGGCGGGAAAAGAAAATGACGATCACTGTGGCAGAGGGCTGAAAACAATAGCAAGCTCCTGATCACGCTCTTTGAAGGTTATGAGCACCAAATTGTTTACTTCAATAGACGATGCCCGAAGAAAATTACCGAAACCTTCCTTGTTGAACACCATTCTACCACCCAAGCCAATAAACTAGGAACAAGGAATGCTCACAGATATATCATCATCTTCAGAATCCAAAGTAATTTCAAGAGTTAAAGAACCAGTCCTAGGAATTGACAAAAAATCCTTCAAACTCCTCACAACCATGGTCGGAATAACCTGACAAAAAACATCAAGTTATATGATGTTCATCTTACAAATTTAAAACAGTATACTATAGCAAAGAACAAATAAATAAACAGTAGCCAAAAACAAAGCTCACCATATGTTGACCATTAACATTCATGGAATCAATCCTATGAACAAAAGGAGTACACAATATGTAGTTGTCATCAAAGAGCTATCGCGACATGAAATACATTTGCTGATAATTCAGACTGACACCACGACTATAAAAACAACTGTCAACAAGTTCCCTCTGAGTTTCACTCAGATCCTCAAGAGCTACAAAAAAATAATTTCACAAATTGAGCAGAACAGCAAAACGTATAAGCTGAAACAAAACTTTAAATCACTCAAAAAAAAACTTACCAACACAAGGTAAAGGGAACAACATAACACCATCCCGATGAAAATCAACACCAATCATAGTTCCATAGTGCTCAATCCTAACAGTCATCATGTCACGATGACGGAGACCATAATCATTCACAAGTTCCTCCCAGGAAGGACCATGGAATTTACTGCTCACCCGACCATGTCTAAACAGAACACCATATAAGTTACCCTCACTGTTGTGAAGAGCAAGATCAATATCTGTGTCACCCCTCCGAATAGCTAAAGCTCTGCACTCCTCAATGTACCGAGCAAGATGTGATCTAACACTGCACGGAACATACTACAAAAAGAATGGAAGCAAACATCATAATCATATAAACAAAGGCATTAGAATACATTCCAACCTAAACAACATCAACCATATGCCACAATCAGATAAACAAGATATAGAATCTTACAACACGCCTTGAACAGCGACAATCCAACACCACAGTGAAGACAGACGCACAAGAATCAAAGGAAGAACAAGGGCCACCTAGAGCTCGGCAAAAGGGGCAAGCCATTACCTGCAAAGAAACGGTGACAAAAAAATCACTACACTTGCCTGCTCACCCACCTTGCTGCGGTTTCGGTTTTATAGTGTCAGAAGAGAAGATGGCGGGAGAGAATGGCGGGAAATAAGGGAGGGAAAGAAACTGGTGGGAAAGAAGGGCGGGAAAGAAACTGGCGAGAAAGAAAATGCACTGTTCGGCCAAAAAAATACCGAAAAGGACTCTTCGGCCAACGAAAGACCGAAATGTGTCACATGCAACTTCAGTCAGGCATTGACGTAAAGTGCATGAACTCTTCGGCCAACGAAAGACCAAAGAGGACTCTTCGGCCATGCGTTGACCAAAGACAGGTCTTCGGCCCAGCACTGCAGGTCTTCGGCCAACGCCTGACCGAAGAGTCCCTCTTCGGTCATCGGTAGACCGAAAACCCCCTTTTCGGCCAACGAACGACCGATGGGGTGCTACTTTTGAAAATAACGTGTTCGCACTGGTACTTTTCAAATTTGCTACAGAAAATGACCTAGTTTTGAAAAAAAATCAGTACATCATGTGATGGAGTGAGTCATTTTAGAGCTAAATCGAAAATTGAATTTTAAAGTTTCAAAAAAAAATCTAAAAAAAATATCCAGCCGGGTTGGCACGAAACCCGGCCAGCCCGGTACGGTCCAAAGTATGGCACGACATGACAAACCGGGCCGGGCCAGGCCCGAAAATGGAGAAATATGGGTGGCACGACCCGGCATGGTGATTTTGTGCTAAAAAGCTAATGTGGCAATAAAATACTACGCCATAAAAATAAAACAAGAACATACCAAATATTAGGCTTGTATTGGAACTCTCCTCGGGAGAAACACAATAGCTCGAACACATCGTGAATCGGATGCTTGGGTGAAATGATACAAGTATTCAAATTTCAAGTTCATATGTTTACTCATGCAGTATGAAACTAGAGGAAATTCAAGGGGGGCAATATGCAAATTATCACGTGCAATTATTATCCCCACAAGCAGCATGTGAACTCAGATCGCACGTTCTCTTGTCCCTTCGCAGCACTGCAGCAGTACAGCAACGCCGGGCAGCATGGCACCACGAGCACTTTCCTCGCTGCTTCCTCTTATCATTTTTTTTAAACGGAGGCAAATACTTCTCATTAAATAAGAAGGAGAAGAACATAGTTTTGATCATTACAGGACCACACAGGTCCGAGCAAAGGGATTGCTCTCCCGGTAAAATATTTTCCAAAAATCTAGCCCCTGCTATCACCCAAGTCTTTGCCTCGTCTCTAATCGTCGCCGCCACCCGCGAGGGCAGGGATGCCTTGTTGCGGAAGACTCTAGCATTCCTTTCGTTCCAAATCTCCCAGCAGATGAGCATCTGTAAAGAGTTGATCGCCTTCCGTGAGTAACCCGGTTGGCCCTCGCTCGAAATCCACCATTGGTTCACCGTCTGAAGGTCTTTCCAGGATGGGGTCGCCGACTGCCAACCCAACCAACTGAAAATCAAGTTCCACACCCTGATAGTGAAGCGACACTTGAACATGATATGCGCTGCCGACTTCGGTTCCCTTTTGCATAGCTGACAAAGACCACAATTTGGCCAACCTCTGCGCTGGAGCCTACCGGATGTCCAGATTCTGTCTTGTAGGACAAACCATGAGAATAATTTAATCTTCGGTGGTGCCCAAATCTTCCAAACCATCTGAGGCATCACGGACTTGATCAAACCAGCAAACTGCATATTGTACGCAGTGGC
Source organism: Elymus sibiricus (assembly GCA_039707655.1). Classification (NCBI taxonomy): domain Eukaryota; kingdom Viridiplantae; phylum Streptophyta; class Magnoliopsida; order Poales; family Poaceae; genus Elymus; species Elymus sibiricus. Next base: position 564,879,609 of record CM077665.1, on the reverse strand, counting down.
GGCAGAGTAGCATCCATCCGCAGTGAACTTCCAACGGATGCCATCCTTAGTACCTGGGATCAGTTGCACCGTCTGAGTTTGGCTCCAAAGGTCATAAGATTGTTGTATCAGAACAACCGAAAGGCCATCTTGCATGTTGACCCAAACATTATTGGCCAACGCCTTGCCGATGAAACTGTTGGTGCGCTTTGAAAGGGCAAAGATGCCCGGTGCGATGTCTTTGGAAGCTCTGGAGGATCGCATCGAGGTCAAGATTGCCACAGCGTATAAGGGCGACCACACTCTTGAGGGGATTAGCGACCAGACCCGTGACCTCCCCAAAGTTGGTCAGGATGGCCGCCAGCTGATCAATGTCTTCCTTAATGGGGACGACGAAGATTGTGGCATCATCGGTGTAAAGAGAGGTGCGCAAAGTGGTAGCGTGGCCCCGCAGATGGTGGAGAAGGCCCTGGTCCATGGCTTTGGCAATCAGTTGTTGTAGAGGATCGATGGCAATGACGAAAAGCAAAGGGGAGAGGGGATCCCCCTGCCGTATTCCCCTTCCCAGCTTGACCGGGTCTCCTGGGACGCCGTTTAGAAGAACTCGTGAGGAGGACGAAGCCCATAAAGCCGTCACCCAGTTTCTGAATCTGGCAAGGAATCCCCGGCGTTGGAGCAAGTCCAGAAGGTAGTCCCAGCGAACCGAGTCGAAAGCCTTCTTAATATCCAGCTTGAGCAGGAGGGACAACGTTTTTGTCCGGTGCAAATGCCTAGTAAAGCCGTGGACGAGCATGAAGTTGTCGTGGATGCTTCTAGTCTTGATGAAAGCACTCTGAGCCTTGGAAACAAGACCATTCATGAATGGTGCCAGACGATTGGCCATGATCTTGGCGATGATCTTAGTGAAAGCGTGAATCAGGTTGATTGGGCGAAAATCCGCGATATCTTCCGCCCCATCCTTCTTTGGAAGCAACACAATATTTGCCAAGTTGAGCCAGTGCAGGTTAGCGGTTTGCGGATTTGAGAAGGAGTTGATTGCGCTCATCATGTCTAATTTAATAATTACCCAGTAGGACTTGAAGAAAGATCCGTTGAAACCATCGGGTCTAGGAGCTTTATCTCTGGGTAATTGGGAAATGGCCGCAAGCACCTCGGCCTCGCCGAAGTTATCACCAAGGCTGGAGAGATCACAGTGGTCGAAGTGGAGGGACTCCCAGTTGAAATCTTTTGCCCTTCTCTGGCCTTTGCGGAAAATCGCCTTGAAGTGGTCCTGGACCACCCTACTCTTTTCGCCGTGAGATGTGACCCACCCAGAACCAACTTTGAGGCGGTGTATGAAATTTTTTCTCCTTCTCGCGTTCACCATGAGATGAAAATTTTTGGTGTTGGCATCTCCTTCATTGAGGTTTTTGATTCTGGCGCATTGCTTTTTCCTTGCCCGGACCAGCACGGCGAGGCCAATAACCATTCTCTTCAGCCACGAACGAAGGTCGGCCTCCTCCGGCAAGAGAGGCCGGTTATCTTGAGCGATGTCGAGGTGCAGGATAACCTGCAGGGCCATGTGTAGCTGCATCTTCGCGTTCGAGAACAAACGCTTGCTCCAGCATTTAAGCATGAAAGCCATTTTTCAAAGTTTATGAAACAGGACGTGACAAGGTTCTAGGTGGTCAGAAGGACCATTCCAAGCCTGTTGGACGATGTTGTGGAATCCAGGCATAGCAATCCAGAAATTCTCGAAACGAAAACTTCGGGGCCACTTAGGACCAAGTTCTTGCGAAAGCAAGAGCGGGCAGTGGTCAGATAGGGAAGATGAAAGGGCATGAAGGATGTGGCCATCGTGGGAGATGTCCCAATTGGAGTTGCAGAAGAAGGAGTCAAGCTTACTCAAAGTTAGGTCCTGACACTCGTTGCTCCAGGTGAATCGACGGTTCAGTAAGTGTATATCCTTAAGCACGGCTTGTGCAAGTGCTTCGCAGAATTTAGTGATTCTCCTCCTATCGAAACTAGGTTTGTTTTTGTCCCTCGCTCTGTAAATTTGATTAAAATCTCCGCACACCAACCAGCCCTCATCGACAGGCGGTTTAAGAGCCAAAAGCTCAGCGTAGAAGGCCTCCTTTCTGTTCGAGGTCGACGGACCATACACCGTAGTGATCTGGAAGCTCTCGTTGGAAGCCCTAGTTAGCACCTTAGCAGAGAGACAGAATTCCCCAATCACAAAGTCAGAGCAATGCACCGTGGAATCATCCCATAATAATAGAATGCCTCCCTGGGTACCCACAGCCGGCCGTTGTGCAAAATTTTGCAATCGGTATCCTCCCAGGAAGGAGGCCCTGAAATGGTCGACATTGGCTAGCTTTGATTCTTGGAGGCAAGCAATATGGCACTGCGAGGCGGAGATGGTCTCCTGTATAGTAGGTCGTCTGTCCGGGCAGTTAAGCCCCCGCATGTTCCAGCAAAGAATATTGAAATTATAGGCTAACATTTTGAACTAGCAAACACGATGGCCGACACAACGGCAGAGAGCAGCTTGGTCATTGCACAGAGGTTTGATGGGCACTTAGCAAACACCAGCAGGTAGATGATAGTAGCAAACAGAACTTCAAACATGGGGTTTGTTGGAAGGGAAATACATAATTTGAACCACAGGGGTACAAGCTTCAACACATGAAGCTGATAGCAGGTAGCAACCACTTGAGCATCACTCACCGCAACAGGGGTGAAGCAATGCCTAATCCCAACACACTGACTAACCCATGCCCTTGCAAATATAAACTGGAATTTAGCTAACATGATAACTTTGGAGTCCCTGCTTTAGCTAACAGACCACGAGCATCAGGCGCCAGTGCTTGCACCCCCATTGGTAGCCGGCAGAGAGTGGTCCAGAGCGCCTCCACCACCATGAGCGAGTAGCGCGTCCTCGATAGCCAACGCCAAGTCACAGTCAAGACGGAACAAGGCCCTGAGAGGGTCGACGGCGATCTTTGGCAGGCGACCATGGAAGAGCGCAGAGAACTTCGCAATCGCCTCCTCGGTGATGTGATCTCCCTCATTGACTAACCCCATGCGGCAACAGAGCAGCTTCTCTGCCATCTTGGCCATCAGCATAGCGCCCACCTTAACCTTGAGATGGGCACTGGAGCGGCGAAGGGAGACACCTCCATCGGGACAGGAGATGGTCATGCCCGCCATGGTCTTCCTATGGTTCACTGGTGGGCGGCGAGGAGAGGACGCCGGAGTCTTCATGAGGGGGGACTGCATTGAGGTGAATAAAGGGCTGGTGAGTTGATTTCAGTAAAGAGCAGAACAGCAGCAGGGTAGACCGAAACGTTAGCCGAGCGTTGCGGGGTCACGTGTGCCTGTGGAGCTGCATGGGCTGAGGAAGCATTGGGCTCGCCCCCGGGAGATGGCACCACGGCAAGCGGAACGGCGATGGAGCGCTTTTTGACAGCAACAGGGGAGCGGCTGGGGGACCTCCCATGATCCTCAGAGGGGCGGTGACGCAAGCCAGTAGGCGAGGCCGCAGGGCAGCGACCCAAGGCGGGGATGACTGCGCCCCCAGGCAGGCACTGCACTAGGCTGAGGTCCATCCTCCTTCTGTCGCGGCGGTCTTTGTAGGGGAACGCAACAGAAAACAAAAAATTTCGGTATAGTGAGCACGCCCAGGACCACTATGGAGACTGCATACAAGGATTGATCTGATCCGTACCGACTCGAAGCGCGGCGGAAGAAGAGTCGGTGGAGATCGTTGGTGTAGATCCCCGCAGCTAGGATTTACAACCTCCTGATACGTCTCCGTCGTCTCTACTTTTCCAAACACTTTTGCTCTTGTTTTGGACTCTAATTTGCATGATTTGAATGGAACTAACCCGGACTGACGCTGTTTTCAGCAGAATTGCCATGGTGTTGTTTTTGTGCAGAAATCAAAGTTCTCTGAATGAGCTCAAACTTTTCAAGGAATTTTTATGGAATTAATGAGGAATATTAGAGGAAAGAACAACCAGAGAGGGGCACCAGGGTGCACACACAGCACCTGGGCGCGCCCCCCCTTGGGCGCGCCCTGGTGTTGTGTGGGCCCCTGGTGGCCCATATTACCCCAATTCCAACTGTATAAATTCACATCCACGGAGAAAAAAATAGGGAGGAAGAATTATCATGTTTCACGAGACGGAGCCGCTGCCACCTCCTGTTCTTCATTGGGAGGCCAGATCTGGAGTCCATTTGGGGCTCCGGAGAGGGGAATATTCGATCTTCGTCATCACCAACCTCTCTTCATCGCCAATTCCATGATGCTCCCCACCGGGAGTGAGTAATTCCTTCGTAGGCTTGCTGGTCGGTGTAGGGGTTGGATGAGATTGATCATATAATCGAGTTAGTTTTGTTAGGGCTTGATCCCTAGTATCCAATATGTTCTGAGATTGATGTTGCTATGACTTTGCTATGCTTAATGCTTGTCACTAGGGCCCGAGTGCCATGATTTCAGATCTGAACCGTTTATGTTTTCACCAATATATTTGTGTTTTAGATCTGATCTTGCAAGTTGTATGCACCTGCTATGTGTTATGATCTGCATACCCCAGGGTGACAATAACTGGGATTCTTTTCGGTGATTACCGTAGTTTGAGGAGTTCATGTATTCACTATGTGTTAATGCTTTGTTCCGGTTCTCTATTAAAAGGAGGCCTTAATATCCCTTAGTTTCCTTATGGACCCCGCTGCCACGGGAGGGTAGGACAAAAGATGTCATGCAAGTTCTTTTCCATAAGCACGTATGACTATTTACGGAATACATGCCTACATTGTATTGACGAACTGGAGCTAGTTCTGTGTCGCCCTAGGTTATGACTGATACATGATCAATATCATCCAACATTTACCCAACATCACCGATCCAGTGCCTATGAGTTTCCACATATTGATACTTGCTAAGTTACTATTATCACTTCTGCTACTATTACACTTGCTACCAATCTTCTACTGTTACCGTTACTGTTACTACTACTGCTTTGGTTACTTGCTATCAAGCTATCATATTACTTTGCTACTTATCACTTTGCTGTAGATATTTATCTTCCAGGTGTGGTTGAATTGACAACTCAACTGCTAATACTTCCAAGTACTCTTTGGCTCCCCTTGTGTTGAATCAATAAATTTGGGTTGAATACTCTACCCTCAAAAACTGTTGCGATCCCCTATACTTGTGGGTTAACAAGACCTTTTTTTGGCACCGTTGCCGGGGAGCATAGCAATATTTGTGAAGTCACTTGGGATTTATATCTATTTGTTACTATGAAGAATCTTAAAGACAATCATACTAAAATCTTCCCCTCAACTATGAGGGCAGGTAAGGAACTGCCATCTAGTTCTGCACTTGATTCACCATCTGTTTTAAGTAAGCTTGCAACACCACCACCTGCTATGAATGATGCTACTTCTGCTATGTCACATGTTATTGATGATAGTTCTTCTGCTATGAATATGAATGATGCTATGAATGATGCTACTTCTGCTTTGAATGATGCTTTTGATGATGCTAGTACTATGCTTGATACTACTGTGCCACTTGGTGAATTTCTTGATGAACAACTTGCTAAGGTTAGATATTTTGAGAGAGCCAAGAGTGCTGAAACTCTTGAGAATCTCGATATGCCTTTATTGCTTCGTCCTGTTGCTAGAGCTAAAATACCCGATGAACACTGCTTAGATAAAGAAACTGCTTTAGCTATTCTTAATTGCAATACTAGAGAAGAGGGTTTAGCTGTGATTGATGTGGTAAAAGAAAAATCTATGAGGGAGAGGATGAAGTATGATCCGAAGTTTGCTACCTCTCCCATCTTTATTACTGATAAGGATTATGAGTTATCTATTGATCCTGAGTTGATTACTTTGGTTGAGTCTGATCCTTTTTGTGGTACTGAATCTAAAACTGTTGTGGCTCACCTTACTAAGTTGAATGATATTGCTACTTTGTTTACTCATGAGGAAAAGATTCGCTACTATTATATTCTTAAGTTGTTCCCTTTTTCATTAAAGGGAGATTCTAAAGCTTGGTACAATACTCTTACTCCTGGTTGTGTGCCTAGTCCCCAGGATATGATTTACTACTTCTCTGAAAAATATTTCCCTGCTCATAAGAAACAAGCTGCCTTGTAGGAGATATTTAACTTTGTGCAGGTTGAAGAAGAGAGTCTCCCACAAGCTTGGGGGAGGCTTCTCCAGTTACTTAATGCTTTGCCAGATCATCCTTTGAAGAAAAATGAAATCCTCGATATCTTCTATAATGGTATTAATGATGCTTCTAGGGACTACCTAGATAGTTGTGCTGGGTGTGTTTTCAGGGAAAGAACTATTACTCAAGCAGAAGAATTGTTGATGATTATATTGAAGAATGATAATGAATGGACGCTTCCTGAACCACCGCCTGAACCCATTCCGAAGAAAAGGGGTATTCTATTTCTTAGTCCCAAAGATATGCAGGAGGCAAAGAAATGCATGAAAGAAAAAGGTATTAAAGCTGAAGATGTTAAAAATTTACCACCCATTGAAGAAATACATGGGCTCAATGCACCACCACCACCACCACAGGTGGTAGAGGTAAATTCTTTATTGAAGTTTGATGAAAATGATGTTCCTTTCGGTAAAACTCCTCGTCAGTGCTATCTTGAGTTTGATAATTATATTGGTAAGCAAAATTATTTCAATGCTTGTGTTATGAAACAGTTAGAACATAATGCCCATGCTATTGATCGTTTGAGTGACTTGCTATTTAGAATTGTCAATGATGTTAAGGGAGTTAGTAAACATGCTTCCATGGTTCAAACTCAGTTAGAACAAGTTGCTAAATCTCAAAATGATTTGCTTATTGAAATGAATAGAAATATGCATGATCATGCTGTTAGAGTTATGACTAGGGGTGGTAGGATGACCCAGGAACCTCTTTATCCTGAGGGACACCCCAAGAGAATGGAACAAGACTCTCAAAGAACTAATGTTGATGTTCCTAGTTCTTCTAAAAGGAAGAAGAACAAGAAAAATGATAGAACTTTGCATGCTTCTAGTGAACCAGAGGTAGAAAAACCTCCTGATATTAATCCTGATGTTTCTATTTCTGATGCTGAGACACAATCAGGTGATGAACATACACCTGAAGATACTAATGAGATTCTTGTAGATGCCCAGCCAGAAAATGTTGGAGAACCAAATAATGATATTGATATTGAACCAGCCGAGGATCTTGATAACCCACCGCCTAAAAACAAAAGGTATGAGAAAAAGGACTTCGTTGCTAGGAAGCATGGTAAGGAAAGAGAACCGTGGGTCCAAAAGCCCATGCCTTTTCCCCCTAAACCTTCCAAGAGTAAGGATGAGGAAAACTTTGATCGCTTTGTTGAAATACTTAGACCTGTTGTTTTGCGTACTCGCTTGATTGATATGTTGAAAATGCCTTCTTATGCAAAATATATGAAAGAAATTGTTACAAACAAAAGAAAAATTCCTGAGGCAGAAATTTCTACTATGCTTGCTAATTATTCTTTTGAGGATGGTGTTCCTAAGAAATTGGGAGACCCAGGTATACCTACTATGCCTAGTTCCATTAAGAGAAATTATGTTAGAACTGCTTTATGTGATTTGGGAGCCGGTGTCAGTGTCATGCCTTTCTCTTTATATAAAAGACTTGATTTGAACAAACTCACTCCTACTGAGATTTCTTTGCAGATGGCTGACAAGTCAACAACCATTCCTATTGGTATTTGTGAGGACATGCCTGTTGTGGTTGCTAATGTTACTATCCTAACGGACTTTGTTATACTTGATATGCCCGAAGATGATAACTTGTAAATTATTCTTGGAAGACCGTTCTTGAATACTGCAGGGGCAGTTATTGATTGCAACAAAAGCAAAGTCACTTTTCATGTTAATGGTAATCAACACACAGTGCATTTTCCGAGGAAACAACTTCAAGTGAATGGTATTAATGTTATCGGAAATTCTCCCACTATCACAATTGGAAGTTTTCAATTACCTATTCCTACTATCAAAAAGAAATATGAAATAATTATAATAGGGGACATGCCTATCCCCATTGAGGTAACATAGTGATTTCGCGAAAATTCTTCGGTTTCATGTTAATCGAAAGGGGCCGTTAATAAGACTTGATCAACCTTATTAATGAATTCTTTTTGAGAGACATGAAGTTGATGAATTTAGCAAGCACAACTTTCTGTACCCCACTTATATTCTTTGTTTTCATTAGTTAAATAAAATAAAATAAAATGCCATGTTTTCCTGTTTTCTGAATTTTTTGTGCAATAAAAAAGTGCCCAGAAATGAAAGTGCTCAGAATGTCCTGAAATTTTTACATGAATTTTTATTGAATATATTAGAATTTTTGGCGTAAAAACTAGTGTGAAAGGGCAACCTGGGTGGCCACACAGCACTAGGACGCGCCCCCTTGGGGCGCGCCCCTGTGTTGTGTGGGCCCCACATGGGCCCCCTCACTTATTCCTTTCCAGCACACCCCTTCTCCTACCTCAGAAAAAATCTTGCCCAGTTCTTGCCCGTGTTTGAGCTCATCTTGCTGCCATTTTCGATCTCTTTGCTCGGAACTCCGTTTCCGAAACTGTTTTAAGGAATTATTGCTCCTTGTTATGTGACTCCTCCCATGCTCCAATTAGTTTTTGCTTTAGTGGTTTATATTTTGCACATTTAGCTACTCTTGGTGCTGCAGAAAATGAGCTTGCATGTTAAATTCTTTGAGTACTAAGTAGTTTGAGTGCTTGATATGGCCTCTAGGCACTTGTATGAGTAGTTGCTATCAATTTTGTGAAGTTTTGTTAACATCTTTTTGTGGACCAATTTTTTTCAGAAATTTGTTCAAGAAAAAGATGAACTTTTTTAGAAGGAGCTCCTCTAGGAAGAATGCCAAGGGGATTCGGGGAGAGTCTTTGGATGATGACCTCTACTTACCCCGGGATGCGGAAGTTCGACCATGTGAATGGCTACATGTACCCTTCATGGATGAAGCCGGTTTCCACCACGAGTTCGCACAGTTCGTCACCAACGTCGGGCTGAATGCCTTTATCGCAAATGAGTGTGATCAATACCAAATCCTCACTAATTCCTTTGTGCAAAGTTTTTATTATTTCAGTGGGAACAACCCCCCCTGAAGTGAGCTTCGGGATGTATAGTGAAACCCACCAGATGTCGCTTGAGCAGTTTTGTGAGATATGTTTGATCCCTACTGATGGGGATTTGAGAGAGCCTCGACCAGCTGAGTTCGAGGAGTTCCTCCACACCTTAACGGTGGGAGAAACAAGAGGAGTGTCGGCATCTAAATCCACTAGTTTACATTTCCCCGCTGTGCATTACTTTGCTTTATTCATAGGGAAATGCTTGACTGCCAGGAAGGCTGCGAGCTGCCTTGGTGCACCTGACATTGCTATCCTACGCCGTGCACTTTTTGGTGATAACACTTTCAGCTTAGGAGCTATCGTTGCATGCCGCTTGCACACTAATAGGTCCGGAGGTGCGATTTACGGAGGTATCTATGCCACCTGCTTAGCGAGCCACTTTAATGTTAACATACGTCCGCATGATCCTCTTTTGCCTAAGGTTCATTTAGACTTTGAGTCCATGAAGCACCATCACTTTCTTTCTGATTCGGATGACTCTGACCGCATCCGGTATAACTTGGTTTATAATGAGGACACTATGGATATTATTCCATTGCCTGCACCTGTTTTGTTTGATGTTCATGCCAGGAACGGATATACTGTTATGCCGACAGATATTGTTGCATATCGAGCGGCGTCGGCCGCAGCCGCACAGGAGCCACAGGGTTGGGATGCTTAGATCCCGCCTCCTGAGGAGTTCCAGTTGGGACCAGATGGATTCTTTGGTTGGTAGTAGACCAAGCTAGGCTAGAAGCCTAAGCTTGGGGGAGTACGTATTTCCCACCAACATTTTACTCATGTTTATGTATTTCACTCTAATTTCCGGTGCTCATACTTTTTCATTGTATTATCCATGTTAGCTTTATTTTCTCGCCTTCTTCTTGTGTGTTTGAAAAACTTTGAGAAAATCCAAAAAATTAGTTAGCTTCTTTTTGGTTTTTGCTTTCTAGTTTATTTAGTGGTAGCCTTTAAAAATCTAAAACCCAAAAATATTTCTCTGTTCTTCTTTTGCTTGTTGGGAGCTTTCCCGTGTAAATAGTTTTTCTCGTTTTTGCTTTTCTTTCTTCAATTTGCCTTCTTCAAGAAAACCAAAATCTCCAAAAATATTTCAATGTGTTTCTCTGAACTTCTTTTCTTTTGGTTGAGCTCTTATAAGGAGAAGACCACGATGAAAATGTTGAGTGGCTCTCTTATGCATTACTGATTATCTGTCATAGAGCCCATTTTACCTTGTCTTCTCCTTTGAATAAATTGTTGCAGATTTCAGCTTAGTCCATGGCACCCTTGCACTATTATTATTTTCTTACCATTCGGTTGTGCAAGTGAAAGGCAATAATGACGATGATTTGGTGAGGTGACCATGGTGAAGAAAAGCGGGTATGAACTCAACCTGTTCTTGTCTTTATGAATGTGTTTAGATCGGTGTCCATGATTCAGCATATTATGATCAAACATGTTTGTGCTGACAATTACAGATTATAGTTGTTCATGCCATGCTTAAGTAGCTAGTGGGTTGATAATGATTTACCTTGGTTGTCAACATGCAGTTAAAATGATTGTGATGTGGTATGACGGTATGGTATCCTCTGCTGAATGTTTCAAGTGGCTTGACTTGGCACATGTTTATGCATGTAGTTGAATCAAAACCAACATAGCCTCTATGATATTTATGTTCATGGTGCTCATATCCTACTCATGCTAGTACTCAATGTTAATTATGCATACTGTATGTTCATGACCATATTCGCTCTCTGGCTGGTCGCTTCCCAATCTTATTGCTAGCCTCCACCTGTACTAAGCGGGAATTCTGCTTGTGCATCAAAATCCTTGAGCCTAAGTTGTTCCAGATGAGTCCACCATATCTACCTATATGTGGTATTACCCTGCCGTCCCAAGTAAATTTGCATGTGCCACCTCTAAACTATTCAAATGAACATCTGTTTTGTGTGCCTGGACCGCTCATGGAGCGACAGGGGGAAATCGATATCTTCTATGCTAAGTGAGTTATTCTCAGATGAGTGTTTATTCACTTGTCACTGCAAGAGAAAAGGGCGGTAATCGGGATTCCCAGTCCCAAACAAACTTGCAATTATTTAAACAAACTCTGATGAACCGTAAGTGGAATGAAGGGCAAACAATTTCCAAATCTACCTCGGACTACGATAAGGTGAAGAGAAAGCAAACTTTACTTTTATCGCTTGGGAACCGCCACTAATTTGTTTAGCATGGAAGATATTGAAAGATCTCAGTCGTAACGTTGACAGGAAGGGCATGCCGCCCAAAATTAAATTTTATCTCTGTTTTAAAACTGTGAGCTCTGGCACCTTTGCAAATACATGCTTCCCTCTGCGAAGGGCCTATTTGTTTACTTTTATTGTTGAGTCATCACCTTCTCAAATAAGCACCAGACTGGAGAGCACTATTGTCATTCTCATGCATTATGTGTTGTTAATCGTTGAGTGCATCATGACTGGATCTTTGTTGCCATGAATTACAATGTTTAGTCACTGCTTGAACTTTGGAAGTGCTCTGCATTTATGTTTTGCGGTCTCAGAAACGGCTAGCGAGATACCATCATTGTCATATTACATCATGATTGTTTTGACAAAGTGTTGGCACTTGAGATACTTTATTATTGCTTGCTAGTTAATTATGCCATGTATATGAATGAATATGATTTCTAAGAGTTATCATGAATGTGGTTAGTTATAATCTTTGCTGAAAACCTAGATGCTATTTGAGTGCAATCATAAGAACAAGAACAAAAAGAGTTTGTAAAAGTTTTTCTTTATCACTGTCAGTTTGCCAACTAAATTGCTTGAGGACAAGCAATGAGTTAAGCTTGGGGGAGTTGCTACGTATCCGTCGTATCTACTTTTCCAAACACTTTTGCTCTTGTTTTGGACTCTAATTTGCATGATTTGAATGGAACTAACCCGGACTGATGCTGTTTTCAGCAGAATTGCCATGGTGTTGTTTTTGTGCAGAAATCAAAGTTCTCCGAATGAGCTAAAACTTTTCAAGGAATTTTTATGGAATTAATGAGGAATATTAGAGGATAGAACAACCAGACAGGGGCACCAGGGTGCACACACAGCACTTGGGCGCCCCCCAGGGCGCGCCCTGGTGTTGTGTGGGCCCCTGGTGGCCCATATCACCCCAATTCCAACTGTATAAATTCACATCCACGGACAAAAAAATAGGGAGGAAGAATTATCACGTTTCACGAGACGGAGCCGCCGCCACCTCCCGTTCTTCATCGGGAGGCCAGATCTGGAGTCCGTTTGGGGCTTCGGAGAGGGGAATCTTCGATCTTCGTCATCACCAACCTCTCTTCATCGCCAATTCCATGATGCTCCCCACCGGGAGTGAGTAATTCCTTCGTAGGCTTGCTGGTCGGAGTAGGGGTTGGATGAGATTGATCATGTAATCGAGTTAGTTTTGTTAGTGCTTGATCCCTAATATCCACTATGTTCTGAGATTGATGTTGCTGTGACTTTGCTATGCTTAATGCTTGTCACTAGGGCCCGAGTGCCATGATTTCAGATCTGAACCGTTTATGTTTTCACCAATATATTTGTGTTTTAGATCCGATCTTGCAAGTTGTATGCACCTGCTATGTGTTATGATCCGCATACCCCAGGGTGACAATAACTGGGATTCTTTCCGGTGATTACCGTAGTTTGAGGAGTTCATGTATCCAGTATGTGTTAATGCTTTGTTCCCGTTCTCTATTAATAGGAGGACTTAATATCCCTTAGTTTCCTTATGGACCCCGCTGCCACGGGAGGGTAGGACAAAAGATGCCATGCAAGTTCTTTTCCATAAGCACGTATGACTATTTACAGAATACATGCCTACATTGTATTGACGAACTGGATCTAGTTCTGTATCGCCCTAGGTTATGACTGATACATGATCAATATCATCCAACATTTACCCAACATCACTGATCCAGTGCCTACGAGTTTCCACATACTGATATTTGCTAAGTTACTATTATCACTGCTGCTACTATTACACTTGCTACCAATCTGCTACTATTACCGTTACTGTTACTACTGCTGCTTTTGTTACTTGCTATCAAGCTATCATATTACTTTGCTACGTATCACTTTGCTGCAGATATTTATCTTCCAGGTCTGGTTGAATTGACAACTCAACTGCTAATACTTCCAAGTACTCTTTGGCTCCCCTTGTGTCGAATCAATAAATTTGGGTTGAATACTCTACCCTCAAAAACGGTTGCGATCCCCTATACTTGTGGGTTTACACCTCCCAACCGCGAGAATGTACTCCCTCGTCGGACAGCCCTTCGGGAGGCGGTCGGACAGTCCCCCGGACGATGTCACGGACAGCCCTTCGAGAGGACCCTCGAAACTCGAACGGAAACTCGGGCAGCTCTTCGGGAGGACACTCGAACAGCCCCTCGGGCAAAAGATTGAAACTATGACCTCTCTATGGGGTTGCACACATACGGTGTCAGCTATCCGGCAGGGCTTCGCCGTCCAGAACTAGTTCCGGCCGGAACCCAGACAGCCTTTCGGCTCTACGAAACTATTTCGCTGGGAGGGAGAGAGAAGCCAGACAAGTCATGGCATGTGTATGAGAGCAAGGACGAAGCATTTGGGCAGCCCCCTCCCCCTCTATTTATAGGAAAGCCAAGGGGTAGGATGGTCTTTCAAAATACCAAAGTACCCCCACTTATGTCACACATAAAGGGCATAAGAGGGAAAAGGGATGCCATGTGGAGCTCCATGGAGGAGCTCCACCCTTGGCCGGCCACCCCTTGGGGGCCCCCCCATGAGGGGCTTCCTTGGCCCCCAAGGCCTTCTAGAAGCCTTTTGGAAATATCCCAAAAGGCGGCTTTCCAAAAAATATCCATAAAGTGATTTTCACTATTCACAAAACTAATTTTCCGTGAGCGTTAAATCCGAAAATATTTCTGTGGGTCTTAGAATAATTCCAGTACCCACACAAATGATTTTGGATGCGTTCCGACACAATTTCGGATTAGTGATTTTCATCTGCGAAAAGCGACCAAATCGGTTCCGGCAGCTCCTGAACATTTCCGGTTTTTATCCCGGAAAATTCCCAGAAGTTTCCAGAACACTTCTGGCATCCTCCAAGAATTTCCAGGCATGTGCCAAAACCAATTTGACTTTATGGTGTCCCCTGAAACAACTTTTCAGTTTTACCAAAACTCATCCGGTGTCCTCTCTCTCCGGAACTTTTCCGCTGTCTCCGAAACTTTTCCCGGAGACTTTCTCTCAGATTCCGTGTCTAGTGTTCAGTAGATAGATGACCCTTAAGCGTGTGACCCTATAGGTTCGGTGAAGTATAGACATGACTCGGAACCCCTTCCGATCAATGATGAACATCGGAGCCGTGGACACCCATATTGACCCCTATACCCACATGAATGAATATTCGAGTGAACCTCCAGTTGCCGTGTGCTATTCCTGTTGCTTCGTGATATGTTACAAACACCCGAGGTGAGATTTATTGCATCCGCATGGATCAACAATTTGTCCACCATGCAAGTTACCTCGTTACGGTTTTGTTCTCTTTTCTCGTTTCCGTGTTCCGGCATCCCAGTGATCAAATCACAATGTGTCTGGCCAAACGATGGTGGATACCGTAACACCGAGAGGGCCCGAGAATATCTCTCCATCGTCGGAGGAGCTAATCCCAATCTTGAGCTATCTTGTTTCTGGTCATACTTTTCCGTGAACTCGTAAGCCGTCGTAATAGCCACCCAGTTATGGATGACGTTTAACAAACCCCAAAGTTCACAAAGCAAGTACGAAGGAACTCGATACTCTCATGGTCTAAGGAATTATGCAAACATTAACTTCTCTATGTTATTAACCATTAACTTGTGACGAATGTATCTCATAGCATAACATCAATTCGGGTCGATTCAACACAAGTGTTCTTCTAACATTGTGCCCTCAAAATTGCCAGCATAGACAAGCCCATGATCAGGAAAACAGGATCATCATGCAATACTTGAGCCAGTCTTAGAGGCAAGACTAGGAATACATTTTATCATTTAGTATACCACACGTGCACATGAGTTTCCCTCCGAGCCTCGTGGATATTGCAGACTCGAGAATCATTGCAGTTATAGCATGGAAGCCAAACATTCATTACAAACTCAGAGATACAAAATAATTGATGTTACTGCCTCTAGGGCATATCTCCTACAGACTCCCGCTTGCACTAGAGTCATAATCCAGTTACATGGGTTCCCTAACACCAATGGCTATCTGGTGCTACTCATGCTTTGCTCGTGGCAGAGGCTTTGTCATCGGGTCTGACACATTCAGATCCGTGTGAACTTTGCGTACTTTCACTAAACCCTCTTCGACATGATGTCGAATGAGTTTATATTTGTGTTGAATATGTCTTGTCTTATGGTGCGAACTTGGCTCCCTTGCCTGAGCCACGGTGCCACTATTATCACAATAGATCTCCACCGGGTCCAGAGCACTTGGAACCACACCAAGGTCTTCAAGAAATTGCTTGATCCATACCACCTCCTTGGAGGCTTCTGAAGCTGCAACATATTCCACCTCTGTCGTAGAATCGGCCACAGTCTTTTGTTTGGAACTTTTCCAATCAACTGCGCCATCGTTCAATATGAAAACATAGCCTGATTGAGATTTGAAGTCATCTGGGTCAGTCATGAAGCTTGCATCAGTGTAACCACTTACAATGAGCTCTTCATCACCTCCGTACACAAGGAGTAAATCCTTGGTCCTTCTGAGGTACTTAAGAATACCCTTGACCACGGCCCAGTGTTCCAATCCTGGATCACTTTGGTACCGGCTGCTAACACTTAGCGCATAGGAAACATCCGGTCTTGTACATAACATGGCATACATAATGGAACCAACTGCCGAGGCATATGGAACATCATTCATTTCTACTCGCTCATCGAGAGTCCGAGGACACTGATTCTTGCAAAGCACTGTGCCAGGTGACATAGGGAGTAGACCTTTCTTGGAATTCTCCATGTTGAACCTTTTCAACACCTTGTCAATGTACGTGCTTTGGCTAAGCGCTATTAGGCGTTTTGATCTATCTCTATAGATTCTGATGCCCAATACATATGCCTCTTCGCCTAAATCTTTCATTGAAAAACTCTTCTTCAATGAGTCTTTTATTTCACTAAGAAAATTCACGTCATTTCCAATCAACAATATGTCATCCCTACAAGATTAGAAATGCTTTTGCGCTCCCACTACACTTCTTGTAAACACAAGATTCTTCGTCATTCCTGATGAAGCCAAACTCTTTGACTACTTCATCAAAATGAATGTTCCAGCTCCTTGACGCTTGCTTCAGACCATAAATGGCTTTCTGAAGTTTGCATACCTTTCCAGCATCCTTATGAATGACAAAACCTTCTGGCTATATCACGTATACATCCTCTTTGAGGTTTCCATTTAGGAAAGCCGTTTTGACATCCATCTGCCATATTTCATAATCAAAATAAGCAGCAATTGCTAGTAATATCCGAACAGACCTAAGCATAGCTACGGGGAGAAAGTCTCGTCGTAGTCCACTCCTGGAACTTGTGTGAACCCTTTCGCGACAAGTCTAGCTTTGTGGATAGTAATGTTACCATCCGCGTCCGTCTTTCTTTTGAAAATCCATTTACAACCAATTGGCTTTACGCCTTCTGGAAGTTCTTCCAAGTTCCAAACTCGGTTTTCGTACATGGATTCCATTTCGGATTTCATGGCCTTGTGCCATTCCCTTGAGCTGGGCCCCGCCATCGCTTCCTTGTAGTGCGCAGGTTCATCGTCTTCAGGAATGAAGATTTCGTTATGAAACCATTCAGGTGGCTGGATAGCCCTACCTGATCTACGCGGTTCAGTTACAACATTGTCTGAAGTCTCCGCATCACATGCGACAACTTCCGGCTCGGTTGTAGGGATAATTTGCGGAATTTCTTCCGGTTCTTTAGCCATATCAACTATTGCCGAAGATTCACTAATCTCATCAAGCTGTACTGTCCTCCCACTCAATTCTTTAGCGAGAAATTCTTTCTCAAGAAAGACTCCGCATTTAGCGACAAACACTTTGTGCTCGGAGGGTAGGTAGAAGGAATACCCAATTGTTTCTTTTGGATAACCTACAAAGTTATATTTGTCTGATATGGGATCGAGTTTGGTAGGTTGTAAACGTTTTACATGTACCTCACATCCCCAAATTTTAAGATGCGATAAACTGGGTTTCTTCCCATTCCACATCTCAAGTGGTGTCATCTTAACAGACTTAGACGGTGCTCTGTTTAGTGTGTGAGCGGCAGTTTCTAGTGCGTGACCCCAAAAAGATATCGGCAGATCTGTAAGAGACATCATCGACCTTACCATGTCCAACAGGGTTCGGTTACGTCTTTCCGATACTCTGTTTCTCTATGGAGTTCCGGGAGGCGTAAGCTGTGAAACAATTCCACGGTCACTCATATGTTGGCCAAGCACATGACTAAGATATTCGCCTCCGCGATCAGACCGTAGAAACTTAATCTTTTTGTTACAATGATTTTCTACATCATTCTGAAATTCTTTGAACTTTTGAAAGGTTTCCGACTTATGCTTCATTAAGTAGATATAGCCATACCGACTTAAATCATCAGTAAAAGTCACGAAGTAGAAATACCCACCCCGTGCGGCTGTGCTCATTGGACCACATACATCACTATGTATTATTTCCAATAATTCACCCGCCCGTTCAGGATGACCCGTGGATGGCGTCTTGGTCATTTTCCCCATCAGACAAGCTTCACATCTGTCAAATGATTCAATATCAAAGGACGGTAAAACTCCATCTCTCTGGAGTCTTTGCATGTGTTTCTTTCCAATGTGGCCAAGCCGACAGTGCCACAAGTAAGTGGTGGTATCATCCTTCTTAAGGCGTTTAGCATTCACGTTAAAGACATCATTTTCACATTCAAGATTTAGTATCAAAAGGCCCCCAACAATGGGTGCAAATCCATAAAACATATCATTACAATAAAGTGAAAAACCATTGTTCTCAGACTTGTACGAATACCCATCGTGTACTAAACATGATCCAGATTGAGGCATAATGCCGACGGATTGAGCGGCGATCCCAGCGCCGTTCCCGACACGCATCACGACTTCATTCTTTGCCAGCTTGCGCACCTTCTGAAGTCCCTGTATCGAGTTGCAAATGTGAGCAACCGATCCGGTATCAAATACCCAAGACTTAGAATTTTTGCTAGCAAGCAAAACTTCAATGACATTAACTTGTATAACAGTTATACCTTTTTCGGTTTTCCCGGACTTCTTATCTGCCAGATATATCTTGCAGTTCCTTTTCCAGTATCCAGTGCCTTTGCAGTAAAAACACACAGTTTTAGTCTTGGCTCCGCCCTTAAGCTTGCCTTTCTTTTTGAAACTGGTAGTTTTATTCACAAGCAACTTTTGCTGATTCTGCACTCCTATCCCATTAGTTTTGAGTATCGCTTCATAAAGCGAAGTAAGGATCAAATCCATACCAGGTGTCTTTGGAAAATTAATTCCCTTATCAGCATAACCATCGTAACAGTTTGCTAGTCTGACACTATGCTCATTTACTAGAGATTCCTTATTTATATTGCATTCTTTCATGGCCTCAGTCATCTCATGAACTTTACCTGAATCCTGTTTGTGATACAGAACATCTAGTGCCTCGATGATCTCGAAGGGACTAAGTCGTTCAAAACGGTTCTGTAGCACAGGATCCATGCAAGACAACATAAGGTTTTTGACAGCACTGAAATCATCCTTTCGCGTGTCAAACACATTGATGACATCCCGAGCCATCAAGAAGGGTGCATCATAAGGGATAAACATCTCAGGCAATTCATAATAGCATGATATGGTATAGCCCTTTCTGACGGAGAAGTCAAGTATTTCTTTGTCTTTGGCATTTGCGTCGGTGTTCACCTTCGCAAAGATTGCCACCACCTTGTCGATGCACCAGATAATATTGCTATCTCTATAGCTAATAAAATAAGTGCATTACTTAAGGTTGACACGCAGGTCATTAAAGTGACAATCATATGGCTCCAGCCATCATGCCGAATCATGACACGCAGGTCATGTTAATTTACATCATATAGCCATCTCATACATAATCAAATTGAATATGAGCATTGCTATACCACATCACATGCAAACCATCCTGCAAAACCAAGTTAGACGCCTCTAATCGGTTTATGCAAAATTTTATTTTACGTGGCTTCTAAGGTTTTGACTTAAACTGCAGCTACCAACATTTATCATCAAGTATGATTATTCAAGTCGCTAGATTAACACCGCAGGGTGTATGAAACACGAGATAATAAAATCTCGAGCCCCATACTAAACTTCGTCATATGCTTGACCCCCGTGCAGATCATATCTGCATTGACCTTTCATCTACGCAATTTCATCTTTCTCTCAACTACGGTGGAACCAAAAGAACTGATAGCACTTCGTTGATCAATCAGGATCGCGGATTGCTAGAACTTTGTGAAATTCCACCATGCCATTTCAAGATCAGAAATATGCAAATTCCAGGGAAGCAACAAGAACATCAGGTAACAGATTTCATCTGCCACCCGCATAAATAATTTTCAGCAAGAGATCTCATCTACTCCAAAATTATATTATGCAATACCCATACATCTCCATGTATTCTAGATCGTAACCTGCATCTACGCATAGCACAGCTCTTGATGCCACTGTAGGGGAACGCGACAGAAAACAAAAAAATTCAGTACAGCGAGCATGCCCAGGACCAGTATGGAGACTGCATACAAGGATTGATCTGATCCGTACCGACTCGAAGCCCAGCGGAAGAAGAGTCGGTGGAGATCGTTGGTGCAGATCCCCGCAGCTAGCATTTACATCCTCCCAACCGCGAGAATGTACTACCTCGTCGGACAGCCCTTCGGGAGGCGGTCGGACAGTTCCCCGGACGATGTCACGGACCGCCCTTCGGGAGGACCCTTTCGGATTAGTGATTTTCATCTGCGAAAAGCGACCAAATCGGTTCCGGCAGCTCCGGAACATTTCCGGTTTTTATCCCAGAAAATTCCCAGAAGTTTCCAGAACACTTCTGGCATCCTCCAAGAATTTCCAGGCGTGTGCCAAAACCAATTTGACTTTATGGTGTCCCCTGAAACAACTTTTCAGTTTTACCGAAACTCATCTGGTGTCCTCTCTCTCCGGAACTTTTCCGCTGTCTTTGAAACTTTTCCTGGAGTCTTTCTCTCAGACTCCCTGTCTAGTGTTCAGCAGATAGATGACCCTTAAGCATGTGACCCTATAGGTTCGGTGAAGTATAGACATGACCCGGAACCCCTTCCGATCAATGATCAACAACGGAGCCGTGGACACCCATATTGACCCCTATACCCACACGAATGAATATTCGAGTGAACGTCCAGTTGCCGTGTGCTATTCCTGTTCCTTCGCGATATGTTACAAACACCCGAGGTGAGATTTATTGCATCTCCGTGGATCAAATATTTGTCCACCATGCAAGTTACCTCGTTACGGTTTTGTTCTCTTTTCTCGTTTCCGTGTTCCGGCATCCCAGTGATCAAATCACAACGTGTCTGGCCAGACGATGGTGGATACTGTAACACCGAGAGGGCCCGAGAATATCTCTCCATCGTCGGAGGAGCAAATCCCGATCTTGAGCTATCTTGTTTCTGGTCATACTTTTCTGTGAACCCGTAAGCCGCCGTAATAGCCACCCAGTTACGGATGACGTTTAACAAACCCCAAAGTTCACGAAGCAAGTACGAAGGAACTCGATACTCTCATGGTCTAAGGAATTATGCAAACATTAACTTCTCTGTGTTATTAACCATTAACTTGTGACAAATGTATCTCATAGCATAACATCAATTCAGGTCGATTCAACACAAGTGTTCTTCTAACATTGTGCCCTCAAAATTGCCAGCATAGACATGCCCATGATCAGGAAAACAGGATCATCATGTAATACTTGAGCCAGTCTTAGAGGCAAGACTAGGAATACATTTTATCATTTAGTATACCACACGTGCACATGAGTTTCCCTCCGAGCCTCGTGGATATTCCAGACTCGAGAATCATTGCAGTTATAGCATGGAAGCTAAACATTCATTACAAACCCGGAGATACAAAATAACTGATGTTACTGCCTCTAGGGCATATCTCCTACAGTCTTCCTCCCAGCGCCTGTCGCCGTGGCGCCCGTTGGAGTTGCGACGGCGTTCCTCCTCGCGGCGCCCCTCATCGCGGCACGAACCTTCTGCAGGCGCGCATGACCTGCTCCTGAAGAGCCTGGATGCCCATCCACAGTCATCCTGCCGGCCGCGGCGATCGTTGTCATCGTCGTCGTAGTCGCATTGAGAGGGCCACGTAAGCTCCCTCCTCTGTGCCTTCCCGTCAATGATCCCCCCATCTCGTAATGGAAAGACTTGGTAGCCCAGGGCCTGCGCGGCACAACTCCCACCAAGTCCGGCGAGAAATCCTCGAGGAGGTCGAGGTGGATCAAGACCCGGCTGGCGAGACCTGTGCGACTCATCACGCCTGAGGAAGGATGTGCGTCGCTGACGTGAGGCTTCTCGACAATCGTCAGCCAGTCCACCCGCGGAATGAGAGCCGGGTCAGAGCAGCAAGCCCAGAGCTTGACTACCGAGGCGTCCTCCTTCTGCACCGTGGCCGCGTCGAAGTAGTGGAGGACGCAGTCGTCGCCAATGATGTCTGAGATGAGGTCTTCATCCCAACCTTGCAGCGGAACGTTCTCGAGAGCATGGTGGACGTGGTAGTTGAGCTTGGAGTACCCCCCCCCCCCGCGTCATCCTCTCTGGGCGACTCGGGGGCGAAATCCTAGCCGCCTCATCTAGGCCCACCTTCTGCTCTTCCCTCCCCCTGGCGGACGTTGCCGGGCCTGGCTATGATGCCCCCGAACTCAACCATGCACTAATCATACACGCATCATGCACGATCATGATCAGAGACTCACGGTAGGATATGGCAACACAACTCTAGACACAAATTTAAACATAAAGTTTTTAGATTACAAAACCAGGGTCACAAGGACCCAGAATACAAATGTCAACAAACACAAATTATCTGAGTACATACATAGTTGGACAAGTTTTGCCTTAAGAAGGCTGAGTATAACAACGATAACTAGATCGAAAAGGCGCAGGCCTCCTGCCTGGGGCCTCCAAACAACTCCTGGCCATAGTCAAACTCCACGTAGCAGTAGTCTGGCTCGAGATCCTCTGGCTCCTGGGCTCCGTCATCTGATCGCAGCAACCGAGTAGAAGAAAATAAGGTGCAAAGCAACAGTGAGTACTCATCCAAAGTATTTGCAAGACTTACATCACAACTATGCTAATATGCATCGGTATCGAAGGAATGGGGCTATATCTTTGGACTATATTGCAGAAATGCCAGAATAGGGGAAGAGCCTATCTTAACGAAGACTAGCATCTTGCAGCATCAGAAGAGAGTAGCGTATAACATAATAGCAACTTATAAGTAAAACAACGCCCAATTATCCTTCCTCGAATACCCCTCGAGGAAGCGACCTCGGAGCTACATAACAGTTTAATAATAAAAATATCCAGTTCTAGTTATAGTAGATCAGAATACAACTCCGATCGTCATGTTACCGTGGACACGGCTATTCGAATAGATTTACTTCCCTGCAGGGGTGCACAATGTTACCCAACACGCTCGATTACCCCTGTCCGGACACACTTTCCTGGGTAATGCCCGGCCTCAGAATAATCGACATGGCATAGTCCTACCTAGGCTCTCCAGAGAGGTTAGCACGCCGGTCTAAATCCTGAGCGCAAAGGGGTCATGGGTCAATCGCCCTAAGCACTCCTGCACGTTGCGTGGGCGGCCGGAAACAAGCGCGACTATGGAAGCACCACCAGAAGTACCCAGCTCAATCGGGCGCGCGCCGCTCAACTGTGATGTCTGAAGGTCTTTCGGGAGCATGTATGGCGCATGGCCCATAACTAATCCGCGTGGTGGTTAGCACGAAAAGGTCAAAGACCCACTCAGATTAAATACCCAAATCCGTTAGCGTATTAGAAACTCGCAGCAACGACCAGGGCTCAAGTCTCGAATGACACCCTGTCGCACTGACTTGGTAACACGCGGCCTAGTGTGGAGGGATCAGGCCTACCTTCCTTCCGGTTGGTCTCCTTCCCGGACAATCCGCCTCAATTTCTCTCTCGTGGGTACCCTTGAGGCATACCTGACTTTCATAAGACTGTCAAGAACCCAGGTCCACCTCTAACAGGGTGGTACCACCTGCCCTTCAGTCCCATAGTAACATTTAAAAGTAAAAGTTAAAGGTAACAGCAGGTCCTACCATCAAGGTGAACGCTGAGGAATCACCCTCGATAGGTTCACACTTGAGGTACTGCACGACAGAGCCAGCATCGAGAGTGACGTACGAGGAATCACCCTCGGTACGCCACACTTGATCTGCTACACTACAGAGATATCATCGGAAGTGGGGGACGAGGAATCACCCTTGTCACTTGATAACCTCTCTGCAGAGTCATACTAATACGCGATACTGATGGTGGGCTCAGATATCGATACATCGATATCTCCCTCGTAACAACTCTATGATAAGCAGGGCAACAAGGACAAGGGTGTAGGGCCACATGCGAGACGCTAGCGGAACTTTACTAAGCATATAGGATAGCAGGTAATGATTATCAACAGGTTACAAAACTAGGCTGAGCATCAGACTAGGTGCTATCGGAACAGTAACTATAGCAAAATCTAATGCAAGCATAAGAGAGAGAGAATTGGACGATATAGGAATAATCAAGGAGGTTTTGCTTGCTTGGAAACAGTGCAGAGAGGGGTTGGACGTCAGCGTCGTAGTCGTACCCGGGATCGTCGGCGGCAGTCTCAAAGTCTACCGGAGGGGGAAGATGGGGGAGAAACAATAAATACACGGCAAACATATGCAACACACTACATGGCATGGCAATATGATATGCAGGGATGAGCTAATGCATTACTAATCATTTTAAAAGATTTGGGAATATTTTCCCGAAGTCAGGCACTATTCATTCATTGAAATATGGTCTAAAGTTCAAGGTTCACCACTTTAGAGTGATCCAACATGAATGCAGATGACATATTTATATTCGTTGTTTTTTTCTGATCATTTTTCATACATAAATTATTTTCATTCGAGTTACGGATTATTTTGTATGATTTTTCAAAGTTTTAAACAATTTTTGGAATTTCTGGAATTAATCCAAATTTCGAAAATATTAGAAAAACGCTAGGTGTACACGGTGCAGTGCACCCACAGGTGCACCAAAGGATGACCAGTGGTCCCGGGGTTGGCTGAGTCAGCAGGTCAACCATTGACCTGTTGACCGTTCAAGGGGGGCAACCGGGGCCACTGGGACCCACTGGCAGTGACCCAGGGTGGGCCCGAAGGCGCCCACGTCAGCGCCACGTCAGCCCACCGCGGAAGGCCATGGGCAGCGTCGGGATTTGCCTATGGTGCACGGGAAAAGGCGCGGTTTGGCCCGTTCGAACGGGCGCTCAACGCCGCGTCGAATGGAGGTGGGGGCGCGGTCGGAGGTGGCGTATAGCGACGGTGGCGAGCATCGCAAGCGGCGGCCGGAATCGGGCGAGGTTGAAGTCGACGCGTGAGGGCACGGGGGAGTGCGTGCGCGGGCTTGTCGGTTCCAGGAGCACGTTGCACGGCTCGGACTCGAGCTCGGTTGGCTATGGCCACGACGGCAACGCGAGGTAATGGCGGCGAGCTCGGGGGGAAAGGAAGGGGTGCTCACGGGGAGCCTATAGACGCGCTTTGTGGGCTCGGGGGAGGCTCGATGGCGTCGGAATCGTCGGCATGGTTGCGGTGGCCAGAGGTGATCGACGACGGCAATCTGGCGATGCAGGGCTCCTCAACTCCGGCGAGATGCACCAGAGGACGAGGCGGTGCACGGCGCACCTCCCAGACAATGTCTCCAGGCACGGGGACATCAGTGGACGCGGCTACGACGATTGCGCAGACATGGCCTCTCGGGCGAGCTCGATTGCGAGCAAGAGGCAGAGCGAGAGGGAAAGTGGAGGTGCCTAGGGTTTCGGGGAGGAAGAGAGAGGCCGGGGGGGCTCCTTATCCATCGAGGGGGGCCACGAATGCTCGACAGCGAGCATCCAGCGCTCTGGACGGCCATGCGCACTCGGGCGCCCTGCCCCTGTCCCAAGCTTGACGAAAGGCCAAGCTTAACGGGCCGGGCCAACCTGTAGCGCGGCTGGGCTGAAGTGCACAGGCATTTTTTTCATTTTTCCTTTTTCTTTTCAGCTTTAATCATTTCCACCACTGTTTGCATTTAATTTTGGCTCAAATTGACTTTTGTAAAATATGTGACTTAGCCACATAAATACTTTGCAATATATGGTACTGCCATAAAAAGGTTTGGAGGCAATATGATTTCATTTGAATTTTTAATAAATGCAAAAGCACTGAAATGGTGCTGTTGTTGATGTTTTCATGTTGATTGAGTCCTTTAGGGATTTTTGGTGATGTTGTTTTCCTTAACAATAATAGTTATGGAATATTTCCAAAATTATGAACTATTTAGTTCTTGAATTGGAACAACTTTTAATTTCACTTTAAATTTGAATTCCATTTCAAAGTGGAATTTGAAATGAGATATGATTCAAAAGGTGATCAAGCACTGTTAAACATGATGACTTGGCACTGTTCATGGGGGATTACTGTAGCTTAATTACAGGGGTATTACAACTCTCCTCCTCTAAAAGCAATTCTCGTCCCGAGAATTAAGAGGTAGAAGGGAAAAGATCAGGGTATTCTTCACGAAGACGATCCTCGCGTTCCCAAGTGGCTTCTTCTTCAGAATGATTTGACCACTGCACTTTAAGGAACTTGATTGCCTTCTGACGGGTTCGGCGTTCAGCTTGATCAAGAATGCGGATCGGATACTCTTTATAAGAGAGATCATCTTGCAATTCAAGCATTTCATGATCCACTGTTCGGCTTGGTTCCTTGAAGCAACAGCAAAGTTGCGACACATGGAAAACGCCGTGAACCTGAGAAAGGTTCGGCGGCAGTTCCAATTGATAAGCCACATAACCACGTCTGCTGAGAATACGGAACGGGCTGATATAGAGAGGAGCTAACTTTCCCTTGATTCCGAAACGGTGAGTGCCCTTCATCGGGGCTACTCGAAGGTAAGCTTGTTCGCCAGGTTGATAGACCATTTCTTTATGTTTGCGATCATAATTGCTCTTCCGACGAGACTGAGCTTCTTTTAGATTTTCGCGAACAATACGAACTTGTTCTTTAGCTTGTTCGATAGTATCCGGACCGAGGAGTGCCCGTTCCCCAGTTTCTGACCAATTTAGAGGGGTTCAGCATTTACGGCCATAAAGAACTTCAAAGGGGGCCATCTTCAAGCCAGCTTGATAGCTATTGTTGTAAGAGAATTCAGCATACAGAAGAGATTCTTCCCATTTCTTACCAAATGATATGACACATGCACGAAGCATATCTTCCAGAATTTGGTTGACTCGTTCAACTTGACCTTGGGACTGGGGGTGATAAGCTGAGCTGAAGGTGAGATGAGTTCCCAAAGCTTCTTGAAATCTTTCCCAGTACTTTGAGGTAAAGAGACTTCCACGATTTGAACTGATCTCCAGCGAAATACCGTGGAGTGACACAATCTTGGAGATATATAATTCTGCTAACTGACTAGCAGTGATAGTCTCCTTGACTGGCAGGAAATGAGCAACCTTGGAGAATTGGTCGACGATGACAAGAAAAGCATCATGACCCTTCTGTGATCTGGGATAACCAGTGATGAGATCCATCTGGACCTTATCCCATTTCCACTCAGGAATAGCAAGTGGTTGCAGAGTTCCGGGAGGTCTTTGGTGTTCTGCTTTAATGCGACGGCAAACGTCACACTCGTTGACATATCGAGCAATGTCTCGCTTCAATCCAAGCCACCAGTACCTTTGACGGATGTCCTGGTACATCTTGGTACTACCTGGATGAATAGACAGCGGTGTGTCATGAGCTTCTTTCATAATATCCGAGGTGGTATCCAGCTCGCCTTGCGAAGAGACAACAATACGACCCTTGTAGAACAAGGTACCATCTTTATCAACACAGTAGCCTAAGGAGTACCCATCTGAGTGATCGCGCTTAATCTTCATGACTTCAGGGTCAAGCTTCTGATTAGCCTTGATGCGGCGCTCGAGATCTGGTTCAACAACCAAGTTATTGATAGAACCTTGGGGAACAATGTGGAGGTTAATCTTGTGGAGTTCTTCAGAGAGAAGAGGTTGAGCTTGCTAAACCATGAGATTATTGCAATAAGACTTGCGGCTCAACGCATCAGCCATAACATTAGCCTTACCAGGGGTATATGAAATACCCAGGTTGTAGTCAGCTATTGCTTCCATCCATCTCTGCTGACAGAGATTCAGATCTGGTTGAGTAAACAGATACTTCAGACTTTGATGGTTCGTGTATATCTCACAACGATTACTGAGAAGGTAATGTCGCCACAATTTTAGAGCATAAATAACTGCAGCTAGTTCGAGATCATGAGTTTGATAATTCTCTTCATGAGGACGCAACTGTCGAGAGCCATAAGCAATCACTTTGGGCTCTTGCATTAGGACACGGCCTAATCCTTGACGGGAAGCATCACAATAAATCACAAAGTCCTTGTGGGTATCCATCGGAGCAAGCACTGGGGCAGAGGTCAGTCTGTCTTTCAGTGTTTGGAAACCTTCTTGACATTGAGGGGTCCACTCAAACTTCTTGTCTTTGTGGAGCAAGTCGGCCAATGGCTTGGCAATCTTTGAGAAGTTCTCGATGAAATGACAGCAGTAGCTGGTGAGTCTGAGAAAACTTGTGATTTGCTTGACATTCTTCAGAGGAGTCCAGTCAAGAATAGCCTGAACTCGTTCTGGGTTAACAGCAATTCCATCCTTGGAAATTACGTGACCAAGATAGGTGACTTCGGCTAACCAGAATTCACACTTGGAATATTTGGCATATAGCTGGTGTTCTCGAAGCTTCTCCAATACAAGACGAAGATGTTCGGCATGTTCCTCTTCATTCTTCGAATATACTAGAATATCATCAAGATAAACCAGGATGAATTTGTCAAGCTAATCCATGAATATGTAGTTCATCAATCGGGAGAAGGTTGCTAGAGCGTTGGTAAACTCGAAAGACATGACGGTGTACTCGTATGAACCATAACGAGTAACGAAAGTGGTCTTCAGGATATCCTCTTTACGAACTCTGATCTGGTGGTATCCTAACCTCAAGTCGAGTTTAGAGAATACGGAGGAACCAGCGAGTTGATCGTAATGATCATTGCTCCTGGGAAGCGGATACTTGGTCTGGATTGTCGCCTGATTAATAGGTCGATAATCTTGAACCAATCGATTAGTTCCATCCTTCTTCTTAACAAAGAGAGAAGGTGCTCCCAAGCAGAGGAACTTGGGCCAATGAAGCCTTTACGAAGTGATTTGTCGATTTCCTCCTTAAGTTCAAGGAGTTCATGCGGCGGCATCCTGTAGGGGCACTTAGCAATAGCGGTACTGCCTGATTTCAAGTCGATGATGAATTCGACAGCTCTTGCAGGGGGTATTCCTGGAAGTTCCTCTGGAAAGACATCTTGGAAATCGTGAATGACTAGAACGTTCTCGATGCCCTCAAGAGGTGAAGCGTTCAATGCATTCAAAGCATATATCTGGGCTTCGGCATTTAGGATTGTTCGAGCAGAATATTTGACTATCTAGTCGGTGGGGTGTAAAAGTTGGACTGTTTTAGTGGCACAGTCGATCAAAGCACAATGAGCTTTTAACCAATGCATACCGAGAATGAGGTCTATGTTGGAAGACTTTAGGACGATAGGAGAGTCAATGAATTCCAATTCTTCAATTATGATGGAAACATTAGGCGCCACCATATTGGCACGACACTGGCCAGCCGGGGTTTTTACATGTAATAGAGAGTTCATTTCTTCACGTTTAATGTCATGCGTAAGTGCAAAAGCTTCTGATATGAATGAATGAGATGCTCCCGAATCAAATAAAACTGAAGCTCGTACTGGGTTAACGAGAAGTGTACCCATCACAGTAGCTAGTTCATCTTGACCTTCTGCCATATCAACATGGTAAGCTTGAACACGACCATAAGTTGGTGGCCTGGCATTATAGTTGCGGGGCTGGTTGCTGCCACGGCCATTACCACGACCGGGAGCAGAAGTGCTAGCTGATTTTGAATCTGGAGACATTCTGAAGCACGGTGACCTGGACGGCCACACTTGAAGCACAATCAACTATTGGGTTGCGGGGCCATAGCATTGCGTGGAGCAGCTTGAAGTCTTGGCTGTCTCGGTGGTGGAGGAGGCAGACGAGGTGCAGCATAAGAAGGTCTTGGAACAGGGGCAGCTGGCGGTACATACTGCGGGGGATCCACATTCCACGCTTCTGTCCTGACAAGCCCGAAGATGAGCCAATGTCACGGGTGCACTTGACTGAATCCTTGTGTTCCTTCTGACCTGTCTCTACCTGGATAGCTTTGTTCACCAGGGTAGCAAATTCGGGGAAGTCATTGACAATAAGTGCAAGCTTGATGTCTGGGTGGAGGCTTTCACGGAACTTCTCCTGTCTACTCAGGTGGAATGTCATCTTTGGCATAGCGGGACAATTCAATGAACTCCCGTTGATAGGCATCTACAGCCCTGTTACCCTGAGTGAGGTTGCGGAACTCTCGCTTCTTCCTGTCCATGATTCCTTGAGGAATGTAATGGGCACGGAAAGCAGTGCGGAACTCTAGCCAAGTGATGACTGTTCCAACAGGCAGTGATTGCCTATGGCTGTCCCACCATTGAGCAGTGGGACCTTTCAGAAAGTAGGTTGCAAAGGTGACAAGGCTAGCAGGGGCAACATTTGCTGACTCCATCTCATAGGCGATGTCACGAAGCCAGTCATCAGCATCCAGTGGGTTGACTGAGTTACGAAAGGTGATAGGGTTGAGCCGCACAAACTCTTGCAGTGTTATTGGGGCTGGCTATTGATTAGCATTCTGTTGTGGGAACTGGGCCATAATCCCAGTCATGAACTAGCGATTCAGCTCAAACTGTTGCATCATACATGCCATATAGTCGGGCGGTGGTGGAGCATTGGCACCACGGCCACGACCACGATTAGCGGGTCTAACCATCCTGCTAATAATAACAGGGGGTAGTTTAGTAACCAGCAATTGCAATTGTACAGAGTTATCCACGATGTAACATGAACGATTAACAAGAGGTGCATTATGTACAAAGCGGTAGTCACATAGGACATACAGATCCATACATAAAGTCAGTTACAAACGGACAGCATAACTGCACAAATTCACGAAACTAGGAATAGTAAGCGGCATGCAGGCACGCAGTAGAGTGATACAACAACGGATATAGCAAAGGCTACATCAACATCGGGGAAAGCCTCGAAAGCCTGGGAGCTACAAGTGATGACGCGGGGTACCCTCAATATAGGGATCCTGCGCTCCATGAACACTTTGATGCAGAACCCGATCCTCAGCTTGTAGAAGAGGTCCACGTGCTGGGGGGGGGGGGAGGAATGACGTCCCGAAAAATCCTCGATAAAAGGATCCTGCGGTCCGTGAAGTAATGAAGGGGGGGTTTCAAGGATGTCGAAAGCCAGTGATTGAATCGTGCATCATATATTCAAAGAAATTACTACAGGTAATCTAGATCTCCGGTTGATGTGATCACGAGAACCTAGTGTTAGAGTTAGTAAAATCTTTAACCCGAAAGGAAGAGAAGTTCAGAAACCAGAGTATAGAAGAGGAATAAAAGATCCTAATCCCATGCATTGCGATGTGGGCCCGTAAGCCACACAACACTGTTAGTAAAATAGTTTTTTGCAAAGACTAGACTCATCTTCGGCCAAGGAGTTGGAAAGGGGCTCCCTATAGGCAGTCGGCTCTGATACCAACTTGTGACGCCCCCGAACTCAAGCGTGCACTAATCATACACGCATCATGCACGATCAAGATTAGAGACTCACGGTAGGATATCACAACACAACTCTAGACACAAATTTAAACATAAAGTCTTTAGATTGCAAAACCAGGGTCACAAGGACCCAGAATATAAATGTCAACAAACACAAATTATCTGAGTACAGACATAGTTGGACAAGTTTTGCCTTAAGAAGGCTGAGCATAACAACGACAACTAGATCAAAAGGCGCATGCCTCCTGCCAGGGGCCTCCGAACTACTCCTGGCCATCGTCAAACTCCACGTAGTAGTAGTCTGGCTCGAGATCCTCTGGCTCCCAGGCTCCATCATCTGACCGTAGCAACCGAGTAGAAGAAAAGAAGGTGCAAAGCAACAATGAGTACTCATCCAAAGTACTCGCAAGACTTACATCAGAACTATGCTAATATGCATCGGTATCAAAGGAATGGGGCTATATCTTTGAACTATATTGCAGAAATGCCAGAATAGGGGAAGAGCCTATCTTAACGAAGACTAGCATCTTGCAGCATCAGAAGAGAGTAGCATATAACATAATAGCAACTTATAACTAAAACAACGCCCAAAGATCCTTCCTCGAATACCCCTCGAGGAAGCGACCTCGGAGCCACATAACAGTTTAATAATAAAAGTATCCAGTTCTAGTTGTAGTAGATCAGGATACAACTCTGAGCGTCCTATTACAACTGGCCCGCACGGTGGTGGGTGGCGGCGGGGCGTCCCCTCGCGCCATCTGCTCTGGCCAGTCCCCCGCCCCCAATCTCCCTGGCTGCTGCCTTGGTCCTCCGATCCCCTCTTCTGCGGCGGCGCTCTCCCCCGTCTCTGGCAAAGATGGATCCTGTCGTCTGCTCCTAGAGCTGCCCATCCGCTAGATCCGTGGCTGGTGGTGGTCCTTGAGGCGGTGACCAGCTCGATTCGGCTTCCTCGTTGTGGGCCAGGGTGGCGGCCCTGTGCCTGCTCAGCCTTGCCGCAGCTGTCCCCTAGTCGCCGGATCCGGTGCTCGGGCGGCTGCTGGACAATGATTCTGGCAGGCTCTGGTCGATGGGGACGCCGCAGACGCGCTTGTGTTCTTTGGGGTGTGTTTGGTGGCTGTGGAGGTGACCCTGGTGGCCGTGGCGGGGCTGTAGGCTGGTGGTGGATGTGATGAGCCTCGTGGGTGGATGCCGGGGCGGGGGCCCCGGGCTAGGCGGACGACGTCGACTCTACGGCGAGCGGCTGCCGTGGGTGCTACTCCGCGACTTCGGCCGTGTGGGCGGTGAGGTTGCGGCGGACGCGTACTGCGATGGCGGGGTGCCCCGTCAGCCGGCGCTCCTGCTTTTGACGAAGACCTCTGTTCCTCTCCGCTGGCTTGCGCCCCTTTGGTCAGTCTGTGGCCTTGTGGTCAGGATGTGGAGCGGGACCGGGGGAAACCCTTGGTCATCGACGGTGGCCACGACAATGATGGCGCCATTGATTGGCGTCGGCTCCCTTCTCGGAGGCCTTGTCGAGGTCCCCTCCCTCTCTGCCTTGCTTTCTTGTAGCGAAAGCCCCTGCTCCCCTTGCGGACGGTGGCGACGTGCTATCGTCGCATCCCTTCCTGGAGGCGTCGTCTGGGGTGCGTGGAAGGAAGGTCGGTGCTTGCTGCTGATTTGGGTGCGGATGGTGGCGGCTTCTTGTGCATCTTCTTCCGCCGGTCTTCGTCTTGCGGCATCATTCTTCAACTCACGTTTGGATGTGTGGTTGGCTATGCTTGGTGGCGAGGTCATGGGAGCTCAGTGGCTGTGGTTCGAGCTCTGGTCCCTCATGCCTGTGGTGCTCTGTTGGTATTGTCCATGCGGCTCATGGTGAACTACCTGCCTTCCGACGGTACGGCGCCCTTTGAGCCAGGGCGAGAGGATTGTTGTCCTCTTCGGAGGTGGAATCAGATGGCTTGCTGGCAGGTTCTACGAGAGTAGGTGAGGTGGCGATGGCCACCGTTGCTGGTGCTCCTTGTTGATTCTCACCCGATGCTAGTGTAGCTGCTGTTCTAGATGTTTGGTTGTGGTAATTCAGGCTGAGCTCCTTCTTTTATTTTTTGTTTGCCTGTATTGCTGATAGGCTGTGAGCTGATCTAGCACGTTGTATCTTTGATGTTTTCTTGTTTTTTCCCTTGTAAGTTGTGTGATTGTAATCCTAGCCGGTTGATGGCTTTGTTAATTCAAAGCCGGGCTAGGTTCGAGCCTTTCTTGGGCTCGGCTGTCGCCTTTTCTCTAAAAAATAAGTTCACCTTGGAGACGTCGGCGTGGGCGTTGGCTCTCTAGTTGCTCGCGTGGATGTCGAGCCGGCCGCGCCCAAAACGGCCCGGCGATGCGGTCAGCGGGTCGCGGTGGTGGTGGTAGATGAAGCGGACGATGTAGTCCTCGGGGAAGTGGTGGACGACGTGGAAGTATTCCTTCTCGACCTTGGTGTGGATGAGCTCCGCCACGGTCACCTCCGGCCTGGTGCCACCGAGCTAGAGCACCGTAGCATTGTAGGCCAGCAGGATGGCCTGCTGCTCCATGGCTGGGATGGCCACAAAGGTGGTGAATCGCTTGAGGGGCCTCCGTTCTGGCACTCCCAACTCCCCCAGCGCGGCAGCAGCAGCATCGGTTGAGCGGTGGCGAGACATGGACGTGGCAGAGAGCAGGAGAGCTGGCGAAACTGGGCGCTGAAGAGCAGTGGCAGACTGTGGGGTGGAGCTTGGAAGCAGACAAGGGGAAGGAGCTGGATTTGAAGAGCAGTCCTTCGCCTTGTGCCCCTGCAAATTGCACTTGTTGCATTTCATCAGGTCCCTGCAGTTAATGGAGTAATTCCTCTTATCAAAAAATCGTTCACCACTTTCCTCGCTACTTCCTCTTATCATTAATCGTTCATCACTTTCCTCGCTGCTTCCTTGCAGTTCCTCTTACATTCATGCTGCTCCTTCACTCCTTCACTTGTTCTTGCATTTACGGTCACCTAGCTATCTCATCCATCCATACTCTTTCTCTTCAGTTCGCTTCGCCCGCTTGATTCTGCTACCTAGGAACTGAAGGGCGAAATCTATAAGGAGAAGGTGATCTTTCTCTCTAACTCTCTATGCATATAATCTTCTATCTATGGATCTATATATCATGGGTCCATGAATCAGTGAATCTCACTCATATTTTCTGGTTTAATTTTTCCACAGGGAAAAAATGGAAATGGTAACATCAGCAGTTGTGGAGGAGGCTGTGAGTGGAACCATCTCCTTCGTGTTGAGCAGCCGCGGCGAGAAGGCGTCCCAGGAGGACCTCATGGAGAGGCTTGAGATGGTGCACATAAATCTTGGTTCGGCGCTTGTGAGGTCCAGGATGATGCCCATCATCATCATGCCGTTGCTTTGCAAAAAGAAGAAGTTGAAGGAGGTCTTTGAGGAGTGCGATGATCTGCTCGGCAAGGCGAGGGATCATCAGCAAGTGGTACCATCTTTACGCAGAAAGATTAAAGATTATGCATGCTATCATGCCCTTTCTCATTGTCCCAAATCAAGATGTGCTGAGTGTTAGATGTCATAGATGATTTCAGGATCATCTTGCACAAGGATTGAACCACAAATAATAAGCAAATGGATTAATCACACCTTAGGACCATATGTGCATCATGTTGATGATGTTGTAGTGACTGGAGATGTCACATAGGGCTTCAAGGTGAAGCCCTTGTTCTTCTCCTTCTTCCTTAATCTTCTGGCTTACTCCTGAAACATGTGGAAGGTGCTGGAGAGCCCTTCCCATGGCTGCAGTGTATGTGCTGGATTGGGCAGCTGGTGGAGTGGTGTTTGCCTCTCACCTCTTTCTCTTCTTCTGTCCCATGGGGACAGCCCCTTATATTTATAAGCACAGCACCATGCATGGGGGGACCCACCTGTAAGTTGGTGTGTGTGTGTGCCCAATCAGGGCACCTTTAGTCAAGTTGGAATTGCCAACTTGCTGCTACTGCAGCTGGCCCTTTTGGTTTGGCCTTTTAGATCAACCAACATTCTCCCCCTTGATTGTAAGGCAAAACTTATAAGCCACTTCTTAATGAAATGGCATATGAGATAAAAGGATTGCAACGGCCAGTTAGTACCGCAGAACCCAGTTATTACAATATACCACCTCATCTCGAAATGGAACTTCTTTAACTTTAGGAGCTCCATGAACTTAATACTTATTTGAAAACTTATGAGCTCATTTCTTTGTTGGAACTTATACAGAGTCAATAAAATACATTGGTCAATTAAGTACCATTGATCTAATTGACCAGAGTACATCATTCCATCGAAGAAACAAACCCCCTTAGGTTTGTGGGGAGATGGTGTTGCAATGGTCCCAAGAGTGCATTTTCTCTTCATATACTCTTGTGCATATCCTTATGCGCGCGCTTTTGAAAAGAAGAGAAATATATTTTTGTTTCAAGAATCATAATTTGTCCCTTAATAATAGCCTGCCATTTATTCTTTATGCCGGCAACATTAGACGGCAAGCCAATGCTTATACCTTAGCATAATACTTATGAACTAATCATCAAGACATTAAACTTAAGTGATGCTCAACACTTATGCCTTATATTTAATACTTAATTCATCAAGGCCTTGAATATGTTTGATTCTGGAATTAATATTTCACATTGTCATAGGTCTGACAGATACCTTTTGACATGTTACTCGAATAATCTGCACTCTTACATAATAAATTCCGGGATAAATAATCTTATGAAAAATCCTCATTCTTGAAATTCATATGGATCAGGGACATAAATCCATATCTTAAAAGCTTAGGGATTAAAGCATGCCACAACTTT
Organism: Elymus sibiricus; assembly: GCA_039707655.1. Taxonomy (NCBI): domain Eukaryota; kingdom Viridiplantae; phylum Streptophyta; class Magnoliopsida; order Poales; family Poaceae; genus Elymus; species Elymus sibiricus. The sequence goes on along the minus strand of CM077665.1, from coordinate 564,843,557 downwards.
AATTTGCATTCTTCATGATGTCTTAAAGAGAATTGGGTAAAGCCATTCCACAATATGGCTCCCCCGCAAGGATGAAACTTTTGTGGATAAAGCTTTTGTAAATTCACACCTTGCCAAAACCTTAGCGGTCCACAACTTGGTGGTCACCTTATATCTTAAAACGTGAGCATGCAATCCCTTAATGTGATATATAGCACATTATTACTTTAGTGCTGATCCCAACTAGGCAAAGTTTTTCTTAATAATTTTTCAGGGGTCCAATCCTGGACTTACGTCTGCCAGTTATCCCGGTCTCTTAAACTTAAATGGCGCATAATAACTTAAGCATTAGTAACATGAGAAAAACTTATCGCCCTTGAGGGAGTATACATAAACCTTTAGAATGAACTTAATGCTCCCCTTTATGGACCAATCTTAGTGAATCTTTAAGACATAAGAAACATCACCAAGATTAACTTAGTACCCCGAAGAAAAACCCTTAGGTCTTATGCAATATCCCTATTTCTTATAGTCAACATAATATTGACCAATCATAAATTCCTTATCGAACTTATTTCTTATTGAGCTTTGTACCACTATCTGATACTTATCGTCTTAAAACTGATCAATCATCATAACTGATTCCTTTGTAATGCAAAAGGAAAAACTTTATGAAATTTCCATCTCTAACATCTTAAGTTTGGTAACCATATGTCACCTTTTCATAATTTATTTCCTCAAACTCCCATTTTGAATTAAATTTCTTTCAACAAGTCTTTAGCAAGACATGTTGCTTAAACTTTAATAGGAACTTTTGCCAAGGATTACCTTGGCGGTCTGGGAGTTAGGAATGGCTCCTTTAATAATGTTAAAAGTGGAGCTCTTAATTGTCATAAAGCCCTTATAATTTAACTGCTCTCCCTTTAGTTTTTTCAACATCATACTCTATTTCAGAGTATCATAATTTTCCTCATCCTCCTTTAGTGCTTTAGGAGGATCATTATGGAGAGCATAATTAAATATTTTATCTTGCTTAGGAGAAAAAACTTATGCAAGATTTATCACTTAATATGACATAAACATTAGAAGGAACATAATGGCTAATCATATGGAATTAATATTAAAAGAACAATTTAATTGTTCCTAATCATCATAATCATCATGCACTGAGATAATAATAATAACAATACCCCTAAGAGATGGAAACTTAAGAAATTTGAATAAAAGTGGTACTTAACAAATGCTCAACTTTCATTCATAATTCTTAGCCATAATTCCATAATTCTTAGCATTACTTAAAAATAGAAAGTGAGAAGTGGAATTTAAATTTAAACATATCAACATATACCAACATACCTCGGAAGTTCAATTGCTCCCCCTCGAAATGTGGACGGAGCTATTGGTCAACATTTCGATGAACTTCCATAATGAATATTTCACTTTTAGAGGAGAAGTCAATAAAATCAACAACATGAATCACATTATAGGAATGGAAGATGAAGAACTTTATTCAGTGCTAATGGAAAACTTCCAATAGCCTTAACATTAGCCTCCATTCCAACTTTGAAACTTCACCTCAAATATTCTGGTCGATGAGGCCATGATAATATCATACTTATAGCATCCAATTTTCTTATGGATACAAATTTCTTTTGACCTTAATTCCAGTACACTTTATATATTTTATTGTAAATAACACAATAAAGTGAACTCAAAAGCTCCGTAAATTCATCATGGCCCAAGCCTTAAATGTTGAGTATTTTATGATTAATATGATCTCATAAGATTTTAAGATGCTTTTCAAACTGTCAAACTAAATCATTAATGCCAGTAATAATTTTATTATAACTGAACTAGGGAATTACTCCCCAGGTTCTTACTGGCATACTCCCCCAGATCTTTACTGGGTTTTGCTCCCAACTGATATTAATAGACAAGAAATTTATTAAATTCTTGTCAATGCCTTAGTAGTCAAGGCATCTTTAATGGGAGCTCATTAGATTTTTTTATTATGCATGACCTCATGAAACATGATATATTCATAAGCTTAAATCATTACTTATGAGGAACATTAAATCAGCCAAAAACATTATGGCTGAATTGAAAAACATTAGCAATAGGGATAAAATGCATTTGATCACAAATTTCTATAGTGATCATGCAGAACATAATTCCTTATGTAAACATTAATCTTTAGGGAATGGCACATGTACCCAATTAACTTTGGTTACACTAGTAGAAAACAGGGCTTTGAAACGGGCCAGAATATTGCATTAGTCCCGGTCGTGTTACGAACCGGGACTGATGGGTGCATCAGTCCCGGTTCGTGAGGCCAGGGCGCCGGCCGGGCCTCGGCTGGAACCAGTCCCGGTTCGTGTGACATCTTTAGTCCCGGTTCCAGACACGAACCGGTATTAAAGGGCCTCGCTCCTGGCCGAGCCCCTTTAGTCCCGGTTGGTGGCTGGAACCGGGACTAAAGAGTCACCTTTAGTCCCGGTGCTAGCCACCAACCGGGACTTATACAACGCCTATATATATGCTCGCCCCTGCCTGCTCACTCCTCTGTTTTTTGGCCGGGTGGCATTTGGGAGGTGTGTAGCTCTCTGTTCTCACCTCCTATGCACATGAGGTGTTCGATGAAATGCCGCAACCACACTTAAGTTTTCTCCTCTCCAACCTCGACCTCCAAGCTACATTTTCCCTAAGATTTGTTTAGGTTTGGCGGTGCACCAACTACACAAGTGTTCTAAAAGGTTAACGACTTCATCGTTTTATCCCTCACTGCTAGTTTAGCTCATTTCAAAAGCTCTAGAAGTATGAATTTTATGTATTTATTTTGGTCACTACTGTACTTTGGTTTTAATGTGATGATGAACTTCTATTAATTTGGTCACTTTTCTATTTATGATGTTTTGTAATGGTTTTGGATACACTTAATTATATAATGCACGCAGATGAACCGGCAATGGATGTACGGTGACCGACGGACCTCCGAGTACATTAAGGGCCTGCATAATTTTCTCGAAGTGGCTGAGGCAACCAAGCAGAATGGTTTTATGTATTGTCCATGTACTATCTGTGGGAATACGAAGGATTACTCTAACTCGAGAACCCTTCAAGTCCACCTGCTTGAGAAGGGTTTCATGCCACACTATAATGTTTGGACCAAGCATGGAGAAAGAGGGGTTATGATGGAAGACAACGAAGAAGAAGAGGATGATGACAACTATCCGCCCCCTGAATACGGTGATGCTGCAATGGGGGAAGCTGAAGATCAAGAGGAAGAACCAGACGATGTGCCCGATGATGATCTTCGGTGGGTCATTGTTGATGCAAAGAGACAATGCCAAAGTGAAAGGGAGAAGTTGAAGTTCGATCGCATATTAGAGGATCACAAAAAAGGGTTGTACCCAAATTGCGAAGATGACAACACAAAGCTCGGTACCACACTGGAATTGCTACAATGGAAGGCAGAGAATGGTGTATCTGACAAGGCATTTGAAAAGGTGCTGAAAATAATGAAGAATAAGCTTCCAAAGGACAACGAATTGCCCGACAGTACATATGAAGCAGAGAAGGTTGTCTGCCCTCTAGGATTGGAGGTGCAGAAGATACAAGCATGCCCTAATGACTGCATCCTCTACCGCGGTGCGTACAAGGATTTGAACGTATGCCCGGTATGCTGTGCATTGCGGTATAAGATCAGACGAGATGACCGTGGTGATGTTGAGGGCTAGCGCACCGGGAAGAGGGTTCCTGCCAAGGTGATGTGGTATGCTCCTATAATACCACGGTTGAAACATTTGTTCAGAAACAAAGAGCATGCCAAGTCAATGCGATGGCACAAGGAAGACCGTAAGAAAGACGGGAAGTTGAGAGCTCCCGGTGATGGGTCGCAGTGGAGAAAGATCGAGAGAAAGTGGGGGGACTTTACATGTGACCCAAGGAATGTATGGTTTGGTTTAAGTGCAGATGGCGTTAATCCTTTTGGGGATCAGAGGAGCAAGCATAGCACATGGCATGTGACTCTATGTATGTATAACCTTCCTCCTTGGTTGTGCATGAAGCGGAAGTTCATTATGATGCGAGTGCTCATCCAAGGTCCTAAGCAACCCGGCAATGACATTGATGTGTACCTAAGGCCATTAGTTGATGAACTTTTACAACTGTGGAATGGAAAAGGTCTACGTGTGTGGGATGAGAACGAACAGGAGGAATTTGACATATATGCGTTGCTGTTTGTAACTATCAATGATTGGCCTGCTCTCAGTAACCTTTCAGGACAGACAAACAAGGGATACCACGCATGCACGCACTGTTTAGATGACACCGCTAGTATATATTTGGACAAATGCAGGAAGAATGTGTACCTAGGGCATCGTTGATTTCTTTCGACCAACCATCAATGTCAAAAGAAAGGAAAGCATTTCAAAGGTGAGGCAGATCACCGGAAGAAGCCCGCCCTCCGTACTGGTGATCACATACTTGATATGGTAAATGATTTACAAGTAATCTTTGGAAAGGGTCCTGGCGGACTATCTGTTCCGAATGACGCTGAGGGACGCGCACCCATGTGGAAGAAGAAATCTATATTTTGGGACCTACCCTATTGGAAAGACCTAGAGGTCCGCTCTGCAATTGACGTGATGCACGTCACGAAGAATCTTTGCGTGAACTTGCTAGGCTTCTTGGGAGTGTCTGGGAAGACAAAAGATACACCGGAGGCACGGGAGGACCAGCAACGTGCGCACGAAAAAGACGGCATGCATCCAAAGCAGTATGAAGGTCCTGCCAGCTACGCTCTTACCAAAGAAGAGAAGGAAATCTTCTTTGAATGCCTGCTCAGTATGAAGGTCCCATATGGCTTCTCGTCGAATATAAAGGGAATAATAAATATGGCAGAGAAAATTTCCAAAACCTAAAGTCTCATGACTGCCACGTGATTATGACGTAACTACTTCCGGTTGCATTGACCGGAAAACGTTCGATTAGCCATTGTGAAGCTATGTGCATTCCTCAATGCAATCTCTCAGAAGGTAATCGATCCAGAAATCTTACCAAGGTTAAAGAGTGATTTGGTGCAATGTCTTGTCAGTTTCGAGCTGGTGTTCCCACCATCCTTCTTCAATATCATGATGCACGTCCTAGTTCATCTAGTCGACGAGATTGGCATTCTGGGCCCTGTATTTCTACACAACATGTTCCCCTTTGAGAGGTTCATGGGAGTCTTAAAGAAATAAGTTCGTAACCGTGCTAGGCCAGAAGGAAGCATCTCCATGGGCCATCATACAGAGGAAAGCATTGGGTTTTGTGTTGACTTTATTCCTGACCTTAAGCCGATTGGTCTCCCTCAATCGCGGTATGAGGGGAGACTGACTGGAAAAGGCACGCTAGGAGCGAATTCAATAATATGTAGGGACGGGCATTCTTGGTCTCAAGCACACTACACTGTTCTACAGAATTCTACCTTGGTGACCCCGTATGTCAATGAACACGAGAATATTCTGCGCTCCAAACACCCGGAGCAGTGTGACGACTGGATTACATGTGAACACATCAGGACTTTCGGCAGTTGGTTGCAAACACATCTCATGGGTGACACCACTATTGCAGATGAGCTGTACTTGTTGGCTAGGGGACCATCTTCGACTATATTGACTTACAAAGGGTACAAGATAAATGGGAATACATTTTACACGATCGCCCAAGATCAAAAGAGCACCAACCAAAACAGTGGTGTCCGCTTTGATGCAGCAACCAACAGGGAAAATGACACATATTATGGTTACATAGTGGACATATGGGAACTTGACTATGGACATGATTTTAAGATCACTTTGTTTCGGTGCAAATGGGTCAATCTGTCAGGAGGCGGGGTACAGGAAGACCCGCAGTACGGAATGACAACAGTGGATCTGAACAATCTTGGGTACACAGACGAACCATTCGTCCTAGCCAATGATGCGGCGCAGGTTTTCTATGTGAAGGATATGTCTACCAAACCGAGAAAAAGAAAAGATAAGGAAGCTAATACATCATACGATGAGCCAAAGCGCCACATAGTTCTTTCAGGGAAAAGAAACATCGTGGGAGTGGAGGGCAAGACAGACATGTCTGAAGATTAAGAAAAGTTTCATGAAATTCCTCCCTTCAAAGTGAAGACTGACCCAAGCACCCTGTTAAACGATGAAGATTATCCATGGTTACGGCGCAATAAGTAAGGGACACACGCGAAGAAAAAGTGAACACTTTCTCTCCACAACTATTCTGATGATGGCTTTGATCTAGAATATCACTGCAGTTACATGTCAAGAAATGAACACTACTACGGAAAACCTTATACACAGAATCTTAGCAGCAGCACGGGACAGGACGGGGCGCTAATGCTAATTAGCAACAGCGCGGTCTACAGACAGGCGCTACTTCTATAAACTTAGCAGTAGCGCGTCTCGCTAGAACCGCGCGGCTACTAAAATGGACCGACCGTTCCTGCCACGCTAGGTTTAGCAGTAGCGCCCCGTCGATAACCGCGCTACTACTAATGTAATAGTAGTAGCGCGGTTTTTTCATGTCGCTACTGCTAATTTTGAAACTGGCCACATGGCGGGCCCCACTTAGCAGTAGCGCGTGTGACAGAGGAGCGCTACTGCTATATTATTAGCAGCAGCGCGTTTTGCTCCCAGCGCTACTGCTAAGCCGCAGCCATACCACCTTTTTCCTCCCCCAACCCTCCTCTCTTCCTCACTTTCCCCTAGCTCCCACCTCCTCTCCCTCACTTTGCTTCTTCCTCACTACTTCTCCCCCCCCATTACTCTACCTATCTTTCTCTCTCTTTATTACTCCTAGCTAACTACACCAACCTCCATTAATGCATCTCCTTTCTCTTTTTCCTTCCCCCTCCACTAGTTGAACTTGTCTCCTCCCAAACTAGCTAGCTAGGTAGATCTAGCTAGCAATTAGTTAAGTGACCTATGTACCTCCCTAACTAGATCTATAGCCTTGTCAAGAAGAGCTTTGTCCACTTTTGATCATTCCATAGGTGTGTGTGGCGCCACCTATTGACATCATCATCACCGTGCTCGATCTCGAGATAGATGATTAAAAATTTATGCTTTTGCAAGAATGGAAATATGTGTATGTGTGCGATATGACATATTCGGGCGATATGATGGAAATTGTGTGTGTGGCATGAGTTGCCCCGAATTGTGCTTGTGAGTTGCCGATGTTTTGCCGAAATGTCGATTTATTTCTGTTTCGGCGAATTCCGGGCAAACTCTATATGTCCTATTTTCAGGGAAGGTCATGCCAAATTTTTGTATGACTTTGATGCATGCATGCATTTTTATAATCAATTTGTTTATTATTACCGTTCAGGCATTCATGATGGTCAGTGGAATGGTGGTGGACAGGTCGTTGCGGTCGGCGGTGCAGGACATGAAAGAAAATAACCTGACAGAGGTTTTATGTCCGTGTCGAAGATGCAAAGGACGAGCTTGGCTCGACCCCTATGACGATGGTCGTGTGATGGCGCACCTGCTCATGACTGGTTTCATGGATGGCTATACTCGGTGGATAATTGAAGATGAGGATGATGATGTTGAGGACGCCGACGGGGCAGGCAATGACGACACGTGGCAAGACGAAGAGATGATCGATAATGGCGGCGGAGAAGGGGTCGGACATGGCGGCAGGGAAGAGGCCGGACATGGCGGCGGAGAAGGGGCCGGACATGGCGGCGGAGAAAACGTGGTTATGTTAGGGAAAAGAGACATCGTGCGAGTGGAGGGCAAGACAGACATATCTGAAGATTATGAAAAGTTTCATGAAATTCCTCCCTTCAAAGTGAAGGCTGACCCAAACACCCTGTTAAACGATGAAGATTATCCATGGTTACGGCACAATAAGCAAGGGACACACGCGAAGAAAAAGTGAAGACTTTCTCTCCACAACTATTCTGATGATGGCTTTGATCTAGAATATCACTGCAGTTACATGTCAAGAAATGAACAATACTAGGGAAAACCTTATACACAGAATCTTAGCAGCAGCGCGGGACAGGACGGGGCGCTACTGCTAATTAGCAGCAGCGCGGTCTACAGACAGGCGCTACTGCTATAAACTTAGCAGTAGCGCGTCTCGCTAGAACCGCGCGGCTACTAAAATTGACCGACCGTTCCCGCCACGCTAGGTTTAGCAGTAGCGCCCCGTCGATAACCGCGCTACTGCTAATGTAATAGTAGTAGCACGCTTTTTTTCATGTCGCTACTGCTAATTTTGACACTGGCCACATGGCGGGCCCCGCTTAGCAGTAGCGCGTGTGACAGAGGAGCGCTACAGCTATATTATTAGCAGCAGCGTGTTTTGCTCCCAGCGCTACTGCTAAGCCGCAGCCATACCACCTTTTTCCTCCCCCCTCCCTCCCCTCCCCTCCTCTCTTCCTCACTTTCCCCTAGCTCCCACCTCCTCTCCCTCACTTTGCTTCTTCCTCACTACTTCTCCCCCCCATTACTCTCCTCTTCTACCTATCTTTCTCTCTCTTTATTACTCCTAGCTAACTACACCAACCTCCATTAATGCATCTCCTTTCTCTTTTTCCTTCCCCCTCCACTAGTTGAACTTGTCTCCTCCCAAACTACCTAGCTAGGTAGATCTAGCTAGCAATTAGTGAAGTGACCTATGTACCTCCCTAACTAGATCTATAGACTTGTCAAGAAGAGCTTTGTCCAGTTTTGATCATTCCATAGGTGTGTGTGGCGACACGTATTGACATCATCATCACCGTGCTCGATCTGGAGATAGATGATTAAAAATTTATGCTTTTGCAAGAATGGAAATATGTGTATGTGTGCGATATGACATATTCGGGCGATATGATGGAAATTGTGTGTGTGGCATGAGTTGCCGCCGAATTGTGCTTGTGAGTTGCCGATGTTTTGCCGAAATGTCGATTTATTTCTGTTTCGGCGAATTCCGGGCAAAATCTATATGTCCTATTTTCAGGGCAGGTCATTCCAAATTTTTGTATGACTTTGATGCATGCATGCATTTTTATAATCAATTTGTTTATTATTACCGTCCAGGCATTCATGATGGTCAGTGGAACAGTGGTGGACAGGTGGTTGCGGTCGGCGGTGCAGGACATGAAAGAAAATAACCTGACATAGGTTTTATGTCCGTGTCGAAGATGCAAAGAACGAGCTTGGCTCGACCCCTATGACGATGGTCGTGTGATGGCGCACCTGCTCATGACTGGTTTCATGGATGGCTATACTCGGTGGATAATTGAAGATGAGGATGATGATGTTGAGGACGCCGACGGGGCAGGCAATGACGACACGGGGCAAGACGAAGAGATGATCGATAATGGCGGCGAAGAAGGGGCCGGACATGGCGGCAGGGAAGAGGCGGGACATGGCGGCGGAGAAGGGGCCGGACATGGCGGCGGAGAAAACGTGGTTATGTTAGGGAAAAGAGACATCGTGCGAGTGGAGGGCAAGACAGACATATCTGAAGATTATGAAAAGTTTCATGAAATTCCTCCCTTCAAAGTGAAGGCTGACCCAAGCACCCTGTTAAACGATGAAGATTATCCATGGTTACGGCACAATAAGCAAGGGACACACGCGAAGAAAAAGTGAAGACTTTCTCTCCACAACTATTCTGATGATGGCTTTGATCTAGAATATCACTGCAGTTACATGTCAAGAAATGAACAATACTAGGGAAACCCTTATACACAGAATCTTAGCAGCAGCGCGGGACAGGACGGGGCGCTACTGCTAATTAGCAGCAGCGCGGTCTACAGACAGGCGCTACTGCTATAAACTTAGCAGTAGCGCGTCTCGCTAGAACCGCACGGCTACTAAAATTGACCGACCGTTCCCGCCATGCTAGGTTTAGCAGTAGCGCCCCGTCGATAACCGCGCTACTGCTAATGTAATAGGAGTAGCGCGCTTTTTTTCATGTCGCTACTGCTAATTTTGAAACTGGCCACATGGCGGGCCCCGCTTAGCAGTAGCGCGTGTGACAGAGGAGCGCTACAGCTATATTATTAGCAGCAGCGCGTTTTGCTCCCAGCGCTACTGCTAAGCCGCAGCCATACCACCTTTTTCCTCCCCCCTCCCTCCCCTCCCCTCCTCTCTTCCTCACTTTCCCCTAGCTCCCACCTCCTCTCCCTCACTTTGCTTCTTCCTCACTACTTCTCCCCCCCATTACTCTCCTCTTCTACCTATCTTTCTCTCTCTTTATTACTCCTAGCTAACTACACCAACCTACATTAATGCATCTCCTTTCTCTTTTTCCTTCCCCCTCCACTAGTTGAACTTGTCTCCTCCCAAACTAGCTAGCTAGGTAGATCTTGCTAGCAATTAGTGAAGTGACCTATGTACCTCCCTAACTAGATCTATAGACTTGTCAAGAAGACCTTTGTCCACTTTTGATCATTCCATAGGTGTGTGTGGCGACACCTATTGACATCATCATCACCGTGCTCGATCTCGAGATAGATGATTAAAAATTATGCTTTTGCAAGAATGGAAATATGTGTATGTGTGCGATATGACATATTCGGGCGATATGATGGAAATTGTGCGTGTGGCATGAGTTGCCGCCGAATTGTGCTTGTGAGTTGCCGATGTTTTGCCGAAATGTCGATTTATTTCTGTTTCGGCGAATTCCGGGCAAACTCTATATGTCCTATTTTCAGGGCAGGTCATGCCAAATTTTTGTATGACTTTGATGCATGCATGCATTTTTATAATCAATTTGTTTATTATTACCGTCCAGGCATTCATGACAGGTGGTTGCGGTTGGCGGTGCAGGACATGAAAGAAAATAACCTGACATAGGTTTTATGTCCGTGTCGAAGATGCAAAGGACGAGCTTGGCTCGACCCCTATGACGATGGTCGTGTGATGGCGCACCTGCTCATGACTGGTTTCATGGATGGCTATACTCGGTGGATAATTGAAGATGAGGATGATGATGTTGAGGACGCCGACGGGGCAGGCAATGACGACACGGGGCAAGACGAAGAGATGATCGATAATGGCGGCGGAGAAGGGGCCGGACATGGCGGCAGGGAAGAGGCTGAACATGGCGGCGGAGAAGGGGCCGGACATGGCGGCGGAGAAAACGTGGTTATGTTAGGGAAAAGAGACATCGTGCGAGTGGAGGGCAAGACAGACATATCTGAAGATTATGAAAAGTTTCATGAAATTCCTCCCTTCAAAGTGAAGGCTGACCCAAGCACCCTGTTAAACGATGAAGATTATCCATGGTTACGTCACAATAAGCAAGGGACACACGCGAAGAAAAAGTGAAGACTTTCTCTCCACAACTATTCTGATGATGGCTTTGATCTAGAATATCACTGCAGTTACATGTCAAGAAATGAACAATACTAGGGAAAACCTTATACACAGAATCTTCGCAGCAGCGCGGGACAGGACGGGGCGCTACTGCTAATTCGCAGCAGCGCGGTCTACAGACAGGCGCTACTGCTATAAACTTAGCAGTAGCGCGTCTCGCTAGAACCGCGCGGCTACTAAAATTGATCGACCGTTCCCGCCACGCTAGGTTTAGCAGTAGCGCCCCGTCGATAACTGCGCTACTGCTAATGTAATAGTAGTAGCGCGCTTTTTTCATGTCGCTACTGCTAATTTTGAAACTGGCCACATGGCGGGCTCTGCTTAGCAGTAGCACGTGTGACAGAGGAGCGCTACTGCTATATTATTAGCAGCAGCGCGTTTTGCTCCCAGCGCTACTGCTAAGCCGCAGCCATACCACCTTTTTCCTCCCCCCTCCCCTCCCCTCCTCTCTTCCTCACTTTCCCCTAGCTCCCACCTCCTCTCCCTCACTTTGCTTCTTCCTCACTACTTCTCCCCCCCCCATTACTCTCCTCTTCTACCTATCTTTCTCTCTCTTTATTACTCCTAGCTAACTACACCAACCTCCATTAATGCATCTCCTTTCTCTTTTTCCTTCCCCTCCACTAGTTGAACTTGTCTCCTCCCAAACTAACTAGCTAGGTAGATCTAGCTAGCAATTAGTGAAGAGACCTATGTACCTCCCTAACTAGATCTATAGCCTTGTCAAGAAGAGCTTTGTCCACTTTTGATCATTCCATAGGTGTGTGTGGCGACACCTATTGACATCATCATCACCGTGCTCGATCTCGAGATAGATGATTAAAAATTTATGCTTTTGCAAGAATGGAAATATGTGTATGTGTGCGATATGACATATTCGGGCGATATGATGGAAATTGTGTGTGTGGCATGAGTTGCCGCCGAATTGTGCTTGTGAGTTGCCGATGTTTTGCCGAAATGTCGATTTATTTCTGTTTCGGCGAATTCCGGGCAAACTCTATATGTCCTATTTTCAGGGAAGGTCATGCCAAATTTTTGTATGACTTTGATGCATGCATGCATTTTTATAATCAATTTGTTTATTATTACCGTTCAGGCATTCATGATGGTCAGTGGAACGGTGGTGGACAGGTGGTTGCGGTCGGCGGTGCAGGACATGAAAGAAAATAACCTGACAGAGGTTTTATGTCCGTGTCGAAGATGCAAAGGACGAGCTTGGCTCGACCCCTATGACATTGGTCGTGTGATGTAAAGGAAGGGTCTGGAAGGTCAGACCTAGAAAAAGGAGAGGAAGAGACCGGGAAAGATAGGCTCAGCTACCTACAAACAAGCCAGAGCACATAGCAGCCAGACGGTGGCCATGTTCCATGTCACGGGCGAGCCGATGCTACCGCCGAAACCGCTGGAGGCAATATACGGGGATCTCAGGAGACTGCACGACCATGTGCTGTCGACTGAGAAAAGCCTACTAGCCTCGAAGGATCCAGGATATCCGGCATACGCGACTCGTGTGCCTGAGGGGAAGTGCTACATCGACACACGGCCCGTGGAGGTGTTCTTCCTGCGGTTTGATCATATCTTCGAGATGTTTCTGACAAGGCGGCTTGATTGTACAATCGTCCGCCTTTTTGTGCTACATATGAGCTCCGTCATGAAGAGAGAAGAAGTCTCGCAAATTTGTGTGGCGGATCCATACTACATGCACGAGTCCTTCTTTAATCTCGACGACTTTGAGCGTAAAACTGCTAGGGAGTACCTCAAAAACTTCATGGTATAGAATAAGGACCAGGAAATTGTCTTCCTGCCTTATCATCCAAAGTAAGTCAGTGTCGGACAACCCTTTCGTACATTTCAATCATTCCTTCTCACTCATATGGAGAAAAATTTGAGGTGTTTTTTTCCCCGCGGCAACGGTCGCACCGTCCTTATCGTTCTTTACCCGCGAGTCTCCCACGCCGTGTATTTCGACCCTACCAGAAACAACGAGAAAAAGGACTACACCCACGTAATGAATATTCTAGATGATGCTCTCCATCTAGGGGAACGCAGCAGAAAACAAAAATTATCCGACCTACGCACCAGCCCAGGACCACTATGGAGACTGCATACAAGGTTTGATCATTTTCGTTACCGACTCGTAGCGCAGCGGAAGTAGAGTCGATGACGATCGGCGGTGCAGATCCCCGCAGCTAGGATTTTACAACCTCCCAACCGCGAGGATGTATACCCTCATCTGCCCCATGGACAGCCCTCCAGGAGGCGGTCAGACAGTCCCCCGGACGGTGTCGCAGACAGCCCTTCGGGAGGACCTCCGAAACTCGGACTGTCACTTGGACAGCCCTTCGGGAGGACCTCCAAAACTCAGACGGTCACACGGACAGCCCTTCGCGAGGCACTCTCGAACTAAGACCGAAACTACGATCTCTCTACAGAGTTGCACACATACGGTGTCATCTATACGGCAGGGCTTCGCCGTCCAGAACTAGTTCCAGCCGGAACCCAGACAGCCTTTCGGCTCTACGAAACTATTTCGCTGGGAGGGAGAGAAGAAGCCAGATCATTGCAATGGCACTTGTATGTGAGAAAAGGATGAAGAGATGGCAGCCCTCTCCACCTCTATTTATAGGAAAACCAAGGGCTAGGATGGGCATTTCAAAAATACCAAAACTTGCTTATGAAGGAAACACTTTCCAAGGGCAAAATGGGAAAGCAAGTGGGCAAGTGGGGCTCCAAGGTGGAGCCCACTTCTTGGCCGGCCACAACCCTTGTGGGGGCCCCCCAAGGTGGTCCCTATCCATCCATCCCTTCTAGAAGCCTTTTGGGAAAATATCCCAAAAGGTACTTTTCCAAAAATATCCCAAAAAGCACTTTCACTATTCACGACGACATATTTCAGCGTCTGATCGAACTGAAAATATTCATGTGGGCTTAGAACATTTCCAGTACCCACCAAAATAAATTTCAACGCGAGCCGGAACAATTCCGGTTTAGTGATTTTCATCTGCGAAAAGCATCTGAAGCGGTTTCGGCAGCTCCGGAACATTTCCGGTTTTCATCCCGGAAAATTCCAGAAAGTTTCCAGAATGATTCTGGCATCCTCCAAGAATTATCAGGCACGTGCGGAAACCAATTTGACTTAATGGTATCCCCTGAAACAACTTTTCAGTTTTACCGAAACTGTTCCGGTGTTCTCTCTACGGAACTTTTCCGCTGTCCGAAACTTTTCCGGTGTCCGAAACTTTTTTCGGTGATTTTCTCTCAGACTCCCTGTCTAGTATTCAGCAGATAGATGACCCTTAAGCGTGTGACCCTATAGGTTCAGTGAAGCATAGACATGACCCGGAACCCCTTCCGATCAATGATCAACATCGGAGCCGTGGACACCCATATTGACCCCTATACCCACACGAATGAATATTCGAGTGAACCTCCAGTTGCCGTGTGCTATTCCTGTTGCTTTGCGATATGTTACAAATACCCGAGGTGAGACATGTTGGCATCCCCGTGGATCAACACCTTGTCAACTATGCCAGTTACCTCGTTGCCGGTATTGTTCTCTTTTCTCGTTCCCGTGTTCCGGCATCCCTGTGATCAAATCACCCTGTGTCTGGCCAGACGATGATGGATACCGTAACACCGAGAGGGCCCAGAGATATCTCTCCATCGTCGGAGGAGCAAATCCCAATCTTGAGCTATCAAGTTACTTGACATACTTTTCCATGAACCCGTAAGCCGCCGTAATAGCCACCCATTTACAGATGACGTTTAACAAACCCCAAAGTTCATGAAGCAAGCATGAAGAAACTCGATACTCTCATGGTCTAAGGAATTATGCAAACATTAACTTCCTGTGTTATTAACCATTAACTTATGACGAATGTATCTCATAGCATAACATCAATTTTGGGTCGATTCAACACAAGTGTTCTACCAACAATTGTGCCCTCAAAATTGCCGGCATAGCCATGCCCATGATCAGGAAAACAGGATCATCATGCAATACTTGAGCCAGTCATAGAGGCTTGACTAGGAATACATTTTACCATTTATTATCCCACACGTGCACATGAGTTTCCCTCCAAGCCTCGTTTTATTTGTAGACTCGAGAATCATTGCAGTTATAGCATGGAACATAAACTTTAATTATGAACAGGGAGATAATCAATAACATTTATTATTGCCTCTAGGGCATATCTCCTACAGACTCCCACTTGCACTAGAGTCAATAATCTAGTCAATGCTAATGCACTTTACACCTATGGCATACTGGTGTAAAATATGCTTCGCTTGTGGTATAGCCTGATGTCCAACGGATCTGACAACTTCAGCTCCGTGTGTAACTTTGCATATCCTCGCGTTTTCACGCTTTCACAAAATTCATATTTTGTGTGGACTTGGCTTTGCATATGTTTGAATCATTGGTCGAAACCTGATTCCTCGGACTGAGCTATGTAGCAACTATCTGCAATAGTGTCCCATAGACCAAAGCCATCTTGGAATCATACTAAGTTCATGAATGAACTATATGATTCAACAACTTCTTTGTCGCTTCTCAAGCGTCAACATACTTAGCCTTTGTTATAGAATTCGCCACAGTATCTTGTTTGGAACAATTTCCAACTACCGTGCCACCATGTTGTGTTTTACACAAAACCCTTAACTTAAATCGAAAATCGCATGGAGCATTGATGAAGACTGTATCGATGTAATTACTTATAACGAGCACTTCATAATCTCTGCTTGCGAGAAAACATGTCAACAATACTACTCTAGTAATCAGTGACATCTTTCACTGTTGTCCTATGATCAGTACTTTGATCACTTTGGTATCTATACTCGCAATAACTTTTGGAGTATCGGACATATCTGGTTGTTTTACATACCATGGAATACATGATTAATCCAAACACAAGAGTGTGTGGAATCTCCATCATGTATTTTACTCATCAGTGTTTTGGGACACCGAGTCTTGCAAAAACTCTTTCCATGTGACTTCGGCAAGAATCACTCGTTGGCGTTTTAAATGCCAAAAAGTTTTAGCATCTTGTCAATATGTATTCATTGCTTAGCCACATTAGGTAAATCTATCTCCATAGATCATCATGCCTAATATTGAGGCTATTTAGCCTAAGCACTTCGTCGAAAAACTATTTTCAAATGAAGTCCTAATTCGTGTCAAGAAATTTATTTTCAATTAACAATGTGTCAAGTACACACGGTTTTTAGAAATATTATTATGCTCCCACTTACTTTCTTGAATCACAAGCATCTTCGATACCCATTTGATGAAGTCAAAACCCTTTTGACCATTCCATCAAAAACGAAGATTCCAACTCCACTTTGCTCTCTTCTGTCCATCGCTGGAACTCTGAAGTTTGCATACTTACTAGCATCCTCTGGATCGACAAATTACTTTGGACTGTTTCACATACAAGTCCTAGGTTTCATTCCCATCAGATGGAAATCCTTTTGTCATCCATGTTTCATATCTCATGATTGAAATATGTATTAATTGCTAGTTCAACCCGAACCGACTTCAAGCATCGCTACGGTGAGACAATCTCATCGTAGTCAACTCTTTGAACTTGTTTTTGCAACAAGTCGAGCTTTATGGATAAAACATTTTTATCCGTATCACTTTTTAGTTCCATAAATATTCGTTAGACTCTAAGCCTTCCGAAAGGTGTATCAAGATTTTAATCTTGAAACATTGATATGGAAACTATCTCCGATTGTATTGGCATTTAGCCAATTCCGGAGTCAGGGCCCATCATCGCTTCCTTATGTATTGTAGGTATACTGTTGTCTAACAACAATATCTCGTTTGCGCACCTGATAGGTTTGCACGAGCTTTGCCTACGTGGTTCAGCTGCAAGTTCGACCGAAGTCCATACATTTTATTGTAGAGACTTCCATATCAGTCGCAGTAGGAAACTCCGGAATCACTTCCAAGGTTTCTTTCCTTTGAACTGATGACGAAGATACTGGTTATCTCGTCGAGTTGCACTGTCCTCCCACTTACCTTTTGAAAGAATTATTCTCTTTAAAAGCATACCGTTTTGCGGCAAAACCCTTTGCCTCAGTATAGTGGTGGGGGAATACCCAATGACTTGGGATAACCTTACAAAGTAGCACTTGTCTGATTTGGAATAGGTTTGTAACCTTTTACACAAGCCCCATATTCCAAATGTTTAAGAAAAGATATAACATGGTTGGGCGTACCATATCATGACGTCATTTCAACAGACCCGATGGAGCTCTTTTCAGTGTAAAAGCCGCAGTCTCTAAAGCATCACCTTAAAAGGGATAATGGCAAATTTATTTATGTCATCTTTGATCTTACCATGTCATAAATGGTTCGATTACATCTTCACGGAGTTTCCACTTGCAGTGGTGTTCCAGGAGGTGCAAGTTATGAAACCCCTTTCATAACTCATCAGACATTCGCTAAAGTTGTAACTCAAATTTTCCTTTCTGCAATCGAATTGTAGAAACATAATTTTCTTGTTACAATAACTTCTACTTCATTTTTGAAAACCTTATGAATGAATTCAAAAGATCCAGACTTACGTCTCAACAAGTAAATATCCATATATCTACTTGAGTCATTTCTGAAGATAGATAAATCCACTACTTGCAACAACATTTATTGGACTACACACACCATAATGTATGATCACCAATATGTTCTTTGCTCGTTCCTTATGGCATGTGAACGGTATTTCAGTCACTTCACTTTTCAGAGGAAAGTTGCAAGTGTCAGATGATTCAAAATCAAACGACTTCAAAATCCATCACAATGGAATTTTCCATGCGGGTTTCTCCAATGTGACCAAATGCAGTGCCACACTTGTGTGGTATTCTTTTAGTCTTGCGACATTTAGCGTCAGTGTTATGGATGTATCATATTTCCATCAATATTCATAACATACATCCCATCTTGTATGGAAGCATGGCCCTTCATGTTATTCATAATACCGAACATCAAAAGTTCTCTTATGAATAACCTTCTTGCAAAATACCTTATGCAAAGGGCTAGAGTGTATGAAACTCTAAATGAATTATGAAAGTAAATACAGAGGTAATGTATTATTATCAATAATCATAATATACTTCTCATTCATAATGAAAGTATGGCCCTTTTGTTATTCATAACTCCGAACATTAAAAGTTCTCTTATGAACAACCTTCTTGCAAGATACTTTATGCAATGGGCTAGATGTGTAAAACTCTAAAATGATTTATGAAAGTAAATACATAGGGAATACACCTATGGAAGGCATAGTAACATTTACTATGTTCCCTGCGTGTATCTAAACCTCATTCCTGACTAGTCTTTCAGGCCATAGTAGTTCTTACATCAAGTTGCAACAGAATGCAATCGAGCGGGTATCTTTGTGATTAACTCACAATACCCAAGAATTAGTGATTAACATGTTTAACCATAATTCCCAAGAACTATATCTTTGACCAGCCTTCTATACATCAAAAACCTGTATGACATTCATACATGAGCTGGATATTCCAGTCTCCTTTCCTTTTGCCTTTATACTTCTAACAGTTTTAACTTTCAGTATTTCTTCTACTCTCAGAAGTAGCACCCAACTTAAGAGTGGCGTTAGCCCCGGACTTCCTAGGCGTGAAAGTTTCACTAACACCCTTCGTACACTTCCTTTCTCTTTAAGTTGTCGTTTTATTCACCATCATCATATGACAGGCGTTCTTCTGGATCCCCTCTTATCAGTCAAATGCCTAGTAAACACTTTTACTAATAGTTTGCAAACAAACATGGCTTTAGATATCTCATATCTTTCAGCCTTTGTTTGTATCTGAAAATTAATTTTCAGTTCCATGAATATCACATAACTATCCCAAAACTTTCGAAGTTCGGGTCTCATTGAAGCAAACATATCTCACTTGACCGTAACGGAATTTTAGCTTTTGGATCGAAGGACGAGAGTCATATCATCCATAGCATTAGCGGGAGAATACCGAAAGTATGCGATAGGACAAAGTCCTTCTCGGCGCTCTTGAGGACAATCCTCACATTACGTTACAAACCGTAAAGCTTTAACCAGATATTTAACAGATATTCAATTTTAATAGGGAAGGTGGAAACGCGAGCCATTATTCTACTTATTATGCAAATCACACTTAGACAGTGTTCAAGATTAATTGCACTGAGAATTAAACAAGGTAATTCTACAGTGCGCTCCCACTCAAATCAATATCTCTCATAATTGATTGTGAGTGATTCAAGATCCAAATTTCAATTCAACGCCAAGGATGCATCCATCTCAAGTGACGAGAACTTCATTTGGTAGACCAACTTGCCAATCACATCTCTATGTGACTCTTGTTCATCTTTCGATGTGTGTGTTCCGAGCTCATGACTTTCATGCCTGAACGTCAAGACAACCAAATGATCTCGCTGCGAGGTCTCAACTCACCCGCCTCACACTTCTCTAATCGTTCGTACCCATGCAACCATGTGATACCCCGAAGAGATAGGTGTCGTGACGGTGCTACACTTGGGAGAACACTAACTACTTGATATTTTTGTGAGAGATCACCCTAATAAAAGCGACTACCGCACAATCAAAAGGGTGCATCATAAGGGATAAACATCTCAGGCAATTCATAATAGCATGATATGGTATAGCCCTTTCTGACGGAGAAGTCTTGTATTTCTTCGTCTCCGGCATTCGCGTCGGTGTTCACCTTTGCGAAGATTGCCACCACCTTGTCGATGCACCAGATAATATTGCTATCTCTATAGCTAATAAAATAAGTGCATTACATAAGGTTGACACGCAGGTCATTAAAGTGCAATCATATGGCTCCAGCCATCATGCCGAACCATGACATGCAGGTCATGTTAATATTACATCATATAGTCATCTCATACATAATCAAATTAATATGAACACTGCTATACCATATCATATGCACATGCAAACAATCCTGCAAAACCAAGTTAGACGCCTCTAATCGGTTCATGCAAAATTTTATTTTACGTGGCTTCTAAGGTTTCGAAACAAACCGAAGCTACCAACGTCCATCATCAAGCATGATAATCCAAGTCGCTAGATTAACATTGCGGGGTGTATGAAACACAAGATAATAAAATCTCGAGCCCCATACTGAACTTCGTCATACGCGTGACCCCCGTGCAGATCATATCTGCATTGCCCTTTCGTCTGCGAAACATCCATCTTTCTCAACTATGGTGGAACCCAAAGAACTGTTAGCACTTCGTTGATCTGTCAATCAACATACTCAGGAGCAGCATGAAAGGATCGCGGATTGCCAGAACTTTGTGAGATTCCACCATGCCGTCAAGATCAGGACTACGCAAATTCCAGGGAAGCAACAAGAACATCGGGTAACAGATTTCATCTGCTACCCGCACAAATAATTTTCAGTAATAGATCTCATCTACTACCTAATTATATTGTGCAACACCCATACATCTCTATGTATTCTAGATCGCAACCTGCATCTACGCATAAAACGGCTCTTGATGCCACTGTAGGGGAACGCAGCAGAAAGCAAAAATTATCCGACCTACGCACCAGCCCAGGACCACTATGGAGACTACATACAAGGTTTGATCATTTTCGTTACCGACTCGTAGCGCAGCGGAAGTAGAGTCGATGACGATCGGCGGTGCAGATCCCCGCAGCTAGGATTTTACAACCTCCCAACCGCGAGGATGTATACCCTTATCTGCCCCACGGACAGCCCTCTGGGAGGCGGTCAGACAGTCCCCCGGACGGTGTCGCGGACAGCCCTTCGGGAGGACCTCCGAAACTCGGACTGTCACTCGGACAGCCCTTCGGGAGGACCTCCGAAACTCAGACGGTCACACGGACAGCCCTTCGGGAGGCACTCTTGAACTAAGACCGAAACTACGATCTCTCTATAGAGTTGCACACATACGGTGTCATCTATCCGGCAGGGCTTCGTCGTCCAGAACTAGTTCCTGCCGGAACCCAGACAGCCTTTCGGCTCTACGAAACTATTTCGCTGGGAGGGAGAGAAGAAGCCAGATCATTGCAATGGCACTTGTATGTGAGAAAAGGATGAAGAGATGGCAGCCCTCTCCACCTCTATTTATAGGAAAACCAAGGGCTAGGATGGGCATTTCAAAAATACCAAAACTTGCTCATGAAGGAAACACTTTCCAAGGGCAAAATGGGAAGGCAAGTGGGCAAGTGGGACTCCAAGGTGGAGCCCACTTCTTGGCCGGCCACAACCCTTGTGGGGGCCCCCCAAGGTGGTCCCTATCCATCCATCCCTTCTAGAAGCCTTTTGGAAAAATATCCCAAAAGGTACTTTTCCAAAAATATCCCAAAAAGCACTTTCACTATTCACGACGACATATTTCAGCGTCTGATCGAACTGAAAATATTCATGTGGGCTTAGAACATTTCCAGTACCCACCAAAATAATTTTCAATGTGAGCCGGAACAATTCCGGTTTAGTGATTTTCATCTGCGAAAAGCATCTGAAGCGGTTTCGGCAGCTCCGGAACATTTCCGGTTTTCATCCCGGAAAATTCCAGAAAGTTTCCAGAATGATTCTGGCATCCTCCAAGAATTATCAGGCACGTGCCGAAACCAATTTGACTTAATGGTATCCCCTGAAACAACTTTTCAGTTTTACCGAAACTGTTCCGGTGTTCTCTCTGCGGAACTTTTCCGCTGTCCGAAACTTTTCCGGTGTCCAAAACTTTTTTCGGTGATTTTCTCTCAGACTCCCTGTCTTGTATTCAGCAGATAGATGACCCTTAAGCGTGTGACCCTATAGGTTCGGTGAAGCATAGACATGACCCGGAACCCCTTCCGATCAATGATCAACATCGGAGCCGTGGACACCCATATTGACGCCTATACCCACACGAATGAATATTCGAGTGAACCTCCAGTTGCCGTGTGCTATTCCTGTTGCTTTGCGATATGTTACAAATACCCGAGGTGAGACATGTTGGCATCCCTGTGGATCAACACCTTGTCCACTATGCCAGTTACCTCGTTGCCGGTATTGTTCTCTTTTCTCGTTCCCGTGTTCCGGCATCCCTGTGATCAAATCACCCTGTGTCTGGACAGACGATGATGGATACCGTAACACCGAGAGGGCCCAGAGATATCTCTCCATCGTCGGAGGAGCAAATCCCAATCTTGAGCTATCAAGTTACTTGACATACTTTTCCATGAACCCGTAAGCCGCCGTAATAGCCACCCATTTACAGATGACGTTTAACAAACCCCAAAGTTCATGAAGCAAGCATGAAGAAACTCGATACTCTCATGGTCTAAGGAATTATGCAAACATTAACTTCCTGTGTTATTAACCATTAACTTATGATGAATGTATCTCATAGCATAACATCAATTTTGGGTCGATTCAACACAAGTGTTCTACCAACAATTGTGCCCTCAAAATTGCCGGCATAGCCATGCCCATGATCAGGAAAACAGGATCATCATGCAATACTTGAGCCAGTCATAGAGGCTTGACTAGGAATACATTTTACCATTTATTATCCCACACGTGCACATGAGTTTCCCTCCAAGCCTCGTTTTATTTGTAGACTCGAGAATCATTGCAGTTATAGCATGGAACATAAACTTTAATTATGAACAGGGAGATAATCAATAACATTTATTATTGCCTCTAGGGCATATCTCCTACACTCCAAGGCTTCAACTTGAGGGGTGGCCACATGCAGATCAGGAAACAAAGGAACCGCAAGACGGGTTTCTTGCATAAAACCAACTTCTGCTGCATCCATGTCCCGAAATCAAGTACGAACGATGGATTCTTCCTCCTCCATCTCATGATGGAGTTCAGAAGGGAACACCAAAAGCTTCGCATGACAACCAGAAATGATGATCATATCCGCAAGTGGGTAGAATCTCAAGGAGAAGCGGATTATAAACTTAAAGATGACTTCTTTCGCATCCAGAGGGACATTGCGACGATCATCATGAAAGAAGTCGTCGAAGTGAAGGGGATGTTCCACCACGGCCCTATATCGCGAGCTGACGTCCGAACTCGCATAGGCATGCAACGTCAGGACCTCACGCCGTTCAAGAAGCTAGGGTCCATCCTCGATGATCTGGAAGGATGGAAGTTCTAGTGATTTACGATGCCGATGATGATGATATGTGTCGGTTGAACTTGTATACTTTCTGTAGTGATGAAACTTTGTGATGTCCATGGTCCCTACCGAACTTGCGTAACGCTACTTTGTTAGTTTGGGTACGATGACCTGCGTACCTCTAGTTAATTAGTTTGCGTATGATGAAACTGCGTTGATTATTTATGTTTACTATATGTTGCATCTAGTTGCTAACCCTTTCTTTTTTGTGTTTCTCAAGTATATTTTGTTGCATATGATTGTACATTCTCTTGATGAAGATGCATCTCTAACAGGTACCTAGATTCTTGATGGCGAAGTACCGGTGTTATGTTGTGTACAAAGGAAAGGTTCCGGGAGTATACGACGAGTGGTCCGAGTGTCAGGCGCAAGTGGAGGAGGTCTCGGGCGCCAGCCATAAAGGCTTCAAAAGCAGACAAGAAGCAGAAGCTAGTTACATGAGGAGGCTCACGCTAGCGCGAGAGAGGACTCATAACCGCCGCCTCATGTACTACATAGTTTCGCTCTCACTCATAGTGATAGCTCTTCTCGCGTATATCATTGTTTAGATGGATGACGATGTAGTTGCAAGTATTCGAGACTTGTATCGCTATTTTCGAGATGATGACGAGAGACCACTTTGTGTTGGATGATGATTATGATGATGACATGATTTGATGAGACTATTTGTATGTATATGCTATGATTACATTCGTGGTCTCGCAGCCATTTGTATGTGTATGATGATGACATTTGTATGTGCTAAAGATTCTTGTATAAAGCATGTTCAAATACAAAACAAATATGCAGAAAAAATAATCAGAAACTAATAAAGTTAGCAGTAGCACGGGGAGTAAAGTTAGCAGCAGCGTGCCATTACCAGTAGCGCGGTCTAATACAAGGCGCTACAGATATTAGCAGTAGCGCTCTTATTTGGAGCTCGCTACTGCTACGCATGTATAGCAGCAGCGCGGGCCAACACGCGCTACTGCTACAGGTTAGCTGTAGCGCCGTATCAGTAGCGCGGGTGCCCGCGCTATTGCTATACATAATACCTGCGCTACTGCTAGGCTTTTCCCTCGTAGTGGAAATGTCTTTTGTAACTGATGAGTTTTCGTCTGAAGCCATGATACTTCGAAAGAGATTGTTCATTTTGTACACGAAGTGCATCCAGTTTTTGTCGTAACCCTCTCAACTTTTTAGCACATGCTATGTGAGTGAAATGATGATACCATGCCAACTTTCAACCATTTCAGAGTTCATTTGCAGTGCTTTTCAATTCGGGGTCATCTTAGCTCAAAATAAATCATGACATGCATGAAAAATAGCAAATGAAGTCAGAAAAGGTTTGAAAAGTGATGATGTGGCTTTGAATGGTGCATATTGAATGCATAAAAAGTCTTGAGTTGAAATATGTTTAAAAATTTGAAATCCTTTTGTAACTGATGAGTTTTCGTCCAAAACCCTGACACTTCGAAAGAGATTGTTCATTTTGTACACGAAGTGCATCCAGTTTTTGCCGTAACCCTCTCAACTTTTTAGCACATGCTATGTGGGTGAAATGATGATACCATGCCAACTTTCAACCAATTCAGAGTTCATTTGCAGTAGCTCAAAATAAATCATGAAATGCATGAAAAATAGTAAATGAGGTCAGAAAAGGGTTGAAAAGTGATGATGTGGCTTTGAATGGTGCATATTGAATGCAGAAAAGTTTTGAGTTAAAATATGTTTAAAAAATTGAAATCCCTTTGTAATAGACGTGTTTTTTCCCAAGGTTATTTGTAATAGACGATGCGGTCCGAGATAGACATCTTCCAAAAGTTGGGACTAAACTCCCACCACAGCCAGGACCAACCCTTTCGTCCCGCTTGGTGGCACCAACCGGGACTATAGGGGGGCATTGGTCCCGGTTGGTGGCACCAACCGGGACCAAAGGTCTCTGCTTCCCGCCCTTTGGGCTGCTGGAAATTGACCTTTGGTCCCGGTTGGTGGCACCAACCGGGACTATAGGGGGGCATTAGTCCAGGTTGGAGCCACCAACCAGGACTAAAGGGTGGGCTATATAAGCGGGACTTGGAAAATTTTCCAAATCCACCTGCAGTTTCTTCTCCTCCTCTCCCCCGACGGCGCCGACGACCACCTCGACGCCGCCAAGCTGCCGGATTTTGCCGTCCCCTGCTCCCCTGCACTGACATCGCCGTCGCCATCACCGCGCCCTGCCCCTACGTCGTCGTCGCCGTCGCCGTCACCGCGCCCTACCCCGCCGCCTTCGCCCTCGGCACCATCGGCCTTCTCCGGCCGGTCGATTCGCAGCAACGAGGACCTCCCCGGCCGCGCCGTCAACGCCTTCGCAACCGCGGTGAGGCCCCAGTTCTTTTACCCCTAGCCCTGTCGCCGATCTCCTCTCCTAACCCCGCTAGCCGCCTTGCCCGTGAGCTCCTTGCCGCCGGTCGTCTCGCCGCCGTGGCTAGAGCTCCCGTGACTTCCTTTAGATGCGGCCGAACATGGGCTATGCCCTAGTGGCCTCAGGCGCCGCTCCTATGGTCCCTAGCGTGGGCACCGGCGCGTCCAGAGGTCGCCGGCGACGAGCATCGCCGCCTGTGTCACCTGCAGGTGGGCCCCGACCGTCAGGTGATTAGCTTAATGCTAATAACCCTGTTAATTAACCCCTGGGTCACTAACATATGGGCCCGACCCTGTTAATTTGATAGGTAGGTTAATTTTAAAACCCCGGGGTCACTGACATATGGGCCCGATCACTAGTACATCACCGCCGCTCGCCCCCGCCCACCGCGCGCAGCACCGCCACCGGCCCCGCCTCCGCCCACCGTAGCACCGCTGCTGGCCCCGCGCGCGTCTTCAGCGAGCCCGCAGCTGTAACACCCTGGATTTTGCCCATTTCTTTTTCTTTTGATTTTGGTCTGGATTTGATTTTTCGTGGTTTGGTAGTCTTGGAACCTGGAAGGATCGCCCTTGATTTCTCTTCCCTAGTGACCTTCCAACCTCTAGCCCATCCCAAGACCTTGTCATTTCCATCTTGAGCCAATTCCAATATTATTTTTCATGGGAATATTCCTTTTTCTATTAAAGGAATAACCCTGTTTGCTCTGGGTTGTGAAGCAACCCACATCTTCATCATTCCAAAAATTCCCAAATAATTCTCATAAATCCTTTGGATCATATATTCCTCAAAGATGTCAAAATATTTCCTTGCCATGTTCAAAAATCTTCCTCCAATATTCCTTTTCCTATTCTGTCCCTGATGGCAGTTTGTGAAGCAAGTGCCATTTATCTTGGCTTTCTTGCTCTCAAACTTTTTGGGGACATTTTCCTATCCATATCATTGTTGCATGCCAAAATTAAACTCAATTTGGCTATTAAATATTTCTTGGCAAATTTCCAAAGTTTCTGATCCAATGGAAGCTTTGTGAAGCAAGTGCTAGCTAAGTGTATGACAATGAGTTGAAATTTTGTAGGCATCTTCATATGCCCAAATCATGTCTCTCCTAAAGATTTGAGCATCATCCCATCTTCCGTGTGACCTCAGCATCAAATCTTTGTTTCTGGTCATATTTTCTAATTGTGAAGCAACTATATTTTATATTGCTTCATAATTGCTGAACATTTACCAGGACATTCTCCTATCCATTTTATCCATCTCCTCCAAATTTTAGCTCATTTCATCTAGCCATTTAGCTCCAGCAATTTCTCTAAGATTCTGGTCAGAGAGGACCATTATGAAGGAA
Organism: Elymus sibiricus; assembly: GCA_039707655.1. Classification (NCBI taxonomy): domain Eukaryota; kingdom Viridiplantae; phylum Streptophyta; class Magnoliopsida; order Poales; family Poaceae; genus Elymus; species Elymus sibiricus. The sequence continues at coordinate 564,816,315 of CM077665.1, read as the reverse complement.
GTACCATTTGTGCTCATGCAAATGGTATGAAATTTTTATGGCACTCTCATATGACCACATCATCATCTTGTGCCCATTTTCAGCTCATTCCAAGAAAGTGTGTGAGTGCCACTTCCTGGTTTGCATTTCTGACCAGTAGAGTGCATTCTACAGCAAGTGCCACTTACACTCATCCAGTAGAGCTGAAAATTTGCAGAAGAGATCATCTTAGTGTTTGATAACCCTCAGCAAAATATCAGAATCAATCCCCAGCTGAATCTTCCCCTCCCCACTCCAAACACCTTGTTGTCAGGATCCTTTCTTGCTAGTGTCTCTCATTCCAGAGCCATATAGCTGCCTCCAGTTGCTTGCCTCATCCATTTGAGCAGTGAGGAAACTATTTGACAAGCTCAGACATGCAGAAGACCTTGGAAGCACGCCATGTGCGTGGTGACCATGGGGCAGACAGGCCATATGCGTGCTCTGGCAGTGGAGCCCTGGGCCTCGTCGTTTTCCTTCGCCCCCTCAGCATCTAGACTTGTCAAACAGCTCCCCCTCACCGTCGCCTTCCTCCTGGACCCCTCTCCCCCTCCAGTCCCTTCCTCCTCGCCCCTCGACGAGTCCCGTCGCTGTCCTGTGCCGCCCGTGTCCATCGTCGTCTTCTTCGCCGAGCTTTCTGGAGCAGCCCCGAGTCCTCTCCGATCATCTGCGACGTCTCCCGACGCCAGAAGCAGCCAGCCACGCCATCCCCATTGCTCCAGTGCCTGGCTAAGGCCGCCACGGCGGCGAGCTCATCCGGTTGCCGCGGCCGGCTATAAATAGCCGTAGCCTCGAGCCCCTCCGGGCATGGCCAGCGCCTGCAGCATCCTCCCCGTCCTCCTAGCGTCCTCTCCCGCCCTCCATTGAGCTCGAACAGCTCCAATTTAGCTCCCATGGATGTCATGGCCGCTTCGGCCTCCGCTCGAATTGGAGTGAACCGAAGCCCCTTTCTCCCTTCTGTCGCGTCCAGTGGAGCCTCAAGACCCCGGCGGACCTCTCCATGTTCTCAGCTCGCCTCCAGGACGCCCGTATGCTCGGAGCCATCTTCGGCCGAAAGCCTCGCCGCGGGAGCCCATGTCGCCACCGCTCCGGTCCCCGTCGCCGTCCGTACTCAGGCAGGATGGAGGCGGCGTCTTCTCCCGAGCGCGTTGGTGGCTGGAGCACCTCGGGGGATAGCCGGAGTAGGCCGGGCGAGCACCGGCGTCGACGGCCCCCTTCTGCGCTGCGCGCATGCGTCGGGGAAGAAGAAGGAGAGGTGAGGAAGAGAGAGAGAGGCCTGACGCGTGGGCCCCGACCCCACACGTCAGTGAGAGAGGGAGATGCCAACTCAGATAAGTGGAGGCGTTATCCTCACGAATATGTCTTCCTCTGAGGGAAGCGTATTTTTGCTAGTGCGCAACCGGCTGGACTGCTCAGGGACTCGGATGCAATTATCTCTTTTGTGATTCCCTTTTGCAGATTGGCCCCTGGCAGAAAAACCCTTATATCTTTTTGCTCGGGACTCCAATCGAAGTGATTCCAAAGCCATCGTCTTCGTCTCGTCGAGCCCCTCGTGTTGGTATCACTTTCATACTGTCTTGACACAGTGAAAGTGACAATTCTGCCCTTGTCCGCAAACAGTCCCTCTCCGAGAGAGAACTGTTTCCGGCAGTCCTTCCGCGGTCTCTCCGCACTCCTTCCTGGTGGATCCTTCATCTCCAGGCAAGCCAGGACACCCATTCCATGAAGCTTTTCAATAGCATTTCCTATTTAATTGAATTGCTTACATTTACAAATGAATTATTTTCATTTACTTGCTATATGATTATTCGTAGTAATTAATTTTAAATGCCTAGTTGTTGCCATCCTAAGTATTGTGATGAACCACTATATTGGCTAAATGAACTTAGTGGTTGATCTTGAGTCACCTGTCCGGGCATATTCGTGCAACCACATTTGCCGGTATGGGATGGCCCTGACCGTGTCTGACTGCGTGATCTTTCATCGGTACCTCCAAAGAGGGAAGGTTAGGCACGGCGTGCTACCCTGGCCCGGTAAGCGGCGATAACCTTGTGGGCCCAGTTGAGTTGTTTAGCCCGGGAGTCCCCGTTTGGGACAGTAGGCCCCGTTTGGGTCTACAGAGTTTGGCCACGACGGTGGCAGGTGTCATGAGGACACAGGGGCCACCCAAGGCTGACCTCCGGGGGAGGAAAAGTGCCGGTGGTATGATGAAAGAGTCACGGGTCAGGCAGGTTTTGTTGAAGCAACGCTGGTCCACCCGAATGGGATCACGAGGCCAGGTGCTTCATGGTGTGGGTATAGTGTAATGGACAGCCCGTCCAGACCTCAGTAGATGGTCAACCAGAATACTGATATTAATGATGGGAGAACTCATCTTGGGTAGACATCAGATGATGTCGGGTATATGATATGTTAGTCAATGGATGGCTATACGAGGAGGGGTCGAATGACCACATGATTGCATAAGAGTTAGTTCAGGTTGAATCATAAATATTCCAGGGTTGCGGGACAACCCAGAAGAGAGTAAGTTGATGGCTGATAACAGTAGTGGAGCACTTAAGTATTTAATATGATATTTGCCATGCTATTGTTTGCTGCATTGTTTGGTTGTCTTGAGCTTGCGAGTACATTCAAAGTACTCACCTGGCGTATCATGCCAGTTTGCAGGTCATGCAATGATTGCTTGTTTGCCGTGGATGTCGAGTTCGCGATCTAGGATGCGCGTTCCAGCCAGAGTCCCTGCGGAGTGGAGTCCATCATCACAGTCGTTGTTCTGCTGCTAGGAGTACTCCGCTTCCTCAGGTGGTTCCGCTGTTAGCAGGGAGCTGATTTGTTCTATGCCAACAGTGCCGTATTCCAGAAGACTTGTCCTTGGGCTGGAATACGGGGCGTTCCGGTCTTCTCCAAGCCGGGGTGCCACAGCAGCACCGCCCGCGCCCGACGATTTTAGTTGATTTAGTTAATTTAGTTGTTTAGTTAATTTAGTTAATTTGAGTTGTTTTAGTTGATTTAGTTAATTTAGTTGTTTAGTTAATTTAGTTGTTTTATTTGTTTAGTTGTTTTTAGTTGTTTTATCGTCGGTCGTCGGTGACGCGATATGATGTTTAATTAGATGTTTAAATGTTTAGTTGCATAGCGTAGCCGTTGAGTCGACGATGCCCGGCCCGCATCCTCGTCGTCGACTCGGCGCCAGTGACCACCTGCTTGAGAGGCACCATGTCTGGGACTGGGCTCCGCCGGGCTGGCACTGGGAGGTGCTGCCTTCCGGGGCGCCCAGCTTGGTAAGGAATGAGGGTCCCGTCGTCGACCCGGAGGTTCTTTGGTGGCGGTCGCGTGGACCACTATCGGTGCAGAGGGAGCCGGCCCCCGCGGAAGTGGTACGTCGCCGTGTCAGGGAGGAGGACGAGCACGTCCGACGCTACATGGTTGCGTTGGACGCCAGGTTCTCCAATACCTGGCAGGTTCTTCAGGGATCTCACCCGAGCTATGATCCTGTCATAGTTCCTTCTCTTTGGGTGTCCACCGCCTGCGCCGCGAGACGTCAACTATATTTGTATTAGTGATATTATATAATACTATTCGATGATGTATTAGTGATATTATATGATCGTATTGTTGCATTGCCTTGTATTGATTTGCATATATATATATATATATATCTCATGTTTGTATATTGCCATGTTGTATAATATTTGCAGAAACTATGGATCAAAGAGACTTAGAAAAAGAACTGTTGTGAGGGGATATAATCTGCGCCGGAGGTGATCCCTTGTTGTATCTCAAGGACACCGATTATCAGGAAGGAGAGGATGACGGCTCCGGTGATCCAAAAATGGAGGAGGAAGGAGATCATGACGGCTCCAGTGACCAAATGGTGGAGGAAGGAGATCATGATCACAGCTCCGGTGACCGAACGGCGGAGGAAGGAGATCATGATCATGGCTCCGGTGACCGAACGGAGGAGGGAGCCTCAACTGTTTCAAAGTCCGACAAGGTAAGGAGACGAGAGCCGAAGAAAAGGTTGCGCCCGGATGAAAGGTTCACGATCACAGAAGTCGCAAAAGATGGCCAACCGATTGCTCCCAAGCGGACCAAGGACGCATTTGTACATCAGTGTGGAGTTGTTGTTCGGGACCATGTCTCGATCAACACCCATCAATGGAATAAGAATAATAAGGACCCTAAAGTTTCTTATGTCCATGATAGACTGAAAGATGCTCTTTGGACCGAGCTGATGGCAAATTTCAGCTTACCGCGAGAGGAGGATCCGAATAACCCAGTTATAGAGCGAAAGGTCAAGGCGTTTGCTCTTAAGAAGATGGCAGAACTATTCAGGAACTGGAAGAAAGAGTTGAACACAAAGTTTGTCGAGAAAGAGGAGACTCCGAAATTCGTCGGTCGATATGAGAAGATAAGAGATCAATGGCCCGAATTTGTGGCCTACAAGAAATCGGAGAAGGGTAAGAAATGGTCACTGACAAACAAGAAAAATGCTGCAAGGAAGAAGTATCACCATCACACGGGGTCAGGTGGCTACTACAAAGCCCGTCAGTTGTGGGACAAAGCTGAGCAAGACCTGCTTGCTAAGAATGTCCAACCAGCGACATTGCACTGTCCAGATCGTTCAAGGACTTGGTTCTTTGGGGTTGGGGGAACTTTGGACCCAGAAACAGCGGAGTGTGTTTGGATTGACGAGCAACTTGCAATACCCTTCCGGAAGCTTCAGGCAGTAATCAAGGCAGCGTAGGAAGGGACGTTCATTCCCGACAGAGAGAAGGACGAGCTGACAGAGGCTCTCGGGAATCCTGAACACCCTGGACGAACACGATGCACACCAGGCTCCGTTCCGTGGAAGCATGGGTTTCCCGACAGCGGTGGTTATAGAAGCTGAGAGAGAAAAAGGAAACAGGAAGCAAGCGAAATGCAGAAGCTAAGTGCAAGATTAGCAAAACTAGAGGAACTTGAGAGCCAGCGAGCTACCGGCCAACCATCTGAGCGAGACGAAGATCCTTCCTTCGACGCTACCCCACCATCTCAGTGGAGAAGCAACGTGGCTTCCACGGAGCTCGTTCAGCCTGATTTCACGGCTCCTCGCTACCCCGTGGATTGTATCACGACGGCTGAACATTGCGAGCTAATGATGAAATGCCAGAACCTGACCTTCAAGGCGGCGGTCGGCTCTGTTGTACCTCCTCGAGCTGAGGGAACTTTGCATTGCCGTTTGATTCCACATGGCTATGCTGTTGTGACGGTGGATGAAATAATGAATGGATTTGAGCGGCTGGATCTTGAAAACCCTACAGGTGAAGAGGATATTATTCTTTTGGAAAATTCTTTGAGGAGTACCTGTCTATGGAGAAAAGAGTACATCAAGCTTCCAAACTGGACGCCTCAGCAGACTCCGCCTCCTCCTCCTCCTCCGGCGCGTGAGAGCACTCCGCCTCCTCCGTCTCCTCCTCCGACGCGTCAGGGCACTCCACCTCCTCCGGCGCGTCAGGGAACTCCGCCTCCTCCTTCGCCTCCTCCGGCGCGTCAGGGCACTCTGCCTCCTCCGACGCGTCAGGGCACTCTGCCTCCTCCTTCGCCTCCTCCGGCGCGTCAGCAACGACGGAAGAGAGTCGCCGCCGCCGCTCCGGCGGCTAGCAGTACAATAGGCGGGAAGAAATTCAAATTTGGTCCAAGCCTCAAGCCTCTTCCAAAGTTACCATATGAGAGGACTGAAGAGGAACGCGATGAAATCAGTGCAGCTAAAGTGAAGGCCCATTTTGCACGGAAAGATCCACCTCCGAAGGAAACGGTAGATCCGATGAAAGCAAAGTGAAGTCTGCATGCCCTGAAGCGACCACCACAGACTCAGCTATCCAACTATGACCGCATAGTTACTAAGACACATGCTGAAGCACAGCAGTCAGGAAGTACTTCCAGTGCTGCAAGAGAGAAAAAACGAAGAAGTGGGAAAACAATTCCCCAGCTCGGCGAACAGGAGAAGCAATCGTGCCCCCCGCTCAAGGTGTCTAGCGATATCGCTAATCATCCGGTGCTACTGCCCGGTACCACTCTTGATGATTACCTGCCCGATGATGTACAATTTGAAACGGCTGAGGTAGTAGACAACTTTAGATACGAGCACGGGAAGCCACTCGTCAAACCTGATCATCCTCATCTAACAACGATGATGCAAAAATTACATGACTGGTACATGGAAACCTGCAGGAAGTCCGGGACCGACAGTTTGTTTGTCGGAATTAAAAAAGACACGACTTACCTGGAGTTGACCTGCTGCCTGTTGAATTTGTGGAGGTATTTCAGTTATACAATCAAAAGGCCCTGGACAAACAACTCATGACTTGCTACTGTATGTAAGTATTACTTCTATAATTAAGTCTCTAGCTCAGCTCATTCATTGCATGTATATATAATTATCCTCACTATATTATGCAGATTGAAGATGGTCGAATGCAAAAAAGCACAAATCTATGACATTGGGTTCATTAGCCCAAATACCGTAAATGAATGGTCGGTACAAAACGAGGCCAAAGATACCGAGAAGAACTTGCTAGAATCGTTCCTTAAACATCAAAACAAAAGGGAAATACTCTTTCCTTACAACTGCAAGTGAGTGTTACTGTCTTGTGCATATTCGGTTTCGCTTACTCGAGGTTAAGTAATGTAATTGATGAGTTATGCGTGCACAGCTTCCACTATATTCTGCTATACATTAACCTTGACGGGGCATTAGTAACTGTCTTAGACTCGCTCCGTAAAGATCCCAAGTATTATGCGGACATGACTGCAATGCTCCAGGAGTAAGTTCAATCAATACCGAGACCATATCGGCAACTTTCGTTCATTTCCTGATAGCAAGTAATCATTTTCTTTGCCTGCCAGGGTTTGGAAAAAGTTCACCACTATGGTTTCGGGTCTGGAGAAGGAGCTGCGATTTACACACCCCAAAGTAAGTAGTACTAGCTAGTTCCGCGCATCTCTCATTGATTCTAGTTTCAGCAATACCATTATCATGCTTGCTTATCAGTTTGATCGAACTCTATTCTCGTAAAGTGCTTGTACCAGGCACCCGGGACTCATTTATGTGGATACTACGTATGCGAGTTCATTCGCTACTATACCTCTAAGCGGGGCTTCTCTGAGAAACAATTTGAAGTACGTAAACAATATTCACAATTTTATTTTACATATTACCATCAATTGTGTTGAATTTCATTCATATATATGTATTGACCCCCTTCTTTAAATTAGATCTGGCAGATGCGGGATGAACTCCTACCACATGATCGCATACGAGCATTCAAGAGGAATTGGCGGGATTCTTTCTTGACCACGTCATACCTGAACACGGAGAATACCATATGAAATTGCAAATGGATCTTAGGTGTTAATTAGGGATTCTAAGAGATGTTATATTGTACATATGTAGTAGCGTCGGATAGATATACGAAAACTTGTTGTTCGACCAAGCACGGAGAAAGAGCTAGATGTCACTTCTCTCTATATATGTTCATGACGATCTTGTGTAATTAATGGTTTCCTTCATTTGCTTACTAGCTAGCGTCGAGTTCTCTCTATATGTATAGTAGCTAGCGTCGACCAAGCATGGAGAAAGAGAGGTCACTTCTCTCTATTAGCTAGCTAACACAATATGAAACCCCTAAATTAACCCTCCAAAACCCCTAACCCCCCCCCCCTTCCAAAAAAAACCCCAGCGCCTGCGAGCTGCTGACGCGTGGCTGCCTTTTGGTCCCGGTTGGTGTTACCAACCGGGACTAAAGGTCCTTCTGCCTGGGCGCCCCGCATCGACCACGTGGTGCCCCTTTTGTCCCGGTTCGTAAGCAAACCGGGACTAAAGGTTTTGGGCATTAGTCCCGATCGCGTTGTCCCAGTTCCAGAACCGGGACTAAAGGCCCTCTGGAACCGGGACTAGTGCCCTGTTTTCTACCAGTGTTAGAATGAATTCACGTGCCATAATTCATCCCAAAATAACATTAATTCTCCAACCAAAGTTTCCCTTTGGTTCCACCTTAATTGGAGACAACTTAGTGATCTTGATAATAATCACAGAAGCTTATAGCTTCAAGAATTAATTGATCTGGGAATTAATTAAATGACTTATGGCTATAATTAAAACTTTAATAACTTTATACACATACAACCATGAATCACAATATTAATCAGAGGCACTTGATTGCGGAAGCATGCAATTCAATTATAAGTATAAACTTGCAATAACTTAATGATCAATTAATTGATTTATGTCCTTTAGTTCAATTCCCCAAAGTACTTGTGGCCTATTTCAAAAATTTGTCCAAAAGCCTTATGCATGAGAATTGTTTTCCCAGATCATAAACTTCTTTTGTTGATATGATCCACATCAGCTTTGGCCAGAAGTGTATCATAACAACAAAATTTTGTGATCAAGTATTCATTAATCAACTTTGGCCAGAATAACAAATACCAGTCACACTTTATGGCCTCTTCAAACTTCTTTTACTGATCCAACTCACATCAGCTTTGGCCAGAAGTGAGCAGGAACAGTAAAATTTTGTAGTTAGATATTCATCAACCAGCTTTGGTCAGGATGACAAACATCAACCACACTTAATTAAATTCATGTCTCTTTATTCTTTCCTTTTATTGAACTAGTCCACATCAACTTTAGTCAGAAGTGGACAAGAACAATGAAATTCTGCAGTCATATGCTCACCAGTCAGCTTTAGCTAGAATGGTGAACATAGACCACACTTCATTAGTCAGAGACATTTAATAAAATAACCTCATTGAATATGCATGGCTTTAAGGACAAAACTTCTTTAGTGGGCAATAATGTTATGACAATCCATGGTTTGGTTAAATATGACCATGAAAAGTCAATATTAGGTTTTTCTTATGCCCAGAGCTTAATTGTAGCTCAAATCAAAAGCCACTTAATTTCTTGAATAAATCAACCATTAATTGAATTTTGGGGAACATCATTATCATAAAGGCCTCATTCAAAGAATAATACATTATTTGAGCAACAAACCTTAATTATCTTATGGCCATTTCATAATTAGCATAATTGCTCATAAAGAGCATAAAGCCCCAACTTAATTTAGTTGTTCAAAACATTATCTAATTGAGGCCACACTAAAATTAAAACCTTAAAGCCTTCGTTAGACTTAAGTGGAATTACATTACTTTAGAACCAAAACATAATAAAATGCCTTAAAACAATTAATTAAAATAATTGCCTTTAGAGAACATTAAGAATAACATGATACGATAATAATCGTTAAATATGGCATAAGGATATAGTAATAATTATTATGATCATAAAATGCCATAAAAGAAAATAACTAAACATAATTGAATTGCAGCATAATTCCATAATGATCGTAATGAAACTCAACATTAAAAAAATAATAAAAATGCCATGATGGAAAATAAATTGATCATAATAACATAATAACATGAATAATTTTAGCATGGCATGAAAGTCATAAAAATATTACTTAATAATAAAAGAACATAATAAAATTGCATTTAAAATAACTAAGCATGACACATAATATCTAGCATAAATAAGTATAATATACCATGCATAATTTTAGCCCTAAAACTTACTTATTTTAGCCCAAAGAATTTATTTATTCTAGCCCAACACATAATTTTCCCATAATTAATTAAACACCATTTTGGCATAATTTTAGAATTATTTTCAGTACATAAACATTATTATAATACCTTAATAAACCGAAGAAATGTATTGAAAACATTAAAATGACAAACACATAATTTGGCCTGCTGCAGTTTGTTAGAATATCCAGCCCAGTAACTGAATTCCTTAACTAAATTCCTTTAAAGAAGGTAAAAGTTACTGAGGCAATAAATTTATCCTGGGCCGGAGTCTGCAGCCAAAAATTGGCCCATTAAAACACTGCCGGCCTGTTAATAGGTGCCAGCCCATTGCGCCGACCGACGCTTGCGGTCCATCGAACAAAACCACCACCCGCAGCTCCCCCGCGAGAACCCTAGCCTCATTCCTTCCTCCCCGTTCTCTATGCTTCTGCCGACGACCGAGTGAGCGAGAGAGATGCAACAACGTCGAGCACCGACGCATCGGGGAGGAAGACTGCGGCGTCGACGAGTGCCTTTCGTTGGAACCGCCTGCTGCCTTGGCTGCCGCGCAGCTCGGTCGAGCGGTGCTCGTCGGTGCCCTACGGCGTGACAGCAGCGCACAAGCGGGCATCCTGCATCAGCGGCGGCTGCCCTCGCCAGATCCGGCACTGTAGTGGACCTTAGCGACGACAAGGCGTTCGCGAGAGCACCGCCACGGTCCGGTGTGGTGGACGGCGAGGTGCCCGAGCACACCTCCATCACTGAATGGATGGCTCCAACACCGCCGTCGCCAGCGGCGGCGACGATGCCCTTAAAGTAACTGTCCGCCCAGTGGCGGATCCAGGAATTGAACTTACCCGGGGCGAAACATTTGAGGTATAAAATTTTTGATTGACAAATGCAAGTCCGCTGAACCAAATCTCATAAATTCCAAATATGAAGCTAGATGCACTCGAAAGTTAACATAACCAATGATTTAGAACAGTTCAAGATTCTCGACAACTAGGTGATGTAACCAACAAAAATCACAAAATCTAACATGAACGTCATAGAGAACTACTAACGTGGACTCCCGTTGCTTGAATCATTCATTCCATGGCCCAAAATGTCCAACTCCATGACTAATAGATGCCTATAGCAGGCGAACAAGTTGGATATCAATATATGTCTTAGAACAAGTAAGCAAATAGTTTGAAACAATAGATAACAAAAGAATTTACCCTAAGTTGTAAGTATACGAGGAGGGTTTGGTAGATGGCCTCTACGGTTTCATTTTCTTAAAAAATCCCTACATTACAACATAACCATGTTCAGTACTGACCATGTTCAATAGTTGGCTAGAAATTGAAGATCAACATCAGAAGGAAATGGATTGGACTACCTGCTGATTGCGCTTGCTGATTTTGCAAACTGTAGCTGCGCGTTTGCACGAGCTCGATGCTCTGCTGCCGCTGCCTCCTCCCACACAGGCCACGCCCGAGACATCTTCTTTTGGTTCGCCCATCCGCGGACGGCGGATCTGGATTAGGTGCCCGGTGGCCGGCGGCCTGGCGAGGCGGAGCTCTATGGCGGCGAGCCGGCGGCGGCTAGGTTAGTCTCGTCGCTGGGCGCTGGCTGCCTGGCTCGATTGGCGATTTCCTGGGACTGCCTGTACCTGTTCGGGGGATTGGGGTGTGGCCGGGCTAACTAGATCGGGGCTATGGGCTGCTACTGGGCTTGGGTGTGACCGCGCGGTCCAGTGCAAATCCCCACATGTATTGGCTGATGTACAAAACGAATCGTATTTTTCGTATACGGGATTTCGGTTACCCGGGGCGGCCGACCATAGTCGCCCCTACCGTGGCGCCGCCACTGTGTCCACCACCTCTTAATCCATAATTTAGGGTTAGGGTTCCAATACTTTAGGAAATTGGGAAAATCTCTGCTTCTAGGGTTTCGGATTTTGGGGATTTGATTTAGGATTTGCATAAATTCGGCTCATCCCCATCCATTATATGCTCAGTCCGAAAACCCTAGCCTTAATTGGGGAGAAATTTGGTACCTAGGGTTTCATAGAATTGGGGAAAGCTTAGGATTTAACCAGTTAATCTAATTTCCCCTCTTACTTGACTTTATTCATGAAACCCTAGCTTCACAACTTACCGATGCGGGCAGTGAACAAGAACAGGGCATAAACATAAGAAATTTGGACCAAAACTTGAGGATTTTAGGGCTAAGCCGAAGCTCAATATAAACTGATTTGGTCAAGAGCATAGCTTAACCATAAGGGGAGCATAAACATAAACTTGGGCTCATTAAAACAACATCTAAAGCATAAACCTTAGCTTCATAACAACATAAACACATGGAAAGGAAACATATGCCCCTGGCAGCAGCATATAGGCATAAAATTGAGCTTAAGAGGGGCTCAATCTTGAGCAAGAAGGCTCTGGTGCCATTGTTAGATGTCACAGATGATTTCAGGGTCATCTTGCACAAGGATTGAACCACAAATAATAAGCAAATGGATTAATCACACCTTAGGACCATATGTGCATCATGTTGATGATGTTGTAGTGACTGGAGATGCCACATAGGGCTTCATGGTGAAGCCCTTGTTCTTCTCCTTCTTCCTTAATCTTCTGGCTTACTCCTGAAACATGTGGAAGGTGCTGGAGAGCCCTTCCCATGGCTGCTGTGTATGTGCTGGATTGGGCAGCCGGTGGAGTGGTGTATGCCTCTCACCTCTTTCTCTTCTTCTGTCCCATGGGGACAGCCCCTTATATTTATAAGCACAGCACCATGGGGGGACCCACCTGTAAGTTGGTGTGTGTGTGCCCCCAATCAGGGCACCTTTAGGCCCCGTTCGGTTCACGGGAAAGTTACAGGAATTTCATAGGAAAGTCGTTCCTCTAGAAAGTTATCCATCTGCAGCGTTCGGGACAAAGGAAAGTTGAACAGTATTTTGCAGGAAAAGTTCCCTCGAAGTTGCAGATTCGCACCGATTCCAGAGGATTGAAAAAATCCAACCCGAGCCAATGTTTTGGCCGAAGCCCGAGGCAAAGCACTCGTGGCTACCGTGTAAGCCCAAATAAAAAATTGCAGCATGGCCTTTTGGCTGTACTATAACCAAATAAAATATTTCATGGGATGAGATGTTTGAGTACACGTGAAGATACTTTCCTGTGCTTTCTTTCCGTCAATCCGAACACTCCTTCACATGGTTTCCTTCGTCATTTCATCTGTTCGTCATTCCTCTGTTTTACAGTAGCTTTCCTTTCCTATTCCTCTATTTCTTCATGTTCCCGTGTTTTGATTCCCCGCGAACCGAACGGGGCCTTAGTCAAGTTGGAATTGCCAACTTGCTGCTGCTGCAGCTGGCCCTTTTGGTTTGGCCTTTTAGATCAACCAACACTGAGTAGCTCTGCTGTTGGAAGGTTTGAGTGGTTTGCCAAGGAAGCCGACAAGTTTGTCAGGGACGTGGAGTCTGGATGTTCACTCTCTCACTACAGGTTTCTCAATCCTCTCATCAGGCATCTTCTTGAAGGCAAGGGTCTCTCCTATTGCAAGGTTCAAGGAACCCAAATATGTTATCTTTGGACATGGACAGCTTCCGTGGAAGAGTATGGTAGAGTCGCAATGCTAGATTTTCGATACGAAGACCGCAAGGCGCCACTTAAAAGTTTTCGACTATCGTTGCTTCTAAGACAGTAAGACTATACGAAAGCACAAACATAGTTGGAGTTGCCGCAAAATGTTTACAGTCACTTGGACCTAAATTCAAGTCTCTAGCTGAAGTTGCAACGGGAGAACTCACTCAAGTACCTACACAAGACGTTTCATATTCCGATTCAACTGATTCAGTAATGTGGAATATCGTAGTTGGATTCACTACACTTTGGAGTCCAGACCCATTTTGTTGCATAGCAAATGGGCACAGCAAGCCTTGTGCTAACAATATCATCTCATCCGAGTTAACAGGCAGATTTCCACAAGAAGTTATGCTCGTTCGTTTTGACTGCCGTTTTTCAGCTTCTGAGCACCGCTCGCGGAGCTCAACTGATGAAGCGCGTATAAACACCATAAAAGCCTGGCCACCTCTAGAGATGAGAGTTTACTTCGCACCTCATGATCTCCAGCACAAATTCCAGGACGGGAGTAGCTTACACCAAACAGAGGAGGGAATACAAACAGAGGCAATCGATTATTTCATTCGCCACCCTGAGCTGACTAAATACCATATGCATTGGTTCTCGGCACATGGTTACGCACGCTTTCGTGTTTCGAAGCCGATCTCCAAAACTAGGAGAGCGTCAAAGAGAAGGCGGTAGAAGTACAGACTTGGGAGCAGAGAAAAGGTTTCTATTTGCTTAATTAGCCTCTATGAGATGGTTTGCTTAGGTACTATACATCATGGTCTTCCTATTCAGCTACTATTAGCCACTTGTTTATCCCTGTCATGTGGCTTGTAAACATGGATGTGCTTGACATTATCTGCCTATGTTTTGTAAGCCTGCTGGCACTGGATCATGTTTTTTTTTGAGGGAGGCACTGGATCATTTAGCATTTAAACATTCAACCCATCTTCGTCTATTTTCTTTGTTAATACTTTTGTGCATGGCTTGCGATTATTCTGAAGTGCATAGCAGGTGTTGTTGTGTTGTGTGAAGTATTTCTGTTTGTTTTAATCAGCGGTCTTAATTTGTTGGTATCATCGTCAAAATCTATTTACTCCACACACTCTGCCACCTCTGCTCTGCTCTTTACGGTGTACATTGCATAAGTTCAGACAGAATCATACAACTATTGTACCCACTTCCCACTTCCCACTTCCCGTGGCTTGCTTTGCTCTATCATACATCCCGTTGGATTCAGCAAGATATGCCAGAATTAGGCTAAGCTGATGAGCCCCAGGCTGCGGCGGCCTCATCTAGGAGCGCCTCATGGAGCTCTTGACTCTTGAGCCACGGCGACGAGGAAACGGTCGGCGCCATGCCGCCCAAGCAGCGAGACCGATATCAGGACGCCTCCTTGGGTGCCCAGCGGGATGCTGACCTGGCAGAACCCCGACAGGCCGGCGATGGACAGCAGGGAGAAGGCCCTTGCTCGGAAGTCTTCCAGCAGCGCCGCCTCCATGCGCAGCTTCGGAGGGGCGCTGGAGAACGTCGGGATCGCCATGGTCCCATCCTCCTACAGAATGCAAATCCATTCAAGCAGAGCAACAAAACAAATCAACTCGTACTGCTGCCTGGCTGGCTGCATGTTCAGAAAATCGGTGCAGCAACGAAATTAAAGATTGCTTGTTCTGTTTGAACAATTTATAGTGAATGGATTTAACTTGAGCATAGCAGCTAGTGCAGACTTGAATTCGGTCCTGATGGCATGAAGATCATCCATGGCGGATTCATCCTCCGATGCAATGGCCTCCTGCACCCGCTCTCGGATGCCAGGTCGCAAGTTGGGCTTCACGGTGTTCACCCACTCAGCGTGGTTTGATTTGAATTCAGATCTGAAAATATTTTACTCCCTCACTAGAGCTGCGACAATTAATTTGGATCGGAGGGGAGCACATTTTTTGCAAAATTAGTCTTCTCGCTGATGCACGCATGTACAACTTTGGGCATGTCTGACTGAATTATGAAACAAAAATTCGTCTGATTAAACAAGGTAAGTTGGTTGCCAGATGGTGGACAAAGCCGGCACACAAGATGATGACATAGAGGAGCCGTCATTCATTAATTTCCGGATGCTCGGAACGTTGCTGGACACGAAATCACCCAGGTTACTGTTGTCCACTACTACATCACCTGTCAATCGGTCATCAAACAAAAGCAGAGCTTCAGAAAACTGAATACTTGATGTAAACTGATGTGCCCTGTTCTGCTCTACTCTTCTCTACTCTACTAGGTAGTAGGATTGATGAGTTGGAGTTCATGCTAGAATATCTAGGCCGCCGAAGCGTTGAGGATCTCGTAGGTGCGGTCGTCCACAGAGTCCAAGATCTTGAAAGAGTCTGCAGGAATGATGACAAGGCTTGGTCGTCATCGTATCTCGGCATCGTTGGTGGCCTGGCAGCTGGCACTGGCGGCAGCAGCACGTCAGTGACACGAGACAATGTAGCCAGATCCCTGGCAAAACACCGTGCAACCAAAATCACAAATCTGATGCTCTCATAAAACTGAAAGAAACAGATGCTGAACACTAACAGTAGCTCGGTGACACTACTTAGCTAGACTGAAACTGCGGACGGTGTCCAACATTGGTGCCATGGGGACGACATTTTCAGTGGACAACAATCCATGGGAGGGCCGGAAGCGGAAGATGGCGCAGTAGGCGGCAGGCACCCTGATGCTGCCGCTGGTGTCGGTGCCGAGGGCTGAGTCGATGAGGCTGGCGGAGGCTAAAGACCGGGCACTAAGGTCAATTTCCTGGTCGTTACGAGCGATATAACACACGTTTCGCTAGTTAAATTGATGGCCTAAAAACCCATGCCTGACTTGCAAACCTGAATAGAGGTACAGTAGTATATTCTATTGATGTGGCATACGAGTTGACAATTCTGACCGCATTTCAGGTTGTAACATGGCAGACGAAGATTTGGCCGGTCGTTGGAAGTGGCCCGTACATATGCACGGTAGAGTCGAGTATTCCCTTCTATTCTACACGCAAACACTGCAGGTTGTTTAGTCAAAGGCGCACGCTAGGCATCGGCCGAGGGCTCGCCAGCCGTCCGATTTGTCGTGTGTGGTCGTTAGATCCAACGACAGAGCGTTTCCAGCCTCCGGTGCAACGACCCGAGCTGGTAAACCCGACCGAGTCGCTATAGTATCCCGGACCCTATAGTGCGCCGTAATGGTCTGGCCCCGCAGAATGCGTCATCACTACCAGAAACTGAAAATTTTCTGTGAGCCTAAAACTGACAGGAAAATAGGGTGTACCGACAGGAAATACTTTTCCCGTCGGCCACCCGTCAGGGCTAGCCGTCAGGGATAGTTTGACAGGGAAAATAAACTACATTCCTGTCGGGTTTTAACATTTCCCTGACGGGTTGGGCCCTACAGGGTTATATAGACGTCAGGTTTGGCAACCCAGGGAAATAGTATATCCCTGTCATACATAATCGTCAGGAAAAAAAGAAACCCAAAGAACAAAAAAAAATATTGATGGGTTTATACATAGCTTTTCCATAACTCAGAATATTTAGAACATAGAAACATCACTATCAATTGTTTCCATCAACCAGAGATACAAATTCACATGTCTTCATATACAATTCCATAGAATTTACATACATGAATCAAAGGTCAACGAAAACAGAGGTGCAACATCTAAAAACACACAAGTGCATCAACTAAATATACATAAGAAGAGACCTCATTTTCTATAATCTTTTTAAGTTGCAAGCTTCTCTTCAAGGTTACCCTGCAGTGGACATATAATTGAACTTGTAAAAATGTGCAAGTGTCAACAGTTTGCTACAAAAAGGTAACGAGAAACAGGAACAATATCTATAAGATATAATAAGCATAATATATTTGGTATCTCAGTTTCTTGCAATAACATTGGCATATATACCCAACTTGTTTCTGTCACAGCAAAATTACCCACTTTTACAACTTATAGACTAAATAATGGAGTAATTTGTTCTAGCATCATATCTCAGGTTTGATAAAAACCATGCAACTGACAAAATCCATATATATAAATGATAACCTGAGCACATGCTTCTGGATTAGTTTGACAGAATTATCAGCTAACTACCTGAGCAGATAAGTCATTAGAGACTTCTTGCAAGAAATCACACTACCAATGTCAATACTCTTAAGTCTATCCATTTCAAATGTTCAAGAAAAATGGGCAGAGTCGTCATCATCTCCATAACAATAAAAAAGCCAAAACATTATGCAATTATTCGATAATGTAACAGCATGGGAACTGTACATCATGGTGAGACAATAACAGACCCCAAAGAAATAGAAAGAGGTTGTGTTCAGACTAAACCAACATAGCAACTACTGGCTCAATAATGTTGATCTAATGATCTTGGGCACACTGGACATAGCATGATATGTTTTTAATATACACGAGAAAACTTGACCAACAATTATTCCTGATAAAACTTTGGGGACGATGGTGAAAGCAAAAGTAAAAATACCTTGATTAGAGGCTCTTGCATCTCTCATAAATCCCGAATCTTGAATTTTCCTCCCAATAAGAATGAATTGCAAACTAGAAAAATAAGACCTCGATCAGGTGTTGATCAATATTTAATATCTAGGTTCATGTGCATA
Source organism: Elymus sibiricus (assembly GCA_039707655.1). Classification (NCBI taxonomy): domain Eukaryota; kingdom Viridiplantae; phylum Streptophyta; class Magnoliopsida; order Poales; family Poaceae; genus Elymus; species Elymus sibiricus. Next base: position 564,798,415 of record CM077665.1, on the reverse strand, counting down.
GAACAACAAAATATGAAAGGGAATAGTGCCACTTCATTTGGAAGAATCTTTTTCAATTTCTTGAAATTGAGTGATACATGAACCACCTGCTTTAACCTCTATGTTGCACTGATGACGTTCGTTTAATTCTTCCCAAAAACCTAACATAATGAAAGAGACTAAAATGAGAAGGTATGGACAAACAAGTTAGAAAGCAAACTGTTACTGTACTGGATAGTAAGACAATCAAAAAATCGTAATGAAATAGAATGCAACACTACTAGGGAATGGGGTGACCCCAAGCAGAGGATAGTTGTTACTTGATGGTTCAGAACAACAATGTAAGGAGTGACATCCATTCATCTATGCAATGTACTAATAATTTTCATAGCAATGCAATATCTATGGGTCATCGCACCCAGACACTTGCATCCACCTTGTACAACTAAGAGCTACAATCAACTAGTTCCAGCAATGTAAAAATATACTATTTTAATTGATTGTGTGCAACTCGGCAAGATTGCGCACCTTCTCTAGCAGGAACAACCAATTGTGTGCTTGCACTGCAATTATTCAATCTTTAATAAAAGAAAGAAAACAAAATACAACTTAAGGTTGAAGGAAGAACATGGTGAGCTTAAATATGAGGAATACACAAGAACTGTTAAGTACTGGATAATAAGAGAACAGAAAATTCCAAGAAGCAAGTAGTAAAAGGAGTAACTAAATTAAGATGCCATATAGTATGGCCCATGATAGGAGCCCCTGAACATATCTTTGTCTTGTTAATTGACATAACAGAGCATTCATATCTTGCGCATAGCTGCTGGTAAAGGTCTTTCCTAGTACAGTTTTATTGTCAATACTCTGAAATATAATGTCTAGGTGCATTTCAGATGTTCTTGAGCATACTGAAGATAGCATGATCTTGCAATATAGAAAACTTGAACCGAAATTAATCAATACATGAATTTGGAGACATGTAGGGAAATAACAGTATATACCATACCATGTCAAGGGCAGAGGATATTACACCTCTCTTATAGTTGGATCATGAACATTAAATCCTACTCCTGATCTAGATGAACTGTAACTAGGAAAAGGAGATCTCAAATGGGTGTTCATAAGTATCAAAGTGGGGAATGGAACATACTATTTGGAAGAAAAATATGACACTATTTCTTGCCGTCGAGTGAATCTCAACTTCTTCTTTCACTGATGATGTTCCTCGTATTTGCAATGCAGCTGCTCAGTGCTTCCTGAATGTCAACATATTAAAAGCAGGTAAAATCAAAATGTATGGACAGAAAGAGTAGAGATTGAATTATTATGGTGTTGTACAGTAAGTCGATGAAAAAATCCCAATGAAATAGAAAGAAAATTATCATTTAGGCTGAAACAACATTACATGCAAATTATTGACACCTACAGTTGTATCCAACCTATTCGTACTAAGAGTTTGAGAGCTAATTGAAACTCCCCAATTACACCCCAAGTATCCCACCCATTCTTAGTAAAATTTCAGATCCCGTGGATACGTACTTTTGCCTCCAAACTAAATTAAGTAATAAGGCAGCAATAAATGGTTGCAATTTCCTCAAAGACATAGCTGAAATCCAGAACGAGATTTGAGATTCAAGGAGCTGCACCGGTTTTGCGGATTATTATGCATCCAAACCACAGTTCTATAGATCAGATCTGAAGCCGAATTTGGGGATTCCTAGAGCTGCACCAGATTTGGGGATCCGGAGATGCCAGGAACAGGAAACGGCTGAGTTTTGAGATTTAGATCACGTACCTCCATGACGCCGGTGAACTGCTCGAGTTGGGGTGGATTCTCAACGGTGGCGTCGATGGCGGCGTGGTCCGAGTAGGGCCGTGGTGGAGGAGCAGGCCAACGTTGGTGTCGTAGGGTGATGTCCAGAACGGAGATGGGACGACGTCGCGTCCCAATAGCGGAGGAGCCATGGATGGTGGTGGCGGGTACAGATTCATATCATAGAGAGCAGGTTGAGGCGCTCGGGTGACCTTGGAAGGCACTGGGCGCGGAGCCGTGGAGGGATAGTGGTCGGAGGCAGCGAGGGATTGGGCGGCGCAGAAGGAAGGGATAAGGAGATTTGGGGGGGTTGGATTTGGGCGTGCCGCGATGACGGCCGCGAAAAGAGGGCTCCATGGCGGGGCGTAGTTTCCAGATGCGCGGGGCTGAAAAATTCTTCGCGCCCTAGTGCTTCGCAGGTGGTCCGAAAATTGTATTCCTGTCGGTACTTACTCAGCCCACAGGAATATTGGACATATCCCTGGCGTGTAGGGGTCGACCGACAGCCCAATTGTTTTTCCTGTGGGCTAGTTGCGGGCCCGACAGCAAAATTAGTCGACCCACAGAAATATTACGGGCAGCTCTTTTCTCAAAAAAAAAAAAAAAAAAAACAGAAATATTACGGTTTCTGGTAGTGCACATAGGAGCTCTCTCTCCAGCCTCCAGCCGCGACATAGCGTTTCTCGTTCCACTGCGATACAGCGGGGGTGGTTGGCGAGGCGAGGTGGTGGAGGATGGCCAAGACCGGGTATGGGCCACGGCGGAGGATCTGGCACGACATCGGCCGATGGTGCTGTAGATGTACATGCAGATCCTACGAGCGCTCAACTCGCCAATGTTGCCGCTGGGCCACGCGGCGCGGTTGGTCTAGAAGGCGGAGTGCCGTGCCATCTTTCTCTTTACCGCGCCATCTTTCTCTTTGGCACAACAGCCAGGACCTCCTCGACGTCGCAAGACACATCCTCGGCCTCCTCAATCGCGGCCGCCTCTCTTAGGAAGGAGTTATACCTGGCCATGGGCCGGGCCAGGCCGGGCTTGGGCCTAGCCCTAAAAAGCCCACGGCAGAAAACTGAGGCCCGGGCCCTGCCATAAAGCCTACTTCGAAGCCCAAGCCCGGCCCAAGCCCTGAAAAGCCCGTCGGGCCTGGGGCCGTGGGCCGGGCCTCTTCCTTAAATTTTCAATTAGCCAAGCCCAAGCCCGGCCCGGCCCTGCTGGTGGGCTCAAAACTCAGGCCCAAGCCCGGCCCACGGGCAAGCCCATTGGGCCTAGGCCCTGGATTTTAGGGCCGGGCCGGGCCTGAGATGGCCACATATAGAAGGAGTGTTGCACTAACCTCGCGGGTACCTTGAAACCATACATATATTACTGAACCGTAGGAAGCAAAAATTCTCGGCATGGCTTCAAATTGTGCGTTTGACTTTGCTATCACTGAATGATGTTGATGAACAGTTTGTGTTATTGCTCTCCAATTCAATTGAGATGTACAGTACTGCTCTAAAAGGTATTTTTGCACCAAGTATCAAAGTTTATAGGATTCCAGAACTAGCACACATTTGTGTTGCCCAAATAACTGATTATCGCACCATATTACAAGCTTCCTTGGTGGGGTCCCACCACATTAGGTGGCTAAGGATTGGGGTTCTCATGTGAATGTTGTGGACGATTCTCAACAAGCTTGTTATAGAGCGTTCTCCCCTGCGACGGCCTACTGATGCTATTTACAAACTACGTGTTTTTTTGCAGCTGTGGAAGCCGCTTAGCCGCGGACCGGCACGCAGCGCCATCGATACTCTCACTGCAGGTCTCAATCCTTGGCTCTTCGTTTGACGCCTCCGCTTTCTTAGGGCTTGTTGAGTTGGTGCCCTCGGCAGAACACATGTATGTGGTAACTTCTATATGTGTACTTTGGTGTGGTGTGTGTTGCGTTTGTACTATGCTGGAACTTGGTTGTCTTCACTACAGGAAAAAGATTTAAAGCCGTGTACACAATGCACTCGGCTTATACCGATATAAACTCGGTTTATATATAAGCCGAGTAAAACTCCCAGCTTATACCACATGGTTTATAGTCGATCGGCTTATAAGGTATAAGCCGAGAGCCATTGCAAAAACTCTCAGTTTATATATAAGCCGTGTGTTTGTACGAGGCTCTCGGCTTACTAAAGCAACATGACGGCAGCTGGGAGTTAACGGCCACGTGTCACCGTCCATATAAACCGAGTGCCTATGTCATACACACGGTTTATGTATAAACCGAGTGCCTACGTGAGCCACACGGTTTATACATAAACCGAGTGCCTAAGTGAGCCGCACGGTTTAAATATAAACCGAGGGCCGGCTTGAGTCACACGGTTTATATAGAAACCGAGTGCCACCCGCTCTGCTTATATTTGGCAGGGCCGTGGAATACATGCGTGTAAGCTGGGTGTCTTCTTCTGCTGTACTCGGCTTATAGCTCACCCGTGAAATATTATGCCTATAAGCCGGGTGCCATGTCCTTGGGACACTCGGTTTATAGACCAAATAGTTTTTTTTTGTTGCTTCAGGGAGCAGCAACAATATATATCCCGCAATATATAGATCAGCAATACAGGACCAACAATATATATCCAGCAATATCAGCAATACACGACCAACAATATATATCCATCAGACATATGTTCAGGGAGCAGCAGCATCATCATACATATGTCCACACATGCATACATATGCAACTAGAGTTCACGAACGAAATGACCATAAGTTCCAAGTCCACACATGCATAAATATCCAACGAAGGTTCACAACAACATGCGTACATATCCAACAAGGTTCACAACAACATGCGTGCATATCCAACAAGGTTCACAAACAAAAGCATGAGTTCCAAGTTCACAACAACATGCGTGCATGTCCAACAAGGTTCACAAACAAAAGCATGAGTTCCAAGTTCACAACAACATGCGTGCATGTCCAACAAGGTTCACAAACAAAAGCATGAGTTCCAAGTTCACACCAAGCATGAACCTAACAGATGCAATGAGCTCCACCGCAGCATTTATGCCCACCGAAAAACGGCATCCACGATGCAAACCTATAAGTCCATTACCAAACGCATGAGTTTCCAAAGTTAAGTTGCAAACGATCGATAAGGCACAAGAGTCAACAAGCATCAACATATGAGGTTCAAATTGAAGCTAAGTATGAACAATATAAGCATCTACACTTGTGGGCTCTACTATCAACAATGCACAAGTTGTAAGTTGAGAAGCACAAGCAACGACAAGACACAAGCATCAACAATGCACAAACATAGACAACTACCTCGAGGGATCATTGTTGCAGGGAGGTCGAAGCGCCATGAGCCGTATTGGGTGTCACTGGGCTTGCTTGGGTAGGTATGGATCTAGGTACCGCGAAGTTATTTGAGCCTTGTCCCGATTGAGAACACTTCAAGCATGAGACGGCAAGATGGTAAGATGCATGATTAAAAAGTTGGAAGACTTACAAAGCTAAAAGTAGGAAGAGGCGGAAGAGGAGGAAGATCTGGCAAAGTAGAACCCTGCATATTAGTTTTGAACTGAGCGAACGTCTCCTGCAGGGCTGCCTGTTGTTTGGCCATGAATTCCTGTTGTTGCAAAAGGGCTTGCTGGATTTTCATGGCTTGCTCCTGTTGAAGCACGAAATTGGCCTGAGCCTCCTGGCGCAACCTGATTTCTTCCTGCCGCAACCTGGTTTCTTCCTCTAGGCGGGTCTACAATATGCCATCGCAACAAGTTCACCATCGTTGCAATGCAAAGAAGAAATCACAAGGAAGATCAATGAAGCAAAATATACCTTGAATTGATGCAGCATGTGCATCCCTAGGCTGTGGGCGACGCTCTATAGCAAGACCCGAGCTCGACGTGGTAGCACAGAGGTGGGCGAGTTTTGGAATGTCCTTCTTACGGATGGCACCGCCACTACAGGAATATTGCTCGTTTATGACAAAAAATAGTGACGGCGGTCCAATTGGTCATAGATTCTATGACCAAAATTCATAAATTGGTCATCGAGACTCCGGGAGGGTGAAAACCCTATAACATTACGACCATGTGTGTCCATAAGGTCATAATTCTATTGCACAAAATGGTCATTAAGCTATGTAGCATTGTTTATGATTTTGTTCTAGGCCTATCTTGACCAAATTATTAGGTCATAATTATATGGGTGGAGGTGACTGGATGAGAACTCAACAATTTTGCCTATGTGTCGTGTCATTGTGTCAATTTTTCCTATCTGTCAACCACACTTGCAAAGTGGGACCAAAGTGTCATCCAAACCCACGTTTCTAGTTGATGAGTAGACCCACTCTAACGTGTGGATCGCAATGGCTTGTGGGACCCATGTGTCACATGGACCTAGTATGCCTGCTGATCGGGGGAACCATCACCACGTGCATGCTGACATGTCAGACCCACGCTACATGTGGGTGCCAAATACTACATTTTCATCTGTGAGCACTACAAAATGAATTTTTTACATTTATAAATGCAATGCATATTAGTAAATACCAAATGAATTATGAAAAACCAAGTTACTCATCTTTTGTCCTAAAAAATTATAAAATATAATAAAAGTACCAAAATGAAAATATATGAGCCCATGCTAATTTAATAATTTGTAGACCTTAGTTAGATTTTGCAAAATAAAATACCACGCATGATGCATGTAGATCTTTGAATGTTCCCAGCAAATGATTTGAATTATTTAATTTATATTCATGCATAAGAGAATTTTTTTAAATAATTTCTTAAAATGAATCCTATTTTTAGACACATTATTTGAGATACATGTAGTTCACATTTGAATTATATCCAATAAATAGATAAACTTCATCTAACACATGAATGCAAAGTTGGGTATAAAGTAGTTGGAAGACTTGGGAATAAAGGGATCGATTCCCATAAATAATAGCATACAACAATGTAAAAATCTCTAGTTTTGACATGATCAATAGAATGTAGTTTGTTCCATGTAGAAAAAACGGAGCACTTACAAGTACAATGATAGTTTCTTCTCCGGTCAGCCACACCGCCACCTATGATAGCACCTTTGTGTTGATTTTGCATATTATCTAGAATTGACATGATACAATAATCTGCTCTATTCCAGTTGATGTGGTGAATTTTTTTTAATGTTGGCAACTTTTCTAACAATGGGAAATCATAATGAAATAAACTATTTTCAATGACAACACTAAATCAAAATGAAATAAAAATATTTGTTTGAGGCAAAAAAAATAATAACAACAGCACAAGACCTTATGGGCCCAATTTTTCTAAACTGAATATTTAGCCATACTTGAGTCGGCCCAGTAAGACCAACAGCTATAAAATCCCTCCCTCAAACAAACCTAACCCTATTTCCCAGCCCTGTCCCCCCTCACTCCTTCTCTTTTTGCACCGGCCGCCAGCCTCCCCCTCTCCCTTCTCCAGGGAATGTATCCGGTGCACCAGGACAATTGGTGCTACCGGTGCACCGGTCCTTCGTTGCACATTAAAAAATGTTCGAAAAAATCCAAAAAATATGTAATGCATTGACACAACATCAATGTATATTGTCACAAAAAATCGGATCAAAATTCGAAACATTGCTCGAGATACAAAAATGTCAAATTTGACACTGAATAGTACATAACACAAGTTGGGCTTCAGTTTTGGCCCATTAGCACATTGATATCAAATTTGTCATTTTTGTATCTCGAGCAATGTTTTAAATTTTTGTGACAACATACATTGATATTGTATCAATGCAGTAAAAAAATTTCCGTATTTTTTCAAACAGTTTTGAATGTGCAACGGGCCCCGGTGCACCGGTAGCACCAATTGCCCCGGTGCACCAGATACGTTCCCCCCTTCTCCCCACCAGATCGATCCCCTCCGCATACCCATGCATGCCCCCTGTGCTCCCGTTAGCCTCGGTAGGTCCCGTAGTTGGCGGATCTAGCTGCAGCGCTAGCTGCTTCCGTTCAGTGCGGGTGGCCGTGGCATCGGCTACCGCCCCTCATCTCCTGTTGCCGCCCGTCATCGGCGTCCCGCTTCCCGCTCACGTCGCCTCCTACGCGCGCACGACACACCTCCTCCACCCAACCTCCGCCATTATGGCCACCGAAGGCGCGGCCCCAGCCGCCATGTCGAAGAGGATCCAGATCATCTTTGAAGCTGAGGAGAACCTTTGGTTCTTTCTCGCCAAGTACACGAGAAGTTTGCTGCCAAGAGGGCCGCCCTCACTGTCTTCCTCTCCGGTGGATCCCTCATCTAGGCCCTAAGGTTCACCCCCCACCCCACTATGACGCCCCCATTCTCAACCGTACGCTAAACATACACGCGATGCGTACGACCAAGATTAGGGACTCACTGATCGATATCACAACACAACACTAGACACAAATTAAAGTCATACAGCTTCATATTACAAGCCAGGGGCCTCGAGGGCTCGAATACAAAGCTCGACAAAGCACGAGTTAGCAGAAACAAATATATCTGAGTACAGACATACGTTAGACAAGTTTTGCCTTAAGAAGGCGAGCACAAACATAAGCAGCGGATCGAAAGAGGCGAGGCCTCCTGCCTGGGAACCTCCTAACTACTCCTGAGCATCGGCGTTCTCCACGTAGTAGTAGGCTCCAGCAGTGGTGTAGCAGTCGTCTCCGGCGCACTCCATCTCCTGGGCTCCATCGTCTGAACGCGGAATCGTATCGAGGGGGAATGATAAAGCAAAGCAGCGGTGAGTACTCATCCAAAGTACTCGCAAGACTGACATCAGATCTATACTAAATATGCATCATTATCAAGGGGAGGGATTATATCTGGACTGACTGCAGAAAGCAAGAATAGGGGGGTGGCCTAGTCCTATCGAAGACTAGCATCTTCATCATCTTGCAGCATTAGAAGAGAGCAGACCTGTAGCTCATATATAGTCATATTGTTGTAGCAATTTTATTAAGTAAGCACGCCCAGAAATCCTTCCTCGACACCCTGCGAGGAAGCAATCTCGGAGCCACAATTCATTTTAATTTAAAGTCACAATTATAGTTGTATAAGGTCAAGGTACAACTCCAAGTCGTCCTGTTACCGTGGACACGGCTATTCGAATAGATTAATCATCCCTGCAGGGGTGCACCACATATTCCCCAACACGCCTGAGTCACCTCCGGCCGGACACACTTTCCTGGGTCATGCCTGGCCTCGGGATATCAGCACGTCGTCGCCCCACCTAGGCTCAACGAAGAGGCCAGCCCGCCGGTCTAAATCCTAAGTGCGCAGGTTCGTGGGCCCACTTGCCCTTGCACTCCTGCACGATGCGTACGCGGCCGGAAACAGACCTAGTACACTCCAATCCAAGAGCTGCACCGTCCAGTCCAATCCGTCGCGCGCCGCTCCATTGCTGACGTCCGAAGAGCTTCGGCTGATACAACGACGCTGAGTGCCCATAACTTTCCCACGTGAAGGTTAGTGCGTATTAAGGCCAACGACCTAACTCAGATCAAGTACCCAACCCATTAGCATTTTATTAATGCGGGGCAAGCGCGACCCTCAAAGTGCGGTCCCGTCACCCCGACTCGAGGACCGTGGCAAAGGCCTCTCTCACCAGTCCACGCCTCATCATCATCAAACCGTCGGTACCCCTCAGGGCCGACCCATCACCAACATGTTTCAGTATCCCGGTCCAAGTAACTGTGTGTATAAAACATCAAGACGGAACCTGAGGAATCACCCTCATAGGGCCCCGCTCGATGTAACCGTCAAGGTGGAACTAGAGGAATCACCCTCGAGGGTCCCACACTTGAGGGGGTTGCACGACAGAGACATCGTCGGGAGTGGTGAAGGAGGAATCACCCTCGATATCCACGACCGACTAGCTGCACTACAGAACTAGCATCATGGGTACTTCACGAGGTGTCACCCTCGGTACTCGATAGTAGCGCTGCAGAGTCGTACAACTAAGGGGGGTGCGATGATGTGAGGGGCATGGCTTGTCGGTCGGTTGATCGAGTCTTCGAGTCTTCAAGTCGTCGAGTCGTCGATGAAGAAGCAGGGGCAACTGGGACTATGGGTCACTGGGGATTCACTGATCAACCTATACTAAGCAGTTGGTATGACTGCAGGTATAGTAATAGTTCATCAAAAACAGGCTATGCATCAGAATAGGTGCTAGCTAATACAGTAGCAAAATCTAATGCAAGAATAAGAGGGAAGGAATAGGCGATATCGGAATGCTCAAGGGGGGGTTGCTTGCCTTGCTGCTCTGCGGCAAAAAGGCTGATCGCCATCGGTGTAGTCGTACCCGGCAACAGCGTCAGCCTCGGGTTCAACCGGTAAGAAGAGGGGGGAGAAACAATAAATATAAAGCAAACAATACTATACAAAGTATGACATGACAATAGGCAGTGCCGGGTGTGTTCTAACGTAGGGTTGCACGTTACCGATGAAGGGGGAACCAATCCGGGAAAGTTTTCCCGGTTCCGGACAAATGTCGGACAGATGACCGGAGGGGGGGGGGGGAATGTTCCAGGTTTGCGGCGTTAGAGGCATGTGACACCTAGGATACAGTGCAGGGTTGCCTAAAATCATGTCTAAACCATTTAGCTATTTTAGGATTAAAGTTGGGATTAATAGTCGATAGTTATACACTATTCATCTGCCGGAAACAGGCGGAAAGTTGCGAGTTCACCTACGTAGAGGGTCCCAACATGGAAACAAATAGCACGGTTAGATTCGTGGGATTTTTCTGATCATTTTTCATGTATAAAACTTTTTCATCCGAGTTACAGATTAATTTCTATGATTTGTGGAAGTTTTAACATTTTCTGGAATTAATTTAATTATTAAATCGCATTATCCAGAACAGTGCACTGATGACGTCGGCATGACGTCAAGATGACGTCAGTGGTCAAACCAGCTGACCAGATCAAACTTGACCAGTGGGTCCCACTGGTCAGTGACTGAACTAAATAAACAGAGTTTGATTAAACTAACTATCCTAATTAGCTGGTGGGCCCGCCCCTGGGTCACTGCCAGTGGGGTCCCTGGCCCCAGTTGACTGGGGCCGGAAAACGCCTACAAGGCACGGGGAGGTGCGCGGCTAGGCTCTCTAGAACGGCCACTACGCGCCGCGTCGAATGGCGGTGGTGGCGTGGCCGGAGACGGCTGGAGTTGAGCGCTACGACGTCTACGGCGGCGAGCTTGGACTACGGCTACGGCGACGCGGTGCGCTAGCAGGCGAACTATAAGGCCAGGCGAAGTGTACGCGAGGTGGCAATGCTAACGCACGCGGGCCCGTGACCATTTGGTCACCGGAGGCTCGCCGGCGACGAGCTCCGCGGCGGTGGGTTCGGGTCCGAGCGGAGCTGCTAGCTAGCGAGCACGCGCGGGCGAACGGAGAGGGGGAGGAGGTAGAGAAGCTCACCGGGGAGGCACACGGTGGCCCAGTGGAAACTTAGCAGTAGCAGCGGCGCCGGAATCGGTGGAGCTCGCCGGCTGCCGAGGTGGTAAGGGGGCCACGGCTACGACGGCGGGCAGCGACGGGCGCGTACGGGCGTCGGTGGAAGAGCTCGGGCGAGCGAGGGAGAGAGGGGGGAAGTGGAATGGCGATGGCGACCAGGGGAGACGGCTCGGGGAGGCCTTATCCCCTCGCCCCAACTGCCCCGGCGTCATGGCGGCCAGTGGCCGGCCGGCGAGCGCTCGGCCACGGGGAAGGCGACACAAGAGGGGAGCAGGTGGGAGTGGGCTGGGCCGGTTGGCCAGTTGGGCCGGCCCGGCTGGGCCGAGGCCCAGGGGGGAGGGGGGCTGTTTTCTTTTCTTTTTCCTTTTGTTTTTTTCTTTGCTCTTTTTGTTTATGTTTTATTTACTTTTGGTTATTATTCTCTTTAGCAAAAATGTGTGACTTGGTTCAAATATTACCATGCAATATTCCTTACCACTAGAAATTGGTTTGGGCAGATTATGATTTCATAGGAATTTTTAATAAAGGAATTGGCACTTTATATTACTGTTTTGGTGTTGTTTCATATTGTTTGAGTCATTTAGCTAATCCCAAAATGTTGATTATAATTTTAGAATTGCCTCTGGATTATTTTTTATTTAATGAACATTTTTCCATCAGTGTTTGAGCAACTTAATATCTCACATGCATTTGAATTTCAATTTGAATTTGAATTTTAAAAGAGATATGTTACTAATGATGATTAGGCACTGTTGATCATGGTCATTACTATGTTTAATTACAATGATCACTGTAGCTTAATTATCCGGGCGTCACAACTCTCCCCTACTAACAAGAATTCTCGTCCCGAGAATTAAGAGGTAGAGTAAGGGAAAAAATTGTGGTTACGAAAATTCTAACGGATCTTCTCGTTCTTGTTGTCCTCACCGAAGAGGTTGATCCTTGGCATTGATGTATTTAACTTGCTGTATCAGGGCATCATAATGAAGTCGCCATCCTTTCTTCGGGATCTTCATCGTCCTACGAATGCGATAAGAGGGAAAACTCTAGAAGAACGTAACTCCATAAAGTTGGGCATCTGACGGTGAACTCAAGGAAAAGACATGAGTTATCCCTCGAGTTGTAGCTCAGAGAATTTTCGAGAGCGATATACGATGCCACAAAAGTTTTAAGCGAGTAGGCAATCATTCAATGCCTTATCAGAAGGCGAAAAAGGGGTTTAGAGCAACGAAATAGATATTGCATCTGATACAAGAATAGATCATCCCTTAGGCAGTGGCTCGGGAATTACATACGAAGCTAGGTGCAAAAGATACCTTGGAATCAAAGTGGTACAGGAGAGTCAGGTTTCGATCCTGTGGAACTATTGGTTATGGGCCCACCATGTGGATCACGAGTAGGAAGAGCGGTGACATCTTGCACGGTCATGCAAGCAAGACATGTCAGAGGATAGTCTGTCATTTATGTCAGCAACAGCATCGGTACCAAGGGCGGGGAACGAAGAGAACCATCTTCCTGCTCGTTGAAACGAGGCGGACCAATAGGCAAAGTTCTCATCCACCGGCGGTTACCGGAATGTTAACATCAATAGTAACAGGATCTTACTGACAAACTTGTTCACCGAGGTGTTCACCTAAGCAGAGAATTATTACTGCTTAGATCATATAATCTCAAGAAAGGTTAAATAGACCAATGGAAAGGAAAATGTGGTTATACTCAAGTATTAGGAGTATAACTTTCCCAAGGGAGCATGATATACATGACAGAATTAGCAAGTAGATAACCATTTAGGTAAAAGGGGCGAGGAAATTCCATGATGTTACCCATACAATGGTGTTTAGATAATTGACCAAGAAACATTTTGCATTTATGCTTCCAATGTTCTCGTTGATGATCGGGGTATCATATTCACGCTTCGAGGTAGCAATGATATGGAGTTTCAAGCAAGGACCAGACTTTGGAAACACAACTGATCCATCAGGAGCAACATGCACTAGTACATAACAGGGCTTTGGTCCAGCCCTGGGAAGCCCATTAATCCCGGTTCACTCACTGTGACGCCCGGATAATTAAGCTACAATAATCCCGCAGTAATGTTGCCACGTCATCGCGTTTACTGATTGTTAAAATCGCGTAGGTTTAAACCCCGTTCAAGTTTCATTGCGAATTTAAATTCATTTAATAGGTGGATTCAAAAGTTGTGCAAAACTGAAATTAAAAATGTTGGATGGGTTGTAAATAAACCCTAAGATTTTATAAAATTGAAATCGGTAATTTTGAAATTATTTTAGTGCCCCAAACTATTTTAAAACTGTCGCTGTTGGATTTTTAAAACTGGGTCTTCGGGGCCTAATCTAACCGGCCCGTTTTAAACAATATATAGGGACCGGGCAACCCTAACCCTAGACCCAGCCGACCCGATTTCCTCCCCCCCCCCCGCGCCGCTTTTTCCCTGAGCGCTCGGCGCCCGTGCGCGCGCGTCGCACCGCCGGCCCCGCGCGCCCACGCCGACCGCGCCGCACCGCCGCCTCCCACCGCGAGCCGTCGCCGTCCCGTCGGCCTCCCCGGCCGCCGGCGCTCGCCACCTGTCATCGCCCGACCCGCTGCCCGCCTCGCCTCCCGGCGGCCCGCCGCCACCCGCGGCCACCTGCGGGCCCGGCCGGGCCCCGCCGCCGCCTGGCGCCTGCCCCGCCTCCTCGCGCCGTCACCACCACCGCCAGCGCCGCTATCGCCGCCCGCCGCCTCCTCACCCGCCTCGACGCCGCCGGCCCCGTCGCTTCTCCGCCCCGCCGCCGCCGCCGACCACCGGCGCCGCCGGCCCCCGCCCCCCCTGTGAGGCTCCCTCCCCCACCCCCCCGCGCCGCGGCCGCGTCGGCCACCGCCCGAGTCGCGCCGGCCCTGCCCGCGCGCGCGTTATGCGTGTCTGTGTGTGCGTTTGCGCGCCGGACATGTCCGGTGTCCGGTAGGACACCGCCGGATGTGTCCGGCCTGGCTCTATGACACGCGGGGCCCACCGCCCCTAAAACGCTTATATTAAAAGGAAAAATAGATAAATGATAAATAAAAATGAATTTAGAAAATATATAAATAGATAAATAGATATAAATATTAATAATTAATTAATTAGATTAATTAATTAGGTAATTAAGAAATTAATTAGAAGATTAAGTTTAATTAGGTTAATTAATTAAACAGAATAATTAATCTGTTAATTAGTTAATTAAACAGTAAATTACTGTTTTGGATAATTCGAATTTAATAATTAAATTAATTCCAGAATATTGCTAAATATTTATTAAATCATATAAAACAAACCGTAGCCCGGATTAAAAAAGTTTTGTACATGAAAGTTACTCAGAACGACGAGACGAATCCGTATACGCGGTCCGTTAGTCTGTCACATGCCTCTAGCTATCTGAACATGCAACTTTTTGCCTGTTTCGGATAGGTGAATAGTACAAGACTTTAATAAAATAATTCCAAGTAAATTCCTAAATTAGCTAGAGCACTTAGATAGGCAGTATATCACCCTAGCACTGCATTTAGACATGTCATGCACCCCTGTGGCATCACTGCCGTGTAATTATTATTACATTCCCCCTCCGGTCATCTGTCCGACATTTGTCCGGAACCGGGAAAACCTTCCCGGATGGGTTCCCCCTTTCTCGGTATCGAGTAACGCTGCGTTAGGACACACCCGGCACTGCGTATCGCCATGTCATACTTTGTGTTACGATTGTTTGCCGTGTATTTATCTGTTTCTTCCCCTTGTTCTCTCTCGGTAGATTCCGGTACCGACGTAGTCCTCGAGACCGACGCAGCTCCGGAGACCGACTACGCGTTGACGACCAGTCTTTTGTCGCAGAGCAGCAAGGCAAGCAAAACCCCCTTGAGCATTCCGATATCGCCTATTCTTCTCCCTCTTATGCTTGCATTAGATTTTGCTATTGTATTAATTAGCTCCTATTCTGATGCATAGCCTGTTTTTGATGAACTGCTACTACACCTGTTATCATATCAACTGCCTAGAATATGTTGATCATTGAACCCCTGAGACCCCCTTAGTCCCAGTTGCCCCTGCTTGCTCATCGACGACTCGACGACTCGACGACTCTAAGACCCGAAGACTCGGTCAACTGACCGACGAGCCAGACCCCTCACATCACCGCACACCCCTTTAGTATGGCACTACAGAGCTACCATCGAGTGCCGAGGGTGATACCTCACTAGCACTCCGGATGTTAATTCTGTAGCGTAGCTAATCGATCGTGGGTGTCGAGGGTGATTCCTCCTCCCCATTTATCGATAGCGACTCTTGTCATACACATACCTCGAGTGGGATCCATCGAGGGTGATTCCTCGGATATCCACTTGGTGTATAACCACACAGTTACCTTGTCTTGACATTTATTACATGTGAAAGACGGGACTGGCGGGACAGGCGGTACCATCCTGTTGAGGTGGACCTGAGTTCCCGACAGTTCTGAGATGGGTCGGCCCCAAGGGTACCCGTGTGAGAAGGATTTGGTGGGATGCGCCGCAAGGCATCCGGAGACTTGGTGGGGTGCGCCGGAAGGCACTCGAGTATTCTTGGCGGGGCGACGGGCTGCAATATGTTCGAGCTTGCCCCGCACCTTAAATTGCTAATGGGTTGGGTACTGGACCTGAATTAGGTCATTGGCCTTAATACGCACTAACCTTCGCGTGGGGTAGTTATGGGCACTCAGCGTCGTTGTATCAGCCGAAGCTCTTCGGACGTCAGCAATGGAGCGGCGCGCGATGGATTGGGCTGGAACGTACAGCTCTTGGACTGGAGTGTACTAGGTCTGTTTCCGGCCGCGTACGCACCGTGCAGGTGTGCAAAGGGTGATTGGGCCCATGACCCCTGAGCGCATAGGATTTAGACCGGCGGGCTGGTCTCTGCGATGAGTCTAGGTGGGGCGACGACGTGCTGATATCCCGAGGCCGGGCATGACCCAGGAAAGTGTGTCCGGCCGGAGGTGACTCAGGCGCGTTGGGGAATATGTGGTGCACCCCTGCAGGGATGAAATATCTATTCGAATAGCCGTGTCCACGGTAACAGGACGACTTGGAAAGGTGCCACGACCTTATAACAACTTTAATCATAATTTAATTAAAAATAAATTGTGGCTCCGGGATTGCTTCCTCGCGGGGAAGTCGAGGAAGGATCTCTGGGCGTGTTACTTAATTAAAATTGCTACAACAATATGACTATGTATATGAGATGCATGTCTACTCTCTTCTCATGCTGCAAGATGTTGAAGAGGCTAGTCTTCGATAGGACTAGGTCTTCCCCCTATTCTTGCTTTCTGCAGTCAGTCCAGATATTACCCCTTCTTTGAGAATGATGCATATCTAGCTTAGTTCTGATATAAGTCTTGCGAGTACTTTGGATGATTACTCATAGCTGCTTTGCTCCCCTTTTCCCCTTCGATATGTTGCTGCGTTCAGTCGATGGAGCCCAGGAGATGGAGTTCGCTGGAGACGGCTACTACACCGCCGATGGAGCTTACTACTACGTGGAGACTGCCGACGCTCAGGAGTAGTTAGGAGGTTCCCAGGCAGGAGGCCTCGCCTCTTTCGTTCCGTTGCTTATGTTTGTGCTAGCCTTCTTAAGGCAAAACTTGTCTAACTTATGTCTGTACTCAGATATTGTTGCTTTCGCTGACTCGTGCTTGTCGGAGCTTTATATTCGAGCCCTCGAGGCCCCTGGCTTGTAATATTAAGCTGTATGACTCTTTATTTGTGTCTTTTGTCGTGTTGTGGTACTAATCAGTGAGTCCCTAATCTTGGTCGTACGCATTGCGTGATTGATTAGCGTACGGACGAGAATGGGGGTGTCACAAGTTGGTATCAGAGCCGACTGCCTGTAGGTAGCCCCCTTTCCAACTCCTTGTCCGAAGTTGAGTCTAGTCATTGAAAAACTTTTACTAACACTGATGCTGTGGGTTATGGGCCCACATCTCAATCGGGTGGTATTAGGATCTTTTATTCCTCTTCTATATTCTGGGACTCTGATCTCTCTTCTTTTCAGGTTAAAGATTTTATTAACTCTGACTCTAGGTTCTCGTAACTACTCCTCCCGGAGAGCCCTCATACCAGAAGATCGCCTGCTTCGTCAGAAGATTCGGAAGATACCCCTTTTGATGTTTTCCGAGACTTTGTGCTCATCGGCCTTGCAATTCCCTACCACCGATAAGTCCCTATGGTTGACTAATTGCACTTGTCATTCATACAATCTTTTCTCATTGCTCTTGTTATTACAAGATGCCCCGAAATACTCTCCATTGCCCCGATAACCCTTTGAGTTTATTGCCTTATAGTTCTTTTCCGCATGGAAGCCTTACGGATAATTCCTCACAATTGTCGAGGATCCGTTCTTCCCAGTTCTTCATGTGTTTCACAAAATTCTTTGAAATACTTTTCGATCTTCCGAAAATCCTATACAGCCTGTTACACTTGGAATTCTTGCCTGCTTGCATTATGGTTAATTCCATATGCCTAGTCGTCTTCGTGACATCCCCTGTCTTTGCCATTTTGAACCTATTGATTCAATGTGTGCGTATGCACGCAGTCATCAGGTGATCAGTTTAAATTATCTTTCCGGCTCAGACGTCCTTCCGGACATGAGTTGGTTCTCGGCAAATTCAAACCTTTATTGATTGTCCGACTAAGTCTTGTCAACTTATTCATCCTTGATCAGAGCATCTACTTCTGATCCTTAGTTATGGAAATCATAATTCCTTTGTATTTTAAGCATCGGACTATTCAGGTGTTTCTTGAATCCGATGCCTCTGCATTCTTATTCCTCTGAATGGGTACCGACACTCACATCAACTCCGTTGTGGATCGCCCGATCCATTGTTGGATTATTGTCCGACAGTGTCGTTCATATTCAATCACTTTGTGAGTTCTTCCCCTGATACATAAAGCCTTTGGTAAATTGTATCCTCTGTTTTGCCAACCATGCTCTACCTTCGAGCTTGTGTTAATTACTCTTGAAGCTTGTGGTATATGTTCCTAAGATTCCCCGATGGGTTGAACCTATGCCCTCCCTAATCCGTGCGAACCCGAAAGTTTTCAAGGGTCATACTCTTATGGAGTCTTGCCAGATGAATTTTCAACACTACAACATCGTCCAAAGCAAGAAATGAATGAAATGTTATACATTGATGAAGTGGGAGTCGACCTTGAACCTTGTGTTCATACTCGTGGAAACGATGTTGACCTTGTCGTAGAAGCTTCTCCTTTCAATAATTATTCATCTATACGATTCTTTCAATATCCTCAAGTTGATCGATTGCAGTTATGGTTCCGACCATGCTGTCCTTATTAATTTATCCGAAAGGAATTCATTCCGATGCCTCGTCAATTATTGGCAAGGTTGAAGTATCTGCTATCGCAGGTCAACGACCCAATTTAACTTCTATCATGTTATACCTTCGAGTCTTACCCTCTGGTATCTCGAGGATAGCATGCCTTTGCAATACATCTTATTAACTGTGATGAGGTAATAATTTTCCTTGTCTTAATCACTCCACGGGTTCTGGGATGGTTGTCAACCGAGAACACCGGTTGGAAAATTTATTCCACACTGCAATTCAATACCCCTTGTAATTGTTACTGGGAATATCAAAGTCAATCTGGTCATTCCTAGACTATCGGCTACATCCTTGTCTTGCTATCCTTGACTGTGCTACCTCGTCCTTCTCTGGTGCGCAAATTCTTCAGAGTGTGAGCATTGCTTACGTCGAGCTTGCAACATCATGTTGTTTGTCTTGAAAAGCAACCCCGATAGTGAGCTTGCATCTTATCTGTTGTTCCTATAACCTTACACGGTGTCATTCCCCTACTTGACGCCACCGCTATTCGGTTGCATTCTCTTGAAAACTCTCGACAAAAGGTGTCGTGATCATCGTCCACAATTTGACTTCTTCTGAGACGTCAACTGAGTTCTTGATGAAAAATACCTTCCTTGCCCTCGATGATTTTTGTTATCATCAACAACCTCCTTGACTTTCTTTTATCGCAAACTTGTCCATGATATGGATGCAACTTGCTATCCAGCTTGTGTTATGTTCTACCCTGGAGTATTACTCTCTTTTGTGTCGAGAATGTTGGGAGGATTGCTCCACCTCTTAGAAATTCTTGGCATAGTGATACTTCTCACCATCAAACGATGTTGCTTTGATTCTAACTTCTAGCAACCCTATTGCTTTGAAGTGAACGATCGACAGTTCGTTCTTAGGCTGTTGGTTATTGAATCGTCGCTCTAACATTGATCTTGCCGCCTAAGGTCATATTTCGGGCGCGCTTTTTGACCAATGATTAATGATGTATGCTTTCCTCGATCATACAACATTATATCATTCGAGCTGACAAATGTCATCTCCTTGTTCACATAATTGTGGAAATCCATCCGTTTGGAATTCTCGATGAATTGTCGCTGAGACCATCAGCCACCTTCTCATTCTCTCCTTGGTTTAATGATGAACTATGTATTCATGGGTTACCTCAATAAATTCGCCGTGGTTTATCTAGGTGATATCCTGGTTTACTCCATGGATAAAGAAGGGCATGCCGAACATCCTCGTCTTATACTGGAGATGGCATACCGATGCATCCCGTAGGTTCCTGCTGGAGTTGATACTGCAGCCGACGCTGAGATCCTAAACCTCTTCGCGCATAGCAGTGTTCCGTCTTACAGAGACCTCCATCCATGGCCACACGCCATATGCTCTGGTCGATCGGTGATCAATCCCAGGTCTATCGTCCACGGTGACCTCTCAGCCGTTCTTATCCAAAGTGGAGAGGCACCACTGTTAAAAACAGTCTGGTCAGTCTGTCCATGCGTGCGCCGGTACGATACGTGTCACGCGTGTCCCTCCACGTGAGAAGGCAGCCACGCATGGACCCTCCGTGCCATGCATGCAACAGTGCGCGCATAGTGAAATTCTTTTCCTAGCTCGTGGGTCGGTGGATGGGTGGAGTTTACTGTCTCGTCTTCACGCAGATAAGGATCAATTATCTCCACCCCCACCTCCCCGCAATAGAAAGTAACCGCGTCCACATCCACACTTCCGTGGATCTCGCATCCCCATTGTTGCTGTACCAAGCATCTGAAGTACCTGTTTATTCAGCCAGATCTGAATCTCAGTCAGATATGATGGTTGGAACATTATCAAGAATTATAATTTTGGTTCCTATGTACTCGGTAAGGTGATGTCATGGCTAGCATGCCTTGCAGGAGGGCCTATGGTTATAGTATCTTGTTCTGCAAGATTAGCCATCCTTCCATGAGGAAATGGTATGACTTAATTTTATAAGTTGTTCCTAATAGATCCTTTTTGTCCCCAAACTCCGGCCCCTACCTGATGACCATGTCGATGCTACCTCGAAGCATGTCTGTGGTACATCGATCCTCAAACAAGAGCATTGGAGGCATAATGCTAAATGTTTTTTGGTAAATTATCCAAACCTCGTTGTATGGGTGAACATCATAATTTCCTTGCCCCTTAGTCCCAATGGTTACCTACCTGGAGCCTTGTCGTGATTATCTCGCTCTGCTTGCTCTTGGAAAGGATATACACCTAATGCTCGTGTATACACATTTTCCTTTCCATTGGTCTGATTAATGTGATAATCACGTTTTCCTTTCCATTGGTCTGTTTAACCTTTCTTGAGATTTATTTGATCTGAGCAGTGATAATTCCCTGCTTAGGTAAACATCTCGGTGTACAACTCTGTCAGTAAGATCCTGTTACTATTGTTGTTAACATTTCGGTAACCGCCGGTGGACGAGAACTTTGCCTATTGGTTCCGCCTCGTTTCAACGAGCAGGAAGATGGTTCTCTTCGTCCCCCGCCCTTGGTACCGATGATGTTGCTGACATAAATGACAGGTTATCCTCTGACATATCTTGCTAACATGACCGTGCAAGATGTCGCCGCTCTTCTTACTCTTAATCCACATGATGGTCCCATAACCCCTAGTTCCACAGGATCGAAACCTGACTCTCCTATACCACTTTGATTCCAAGGTATCTTTTGGACTTGTCTTCGTATGTAACTCCCGAGCCACCGTCTAAGGGATGATCTATTCTTGTGTCAGACGCAGTATTTCTTTGTTGCTCTGAACCCCTTTCCATCTTCTGATCAGGCATCGAATGATTGCCTACCCGTTTGAAACTTTTGAACCATCGCACATTGCTCTCAATAAATTCCTTGGGTAACAACTCGAGGAATAATTCATGTCTTCTTCCCTGAGTTCACCATCAGATGGCCAACCCTGTGTAGCTACGTCCTTCTAGAGTTTTCCCTCCTATCGCATTCGTAGGACGATGAAGATCCCGAAGAAAGGATGACGATTTCGTCAAGAGGACCTGAATCAGTGAATTGAAGACATCGACGAAAGGGATCAACTTCTTCGAGAAGAACAACGAAGACGAGAAGATCCGTTAGAACTTCGTAACCAGAACTTTTTCCCTTACCCTACCTCTTAATTCTCGGGACGAGAATTCTTGTTAGACGAGGAGAATTGTGACGCCCGGATAATTAAGCTACAATAATCCCGCACTAATGTTGCCACGTCACCACGTTTACTGATTGTTAAAATCGCGTAGGTTTAAACCCCGTTCAAGTTTCGTTGCGAATTTAAATTCATTTAATAGGTGGATTCAAAAGTTGTGCAAAACTGAAATTAAAAATGTTGGATGGGTTGTAAATAAACCCTAAGATTTTATAAAATTGAAATCGGTAATTTTGAAATTATTTTAGTGCCCCAAACTATTTTAAAACTGTCGCTGTTCGATTTTTAAAACTGGGTCTTCGGGGCCTAATCTAACCGGCCCGTTTTAAACAATATATAGGGACCGGGCAACCCTAACCCTAGCCCCAGCCGACCCGATTTCCCCCCCCCCGCGCCGCTTTTTCCCTGAGCGCTCGGCGCCTGTGCGCGCGCGTCGCACCGCCGGCCCCGCGCGCCCACGCTGACCGCGCCGCACCGCCGCCTCCCGCCGCGAGCCGTCGCCGTCCCTTCGGCCTCCCCGGCCACCGACGCTCGCCACCTGCCGTCGCCCGACCCGCAGCCCGCCTCGCCTCCCGGCGGCCCGCCGCCACCCGCGGCCACCTGCGCGCCCGGCCGGGCCCCGCCGCCGCCTGGCGCCTGCCCCGCCTCCTCGCGCCGTCGCCACCACCGCCAGCGCCGCTACCGCCGCCCGCCGCCTCCTCACCCGCCTCGACGCTGCCGGCCCCGTCGCTTCTCCGCCCCGCCGCCGCCGCCGGCCCCCGCCCCCCCTGTGAGGCTCCCTCCCCCCCCCCCGTGCCGCGGCCGCGTCGGCCACCGCCCGAGCCGCGCCGGCCCTGCCTGCGCGCGCGTTGTGCGTGTCTGTGTGTGCGTTTGCGTGCCGGACATGTCCGTTGTCCGGTAGGACACAGCCGGATGTGTCCGGCCTGGCTCTATGACACGCGGGGCCCACCGCCCCTAAAACGCTTATATTTAAAGGAAAAATAGATAAATGATAAATAAAAATGAATTTAGAAAATATATAAATAGATAAATAGATATAAATATTAATAATTAATTAATTAGATTAATTAATTAGGTAATTAAGTAATTAATTAGATGATTAAGTTTAATTAGGTTAATTAAATAAACAAAATAATTAATCTGTTAATTAGTTAATTAAACAGTAAATTACTGTTTTGGATAATTCGAATTTAATAATTAAATCAATTCCAGAATATTGCTAAATCTTTATTAAATCATATAAAATAAACCGTAGCTCGGATTAAAAAAGTTTTGTACATGAAAGTTACTCAGAACGACGAGACGAATCCGGATACGCGGTCCTTTAGTCTGTCACATGCCTCTAGCTATCTGAACATGCAACTTTTTGCCTGTTTCGGATAGGTGAATATTACAAGACCTTAATAAAATAATTCCAAGTAAATTCCTAAATTAGCTAGAGCACTTAGATAGGCAGTATATCACCCTAGCACTGCATTTAGACATGTCATGCACCCCTGTGGCATCACTGCCGTGTAATTATTATTACATTCCCCCTCCGGTCATCTGTCCGACATTTGTCCGGAACCGGGAAAACCTCCCCGAATGGGTTCCCCCTTTCTCGGTATCGAGTAACCCTGCGTTAGGACACACCCGGCACTGCGTATCGCCATGTCATCCTTTGTGTTACGATTGTTTGCCGTGTATTTATCTGTTTCTTCCCCCTCTTCTCTCTCGGTAGATTCCGATACCGACGTAGTCCTCGAGACCGACGCAGCTCCGGAGACCGACTACGCGTTGACGACCAGTCTTTTGTCACAGAGCAGCAAGGCAAGCAAAACCCCCTTGAGCATTCCGATATCGCCTATTCTTCTCCCTCTTATGCTTGCATTAGATTTTGCTATTGTATTAGTTAGCTCCTATTCTGATGCATAGCCTGTTTTTGATGAACTGCTACTACACCTGTTATCATATCAACTGCCTAGAATAGGTTGATCATTGAACCCCTGAGACCCCCTTAGTCCCAGTTGCCCCTTCTTGATCATCGATGACTCGACGACTCGATGACTCGAAGACCCGAAGACTCGGTCAACTGACCGACGAGCCAGACCCCTCACATCACCGCACACCCCTTTAGTATGGCACTACAGAGCTACCATCGAGTGCCGAGGGTGATACCTCACTAGCACTCCGGATATTAATTCTGTAGCATAGCTAATCGATCGTGGGTGTCGAGGGTGATTCCTCCTCCCCATTTATCGATAGCGACTCTTGTCATACACATACCTCGAGTGGGATCCATCGAGGGTGATTCCTCGGATATCCACTTGGTGTATAACCACACAGTTACTTTGTCTTGACATTTATTACATGTGAAAGACGGGACTGGCGGGACAGGCGGTACCACCCTGTTGAGGTGGACCTGAGTTCCCGACAGTTCTGAGACGGGTCGGCCCCAAGGGTACCCGTGTGAGAAGGATTTGGTGGGATGCGCCGCAAGGCATCCGGAGACTTGGTGGGGTGCGCCGGAAGGCACTCGAGTGTTCTTGGTGGGGCGACGGGCTGCAATATGTTCGACCTTGCCCCGCACCTTAAATTGCTAATGGGTTGGGTACTGGACCTGAATTAGGTCATTGGCCTTAATACGCACTAACCTTCGCGTGGGGTAGTTATGGGCACTCAGCGTCGTTGTATCAGCCGAAGCTCTTCGGACATCAGCAATGGAGCGGCGCGCGACGGATTGGGCTGGAACGTACAGCTCTTGGACTGGAGTGTACTAGGTCTGTTTCCGGCCGCGTACGCACCGTGCAGGTGTGCAAATGGTGATTGGGCCCATGACCCCTGAGCGCATAGGATTTAGACCGGCGGGCTGGCCTCTGCGATGAGTCTAGGTGGGGCGACGACGTGCTGATATCCCGAGGCCGGGCATGACCCAGGAAAGTGTGTCCGTCCGGAGGTGACTCAGGCGCGTTGGGGAATATGTGTTGCACCCCTGCAGGGATGAAATATCTATTCGAATAGCCGTGTCCACGGTAACAGGACGACTTGGAAAGGTGCCACGACCTTATAACAACTTTAATCATAATTTAATTAAAAATGAATTGTGGCTCCGGGATTGCTTCCTCGCGGGGAAGTCGAGAAAGGATCTCTGGGCGTGTTACTTAATTAAAATTGCTACAACAATATGACTATGTATATGAGATGCAGGTCTACTCTCTTCTCATGCTGCAAGATGTTGAAGAGGCTAGTCTTCGATAGGACTAGGTCTTCCCCCTATTCTTGCTTTCTGCAGTCAGTCCAGATATTACCCCTTCTTTGAGAATGATGCATATCTAGCTTAGTTCTGATATAAGTCTTGCGAGTACTTTGGATGAGTACTCACAGCTGCTTTTCTCCCCTTTTCCCCTTCGATACGTTGCTGCGTTCAGTCGATGGAGCCCAGGAGATGGAGTTCGCTGGAGATGGCTACTACACCGCCGATGGAGCTTACTACTACGTGGAGACTGCCGACGCTCAGGAGTAGTTAGGAGGTTCCCAGGCAGGAGGCCTCGCCTCTTTCGTTCCGTTGCTTATGTTTGTGCTAGCCTTCTTAAGGCAAAACTTGTCTAACTTATGTCTGTACTCAGATATTGTTGCTTTCGCTGACTCGTGCTTGTTGGAGCTTTATATTCGAGCCCTCGAGGCCCCTGGCTTGTAATATTAAGATGTATGACTCTTTATTTGTGTCTTTTGTCGTGTTGTGGTACTAATCAGTGAGTCCCTAATCTTGGTCGTACGCATTGCGTGATTGATTAGCGTACGGACGAGAATGGGGGTGTCACAAGTTGGTATCAGAGCCGACTGCCTGTAGGTAGCCCCCTTTCCAACTCCTTGGCCGAAGTTGAGTCTAGTCATTGAAAAACTTTTACTAACACTGATGCTGTGGGTTATGGGCCCACATCTCAATCGGGTGGTATTAGGATCTTTTATTCCTCTTCTATACTCTGGGACTCTGATCTCTCTTCTTTTCAGGTTAAAGATTTTATTAACTCTGACTCTAGGTTCTCGTAACTACTCCTCCCGGAGAGCCCTCATACCAGAAGATCGCCTGCTTCGTCAGAAGATTCGGAAGATACCCCTTTTGATGTTTTCCGAGACTTTGTGCTCATCGGCCTTGCAATTCCCTACCACCGATAAGTCCCTATGGATGACTAATTGCACTTGTCATTCATACAATCTTTTCTCGTTGCTCTTGTTATTACAAGATGCCCCGAAATACTCTCCATTGCCCCAATAACCCTTTGAGTTTATTGCCTTATAGTTCTTTTCCACATGGAAGCCTTACGGATAATTCCTCACAATTGTCGAGGATCCGTTCTTCCCAGTTGTTCATGTGTTTCACAAAATTCTTTGAAATACTTTTCGATCTTCCGAAAATCCTATACAGCCTGTTACGCTTGGAATTCTTGCCTGCTTGCATTATGGTTAATTCCATATGCCTAGTCGTCTTCGTGACATCCCCTGTCTTTGCCATTTTGAACCTATTGATTCAATGTGTGCGTATGCACGCAGTCATCAGGTGATCCGTTTAAATTATCTGTCCGGCTCAGACGTCCTTCCGGACATGAGTTGGTTCTTGGCAAATTCAAACCTTTATTGATTGTCCGACTAAGTCTTGTCAACTTATTCATCCTTGATCAGAGCATCTACTTCTGATCCTTAGTTATGGAAATCATAATTCCTTTGTATTTTAAGCATCGGACTATTCAGGTGTTTCTTGAATCCGATGCCTCTGCATTCTTATTCCTCTGAATGGGTACCGACACTCACATCAACTCCATTGTGGATCGCCCGATCCATTGTTGGATTATTGTCCGACAGTGTCGTTCATATTCAATCACTTTGTGAGTTCTTCCGCTGATACATAAAGCCTTTGGTAAATTGTATCCTCTGTTTTGCCAACCATGCTCTACCTTCGAGCTTGTGTTAATTACTCTTGAAGCTTGTGGTATATGTTCCTAAGATTCCCCGATGGGTTGAACCGATGCCCTCCCTAATCCGTGCGAACCCGAAAGTTTTCAAGGGTTATACTCTTATGGAGTCTTGCCAGATGAATTTTCAACACTACAACATCGTCCAAAGTAAGAAATGAATGAAATGTGATACATTGATGAAGTGGGAGTCGACCTTGAACCTTGTGTTCATACTCGTGGAAACGATGTTGACCTTGTCGTAGAAGCTTCTCCTTTCAATAATTATTCATCTATACGATTCTTTCAATATCCTCAAGTTGATCGATTGCAGTTATGGTTCCGACCATGCTGTCCTTATTAATTTATCCGAAAGGAATTCATTCCGATGCCTCGTCAATTACTGGCAAGGTTGAAGTATCTGCTATCGCAGGTCAACGACCCAATTTAACTTCTATCATGTTATACCTTCGAGTCTTACCCTCTGGTATCTCGAGGATAGCACGCCTTTGCAATACATCTTATTAACTGTGATGAGGTAATAATTTTCCTTGTCTTAATCACTCCACGGGTTCTGGGATGGTTGTCAACCGAGAACATCGGTTGGAAAATTTATTCCACACTGCAATTCAATACCCCTTGTAATTGTTACTGGGAATATCAAAGTCAATCTGGTCATTCCTAGACTATCGGCTACATCCTTGTCTTGCTATCCTTGACTGTGCTACCTCGTCCTTCTCTGGTGCGAAAATTCTTCAGAGTGTGAGCATTGCTTACGTCGAGCTTGCAACATCATGTTGTTTGTCTTGAAAAGCAACCCCGATAGTGAGCTTGCATCTTATCTGTTGTTCCTATAACCTTACACGGTGTCATTCCCCTACTTGACGCCACCGCTATTCGGTTGCATTCTCTTGAAAACTCTCGACAAAAGGTGTCGTGATCATCGTCCACAATTTGACTTCTTCTGAGACGTCAACTGAGTTCTTGATGAAAAATACCTTCCTTGCCCTCGATGATTTTTGTTATCATCAACAACCTCCTTGACTTTCTTTTATCGCAAACTTGTCCATGATATGGATGCAACTTGCTATCCAGCTTGTGTTATGTTCTACCCTGGAGTATTACTCTCTTTTGTGTCAAGAATGTTGGGAGGATTGCTCCACCTCTTAGAAATTCTTGGCATAGTGATACTTCTCACCATCAAACGATGTTGCTTTGATTCTAACTTCTAGCAACCCTATTGCTTTGAAGTGAACGATCGACAGTTCGTTCTTAGGCTGTTGGTTATTGAATCGTCGCTCTAACATTGATCTTGCCGCCTAAGGTCATATTTCGGGCGCGCTTTTTGACCAATGATTAATGATGTATGCTTTCCTCGATCATACAACATTATATCATTCGAGCTGACAAATGTCATCTCCTTGTTCACATAATTGTGGAAATCCATCCGTTTGGAATTCTCGATGAATTGTCGCTGAGACCATCAGCCACCTTCTCATTCTCTCCTTGGTTTAATGATGAACTATGTATTCATGGGTTACCTCAATAAATTCGCCGTGGTTTATCTAGGTGATATCCTGGTTTACTCCATGGATAAAGAAGGGCATGCCGAACATCCTCGTCTTATACTGGAGATGGCATACCGATGCATCCCGTAGGTTCCTGCTGGAGTTGATACTGCAGCCGACGCTGAGATCCTAAACCTCTTCGCGCATAGCAGTGTTCCGTCTTACAGAGACCTCCATCCATGGCCACGTGCCATATGCTCTGGTCGATCGGTGATCAATCCCAGGTCTATCGTCCACGGTGACCTCTCAGCCGTTCTTATCCAAAGTGGAGAGGCACCACTGTTAAAAACAGTCTGGTCAGTCTGTCCATGCGTGCGCCGGTACGATACGTGTCACGCGTGTCCCTCCACGTGAGAAGGCAGCCACGCATGGACCCTCCGTGCCATGCATGCAACAGTGCGCGCATAGTGAAATTCTTTTCCTAGCTCGTGGGTCGGTGGATGGGTGGAGTTTACTGTCTCGTCTTCACGCAGATAAGGATCAATTATCTCCACCCCCACCTCCCCGCAATAGAAAGTAACCGCGTCCACATCCACACTTCCGTGGATCTCGCATCCCCATTGTTGCTGTACCAAGCATCTGAAGTACCTGTTTATTCAGCCAGATCTGAATCTCAGTCAGATATGATGGTTGGAACATTATCAAGAATTATAATTTTGGTTCCTATGTACTCGGTAAGGTGATGTCATGGCTAGCATGCCTTGCAGGAGGGCCTATGGTTATAGTATCTTGTTCTGCAAGATTAGCCATCCTTCCATGAGGAAATGGTATGACTTAATTTTATAAGTTGTTCCTAATAGATCCTTTTTGTCCCCAAACACCGGCCCCTACCTGATGACCATGTCGATGCTACCTCGAAGCATGTCTGTGGTACATCGATCCTCAAACAAGAGCATTGGAGGCATAATGCTAAATGTTTCTTGGTAAATTATCCAAACTTCGTTGTATGGGTGAACATCATAATTTCCTTGCCCCTTAGTCCTAATGGTTACCTACCTGGAGCCTTGTCGTGATTATCTCGCTCTGCTTGCTCTTGGAAAGGATATACACCTAATGCTTGTGTATACACATTTTCCTTTCCATTGGTCTGATTAATGTGATAATCAGGTTTTCCTTTCCATTGGTTTGTTTAACCTTTCTTGAGATTTATTTGATCTGAGCAGTGATAATTCCCTGCTTATTAGGTAAACATCTCGGTGTACAACTCTGTCAGTAAGATCCTGTTACTATTGTTGTTAACATTTCGGTAACCGCCGGTGGACGAGAACTTTGCCTATTGGTTCCGCCTCGTTTCAACGAGCAGGAAGATGGTTCTCTTCGTCCCCCGCCCTTGGTACCGATGATGTTACTGACATAAATGACAGGTTATCCTCTGACATATCTTGCTAACATGACCGTGCAAGATGTCGCCGCTCTTCTTACTCTTAATCCACATGATGGTCCCATAACCCCTAGTTCCACATGATCGAAACCTGACTCTCCTGTACCACTTTGATTCCAAGGTATCTTTCGCACTTGTCTTCGTATGTAACTCCCGAGCCACCATCTAAGGGATGATCTATTCTTGTGTCAGATGCAGTATTTCTTTGTTGCTCTGAACCCCTTTCCACCTTCTGATCAGGCATCGAATGATTGCCTACTCGTTTGAAACTTTTGAACCATCGCACATTGCTCTCAATAAATTCCTTGGGTAACAACTCGAGGAATAATTCATGTCTTCTTCCCTGAGTTCACCATCAGATGGCCAACCCTGTGTAGCTACGTCCTTCTAGAGTTTTCCCTCCTATCGCATTCGTAGGACGATGAAGATCCCGAAGAAAGGATGACGATTTCGTCAAGAGGACCTGAATCAGTGAATTGAAGACATCGACGAAAGGGATCAACTTCTTCGAGAAGAACAACGAAGACGAGAAGATCCGTTAGAACTTCGTAACCAAAACTTTTTCCCTTACCCTACCTCTTAATTCTCGGGACGAGAATTCTTGTTAGACGAGGAGAATTGTGACACCCGGATAATTAAGCTACAATAATCCCGCAGTAATGTTGCCACGTCACCGCGTTTACTGATTGTTAAAATCGCGTAGGTTTAAACCCCGTTCAAGTTTCGTTGCGAATTTAAATTCATTTAATAGGTGGATTCAAAAGTTGTGCAAAACTGAAATTAAAAATGTTGGATGGGTTGTAAATAAACCCTAAGATTTTATAAAATTGAAATCGGTAATTTTGAAATTATTTTAGTGCCCCAAACTATTTTAAAACTGTCGCTGTTGGATTTTTAAAACTGGGTCTTCGGGGCCTAATCTAACCGGCCCGTTTTAAACAATATATAGGGACCGGGCAACCCTAACCCTAGCCCCAGCCGACCCGATTTCCTCCCCCCCCCGCGCCGCTTTTTACCTGAGCGCTCGGCGCCTGTGCGCGCGCGTCGCACCGCCGGCCCCGCGCGCCCACGCCGACCGCGCCGCACCGCCGCCTCCCGCCGCGAGCCGTCGCCGTCCCGTCGGCCTCCCCGGCCGCCGGCGCTCGCCACCTGCCGTCGCCCGACCCGCCGCCCGCCTCGCCTCCCGGCGGCCCGCCGCCACCCGCGGCCACCTGCGCGCCCGGCCGGGCCCCGCCGCCGCCTGGCGCCTGCCCCGCCTCCTCGCGCCGTCGCCGCCACCGCCAGCGCCGCTACGGCCGCCCGCCGCCTCCTCACCCGCCTCGACGCTGCCGGCCCCGTCGCTTGTCTGCCCCGCCGCCGCCGCCGGCCCCCGCCCCCCCTGTGAGGCTCCCTCCCCCCCCCCCCCCCCCCCGCGCCGCGGTCGCGTCGGCCACCGCCCGAGCCCCGTCGGCCCTGCCTGTGCGCGCGTTGTGCGTGTCTGTGTGTGCGTTTGCGCGCCGGACATGTCTGGTGTCCGGTAGGACACAGCCGGATGTGTCCGGCCTGGCTCTATGACACGCGGGGCCCACCGCCCCTAAAACGCTTATATTAAAAGGAAAAATAGATAAATGATAAATAAAAATGAATTTAAAAAATATATAAATAGATAAATAGATATAAATATTAATAATTAATTAATTAGATTAATTAATTAGGTAATTAAGTAATTAATTAGTTGATTAAGTTTAATTAGGTTAATTAATTAAACAAAATAATTAATCTGTTAATTAGTTAATTAAACAGTAAATTACTGTTTTGGATAATTCGAATTTAATAATTAAATCAATTCCAGAATATTGCTAAATCTTTATTAAATCATATAAAATAAACCGTAGCCCGGATTAAAAAAGTTTTGTACATGAAAGTTACTCAGAACGACGAGACGAATCCGGATATGCGGTCCGTTAGTCTGTCACATGCCTCTAGCTATCTGAACATGCAACTTTTTGCCTATTTCGGATAGGTGAATAGTACAAGACTTTAATAAAATAATTCCAAGTAAATTCCTAAATTAGCTAGAGCACTTAGATAGGCAGTATATCACCCTAGCACTGCATTTAGACATGTCATGCACCCCTGTGGCATCACTGCCGTGTAATTATTATTACATTCCCCCTCCGGTCATCTGTCCGACATTTGTCCGGAGCCGGGAAAAACTTCCCGGATGGGTTCCCCCTTTCTCGGTATCGAGTAACGCTGCATTAGGACACACCTGGCACTGCGTATCGCCATGTCATACTTTGTCGTGTATTTATCTGTTTCTTCCCCCTCTTCTCTCTCGGTAGATTCCGGTACCGACGTAGTCCTCGAGACCGATGCAGCTCCGGAGACCGACTACGCGTTGACGACCAGTCTTTTGTCGCAGAGCAGGAAGGCAAGCAAAACCCCCTTGAGCATTCCGATATCGCCTATTCTTCTCACTCTTATGCTTGCATTAGATTTTGCTATTGTATTAGTTAGCTCCTATTCTGATGCATAGCCTGTTTTTGATGAACTGCTACTACACCTGTTATCATATCAACTGCCTAGAATAGGTTGATCGTTGAACCCCTGAGACCCCCTTAGTCCCAGTTGCCCCTGCTTGATCATCGACGACTCGAAGACCCGAAGACTCGGTCAACTGACCGACGAGCCAGACCCCTCACATCACCGCACACCCCTTTAGTATGGCACTACAGAGCTACCATCGAGTGCCGAGGGTGATACCTCACTAGCACTCCGGATGTTAATTCTGTAGCGTAGCTAATCGATCGTGGGTGTCGTGGGTGATTCCTCCTCCCCATTTATCGATAGCGACTCTTGTCATACTCATACCTCGAGTGGGATCCATCGAGGGTGATTCCTCGGATATCAACTTGGTGTATAACCACACAGTTACTTTGTCTTGACATTTATTACATGTGAAAGACAGGACTGGCGGGACAGGCGGTACCACCCTGTTGAGGTGGACCTGAGTTCCTGACAGTTCTGAGACGGGTCGGCCCCAAGGGTACCCGTGTGAGAAGGATTTGGTGGGATGCGCCGCAAGGCATCCAGAGACTTGGTGGGGTGCGCCGGAAGGCACTCGAGTGTTCTTGGCGGGGCGACGGGCTGCAATATGTTCGAGCTTGCCCCGCACCTTAAATTACGAATGGGTTGGGTACTGGACCTGAGTTAGGTCATTGGCCTTAATACGCACTAACCTTCGCGTGGGGTAGTTATGGGCACTCAGCGTCGTTGTATCAGCCGAAGCTCTTCGGACGTCAGCAATGGAGCGGCGCGCGACGGATTGGGCTGGAACGTACAGCTCTTGGACTGGAGTGTACTAGGTCTGTTTCAGGCCGCGTACGCACTGTGCAAGTGTGCAAAGGGTGATTGGGCCCATGACCCCTGAGCGCATAGGATTTAGACCGGCGGGCTGGCCTCTGCGATGAGTCTAGGTTGGGCGACGATGTGCTGATATCCCGAGGCCGGGCATGACCCAGGAAAGTGTGTCCGGTCGGAGGTGACTCAGGCGCGTTGGGGAATATGTGGTGCACCCCTGCAGGGATGAAATATCTATTCGAATAGCCGTGTCCACGGTAACAGGACGACTTGGAAAGGTGCCACGACCTTATAACAACTTTAATCATAATTTAATTAAAAATGAATTGTGGCTCCGGGATTGCTTCCTCGCGGGGAAGTCGAGGAAGGATCTCTGGGCGTGTTACTTTATTAAAATTGCTACAACAATATGACTATGTATATGAGATGCAGGTCTACTCTCTTCTCATGCTGCAAGATGTTGAAGAGGCTAGTCTTCGATAGGACTAGGTCTTCCCCCTATTCTTGCTTTCTGCAGTCAGTCGAGATATTACCCCTTCTTTGAGAATGATGCATATCTAGCTTAGTTCTGATATAAGTCTTGCGAGTACTTTGGATGAGTACTCACAGCTGCTTTGCTCCCCTTTTCCCCTTCGATACGTTGCTGCGTTCAGTCGATGGAGCCCAGGAGATGGAGTTCGCTGGAGACGGCTACTACACCGCCGATGGAGCTTACTACTACGTGGAGACTGCCAACGCTCAGGAGTAGTTAGGAGGTTCCCAGGCAGGAGGCCTCGCCTCTTTCGTTCCGTTGCTTATGTTTGTGCTAGCCTTCTTAAGGCAAAACTTGTCTAACTTATGTCTGTACTCAGATATTGTTGCTTTCGCTGACTCGTGCTTGTCGGAGCTTTATATTCGAGCCCTCGAGGCCCCTAGCTTGTAATATTAAGGTGTATGACTCTTTATTTGTGTCTTTTGTCGTGTTGTGGTACTAATCAGTGAGTCCCTAATCTTGGTCATACGCATTGCGTGATTGATTAGCGTACGGACGAGAATGGGGGTGTCACACTCACGAACCGGGACCCATGGGGGCATTGGTCCCGGTTCGTGAGGCCAGGGCGCCGGCCGGGCCTCGTGGGCCATTGGTCCCGGTTCGTCTGACTCCTTTGGTCCCGGTTCCAGACACGAACCGGGACCAATGAGCTTGGCTCCTGGACCACAACCATTGGTCCCGGTTTGTGGCTGGAACCGGGACCAAATGGTGTCCTTTAGTCCCGGTTCCAGCCACAAACCGGGACCAATGGTCGGCCTATATATACCCCCTGCCCGCGAGCAGAGCAATGCACTGCTCACTTTTTTTGGCCGGCCGTGGGAGAGCTTTGTGGTGCTCTAGCTCACCTCCTATGCACATGAGGTGTTCGATGAAATGCCCGAACCACACTTAAGCTTTCTCCTCTCGAAGCTCCTTGTCCAAGCTCCATTTTCCTCAAGATTTGTTTAGGTTTGGCGGTCCGTCCTGTCCCGTCCCCGTCCTCACCGCCGTCGATCGCGCGCGCCCATCTCGGCGCCGGCACCACCGTGGTTAGCCTCTTCTTCTTATCTTCTTTCTAAAAGAAAAAAGTTCTTACTTGTATCATTTAGATAGATACTTGTGTAATTTTCTTACTTTTATTATTGTTTGTTATTATATAGTGCCATGGTCATGGTATCCGCCCACGTCGGTCCTCGTCCGGTCTATGATTCGGATGTGGTATATATTATCTTTTATAACTATTTGTTTTATTTAGTGTTTATGACAATTATGCCGACCAACGTGACATAGATTTTTTAATCTAGGAGGTATGTCAACTGAAAATTCCAACCGACATAGAAATTCTAGTCGAGAAGTTAAATTTGGTTGAAAAAGAAAACAATTACTTGAAAGAAAAATTACAAAGAGTTGAAGAGGAGAAGATGAAGTTGGAGTTGCATGTTGCCGATGTCGTCGACGATCACAAGATCAAGATGGATGCAATGCGCTTGAAGATTAGAAAGATTAGAAAATATGCCATTCATACTGAGGCTTGGTATCATTATGCCGTTGGATCAATTGGTACCTTAGTTGCGGTTATGATCGTATTTGTTGTTGCATTTAAATTTTATAGTTTCAATGTATGTTTTAATTAGATGCTCTAGAGAGCTATATGTTGTTCAATAATGAGAACTATGTATGAACATTATGTATTTATTTTGGTCACTATTGTACTTTGGCTTTAATGTGATGATGAATTTCTATTAATTTGGTCACTTCTCTATTCATGATATGCACGCAGATGAACCGGCAATGGATGTACGGTGACCGACGCACCTCCGAGTATATTAAGGGCCTGCATAATTTTCTCGAAGCGGCTGAGGCAAACAAGCAGAATGGTTTTATGCATTGTCCATGTACTGTCTGTGAGAATACGAAGGCTTTCTCCAACTATAAAACCCTTCACTTCCACCTGCTTCAGAAGGGTTTTATGCCACACTATAATGTTTGGACCAAGCATGGAGAAAGAGGGGTTATGATGGAAGACAACGAAGAAGAAGAGGATGACGACAACTACCCGCCCCCTGAATATGGTGATGCTGCAATGGGGGAAGCTGAAGATCAAGAGGAACCAGACGATGTGCCCGATGATGATCTTCGCCGGGTCATTGTTGATGCACAGAGAGAATGCGAAAGTGAAAAGGAGAAGTTGAAGTTCGATCGCATGTTAGAGGATCACAAAAAAGGGTTGTACCCAAATTGCGAAGATGACAACAGAAAGCTCGGTACCACACTGGAATTGCTGCAATGGAAGGCAGACAATGGTGTATCCGACAAGGGATTTAGTTCGCTACTGAAAATAATGAAGAATAAGCTTCCAAAAGATAACGAATTGCCCGGCAGTACGTACGACGCAAAAGAAGGTTCTATGCCCTCTAGGATTGGAGGTGCAGAAGAGACATGCATGCCCTAATGACTGCATCCTCTACCGCGGTGCGTATGAGGATTTGAACGCATGCTCGGTATGTGGTGCCTTGCGGTATAAGATCAGAAGAGATGACCCTGGTGATGTTGAGGGCCAGCGCACCGGGAAGAGGGTTCCTGCCAAGGTGATGTGGTATGCTCCTATAATACCACGGTTGAAACGTCTGTTCAGAAACAAAAAGCATGCCGAGTGGATGCAATGGCACAAAAAAGAACGATTGGCCTGCTCTCAGTAACCTTTTAGGACAGACAAACAAGGGATACCACGCATGCACACACTGTTTAGATGACACCGACAATATATATTTGGACAAATGCAGGAAGAATGTGTACCTGGGGCATCGTCGATTTCTTCCGACCAACCATCAATGTTGAAAGAAAGGAAAGCATTTCAAAGGTGAGGCAGATCACCGGAAGAAGCCCGCCCTCCATACTGGTGATCACATACTTGATATGGTCAATGATTTACAAGTAATATTTGGAGTGGGTCCTGGCGGACTATCTGTTCCGACTGACGATGCGGGATGCGCACTCATGTGGAAGAAGAAATCTATATTTTGGGACCTACCCTATTGGAAAGACCTAGAGGTCCTCTCTGCAATCGATGTGATGCACGTGACGAAGAATCTTTGCGTGAACCTGCTAGGCTTCTTGGGAGTGTATGGGAAGACAAAAGATACACCGGAGGCACGGGAGGAACAGCAACGTGTGCATGAAAAAGACGGCATGCATCCAAAGCAGTATGAAGGTCCTGCCAGCTACGCTCTTACCAAAGAAGAGAAGGAAATCTTCTTTGAATGCCTGCTCAGTATGAAGGTCCCATCTGGCTTCTCGTCGAATATAAAGGGAATAATAAATATGGCAGAGAAAAAGTTCCAGAACCTAAAGTCTCATGACTGCCACGTGATTATGATGCAACTGCTTCCGGTTGCATTGAGGGGGCTTCTACCGGAAAACGTTCGATTAGCCATTGTGAAGCTAAGTGCATTCCTCAATGCAATCTCTCAGAAGGTGATCGATCCAGAAATCCTGCCAAGGTTAAGGAGTGATTTGGTGCAATGTCTTGTTAGTTTCGAGCTGGTGTTCCCACCGTCCTTCTTCAATATCATGACGCACGTCCTAGTTCATCTAGTCGACGAGATTGTCGTTCTGGGCCCTGCATTTCTACACAATATGTTCCCCTTTGAGAGGTTCATGGGAGTCTTAAAGAAATATGTTCGTAACCGCGCTAGGCCAGAAGCAAGCATCTCCATGGGCTATCAAACAGAGGATGTCATTGGGTTTTGTGTTGACTTCATTCCTGACCTTAAGAAGATTGGTCTCCCTCAATCACGGTATGAGGGGAGACTAACTGGAAAAGGCACGCTAGGAGCGGACTCAATAATATGTAGGGACGGGATTCTTGGTCTCAAGCACACTACACAGTTCTATAGAATTCTACCTTGGTGACCCCGTATGTCGATGAACACAAGAATATTCTGCGCTCCAAACACCCGGAGCAGTGTGACGACTGGATTACATATGAACACATCAGGACTTTCGGCATTTGGTTGCAAACATGTCTCATGGGTGACAACACTGTTTTTGATGAGTTGTACTCGTTGGCCAGGGGACCATCTTCGACTGTATTGACTTACAAAGGGTACGAGATAAATGGGAATACATTTTACACGATCGCCCAAGATCAAAAGAGCACCAACCAAAACAGCGGTGTCCGCTTTGATGCAGCAACCAATAGGGGAAAGGACACATATTATGGTTATATAGTGGACATATGGGAACTTGACTATGGACATGATTTCAAGGTCCCTTTATTTCAGTGCAAATGGGTCAATCTGACAGGAGGCGGGGTACAGGAAGACCCACAGTACGGAATGAAAACAGTGGATCTGAAAAATCTTGGGTACACAGACGAACCATTCGTCCTAGCCAATGATGTGGCGCAGGTTTTCTATGTGAAGGACATGTCTACCAAACCGAGAAAAAGAATAGATAAGGAAGCGAATACATCATACGATGAGCCAAAGTGCCACATAGTTCTTTCAGGAAAAAGAGACATCGTGGGATTGGAGGGCAAGACAGACATGTCTGAAGATTATGAAAAGTTTCATGAAATTCCTCCCTTCAAAGTCAAGGCTGACCCAAGCACCCTCTTAAACGATGAAGATTATCCATGGTTACGGCGCAATAAGCAAAGGACACAAGCGAAGAAAAAGTGAAGACTTTCTCTCCACAACTATATCATTGCAGTTAAATGTGAAGAAATTAAATGCCTTTTGTAACAGATGAGTTTTCGTATGAAACCCTAATACTTCGAAAGAGATTGTCCGTTTTGTACACGAAGTGCATCCAGTTTTTGCCGTAACCCTCTCAACTCTTTATAACCTTGGGCGGTGAAGGTCGTACCAATCAGGAAGAAGCACACGGATCGTGTGTTTCTTTCAAGCGCTTGTGAGCTGTTGGATCAGCACTATAACGACTAGTCCCGTTCGTGCTAGCAACCAGGACTAAAGAGGCACACGACCCTATATATAACCCACCTCTCGGACATGTTCGACACTTAGTGTGTGTACTCATTCGGATTCAAATCATTCGGATTCCCTGCATACGGTCCAACGGTGCATTTCATATTTCCACCGTTGGGCTGTATGCAGGGGAAACCGTGTGTTTTGTTGATCTATCTAGAAATCCTTTAGTTCATCGACCGAATACAAATCATTCGGATTCCCTGCATACGGTCTGACGGTCCATTTCATATGCGGGCACTCACGAGCCACCGTCGGGCTGTATGCAAGGGAAACCGTGTGTTTTGTTGATCTATCTAGAAATCCTTTAGTTCATCGACCGAATACAAATCATTCGGATTCCCTGCATACGGTCCGACGGTGCATTTCATATGCGGGCACTCACGAGCCACCGTCGGCTGTATGCAGGGGAAACCGTGTGTTTTGTTGATCTATCTAGAAATCCTTTCATTTTCCGACAGTATATTTCATTTTTCCAACTCCATTTTTACAAAGACACTTAGAAAGAAACAAAAGACAAATAGAAATGATGATGCTCAATTGTCCGTTTTGTACACGAAGTGCATCCAGTTTTTGCCGTAACCATCTCAACTTTTTATAACATGCTATGTGGGTGAAATGATGATACCATGCCAACTTTCAACCTTTTCAGAGTTCATTTGTAGTGCTTTTCAATTTCAGGGTC
This sequence comes from Elymus sibiricus, assembly GCA_039707655.1. Taxonomy (NCBI): domain Eukaryota; kingdom Viridiplantae; phylum Streptophyta; class Magnoliopsida; order Poales; family Poaceae; genus Elymus; species Elymus sibiricus. Next base: position 564,759,204 of record CM077665.1, on the reverse strand, counting down.
ATTTAGCTCAAATAAATCAGTAAATGCGTGAAAATACCAAATGAAGTCAGAAAGGGTTGAAAATTGATGATCTGGCTTTGAATGGTGCATTTTGAACACACAAAAAGTCTGGAGTTCAAATAAGTTCAAAAAAATGAAATCCCTTTGTAACAGATGAGTTTTCGTCTGAAACCCTGATACTTCGAAGGAGATTGTCCAGTTTGTACACGAAGTGCATCCAGTTTTTCCCGTAACCCACTCAACTTTTTAGCACATGCTATGTGGGTGAAATGACGATACCATGCCAACTTTCAACCTTTTCAGAGTTCATTTGAAATGCTTTTTAATTTCTTTCAAAACATCGTGGGAGTGGAGTTCAAAAAAGAATCAACTAAAAAGCTTTTATAAACCTCTAGTATTTTTGAAACTATAATTATATAAAAATTATGCAACTAAAATTATCAAAGTATTTATTTGTTAAAAAGAATGAACTAAAATAACAGAAGAAAAATACTGGAAAAAAATTAAAAAAATAAATAAAGCAAAAAACAAAACAAAAATACTGGAAAAAAATAAAAAAAATGCCGCCTACTGGGCCACCACCACAGAAGGCCCACTAGGCCCACAGGCAGATACAAACTGGTTAGGCCTGTAAGCCTGCTTTAGAGAGGAGCTCGAAGGCTCAGGCGCACCGTGCCTTATAAACAGGTGCGGCACTCTCTCCACTAGCGAGGTGGGACTAAACTCCCAGCACGCCGTTGTGCAAGGCCATTGGTCCCGGTTTGTGCCACCAACCGGGACCAATGCTTACCTTTGGTCCCGGTTGGTGGCACCAATCGGGACCAATGCCCACCTTTGGTCCCGGTTGGTGGCACCAACCGGGACCAAAGGTCCCAGTTTCCCGCCCTTTGGGCTGCTGAAAACTGACCTTTGGTCCAGGTTGGTGGCACCAACTGGGACTAAAGGTTCGCATTGGTCCCGGTTGGTGGCACCAACCGGGACCAAAGGATCTGGGTATATATAGCCCACACTTAGCGTTTTCCAGTCCCAGTTCATCTTCCCCCCCGACGCCGCGCCGAACTGCACGACGCCGCCAGGCTGCCGGACCGCGCCCTCGCCGACGCGCTCTCCTCCCCGAGCCCTCGCTGACGCGCCCTCGCCGTGCCCGCCGTCCTCGTCCCCGTCGCCGCGCGCCACCCCGAGCCCGCCGTCGTCGTCCCCGTCCCCGTCGCCTCCCCGTCGCCGCGCAGCCCCGTCGCCGCCCCGTCGCCTCCCCGTCGCCGCCCCGTCGCCTCCCCATCGGCGCCCCGTCGCGGCCCCGTCGTCGCCCCGTTGCCTCCCCGTCGCCGCCCCGTCGCCTCCCCGTCGCCGCCCCCCAGTGAGCCACCCCTTTCCCATGGTCCCCTGCTCGGATACGGCGACACGGACACGGCGACACGGGATATGGCATTTTCCAAAAACAGCCCATCGGGGACACGGCAAGTATATATAAAGATAAATGAAAATATGTCAGTTAAAGAAAGAAAAATAACGAGAAAGAGATCGCCCCCTCCCCGATAACTTCGACATGAGGGGGGGGGGTCGATATACATTTTTTTCCATGTATGTATGTCGTTGTCGTTGAGTTAAAGAAACAAAAATAATGAAAATATGTCATGAGTTAATGAAAATATATAATATATGTCTGTGGCTATGTATGTAAAGATGGATAGCATTTTTTTCCATGTATGTATGTCGTTGTCGATGTACCCCCTCCCCAATAACTTCGACATGAGGGGGGGGTCGATATAGCCCCTCCCCGATAACTTTGACATGAGGGGGGGGGTCGATATACCTCCCTCCCCGATAACTTCGACATGAGGGGGGGGGGGGGTCGATATACCTCCCTCCCCGATAACTTCGACATGAGGGGGGGGGGTCGATATATATTTTTTTCCATGTATGTATGTCGTTGTCGTTGAGTTAAAGAAAGAAAAATAATGAAAATATGTCATGAGTTAATGAAAATATATAATATATGTATGTGGCTATGTATGTAAAGATGGATAGCATTTTTTTCCATGTATGTATGTCGTTGTCGATATACCCCCTCCCCGATAACTTCGACATGAGGGGGGGGGTCGATATACCCCCTCCCCGATAACTTCGACATGAGGGGGGGGTCGATATACCCCCCTCCCCGATAACTTCGACATGAGGGGGGGGGGTCGATATACCCCCCTCCCCGATAACTTCGACATGAGGGGGGGGGGTCGATATACACCCTCCCCGATAACATTTTTTTCTATGTTACTTAGGTAAAATGTTCACCCCCTCTCGATATACCGAGCGAGATGAAGCCGTGGTTTTCTTGAATCCTTTGACACTAGACAACGTGACATATAGAAGGGTAGATGAGATCAGGAAAAATATGGACCATTTTCTGCACATCCAGAATGGCGCCATTTTGTTAAATCCCTAAAAGGTTAAGAGAATCCCGGCCCTCTCGCCCTACGCAATAAACTCTCGAGGCCACCCAAACCCTAGAAGAAAGAGCGTTGGCGATCTCCTACCCCCTCCCGTCCCTACCCGATAAACTCTCGATGCCACCCAAACCCTAGAAGAAAGAGCGTTGTCGAGGCCACCCCAAACCCTAGAAGTGTTGTCGAGGCCACCCCAAACCGGACGTCGGACATTCATGAGAGAGGCGGTCCGGACGTCGGACGACATTCATGTTTGTATATTAGTTGCCATGTTGTAATATTTACAGAATCTATGGATCCAAGAGACTTGGAACAAGAACAATTGTTGGGGGACATAATCCACGACGGACATGATATCTTGTCGTTTCTCAACGACACCGATGGTCGGGAAGGAGAGGACGATGGCTCCGGTGATCGAACAATGGAGGAGGAAGGACATGATCATGATGGCTCCGGTGACCGAATGCCGGAGGAAGAAGGAGACCATGATGACGGCTCCGGTGACCGAACGGAGGAGGGAGCTGTTGCAAAGTCCGACGAGGTATATATATTAATTAAGCCTGTGCTGACTAGCTAATTGATGCATTAATTGTTTTGGTATGTACATATATTAATTAACTCTTCTTTCTTCTTTTATAGCCCTCCGGATCGAGCCAAACTTCGGTAACGAGACGAGGCCCGAAGAAGAGGTTGCGCAAGGATGAAAGGTTCACGATCACAGCACTCGCGCACGATGGCCATCCGATTGAACCCAAGCGGACCAAGGACGCATTTTCTGCTCAGTGCGGAGCTATTGTTAGGGACTACATCCCGATCAGCATCAAGCAATGGAATAAGCCTAAGGACGGCGCCCCTGATGGTGATTATGTCACCGATAGACAGAAAGATGATCTTTGGACCGCGCTGAAGGCAAATTTCACGCTACCGCCAGAGGCGGATCCGAATAAGCTAGTTATAGAGCCACTGGTCAAGGCGTGTGCTCTTAAGAAGATGGCAGATCTATTCAGGAGGTGGAAGAATGAGTTGAAATCAAAGTTTGTCGACAAAGGGAAGACTCCAGAATTCACCGGCCGATTTGAGAAGATAGGTGATCACTGGCCCGCATTTGTGGCCTACAAGACATCGGACAAGAGTAAGAAAATGTCAGAGACAAACAACATCAATGCTGCAAAGAAGCAGTATCACCATCACACGGGGTCAGGTGGCTACCTCAAAGCCCGGCCGTTGTGGGACAAAGCTGAGAATGACCTGATTACTAAAAACGTTGTACCATAGACATTGAACTAGCCAGACAGTTCAAGGACTTGGTTCTTCGGGGTTGGGGGAACTTTGGACCCTGAAACAGGGAAGTGCCGTTGGACGAACGAGCAACTTGCAATACCCATGAACAAGCTTCAGGAGTATATCACCGCCGCGCAGGAAGGGATGTTCATTCCCGACAGAGAGAAGGACGAGCTGACTGAGGCCCTTGGGAATGCTGGGCACCCTGGACGAACACGAGGCACACCAGGCTCCGTTCCGTGGATGGTTGGGTTTCCCGACGCAGGCGGTTACAGAAGCCGGGAGAGAAAGATGAAAGCGGAGCTGAGCGAAATTCAGAAGCTCAATGCAAGACTACAAAAGCTAGAGGAAGCTGAGAGCCAGCGAGCTGCCGACCAACCATCTCAGTGGCCCGAAGCTACCCCAGAAGCTACCCTGCCATCTCAGCGGAGAAGCAGCGTCGCTTGCACGGAGCCCATTCAGCCTGACTTCACGTCTCCTAGCTACCCCGTGGATACTATCACGGAGGCTCAACATTGCCAGCTTATGACGAAATGCCGGAACCTCACTTTATTGGCGGCTGTCGGCTCTGTTGCACCTCCTCAACCCAACGGAACTTTTCACTGCCATCCATTTCCACATGGCTATGCTGTTGTGATGGTGGATGAAGTAATGGAGGGATTTGAGGAGCTCGAGCTTGACCACTCTACAGGTGAAGGAGAGAATTGGCTGGGTCGTGCCCTCAGGAGTACATGTCTATGGCAGAAGGAGTACATCAAACTTCCAAACTGGACACCTCCGCCTCCTCCTCCTCCTCCGGCGAGTCAGGGCACTCCGCCTCCCCATCCTCCTCCTCCTCCTCCTCCGGCGAGTGATCAGGGCACCCCGCCTCCTTCTCCGGCTCCTCCGACGCGTGAGGGCACTCCGCCTCCTCCTTCGCCTACTCCGACACGTCGGAGCAGTATGCTTCCTCCTCAGCCTCGTCGGCAACGGCGGAAGACAGACGCCGACGCTCCGGCTCCTCCGGCACGTTGGAGCACTCCGCCTCCTTCTCCGCCTCGTAAGTAACGACAGAAGAGAGACGCCGCCGCTCCGGCGGGTAGCAGTACAAGCAGAGGCGGGAGGGAATACAGATACGGTCCATCTCTCAAGCCTCTGGAAAAGTTACCATATGAGAGGACCGAGTCTGAAAACGAGGAGATATGTTAGGCCCAATTGAGGGCCCATTTTGCAAAGAAAACTCCACCTCCGAAGGAGAAGCTAGATCCGGTGAAAGTGAAGCGCACTATCGATGCCCTGAAGCGACCACCACTGCCTCCGCCGGATTCCAACTATGTCCGGATTATTAAAAAGACATATGAAGAAGCGCGGCGGTCGGGAAGTACTTCTAGTGATGCAAGGTTAGCAGAACGAAGAAGTGGGAAAACAATTCCCCAGCTCGGCGAACAGGAGAAGCAATCGTGCCCCCCGCTCAAGGTGTCTAGCGATATCATCGCTAATCATCCGGGGATGGTGCCCGGTACCAATCCTGGTGATTACTTGGGGGATGATGTAATTTTTCAAATGGCCGAGGTAACAAAAGAATATGAGTACTTGCACGGGAAGCCTCTCGTCAAACCTGATCATCCTCCTCTAACAATGATGATGTACAAATTGCATGAGTGGTACATGAAAACCTGCAGGGAGTCTGGGAGAGACACTATGTATATGGCAGTGAAACCAGAGCACGAATTCATTGGACTTTCCTTGATGCCTGTTGAATTTGTGGAATTATTTTAGTTATTCAATCAACGGGCCCTCGACAAACAACTCATGACTGCCTACTGTCTGTAAGTATTACTTCTATAGTTAAGTCTCTAGCTCAGCTTGTTCATTGCATGTATATATAATTATCCTCACTATATTATGCAGATTGAAGATCGTCGAATGTAAAAAACTAGGAATCTTCAACGTTGGGTTCATTAGCCCAGATGCCGTAAATGAATGGACGGTACGAAACTCAATCAAAGTGACCGAGAAGAACTTGCTAAAGTCGTTCCTTATACATCAAAACAAAAGGGAAATACTCTTTCCTTACAACTTGAAGTGAGTGTTGCTGTCTTCTCTGTATACTTAGTTTCACTTAGTTGAGGTTAAGTAATGTAATTGATGAGTTATATATGCGTGCGCAGTTACCACTTTATTCTGCTATCCATTAAGCTTGACGGGGCATTAGTAACTGTCTTAGACTCGAGATGTAAAGATCCCGAGAATTATGCGGACATGACTGCAATGCTCAAGAAGTAAGTTCAGTCAATACCGGGACCATATCGGCATGCAACTTTCGTTAATTTCCTGATATCAAGTAATCATTTTCTTTGCCTGGCAGGGTTTGGAAGAAGTTCACCCGAAAGGTTCCCGGTCTAAACTCGGAGTTGCGATTTACGCACCCCAAAGTAAGTAGTACTAGCTAGTTCCGCGCATCTCTAATTGATTCAAATTTTCATCAATATATCATTACCATGCTTGCTTATCAGTTTGATTGAACTCTATTCTCGTAAAGTGCTTGTACCAGAAAGAAGGGACTTCTTTATGTGCATACTACGTATGCGAGTTCATTCGCCACTCGACCTCTCAGCATGGCTTCTCTGACAAACAATTTGAAGTACGTAAATAATATTCACAATTTTATTTTATATATTACCATCAATTGTGTTGAGTTTTATTCATATATATGCATGTATTGACCCCTTTCTTTAAATTAGATCTGGCAGATGCGGGATGAACTCCTACCACATGATCGCATACGAGCAATTCAAGAGGAATTGGTGGGATTCTTTCTTGACCACGTCATACCTAAAGACGGGGAATACCATGCGAATTTGTGATTGGATCTTAGGTACATGATGTTAGGGATTGTAAAAGATGTTATATTGTATATATGTAGTAGCGTCGGATAGATATACGAAAACTTGTTGTTCGACCAATCTCTCGGAGAAAGAGAGGTCGATCACTTCTCTCTGTATATGTTCATAACGATCTTATGTACTTAATGGTTCCTTCATTTGCTTACTAGCTAGCGTGTCGAGTTCTCTCTATAGTAGCTAGCGTCGACCAAGCACGGAGAAAGAGAGGACACTTCTCTCTATTAGCTAGCTAACACAATATGAAACCCCTAAATTAACCCTACAAAACCCCCTAACCCCCCCCCCTTTCAAAAAAAAAAACAAAAACCCCAGCTCCTGCCAGATGCTGACGCGTGGAAGCGTTTTGGTCCCGGTTGGTGTTACCAACCGGGACTAAAGGTCCTCCTGCCTGGGCTCCCCGCAGCGGCCACGTGGTGGGCCTTTGGTCCCGGTTCGTAAGCAAACCGGGACTAAAGGTTTTGGGCTTTAGTCCCGACCCTTTAGTCCCGGTTCCAGAACCGGGACAAATGGGCCTCTGGAACCGGGACAAATGGGCCTTTTTTTACTAGTGATGTAAAATAATTCTTACAATTTCCCCTGGAAGAATGGCTAACCTTGCAAAAGGAAGAAACTATAATAATAGTTCCTTCAGCCAGGTATGCCAGGCATGACATCACCTTACCGGGCCATCAAAGGACCAATATTATAACTCCTGGAAATGTGTCCCAACCATCATGTCTGACCGAGATTCAGATCTGATTGGTGTCAGGATACCCCAGACTCAGGATGCCCGAGAAGTAAAGGTGCAACTCAAATCGTCGAGATGACATAGTAAGATTCTCGGAAAATGAACTATGGAAGCGGGTTCCCGAAACAATAGTTCACCATTAAAACAAGGAGAGGATGAGGAGGTGGCTGATGGACTCAGCGACAATTCATCGAGAATTCCAAACGGATGGATTTCCACAATTATGTGAACAAGGAGATGACATTTGTCAGCTCAAATGATATAATGTTGTATGATCGAGGAAAACATACATCATTAATCATTGGTTGAAAAGTGCGTCCGAATTATGACCTTAGGCAGCAAGATCAATGTTAGAGTGACGATTCAATAACCAACAGCCTAAGAACGAACTGTCGATCGTTAACTTCAAAGCAATAGGGTTGCTCGAAGTTAGAATCAAAGCAGCATCGTTTGATGGTGAGAAGTATCAGTATGCCAAGAATTTTCTAAGAGGTGGAGCAATCCTCACAACATTCTCGACACAAAATATAGTAATACTCCAGGGTAGAACATAACACAAGCTGGATAATAAGTTGCATCCATACCATGGGCAAATTTGCGATGAAAGGAGTCAAGGAGGTTGTCGATGATAACAAAAATCATCGAGGGCAAGGAAGGTATTTCTCATCAAGAACTCAGTAGATGTCTCAGAAGAAGTCAAATTGTGGACGGTGATCACGACACCTTTTTGTCGAGAGTTTTCAAGAGAATGTAACCGAACAGCGGTGGCGTCAAGCAGGGGAATGACACCGTCTAAGGTTATAGGAACAACAGATAAGATGCAAGCTCAATATCGGGGTTGCTTTTCAAGACAAACAACATGATGTTGCAAGCTCGACGTAAGCAATGCTCACACTCTGAAGAATTTGCGCACCAAAGAAGGACGATGTAGCACAGTCAAAGATAGCAAGACAAGGATGTAGCCGATAGTCTAGGAATGATCAGATTGACTTTGATATTCCCAGTAACAATTACAAGGGGTATTGAATTGCAGTGTGGAATAAATTTTCCAATCGGTGTTCTCGGTTGACAACAATCCCAGAACCCGTGAAGTGATTAAGACAAGGAAAATTATTACCTCATCAAAGTTAATAAGATGTATTGCAAAGGCGTGATATCCTCGAGATACCAGAGGGTAAGACTCGAAGGTATAATATGTTAGAAGTAGAACTGGGTCACTGACCTGCGACAACAGATACTTTAACCTTGTCAAAAATTCACGAGGCATCGGAATGAATTCCTTTCGGATAATTTAATCAGCATAGCATGGTCGGAACCATAACTGCAACCGATCGAATTAAGGATACTGAAAGAATCATACGGATGAATAATTACTTTGCAAGAAGCTTCCGAGACGGTCTACATCATTTCCATGGGCATGAACACAAGTTCAATGTCGACTCCCACTTCATCAATGTATAACATTTCATTCATTTCTTGCTTTGGACGATGTTGTAGCGTTGAAAATTTATCTGGCGAAACTCCATAAGAGGATGACCCGTGAAACCTTCGGGTTCTCACGGATTAGGGAGGGCATAGGTTCAACCAATCGGGGTATCTTAGGAACATATACCACAAGCTTCAAGAGTAATTAACACAAGCTCGAAGGTAGAGCATGGTTGGCAAAACAGAGGATACAATTTACCAAAGGCATTATGTACCAGGGGAAGAACTCACAAGGTGATTGAATATTAACGACACCGTCGGACAATAATCCAACAATGGATCGGGCGATCCACAACGAAGTTGATGTGAGTATCGGTACTCAATCAGAGGAAGAAAGAATGCAGGGGGATCGGATTCAAGAAACACCTGAATAGTCTGATGCTTAAAATACAAAGGAATTATGATTTCCAAAACTAAGGATCAGAAGCAGACGCTCTGATCAAGGATGTATAAGTTGAAAAGACTTAGTCGGACAATCAATAAAGGTTTGAATTGCCGAGAACCAACTCATGTCCGGAAGGACGTCTGAGCCGGAAAGATAATTTAAACGGATCACCTGATGACTGTGTGCATACGCACACATTGGATCAATAGGCTCAAAATGGCAAAGACAAGGGATGTCAACGAAGACTATTAGACATATGCAATTAACCATAATGCGAGAAGGCAAGAATTTCAAGAGCAACAAGCTGCAGAGGATTTTCTAAAGATCGAAAAGTATTTCGAAGGATTTTGTGAAACACATGAACAACTGGGAATTATCCGTAAGGCTTCCATGCGGAAAAGAACTATAAGGCAGTAAACTCAAAGGGTTATCAGGGCAATGGAGAGTATTTCAGGGCATCTCGTAACAACAAGAGCAATGAGAAAAGATTGTATGAATGACAAGTGCAATTAGTCATCCATAGGGACTTATCGGTGGTAGGGAATTGCAAAGCTGGTGAGCACAAAGTCTCGAAAAACATCAAAAGGGTATCTCCAGAATCTTCTGACGAAGCAGGTGATCTCCTGGTATGAGGGCTCTCCGGGAGAAGTAGTTACGAGAACCTAGAGTCAGAGTTAGTAAAATCTTTAACCCGAAAGAGAAGAGAGATTAGAACCCAGAGTATAGACGAGGAATAAAAGATCCTAATACCACCCGATTGAGATGTGGGCCCGTAACCCACACAACTATGTTAGTAAAAGTTTTTCAATGACTAGACTCAACTTCGGCCAAGGAGTTGGAAAGGGGGCTACCTACAGGCAGTTGGCTCTGATACCAACTTGTGACGCCCCCATTCTCGACCGTATGCTAAGCATACATGCGATGCGTACGACCAAGATTAGGGACTCACTGATCGATATCACAACACAACACTAGACACAAATTAAAGTCATACAGCTTCATATTACAAGCCAGGGTCCTCCAGGGCTCGAATACAAAGCTCGGCAAAGCACGAGTCAGCAGAAACAAATATATCTAAGTACAGACATAAGTTAGACAAGTTTTGCCTTAAGAAGGCTAGCACAAACATAAGCAGCGGATCGAAAGAGGCGAGGCCTCCTGCCTGGGAACCTCCTAACTACTCCTGAGCGTCGGTGGTGTAGCAGTCGTCTCCGACGCACTCCATCTCCTGGGCTCCATCGTCTGAACGCGGAATCGTATCGAGGGGGAATGATAAAGCAAAGCAGCGGTGAGTACTCATCCAAAGTACTCGCAAGACTGACATCAAATCTATACTAAATATGCATCATTATCAAGGGGAGGGATTATATCTGGACTGACTGCAGAAAGCAAGAATAGGGGGGGTGGCCTAGTCCTATCGAAGACTAGCATCTTCAGCATCTTGCAGCATTAGAAGAGAGCAGACCTGTAGCTCATATATAGTCATATTGTTGTAGCAATTTTATGAAGTAACCATGCCCAAAAATCCTTCCTCGACTCTCTGCGAGGAAGCAACCTCGGAGCCACAATTCATTTAATTTAAAGTCACAATTATAGTTGTATAAGGTCAGGGTACAACTCCAAGTCGTCCTGTTACCGTGGACACGGCTATTCGAATAGATTAATCATCCCTGGAGGGGTGCACCACATATTCCCCAACACGCCTGAGTCACCTCTGGCCGGACACACTTTCCTGGGTCATGCCCGGCCTCGGGATATCAGCACGTCGTCGCCCCACCTAGGCTCAACGAAGAGGCCAGCCCGCCGGTCTAAATCCTAAGTGCGCAGGTTCATGGGCCCACTTGCCCTTGCACTCCTGCACGATGCGTACGCGGCCGGAAATAGACCTAGTACACTCCAATCCAAGAGCTGCACCGTCCAGTCCAATCCGTCGCGTGCCGCTCCATTGCTGACGTCCGAAGAGCTTCGGCTGATACAACGATGCTGAGTGCCCATAACTTGCCCACGTGAAGGTTAGTGCGTATTAAGGCCAACGACCTAACTTAGATCAAGTACCCAACCCATTAGCATTTTATTAATGCGGGGCAAGCGCGATCCTCAAAGTGCGGTCCCGTCACCCCGACTCGAGGAGCGTGGCAAAGGCCTCTCTCGCCAGTCCACGCCTCATCATCATCAAACCGTGGGTACCCCTCAGGGCCGAACCATCACCAACATGTTTCAGTATCCCGGTCCAAGTAACTGTGTGTATAAAACATCAAGACGGAACCTGAGGAATCACCCTCATAGGGCCCCGCTCGATGTAACCGTCAAGGTGGAACTAGAGGAATCACCCTCGAGGGTCCCACACTTGAGGGGGTTGCACGACAGAGACATCGTCGGGAGTGGTGAAGGAGGAATCACCCTCGATATCCACGACCGACTAGCTGCACTACAGAACTAGCATCATGGGTACTTCACGAGGTGTCACCCTCGGTACTCGATAGTAGCACTGCAGAGTCGTAACACTAAGGGGGGTGCGGTGATGTGAGGGGCCTGGCTTTTCGGTCGGTTGACCGAGTCTTCGAGTCTTCAAGTTGTCGAGTCGTCGATGAAGAAGCAGGGGCAATTGGGACTAGGGGTCACTGGGGATTTACTGATCAACCTATACTAAGCAGTTGGTATGAATCATTTTTCATGTATAAAACTTTTTCATCCGAGTTACAGATTAATTTCTATGATTTGTGGAAGTTTTAACATTTTCTGGAATTAATTTAATTATTAAATTGCATTATCCAGAACAGTGCACTGATGACGTCGGCATGACGTCAAGATGACGTCAGTGGTCAAACCAGCTGACCAGATCAAACCTGACCAGTGGGTCCCACTGGTCAGTGACTGAACTAAATAAACAGATTTTGATTAAACTAACTATCCTAATTAGCTGGTGGCCCCGCACTGTCAGTGACTGATTAGTCTCACTAATTTTTATTTAACCTAATCCAAATTAATTAACTGCGGGACCCACATGTCATAGACAGGGGCCGCCCAGTCAGCATAGTTGACTGGGTCAACCCAGTCAACTAGGGCCAGGGACCCCACTGGCAGTGACCCAGGGGCGGGCCCCGGGTGCGCCACATCGGCGGACGGTGCCGGAGTGACGCCGGCGAGGCAAAACGTGGCGGCGCGGCCTCGGGTGTCGCCGGAAAACGACTACAAGGCACGGGGAGGTGCGCAGCTAGGCTCTCTGGAACGGCCACTCCGCGCCGCGTCGAATGGCGGTGGTGGCGTGGCCGGAGACGGCCGGAGTCGAGTGCTACGACGGCGACGGCGGCGAACTTCTCGGATGGGCTACGGCTACGGCGACGCGGTGCGCTAGCGGGCGAACTAAAAGGCCAGGCGAGGCGTACGCGAGGCGGCAATGCTAACTCACGCGGGCCCGTGACCATTTGGTCACCGAAGGCTCGCCGGCGACGAGCTCCGCGGCGGTGGGTTCCGGTCCAAGTGGAGCTGCTAACTAGCGAGCACGCGCGGGCGAACGGAGAGGGGGAGGAGGTAGAGAAGCTCACCGGGGAGGCACATGGTGGCCCGGTGGAAACTTAGCAGCAGCAGCGGCGCCGGAATCGGTGGAGCTCGCCGGGTGCCGAGGCAGAAAGGGGGCGGAGGAGAGCGGCCATGGCAGGGCCTCCCAGCTCCGGCTCGAGGTCAGGGTCAAAGGAGTGGAGGATGGCGGAGCTCGTGGACGTCCCGACGGAGCTCGGGGTCGACGGTGGCCACGGCTACGACGGCGGGCAGCGACGGGCGCATACGGGCGTCGGTGGAAGAGCTCGGGCGAGCGAGGGAGAGAGGGGGGAAGGGGTATGGCGATGGCGACCAGGGGAGATGGCTCGGGGAGGCCTTATCCCCTCGCCCCAACTGCCCCGGCGCCGTGGCGGCCAGTGGCCGGCCGGCGAGCGCTCGGCCACGGGGAAGACGACACGAGAGGGGAGCAGGTGGGAGTGGGCTGGGCCGGTTGGCCAGTTGGGCCGAGGCCCAGGGGGGAGGGGGGCTGTTTTTTTTTCTTTTTCCTTTTGTTTTTTTGTTTTCTATTTTTGTTTCTGTTTTATTTACTTTTGGTTATTATTCTCTTTAGCAAAAATGTGTGACTTGGTTCAAATATTACCATGCAATATTCCTTACCACTAGAAATTGGTTTGGGCAGATTATGATTTTGTAGGAATTTTTAATAAATGAATTGGCACTTTATATTACTGTTTTGGTGTTGTTTCATATTGTTTGATTCATTTAGCTAATCCCAAAATGTTGATTATAATTTTAGAATTGCCTCTGGATTATTTGTTATTTAATGAAAAAATTTCCATCAGTGTTTGAGCAACTTAATATCTCACATGCATTTGAATTTCAATTTGAATTTGAATTTTAAAAGAGATATGTTACTAATGATGATTAGGCACTGTTGATCATGGTCATTACTGTGTTTAATTACAACGATCACTGTAGCTTAATTATCCGGGCGTCACACCCACCCACCTGAGATCTGGTGTTCTTTGTCTGCTCGTGAGATCTCGGATCACGCGAGGATCTCTGATTTCATTTTGGTCTCGTAGGAAGCTGGGGGAGCCGCCGTACGCTGGAGACAGTGGACCGGAAGAAGACGAACGTGTTCTCAGTGGATGATATGGTCATCTCCAAGGGCCATGAGGATAGTAGCTACAGCCTCGGCCCTACATGGGCAGCTCTCAAGGTATTCCCCATGATTCCTCCTTCGTGCAACTGCTGGTGCTACTGTTTAGGGATGTAGGTCTTTCCTATGGTAATTTAGGGCATTCAGAAGACATCTAATTTGTGGCTTGAAGCGATTGGCAGTTGTGGATGAATAACATTATGGTAATGCTTGGACTTTCGTATTTAGCTTGGACATGTGAACTTTGGATAAATTTGGGGCTATATCTGACTTTGTTATGTATTCATTTGTAAGACAATGAATTAGATGCCCAGGTATATTTTTCTGTACTTATTCACTTTGTCTAAAATACAAATTACATGAACTCACATAGAAACAAATCATACAGCCACCCATGATATTATGCCACAAATGAATCTGAGAATGTAAATGATAATAATGGTCTCTAGTATTTTGGACTATCTTCACACTATTTTCCTTTGAGGTCTAAAATTCTATAGATAGTCAAGTTTAATTCACTACATTTACATGTACCAAAATTTGGATATCTTTTTGCTGATTCAGTTGTTTATTCTTTGTGCTGAAAGACTCCGAAGAAGTAACTTATCATCAATAGCTGGCTCCATTAATCAAATTTAATTCGGAAGCTATCCTTCATCTACATGTATACTATTTAAGTGAATTTATTTAAATGACCAATTTTGCTGAATGAATAATTGTTTTTCTTATTATAATGAAGCTCTGAGTTATTGTTACGATGTAACAAATATTTGTATGATGATTTTGATTCTTACCCATGTGAACGGTGAACCAGGTCGGAGTGTCCCTGTTCTAAATGAAGATGGAAATATCATAAGTAGCATCCGTCATGGCAAAGCTGTAGATTTAGCTTCTGGTTCAGAGGTATTCGCCTTCAGATGAACATTCTTGAGTTTGAATTACTGTGTTTGTGTTCCTTAGAAGTTAGAACTACCAGAAAATCAACTTATACTCCATTATAACCAAACTAAAATGTTTACCTCTATGGAAATGGGAAGTTTATATTACTGTTCTTCCCTTCAGATGCACCTCCCAATGCATTTTTCTTGACAAAGCAAGCTCTAGAATCTGCAAATCTTACAATTTAAGATTATGGCTAGAATGGTATATATTGGAAACCACCGTTTAAAAAATGTACATGTGATCTGTTATGTGGTGCTTATGTTTTATGTATCGTCTGTCTGATCACAGGCATCCAGTAGCAAATGCACTCTCTGTCTCAGTGCCCAACAGAATCCTATTGCCACAATCTCCAGCCATGTCTTCTACTGTTAAAATTTCTCTTTGAAATGATATGTCTTTAACGAAACTGGTTTCTACCCCTCGTTCTGTCTCTGGAATGGGTTGTAGCATATTGACATGCCACATGATTTGTTAAATATCTAAACACAATCATGCAAAATATACCATGCCACAAACTAATGTGTTCTTGTCATACTCGAGCTATTCTGTTTGTAAACTATGATCATGAACAGATGTCCTGAATTCTTTGCTAGGGTATGAATTTAGCACCATGTAATTATAGCTTAAACAAATGGATATTGTTTAGGAGGTCAGCATAGAGAAATATTTCCATTTGTTGTTCTTCTTTGCTATTATCATCCTTCTGTGTATTAGTTTTTTCTCTTATTGCAAGTCTAGAATGAATGTCTTTTTCTCACTCCCTATTTTGCACCGTGTGATCAGCTTATTGTATTTTAAATAATCTATTAAAAGTAACATTTATACTCGCTGTACTAGACTGTAAGTAAAATATGATAGTGTTGATGTGAAATCTGCTATTTAAATGTTTTAGCAGAATCCGTTCAAATGCAAGGTAATGTGAAATCTGCTATTTATATGTTGTGTCCAGAATTTTTATATGTAAAGCACAACACAAATTGTGTTTCTGTCGGAACAAACTACGAAAAGTAAGAATCACATGAGGTCAAGCCTTTTGTGTCAACAGTGAAGGTTATAGATTGTGGCAAGCACCGAGTCTTGTTGTTACTCCTTGAATTCAAACTGATGAATTTTGTTAAGATTGACATGGAGGTAGTATTGTCTGCTATGCATACTTGTACATGTGCCTATGTTGTTTGTGTTAAGGTCAACATCCCTATTATAGTTTGCAATGATCAGCTTGGTTCGGTTGATCATGAGCTTTGTGTTGTGCTGCCCATGTCGTCGATGTTCGTTTTATTTTGTGATAAAGATACATGATTCACAACTCTCGACTTGTTCATCTTAGCTTCTTTTGCGGAAAGTGTTAGTAGCTGACGTAGGACTAATCTTATAATTTCTGAACTTTCTATAGGAGCAAACATGCCTTGCTATCTTTCTTATGTTGACTGTTTAATGTAAAAACTGCCATATGTCCTTCCCTTATATTCTATATGTTTCTAATGTTTTATCGTTTGACATGATGTTCTACAATCCAGCTAGAAGTAGAGAGAAGAAGAAGCTTCGTTTCTCATTTTGATTTAAATCCATGTGGTAAACCAAGTTTTGTGTGAACTATTTGGCCATGACTTGTTGGTCTTAGATCTGTAGAGGAGTTGAGGGATGATGTATATTATATTTTCTACGATACGTGGTGCTGAAACGAAGATGTATTTCATCTATAAATATATGATTTTAGCTGGAATTTCATCACTTGATTGCTTATCTCAGAAACGTGATTTTCTGGAGCTGAATCTTTTGAAAGAAGGCCTCGACAGAATCCAATTAGACTATTTGAACCAAATAATCTGGTCAAATTGATGATGGTGTTTGGAATAAATGGGTCGAATTTGATTAAGTCCTTGAAAATAAATGGACCGAATTGACAATGGCCTTACAAAAATGAATGGGTCAACCAATTAGGCTGGGCCCACTGCAGGTGCCACATCAGAATGCCATGTCAGATCTTACGTGTGCTCTCACGTGCCATGTCGGCTTGCCATGTAAGATCCTGCGTGGCTTAGGTACCTGACCCATGAACAAAATTTTGGTCAAAGATTTAATGACCATAACATTTTGGTCATAAATCCCATGACTAAAATATCAGAAAGGTCACTTTTCTTCATTCTTGACGGCCAACTATTGACCTTTCAAATTTGGTCATAAAACGGTCATAAAACAAGAACAACGACCATTCAACGACCAAAATGCGGTATCATGAATGACAAAATTTCTTGTAGTGATACCATGACCAACATATAACCGGCCACCCCTCTTGCCTTCTCCCGACTGGAGGGAAACCATAACGTCAATGTCCTGTGAGGCCGGATCAGAGTTGGGCTCGTTGTGCTCCTTGAACTTTTCGCTATATGCATCAATCCTCAAGCCAGCGCCTGGGTTGACCCACCCCCCTTCAGGTTTCTTTGACGTGCGGGAAAGACATAATGTCGTGAAGGTATTGAGCGGCTGTTCGCCCTCACGTCTCTCCCTATTCTGCAATAGAAGAAATAATATCCATAAGGGCAGAAGTTCAGAAGCCGAATGATATTATTACCTTCTTCTGCACGTAAGCGTGGAGGTTGAGGTTGCCTTGAAGGTGTACCGGACCACCCATCCTGGCACGCCGCTCCAAACACGCTCTGTGTGCGGCCCTCCACTTCGGGTTTATCCACCTGGATATGATTTGCTGATTGCAAGGAATCTTGTTGTTGCAACACGGGGGACAGCCTGAGGTATACCAAATACATCCAACTTAGGAATGAAACTAAGTTGTTTTGATCCAAGCAGTCATAAGTAAGTGGAAACTACCTTCATGTACATCGAACGGGTGAGATGCACTCTCCGGGCTAGTGGCTTTTTGAGAAGCATGTTGTGTTCGTGCGCGAAATACTTCACCACGGCATCGACGTGCCCTTCGTAGGGCATGTCTTGGACAATCTTCTTGGCAATCGCCTCCACGAGCTCATTACCTTCATCCTCCATACCCTCGGCGCAAGTAAAGAAGTCCTAGAAAAGTGTATAAAGATGGATAAGACAGTTATCAATGCAATGACTTTGAATATTGGCTAGGAAATAACTATGAAAATTGACAAAGAATTTTACCCAAAAATCGTTGACCACCCGCTCGGCAGCACTGCTCTACTCCCTGTCCCACTTGTCTTTGATATCCGGAGCGCATTTCCAATGCTCCCAAGACCAAGGTGGCTCCTCCTCACCGTCTCCTATGGGGACCAGGCCAGGGTAATAATGTCTGCAAACACATCCAATGATGCTACTTGGCTGGCATGGCACCTTTATGTCTTGTCCAACAACCAGCAAGGCCCTACACAATGGAAAGACAAGTAAGTTAGTATCTACAAAAATCTTGAATGCAAAGACGCAGTTAAGAGTCCACAGAAGCACTTACCTCACACCGACTGGTTTGACAATGAACCCCTTATGTGGATATGGTCGCGAAGGGAGCGTGACACCCCACGCAACCAGATTTTGGTCTCCTTAAGAACCGGCCATTCCATGTCCTTTGCCGATTCCTCCACCTCATACTCTCCCTCCTCCAACTCCTCCTCCTCCTCCTGAGCCGCACCACGTGATGACCCTTCCACATGCTGCCAATCACGACGAGGAGTCGCCTACTCCTCCTCCACAACTGGCTCCTCCTCTGCCTCCTCCTCTGATCCGTCCTCGGAATGGGCGGAGGGGATAGGGCTAGCAACACGGGACATAGTGGTACGACCACGTCGTCTACCCCGGGTACCATCCACCATGGCTCGCTGAGCAGGTTTGGCCCTATCCGCTTGTGTGGAAGCTGCCACACCGGTGCCGTTCTTGATGACCCCCGTCGCCTTGCCTAACCTTTCAATCACATTTCCAATGCTCGCAACTTTGTTTCTTTTATTGCCTGGCATCTTTCAGTCACCTGCTCTGAGAAAGAGTATTTCGATTAGTTCATGTTGAAAAGTCATAGTCCATGTTTAAAAATTCATATGCATAAGTAGAGCAATTCAGAAGTCCATGTTTAAAAGTTCATATGCAAAAGTAGAGCAATTCAGAAGTACATGTTAAAAAATTCATATGCAAAAGTAGAGCAATTCAGAAGTCCATGTTTAAAAGTTCATATGCTATAAAAAAAAATCATATGCATAAGTTAAAAATCATAGGGCGAGAACTTCTTGGCAAGAAGCACAAGTTCATAGTACATAGAGTTGTCTTACATCTAGAAGTACATCGAGTAGTTAGACTCAGCAAAGTTTACATTCAAGGGTACAAGTTCATAGTACATAGAGTTGGTTTACATCCAAAAGTACATCATCACTATCGCAGACGTCGTTCTCGTCGTTGGTACAAGCTCATAGTACATAGAGTTGTTACAAGTTTCAAAAGTCATAGTCCTCGTCGTTTGGATGATTAGTTGGCCCGAGAGTTTCATCATCGCTGTCGAGCATGTCATCCCACCATTCCGGAGCACAGTCTGGAGATGGACCGTCTGGCTCATCGTCTTCTCCTAGATGGACTCGTTCAAGTAAATTCAGGTCCATGGGATCTTCAATGATTTCATTGTTGTCTGGCTCATCGTCAGCTCCCTCATATTCATCTTGCTCATTGTCTACCTCCATGTCATTGTCGTCAGTGGGCAAGTGAATACTAAATTCTCCTGTGAGCCCATCTTCCTGATAGAACTCACCCTCATATGTGTTGGGGTTTATGCGTTGGTAATCTTTATCGGTTGGAGCAGCTAGTTTACTATGTGTGGGTACATTCAACACAACATCCCAACCCATTAGGTTCTTCACAGTTTGGCACGCGTACGGTAGATAGAATACCTGCTTGGCCTAGTTAGCCAAAATATAGAGATCATCTCTGTCGTACTTGTATGCTCGCTGAATTTCGACCCACCCAATGTTTGGGTACCGCCTGACCCTGGTTGGGTCGAACCAATGGCATCTGAATACAACGGGGTTCAACCGGTCGCCCAAACCGTAATCCAGCTCGATCATTTCCTCGATTCTTCCATAGTAGCGAAGTCCATCTATCCCTAGTGTTATGATCCCGCTATTTATTGTCTTTTGACCGGGCCGACTCGTGTCGTAAGAATGGGTAAGGAAGCGATACCCATTCACATCATAAGCCGTTAATTTCTTTGCGGAACATGTGAAGCCTATGGCAAAATCTTTCAAATCGGCTCTCATAGGGTCCCTTTTTGCCTACAAGTTTAATAAGAAAAGTTTGATGTATGAGTTGGAAGTAAGACCAACTTGAAATGCCAGCACTAGAAGAAAGTTGGACAGATTGGCATACTTTTGCCGCAAACCAAGGAATGAAGCCGCCATTTCCTTTACCGCCTTTTTTAAAGATACGTTCCCTCTCCTTCTCGGTAGGGGGCCTTTCTAGGTTCCAGCATTCAAGTGTGAATTCGCTATAGCAATGAGAAAGAAGTGAAGTCAGACACAAACTTAATTGTGATTATTTGCGAAAAATATAGGAAGCACTTACTCAATGTACGGTTGTACTTCTGGCGACATAATAGTTGTCCACTCTGGCTGTTTTATGTGCCTTGGCCTTCTGCCACTTGCTCTGTCACCTACCCCTACGAAGATGCTAAGTGGGGGTAGATTGGCCAGGGTGATGACATTGTAACGAAGGACTGGATTATGCTAAGTGGGAATATTGGGATCATAGTACTTTGTTGTGTTGTTTGACACCTCCTCGTCGAGGTAGGCCTCGACTATGGATGCTTCAATACGGCATTTATTCTTGCATTTGGCATGAAGATTCTTGTTTTCTCTCTCAGGTGCATACATCCAACGGTACTGCATAGGCTCCCCCAATCGTGCCACAGGTGGAAGATGCAATATCATATGTTGCATTGGATTAAAGAAGCTTGGTGGAAAGATCTTCTCTAGCTTGCACAGCAACTCTGGTGCCTGTTTCTCCAGCTTCTCAATAACTTTTGGGTCTAACTCTTTAGCACAAAGCTGACGGAAGAAATAGCTCAACTCCGCCAGCACTCGCCAAATATCCTCGGAGACATAGCCTCGAATCATCACCGACATTACTCGCTCAAGCGAAACGTGATAGTCATGGCTCTTGAGCCACCCTATTCGCAATGTACTCATATTCACTCCCTTCATTATATTTCATGCGTACCCATCAGAGAACCACAATTTGTCCAAGACCCATTGCATCGTTACCTTCCTATGCTTCCTTACAGGGCAGAACGGGGCCGGTGGCTTGCGCCACCCTTTTCTTCTGGGTCCAGGTTCGATCATATTCAAACTTGGCCTATCACAGAGTTTCTCTTGATCAAGTCTGGCCTTGCCGTTGTCTTCCGTCTTCTCCGTGTCGAAGATTGTGCCAAAAAGGGCCTCAACAATATTCTTCTCAGTGTGCATTATATCAATGTTATGTGGGAGGAGGAGATCCTGAAAGTAAGGGAGCTTCCACAGGCATAGTATGTGAGTCCAGTTGTGTGTCTCTCCATATCCCACAAAACTTGACCCCTTGGCATTGGGCTGGAGACCATCTAATTGAGCCTTAATCATGTGACCGGTCATCATAGGTGGGGGTGGAGCATCAATAACTTTACCTTTCTTGAAATTATTTTTGTCTTGTCTGAATGGATGATCAGGACGGAGGAACGGGCGATGCTTGTCGAAGCAGGTATACTTCCCACCTTTCTTCAGCCAATAGAATGTTAGATTCTACATACACACCGGGAAAGGCCACTTCCCATGTCCATCCAGCCGCAAAAAATCGCACGTGCCAGTAGGTCATGCAGGGATGTGAAGTACCAAGCATACATATCGAAGTGCTTCTTTGTTAGGGCATTGTATTTCCTTATCCCTTTATCCCAGGTGACCATCAAGTCATCCACAAGCGGCTCCAAGTACAAACTCATCTTCTTCCCCGGATATCCGGGACCTGGAATTACCAGTGACAGGAACATGTTCTGTTGTTTCATGCAGAAGCCGGGGGGGGGGGTGGAGATTCATCGGAATAACAAACACGGGCCAACAGCTGCATGTGGCATTAGTCATACCAAATGGATTGAACCCATCAGTTGTTATCGCAATTTCTACACTGTCTTGTTTGCCAGCTTTGTTTGGGTATCGCATAACGAACTCCTTCCATGCTCCGACATCAGACGGATGTAACACGATGTCAGGGCGGTATCTAGTCCCTTCTGCCGCCCACCTCATGTTTTGGGCAGATTCCGCAGACATAAAGAGGCATTGGATCCTTGGTATGGGATCAAGATACCGAAGGACTTTCTAGGGGATTGTGAGCTGCCACTTCTGACCATCATCACCGTTGACCTCAATATACCTAGAGGATTTGCACTCTGGACAGTAATTTGCATTCGCATGTTCTTTCCTAAATAAGATGCATGTGTTTGGACAAACATGTATTCGCTCATATGGCAACTTAAGTTCATGGAAGATTTTGTTCGACTCGTACATGTTCTTTGGCAAAATGTTCTCTTTCGGCAATAGAGTGCGAATAATGGCCAGAAGTGTATCGAAGGAAGATCTACTCCAGCCAAACTGGGACTTCATGGCAAGCAGGCGTGCGATGCCATCCAGTTGAGTGACCTCTATATGCCCGTGTAGGGGTCTCTGTGCCTCATTCAAAGTTTCATAGAACTTGTTAGTCCGTTGCTCCTCATCCCCCCGTTCCTCTTCACCTATGGCTGAATTTTCAGGCGCTGCAGCATTTTCCAGGTCATCTAGCATGAATTCTACATGAGTAACATATTCGGGTGAGCCTGTGCGTTGTCGTACCACCTCCTCTCTCCCACGTTGGGGCTCAAACTCACCATGTGCGACCCACCGGTGGTAGTCCGGCATAAACCCATTCTTGAGAAGTTGCCGCCAATTTCATCCTTTGTTTTTTCCTTCTTGTTGCCACATCTGGTGCAGGGGCACCACACTCCACCACGTCCCGTGTGCCTGGCAAATGCTGCTTCCAAGAACTGATTCGTCTTTGTAATCCATTCCGGATGCACACCCCCACAGACTCAGTCGACCACTATACATCCACTCACGATCCTCCATCTGATGTGTTTACATTGACCAAGTAGTTTCATCCAGTATTAGTTCAATTAATCATATTTATTCAGGTTTTACGGCATGAATTCAAACTACCTAATAGGTAAGGATAGGTCCTAATCGCACCCGAGGATGTGTAGGCTGGCTTCATTTTCATGCACTACTCCGAGCCAAGACAAAATTTTGGCACCACCTCCCCGATGTTCTCCAAATACACGTATCGGCAACAAGTCGAGAGAATGTGCATCCGGAGACCAATGGGAAGACGCTGCCGAAATTTTGTATCGGATCAGAGTAGGGCATAAAAACGAAGCTAGCCTACACGCCCTCAGGTTGTCCTTGGAAAATGCTGGACAATTTGAAAGATTTATGGTTATAAATATGCAAAGAGTAGGGCATAAAAACTCTTTGCATATTTATAAATAATGTAACTCTTTCGAACAGGAGATGCATAGGTAACATGACTAGCTAGCTACATGATTTAGCTATACATAAATCCTACGAGGCGAATGATTCTTACCCTCGAAGCGTGTTCGATGCCGGTCGTCCCTCCAGCAAGAAGCCCTGTGACGACAGTCCCGACGTCAAACTAATGCGTGTCCTGCAATAAAGTGCAAACTGAGATCAAACATAATTCACATGCACAAACCAGAAAACAACATATTGTACAATTCCTTAATAAGTCGCTCTTCATTTATTTGCCACCCAACATGTTTGGTAATCATCATCTGCCTCATGTTATATCATACCTAGTTACTAGTGTTGGGAAACATAGTAGAAAACAAAAAAAATCGCCCTACAAACACCCAGGAACAATATGAAGATGCATATAGGGTTTGGATCAACAATTGTTACCGACTCCGGAGTGCAGCGGAAGTTGACAAGTCGGTGTAGATCGCACTTAGAGTCCCTCGAACGTCGATGATGATCCGATGAACCGCCCTCGAATAATCCCTCAAACAGATGACCGAAAGCACGACCTCTCTACTTGGTTGCAAGCATACGGTCTTCACGATCTGGCAGCGCTTCGCCGTCCACAGCTAATCGTCGCCGAAGAATTAGAGGGAGGATATTAGAACCACATGGGGCTTCTAATTATGAGGATTAGAGGTGGCTAGGGCTAGGTCTAATTAGTCAACTAGGACCAACTAGAACCAGAACTAGATCAACTAGAGGAGGCTCCAAAACTTGTGTATTCAATTGTGGCCAATACCTCAAGTACATATAAGTTGGAGGGGAAGAGGAGGGCTGCCACCAAGGAGGGAAAGCCTCCTTGTGGTGCCGGCCTAAGGGGGGAGGAGTCCAACTCCTCCCCTACTCCCAATTCGGCCTCCTTCCTTAGGGAAGGAGGCACTTTCCCACTTGGGCCATTTTGGCCCAAGTTGCATTCCACCTATATAATTTATCGGTAATACCCGGTATTACCCGATATTCACCGAAACCCTTCCGGTGACCCCGAAACGCTTCCGGATCCTCTCGGAACTATTCCGAATATTCATGAAACAATTTCACAAATATATTCTCATTAATCCCATACCACTAACACGTAGCAGATCATGATTGTGTTAAGCTTGTGACCCCGTAGGTTTGGTAAATCATAGACATGAACGAAACCCCTTCGTTCAATGACCGATAGCGGAACTGTGGACATCCATATCGGTCCCTATGATTACACGAATGATATTCGAGTGAAACTTTGGTTATCATGTGATGTTCCATTTGCTTCGTGATACTTTACAAAACCTAGTGTGCATCGGTATCCTCCTAAGTCATCACCATGCTCACTATTCCGTTGCTCCCGTTACCAGTTTTGTTCTTCTTTCTCGTTAACGTGTTCCGGCATCCCCGTGACATAGTCACCTATGTCTGGCCAGATGATGATGGATGCCGTCACACCGAGAGAGCCCTAAGAATATCTCTCCATCATCGGAGGAGCAAATCCCACTCTCGAGCTATCTGGTCACTTGTCAAACTTTTCGGTGAACCTGGAAGTTGTCGTTATGATCACCATGTTACAAATGACGTTTGAGCAACCCCAAAGCCCACCATGGTAGGAAGTGACAGAGACACTCTCATGGTCTGAGGAACTAAAACACATGCTAACACTCCGTGTTATAATAGATGATTTTAGACGATATAATCACAAAGTATAACAGACAAGTATTGGGTTGATTCAATATGATCGTTCTTCTAACGTCATACCCTCAATGTTGTTTTAGGACTATCGTTACACTTAACGATATCATAAAATCCAAAAATATGATCACCAACAACACTTGAGCTAGTCTTAGAGGCGAGACTAGGAACCTTTTATTTACCGTTTATCATTCCACACGTGCATATGAGTTTTCCACTGAATCGCATATTCCAGGATCATAGCAGTTATAGCATAGAATATAAACTCTTAACTATGAATATGGAAATATAATAATACAAATATTATTGCCTCTAGAGCATATTTCCAACAGTCTCCCACTTGCACTAGAGTCAATAATCTAGTTAGCACTTTTGACTTTTACACCAATGGCAATCCGGTGTCAGTCCATGCTTTGCTTGTGGTATAGACTTCGTCCTATCGAATCTGACAACTTCAGATCCGTGTGTATTATTTGCATTTCAATGCATCCATCATGCTTTCACATAAATTCATAATTTGTGTGAAACAAGCTTAGTATATATTGAATCATTGGTAAGACCTTTGATTCCCTAGATTGAGCTACGAAACCACTATCTGAGAACAGTGTTCTTTTTGCACAATCATCTAGAAACCATACACAGTTCATAAGTGAACCTTTTGATTCATCACCCACTATTGTTGCTTCTAATGATGGGGAACGTTGCATGAAAATCAAAAAAATTCCTACGCATCACCCAAGATCTATCTATGAGAAGCATAGCAACGAGAGGGGAGAGTGTGTCCACGTACCCTCGTAGACAGTTAAGCGGAAGCGTATATTTTGCAGTTGATGTAGTCGTACTCTTCACGATCCAATCGCAATCCAATCCGATGAAGTACTGAATGGACGACACCTCCGCGTTCAGCACACGTGCAGCTCAATGACGTCTCCTCCTCCTTGATGCAGCAAGAGAAGGGGGAGTAGTAGATGGGATCACAACCAGCATGACGGCGTGGTGGAGATGGTGGTGGTGGTGCTCCGGTAGGGCTTCGCCAAGTTGTGACGGGAGGAGGTGGAAGTAGAGAGGGGAGGGGCTGTGCCAGATCGAAGGGTGCGGCTGCCCTCCCTCCGCTCCACTATATATAGGAGCAAGGGGGAGGGGGCGCCTGCCTTGGTCCCTCCTCCAAGGGAGGGGGCGCTGGCCTAGGGAGGTTTCCTCCCTCCCCAAGGCACCTAGGGGGAGGAGTCCACCCTCCACAAGGAACCTCCCAGGTGCCTTGCCCCTCAAGGTTCCCTCTCCCCAGCCACATGGGCCCCTTGGGGGGCTGGTGTGCCTGCCCATCTAGGCCAGGGCGCCTCCCCTCAGCCCATGCTAGCCTCTGGGAGTGGTGGGACCCACTGTTGGTCCCCTGGAACCCTTTAGTGCACCCGGTACACTAGTAGAAAACAAGGCTTTGGTTCTGGCCAGATCAGAGCAATAGTCCCGGTCATGTTACGAACGGGGACTAATGTGAGCATCAGTCCTGGTTCGAGCGGCTAGGACGCCGGCCGTGCCTCGGCAGGCATCAGTCCCAGTTCGACTGGGACCTTTAGTCCCGGTTCCAGACACCAACTGGGACTAAAGGGCCTCGCTCCTGTCACAACCCCTTTAGTCCCGGTTGGTGTCTCCAACGGGGACAAAAGGTTAGTCTTCAGTCCCGGTTCTAGACACCAACCGGGGCTAAAAAGATGCCTATATATATCCTCACCCCTGCCCGCCCTCTCCTCTGTTTTTTGGCCGTAGAAGGTGGGAGGTGTGTGTGCTACTCTGTTCTCACTTCTTATGCACATGAGGTGTTCGATGAAATGCCCGAGCCACACTTAAGCTTTCTTCTCTGTTCTTCCTCCAAGCTAGACCTCCAAGCTCCATTTTCCACAAGATTTGTCTAGATTTGGCGGTGCACCAACTATCCAAGTGTTCTAAAAGGTTAGCAACTTCATCCTTTCATCTCTCACTACTAGTTTAGCTCATTTCATATGCTCTAGAAGTAGAGTGGTTTGTGGGTTTTAGTGGAGGAGTGTATGTGGGAGTTTATTTGATTTAGATGCACAATTTGAGCTCAAATTAACTTCTTAGTTTGCACATGTGTAGGGTTCTGTCCCGTCCCCATCCCCATCCTCACCGCCGTCGATCGCCCGCGCCGATCTCGTCACCGGCACCACCGTGGTGAGCCTCTTATTCTTATCTTTTTTTAAAGAACAAATTCTTACTTGTATGATTTAGATAGCTACTTGTATAATTTTCTTACTTGTATTATTGTTTATTATTATATAGTGCCATGGTTTGGTATCCGCCCCCGTCGGCTCTCATCCGGTCTATGATTCGGATGTGGTATATTATCTTTTATAACTATTTGTTTCATTTAGTGTTTATGACAATTATACCGACCAACTTGACATAGATGTTTTTATCTAGGAGGTATGTGAACCGGAAATTCCAACCGACCCTCTTGTCGAGAGGTTAAATTTAGTTGAAAAAGAAAACAATTATTTGAAAGAAAAATTGAAAAGAATTGAAGAAGAGAAGATGAAATTGTAGTTGCATGTTGCCGATGTCGTCGATCTACACAAGATCCAGATGGATGCAATGCGCTTGAAGATTAGAAAGATTAGAAAATATGCCATTGATAAAGAGGCTTGGTATCATTATGCTGTTGGATCAATTGTTACCTTAGTTGCGATTTTGATCGCATTTGTTGTTGCATTTAAATGTTTTACATAGTAGTATATTGTTTTATGAGAACTGTGTATGAACTTTATGTATTTATTTTTGCAGTAATAACATTTGATCACTATTGTACTTTGGTTTTAATGTGATGATGAACTTGTATTAATTTGGTCATTTCTCTATTCATGATGTTCTGTAATGGTTTTTGATATACTTAATTACATAATGCAGATGAACCGGCAATGGATATACGGTGACCGACGCACTTCCGAGTACATTACGGGCCTGCTTAATTTTATCGATGTGGCTAAGGCAAACAAGCAGAATGGTTTTATGTATTGTCAATGTGTTGTCTGTGAGAATACGAAGGATAACTCTTCCTCGAAAACCCTTCACTTCCACCTACTTAAGAAGGGTTTCATGCCCCACTATAATTGTTGGACCAAGCACCGAGAAAGAGGGGTTATGATGGAAGACAATGAAGAAGAAGAGGATGATGACAACTATCCTATGTTCCCTGAATATGGTGATACTGCAACGAGGGAAGCTGTAGATCAAGAGGCACCAGATGTGCCCGCTGATGATCTTCGCCGGGTCATTGTTGATGCACAGAGAGAATGCGAAAGTGAAAGGGAGAAGTTGAAGTTCGATCGCATGTTATAGGATCACAAAAACGGTTGTACCCAAATTGCGAAGATGGCAACACAAAGCTCGATACCACACTGGAATTACTGCAATGGAAGGCAGATAATGGTTTATCCGACAAGGGATTTGGGAAGCTACTGAAAATAATGAAGAAGAAGCTTCCAAAGGATAACGAATTGCCAGACAGTACGTATGAAGCAAAGAAGGTTCTCTGACCTCTAGGATTAGAGGTGAAGAAGATACATGCATGCCCTAATGACTGCATCCTCTACCGCGGTGAGGAGTACGAGAATTTGAATGCATGACCGGTATGCGGTGCATTGCGGTATAAGATCAGACGAGATGACCCTGGTGATGTTGAGGGCGTGCGCCCCAGGAGGAGGGTTCCTGCCAAGGTAATGTGGTATGCTCCTATAATACCACGGTTGAAACGTCTTTTCAGAAACAAAGAGCATGCCAAGTTGTTGCGATGGCACAAAGAAGACCGTAAGAAAGATGGGATGTTGAGAGTACCCGCTAATGGGTTGCAATGGAGAAAAATCGTGAGAAAGTGGCCGGAGTTTGCAGGTGACGCAAGGAACTTATGGTTTGGTATACGTGCAGATGGCATTAATCCTTTTGGGGAGCAGAGCAGCAATCATAGCACCTGTCCTGTGACTCTATGTATCTATAACCTTCCTCCTTGGTTGTGCATGAAGCGGAAGTTCATTATGATGCCAGTGCTCATCCAAGGCCCTAAGCAACCCGGCAACGACATTGATGTGTACCTAAGGCCATTAGTTGAAGAACTTTTACAGCTGTGGAATATAAAAGGTGTACGTGTGTGGGATGAGTACAAACAGGAGGAATTTGATCTACGAGCGTTGCTGTTTGTAACCATCAAGGATTGGCCTGCTCTTAGTAACCTTTCAAGACAGACAAACAAGGGATAGAACGCATGCACGCATTGTTTAGATGAGACTGAAAGTATATATTTGGACAAATGTAAGAAGAATGTGTACCTGGGACATCGTCAATTTCTTCCGACCAAGCATGCCTTAAGAAAGAAAGGCAAGCATTTGAAAGGTGAGGCGGATCACCGGAAGAAGCCTGTCCCCCGTACTGGTGAAGATATATTTGATATGGTCAAGGATTTAAAACAATCTTTGGAAAGGGTCCTGGCAGACAATCTGTTCTGAATGACGCTGACGGACACGCACCCATGTGGAAGAAGAAATCTATATTTTGGGAGTTACCCTATTGGAAAGTCCTAGAGGTCCGCTCTGCAATCGATGTGATGCATGTGATGAAGAATCTTTGCGTGAACCTGCTAGGCTTCTTGGGCGTGTATGGGAAGACGAAAGATAAACCGGAGGCACGGGAGGACCAGCAATGTATGAACAAAAAAGACGGCATGCCTCCAAAGCAGTATCAAGGTCCTGCCAGCTATGCTCTTACCAGAGCAGAGAAGGAAATCTTTTTTGAATGCCTACTCAGTATCAAGGTCCAGTCTGGCTTCTCGTCGAATATAAAGGGAATAATAAATATGGCAGAGAAACAATTCCAGAACCTAAAGTCTCATGACTGCCACGTGATTATGACGCAATTGCTTCCGGTTGCATTGAGGGGGCATCTACCATAAAATATTCGATTAGCCATTGTGAAGATATATGCATTCCTCAATGCAATTTCTCAGAAGGTAATCGATCCAGAAATCCTACCAAGGTTACAGAATGATTTGGTCCAATGTCTTGTCAGTTTCGAGTTGGTGTTCCCACCATCCTTCTTCAATATTATGACGCACGTCTTAGTTCACCTAGTCGACGAGATTGCCATTCTGGGTCCTGTATTTCTACACAATATGTTCCCCTTTGAGAGGTTCATGGGAGTCTTAAAGAAATATGTTCATAAACGTGCCAGGCCAGAAGGAAGCATCTCCAAGGGCCATGAAACAGAGGAGGTTATTGAGTTTTGTGTTGACTTTATTCCTGACCTTAAGCTGATTGGTGTTCCTCAATCGCGGCATGAGGGGAGACTGAGTGGAAAAGGAACGCTAGCACCGAAAGCAATAATATGTAGGGACGGGCATTCTTGGGCGCAAGCACACTACACAGTTGTACAAAATTCTACCTTGGTGGCCCCGTATATCAATGAACACAAGAATATTGTACGCTCCCTACACCCGGGGCATTCTGACGACTAGATTACATGTGCACACATGTCGACTTTCGGCGGTTGGTTGCAAACACATCTCATGAGTAACAACACTGTTGGAGATGAGCTGTACTTGTTGGCCAGGACACCATCTTTGACTGTATTGACTTTCCAAGGGTACGAGATAAATGGGAATAGATTTTACGTGATCGCCCAAGATAAAAAGAGCACCAACCAAAACAGTGGTGTCTGCTTTGATGCAGCAAACACTAATAGGGCAAAGGACACATATTATGGTTACGTAGAGGAGATATGGGAACTTGACTATGGACGTGATTTTAAGGTCCCTTTGTTTCGGTGCAAATGGGTCAATCTGACAGTAGGCGTGGTACAGGTAGACCTGCAGTATGGAATGACAACAGTGGATCTCAACAATCTTGGGTACACAGACGAACCATTCGTCCTAGCCAATGATGTGGCACAGGTTTTCTATGTGAAGGACATGTCTACCAAACCGAGAAAAAGAAAAGATTAGGAAGCGAATACATCATACGATGAGCCAAAGCGCCACATAGTTCTTTCAGGGAAAAGAAACATCGTGGGAGTGGAGGACAAGACAGACATGTCAGAAGATTATGAAAAGTTTCATGAAATTCCTCCCTTCACAGTGAAGACTGACCCAAGCATCCTGTTAAATGATGAAGATTATCCGTGGTGACGGCACAATAAGCAAGGGACACACGCGAAGAAAAAGTTTTAGCTGGAAAGTGCCACTTCGGACAAACCGGAGGGAATCTTTGTAAGAGCTAATTAGGGCATTTTGGAAATTGAAACATGATTTTAGAATAATTTTTTATTAAGTTATGAAATTTCAATTATTCCTATCCTTTTATTATTTTCATTATATAGAGGAGTTAATCAATGCAATTATGTCCAAACAAAATATGAATGTCTTCTGAGCATTCCAGATAAGTCGCTTGAGGTTGACAGGCATAGGCCATATACACCCTCACCAGTTGTAGTGATTTCAGTCCCAAGTTTTGCAAGGTTGATCACACACGGTTAGTCCCGGTTGGTGGCTCCATATAGAATAACAAGGTTAATATAGACATGGCTTAAACGTCTTGACATAGATGAATACAGCATAAGCATCGGAGATGATAAGAGAGAAACGTTGTATGACATAAGTTGGAGCTCCACTAAAACAAAACAATAATATTCTTCAATAGCAAAAAGAATCAACTAAAAAGCTTTTATAAAACTCTAGTTATGATCAAAATAATATTAACTTAAAATTATATAAAATTTATGCAACTAAAATTTTCATAAAGTATTTTTTGTTAAAAACTTTAATAGCAAAAATAATTAAATGAAAACTAGGCATGTATGCTACTGTTTTTGAATCTGTTTAAAAGAAAACTAAAACTAAAATATCCTAAAAAGGTCTAAAACCAAAAATAGGAAAAACAGATTTAGTCCCGGTTGGTGCCACGGACCGGGACTAAAGGTAGGCCTTTAGTCCCGGTTGGGGGCACCAACTGGTACTAAAGGCCTGGGTTTCGCGCCGTTTGGGCTGGTGAAATTTAGCTTTAGTCCCGGTTGGTGGCCCGGACCGGGACTAAAGGTAGACCTTTAGTCCTAGTTGCGGGCACCAACTGGGACTAAAGCTGCGGGTATTTAACCGCGCCTTCTCCCACCCCCAATCTTCCTCTTCACTCCTCGTCGCCGCCCCCGAGCCCGTACTCATCGTCGCCGCCCCCGAGCCCGCTCCTCGTCGCAGCCGCCGAGGCCATCCTCGTCGTCGCCGCCCCCGAGCCCGTCCTCGTCGCCGCCCTGCTCTGCCCCGCCGGCCGCAGTCTCGGCCCCGCCCCGCCCCGCAATGCGCCGCCCTACTCCGCCCCGCCAGACGCCACCTCACCCCGCCCCGCCGGTTAGCCCCCTGCTGCTGCTACTGGCCACAGCCGTTGCTTTTGTTAAAAGTTGTTAGTTTTTTGTTACCTAGAAGGTGATGATGAATATATGATGATGATGAATATATGATGATGATGATGAATATAATATTGAAGCATATATGATGAATGTTGTTAAAAGTTGTTAGTTTTTGTTTGAAGCATAAAATGTAATGCATTAAATAAATGGCCGATCGTCGGAGGAGTCGTCCCCGACGATCGCCGGAGGAGTCGTCCCCGACGATCGCCGGTGAGGAGTCCCCGATGATCGCCGGAGGAGACCCGACGATCGCCGGTGAGGAGTCCCCGATGATCGCCGGAGGAGGCCCCGACGATCGCCGGAGGAGGCCCCGACGATCGCCGGAGGAGGCCCCGACGATCGCCGGAGGAGGCCCCGACGATCGCCGGAGGAGTCGTCCCCGACGATCGCCGGATGAGGAGTCCCGGACGATCGCTGGAGGAGTCCCCGACGATCGCCGGAGGAGTCGTCCCCGATGATTGCCGGTGAGGAGTCATCCCCGACGATTGCCGGAGGAGTCGTCCCTGACGATCGCCGGAGGAGTCGTCCCTGACGATCGCTAGTGAGGAGTCCCCGACGATCACCGGAGGAGTCCCCGCCGATCGCCGGTGAGGAGGCCCCGACGATCGCCGAAGGAGTCGTCCCCGACGATCGCCGGTGAGGAGTCCTCGACGATCACCGGAGGAGTCCCCGACGATCGCCGGTGAGGATTCCCCGACGATCACCGGAGGAGGCCCCGACAATCGTTGGAGGAGTCGTCCCCGACGATCGCTGGTGAGGAGTCCCCGACGATCGCCGGAGGAGTCCCCGACGATCGCCGGTGATGAGTCCCCGACGATCACCGGTGACGAGTCCCCGATGATCGCCAGAGGTGTCCCCGATGATCGCCGGAGGGTTACCTAACATGCAACTGATAAAACTTGCCATTTAGTTATATTTGTGTGATTTAATGCAAGCATCATATAAATAAACTTTGTACATGTGTTTGGTGCATTTTCATGTCTATTTGCTGCTGGTATTTTTCCCATGCCATGGTAAACATGTTTAGGCACTGTAACAAGCTTCCAAACATGCTATGATACTGTTGCTATTTTACACTTGATGAAAAACAGTTAAGTCTGAAACTGACTGTTATAAAACTTTTCAACTTTGCATGATGTTTACCACTAATCCATTGCTCATATGCATATGATCCATTCTTGTGATTTGGTCTATGTAATGTGTACTTTGATGTCATGCCCTTGCTTGCCATGTAAAGTTGTTGTAGCATGAATCAATCTTGCTCTCAAGTTGTCATCATAATGTTACTATTTTGCATTCGCAGATTTCATTAAGTCTGAAAAACAGCTTATCTCTCATGGTTATATATTGCCATGTTGTAATATTTGCAGAAACTATGGAACACGACAGAGAGTTAGAACAAGAAGAGATGTTGGCGGAAATAATCCGCGACGGAGATGATGATATCAGCTCACAGTTTCTCAACGACTCCGAAGATGACGGCTCCGGCGGTGTTGGAGCCTTAACTGTTGCAAAGTCCGGCGAGGTATATTAATTAAGCCTGCTGACTAGATGCATTAATTGATTTGTATGTACATATATTAATGCTTATTTCTTCTTTTAGCCCTCCAGATCGAGCCAACCTTTTGTAAAGAGACGAGGCCCGATGAAAAGGTTGGGCGAGAATGAAAGGTTCACGATCAAAAAACTCGCTGCAGAAGGCAAACCGACTACTCCCAAGCGGACCGCAGAACGATTTATAAGTCAGTGCGGAGTTGTTGTTATGGACATCATCCCGATCAGCATTCAAGAATGGAATAAGCCAAAGGCGGACGATGGAATTTCTTATGTCGATGATAGATCCAAAGATGAGCTTTGGAATACGCTCATGACAAATTTCTGCCTACCGCCAGAGGTGGATCCAAATAAAAATGTTATAGAGCGAAAAGTTAAGGCATGGGCTCTTAAGAAGATGGCCGAACAATTCAAGAACTGGAAGAAAAGATTGCACGAAAAGTTTGTCCTGAAAGGGAAGACTCCAACATTCACCGGTCAATATGAGAAGATGAAAGATCACTGGCCCGCATTTGTGGCGTACAAGACATCGGAGAAAGGTAAGAAAAAGGTCACTGATAAATAAGCAAAATGCTGCAAAGAAGGAATATCACCATGTTACGGGGTCAGGTGGCTACAAGGTTGCCCGGCCTACGTGGGACAAAGCTGAGAACGACCTGCTTGATAAAGGGATCCATCTAGAGACATTGAACTGGCCCGAACGGGCAAGGACTTGGTTCTTCGGGCATGGGGGAACTTTGCACCCAGAAACAGGGAAGTGTGTTTATACAAAAGCTCATCTTGCAACACCCATAAAAAACATTCAGGATGCAATCCAGGCCGTGCAGGAAGGGAAGTTCCATCCCGACAGAGAGAAGGACGAGCTGTCACGCGCCCTCGGGAATCCTGAACACCCTGGACGAACCCGAGGCACATCAGGCTCTGTTCCGTGGAAGGTTGGGTTTCCCGACAGCAGAGACACTTATAGAAGCCGAGGGAGAAAGAAGAAAGAGGATGCAGACCGGCTACAGAAGGTAGAAGAAATATTAGCGTTGCAGGAGAAGCATATAGAGGCACTTAACAGCTAGCGAGCAACCAGCCGATCATCTCAGCGGCACGAAGATCCTTCATTCGATACTTCCCACGGAGCTACCCAACCATCTCTGCGAAAAAGCAACGTGGCTTCCATGGAGCTCGTTCGGCCGCCCATAGATGATATCACGGCTCCTGATCGCTACCCCATGGATTATATCACGGAGAGGGAACATTGTGATCTACATGCGAAATGCATGAACATAACCTTGAAGGTGGCGGTCGGCTATGCCTTACCTCGTGTACCAGATGGAACTTACCACTGCTCTCCAATTCCAGATGGCTATGCTCTTTTCAGGGTGGATGAAGTTACCAACGGATTTGAGCAGCTGGAGCTTGAGTACCCTACAGGTGAAGGGGAGACTCATCTGGGAGATGCCATAAGGACTACCATTCTATGGAGAAAGGAACACATCGTGCTTCCACATTGGACGCCACGTCAGCATACTCAGCCGGAGGAGGCCCCTCAGCAGACTCCTCACAGTCCAGCTCTTTCTCCGCTGCCTCAGCCGTCTCCGCTACCTCAGTCGTCTCCACCGCGTCAGCACACTCCGTCACCTCAGTTGTCTTCGCTGCGTCAGCGGACTCCGCCGAAGGAGGCCCCTCAGCAGAATCCGCTGCGTCAGCTGACTCCACCTCCTCCGCCGCCTTAGCACCAGCGGAAGAGATCCGCCGCCGCTCCGGTGGCTAGTAGAACAACAGCAAAGAAATCCAGAGCAGGAAGCGTCAAGAAGGCTCCTGCCAAGTTACCATACGACATGACTGAGGAGGAAACCAAGGAGATCGTGGCTGCCGACGTGAAACACCAGCTTGCACTGACCCATCGAGATCCAACGGAGAAAATAGATCCGGTAAAAGCGAGGCGCTTGGTGGAAAACCATACAAAACCACCACCGCCTCCGCTGCTATCAAACTATGACCGCTCTATTGTAAAGTCATATAGAGATCCACAGCAGCGGTCGGGAAGTAGCAGTAGTGCAAGGGGGAAAACAATTCCCCAGCTCGGCGAACAGAAAAGCCAATCGTGCCCCCAGCTCAAGGTGTTTACCGATATCGCTAATGATTTGAGGGTAGCGTCCGCTGATCCTGGTTTCACTCTTGGTGATTACTTAGGCGATGAAGTACAGTTTGAAATGGCTGAGTTAGCCTTTAAATTCGAGCACGGGAAGCCTCTCGTCAGACCTGAGGAGCTCCCGCATCTACCAATGATGATGCGAAGATTGCATGACTGGTACTTGGAAGCCTCAAAGCAAGGGAGCAACTATATCATTGCGGGAATTAAAGATGAGCATTACTTCAATGGAGACGAGGAGATTTACATTGAATTTGAAGAATTATTTAAGTTATACAATCAAGATGCCATCGACAAATCTATCGTCATTTGCAATTGTTTGTAAGTATCATTTCTCTAATTAAGTCTCTAGCTCAGCTCGTTCATTGCATGTATAATTATCCTCACTATATATATTATGCAGAAAGAAGATCCTCGAATGCAAAAGAGGACAAATCTATGACATTGGGTTCATTAACCCAAATACTATTCATGAAGCTATGGTAAAATGGTACGCCAACGATACAGAGAAGATCTTGCTAAGGGCATTAATTGAACAACAAACCAAAAGGGAAATACTATTTCCTTACAACTTCCAGTTTGTGTTATACTATCTTGTACACATCATTCTATTTCGCTTACTCGACGTTAAGTGTAATTGATGAGCTACGCGTGCGCATATTCCACTTTATTCTGCTAGTCATTCAGTTTGATGCAGGAAAAGTACTTGTCATGGACTCGTTACGTAAAGACCCTGAGATGTGGGCAGACCTGAAAAAAATTCTCCAGAGGTAATTTCAATCATTATCGCACTATAGCGGCAACTATCGTTCATTTCCTGATATGAAGTAATTAATAACTCGTTTATTCATTTTCTTTGCCGGGCAGGGTTTGGAAAGAGTTCACCAAGCAGGTTAGGGCACTAGTGCAGAATCGGCCTATAGTGCCGGTTCGTAAGTGCCTTTAGTGCCGGTTCTCCAACCGACACTAAAGGGTGGGGACTAAAGGCCCTCCCATTAGTCCCGGTTCAACACGG
Source organism: Elymus sibiricus (assembly GCA_039707655.1). Lineage (NCBI taxonomy): Eukaryota > Viridiplantae > Streptophyta > Magnoliopsida > Poales > Poaceae > Elymus > Elymus sibiricus. The sequence continues at coordinate 564,722,032 of CM077665.1, read as the reverse complement.
CCCGGCACTAAAGGCCCACCACGTGGCACCTGCCGGCGCCGTGGGCTGGGGGACCTTTAGTTCCGGTTGGTAACACCAATCGGGACTAAAAGTATTTAATTCTTTTAATTTTGGTTTATTTTTCCTTTTAATCCTTTAGGGGTTTATGAATTAATTATGGTTTATTTTTCCTTTTAATTTTGTGTTTTCCATTTAATTATTTTTTATTTCAAACATATATTACGCTACTACATACTGTACACGTTGTGCATATATATAAAAATAGAATTTCTCGTAGAACCGATCATATATATATATATCATCGAATTTCTCGTACGATGACCATTCACATACATATATATATACAATTTGGTATATACAATTTCTCCTACAATTTGCGGATCATTACATATGCATGCATTACTTCTTGATCTTGTAATGGTATTCTCCTTTGGGATCTATGACCTGGTCGACCAGAAATCCAGCTATTTCCTCTTGAATTGCTCGTATGCGAGCCGTTGGTAGGAGCTGGCCCCGCGTCTCCGTCATCTATAATTAGGAGATCAAGATGAATATATTAGTTGTGTGTATGTATATTAGCTAGATCATGATAAAAAAATTATGGATAGTGTTCTGGCAAACGTACCCAAAGATTTCTTTCATTTCTGCTCCTTTCAGACGTGATCATGTGAATGTTCTCACAAACGTAGTATGCGCATAAACTATTCCCCTTCTCCTGCCTCATGCACTTTACGAGAATAAAATTCAATCAGGTAATAATTAATCAAGCATGATAATGGTATTGAAACTAGAATTAAAGAGATGCACGGACGTAGCTATCTAGTACTACTTAATTACCTTGGGTCGCACCCATGTCAGCTTTTGTGCCCAGTCGTCTAGGACCAGTTTGATGAACTTGGCCCAAGCCCTGCCCGCCGGCAAAGAAAATTAATAAAGGAGTTATTAACTAGTTGATATCAGGAAATGAAGTAAAGAGGCCGACATAGTGCGATAATGATTGAAATTACCTGTCGACCATCCCCCTCACGGTTGCGTATTCGGATGGATTCTTATATACTGAGTCCAGTACTTCTACTTTTCCCTTGTCAACTTCAATGATTAACAAGATCCATTAGTAACTGCATGCGCACACGTTTTGTATAATTAAGCGGGCATGTGCATAACTCATCAACTACACTTATTAACATCTACTAAGCAAAAAATAGAATTTGTAGTACAAGATATAGTAACACTCACCCGAAGTTGTAAGGAAGTAGTATTTCTAGTTGGGTGTTTAGTTGCTTCAAAAACTCTAGCAGTAATCTCTCTGTGTCTTTTCTCGAATATTCAGTTTCCCATATCTTTTGATTAACCGTATTTGGGTCAATGAACCCAATGCCATAGCGTCCAGCTTTTTTCATTTCATACATCTTCATTCTACATAATACCACAGAAAAGAATATAGTGAGGATAATTACAGGTAATGAACGAGAGCACAACTAGCTAGCTAGAGACTTAAATTACAGAAAGAAATCACTTACAGACAATAGCAACTGACGATAGATTTGTCGAGTGCGTCTTGATTGAATAACTGAAACAACTCTGAATAATGAATCCACAAATCTTTTTTATGGAAGTAATGCTTTTTCTTGACTTTCACCATGAGGGACTCTTGATTGGTATTTGCTGTTTCTTGCATGTACCACGTATGCAAATTGTACAATCTCGTTGGTAGAAGCTTGACATCGTCAGGCTTGACCAGAGGTTTGCCGCGGACATATTGCCATTTTACTTCCTCCTCTTTAAGCCCGGGGATTTCCTCAAGGCCTAGGAGTTGTTCAACAGTGACACCGGCCTCTTTAGCCTGCCTTTTATGATCGTCGGTTACTACCAGCCGATCGGCGGTACTCACAGGTGTTTGTACAATGAGCGGGGGGATCGATTGCACTGCCTGTTCTCCCAGCTGGGGAACAGTTTTCCCGCTTTTTTTGCCAACTACTTGGCTCGAGCTCGAGCTCGACTCCTTTTGTCCTGCAAAATATGACTTCTTGATAGACCGCACATAGTCGCAGTCCTTCTGATTGTCAGCCAGTCGAGCCATATCAATAAAGTGTTGTGAGACATGCTCAGGTACTTTCTCCTTTGGCGGCGGGGGCAGTTTCGGTCCAAAATGGGCCTTCAATTGGGCATCCAGTACGGTGTTGAGTTCCTCCTTAGTCAGGTGGTAAGGCAACTTCGGAAGAGGCTTGAGGCTTAGACGATATTTGAATTTCTTGCCTGTTGTACCGCTAGCCGTCGTAGCTACGGCCTCTCTCTTCCGCCGTTGCTTAGGCGACGGAGCACGCTGAGTCGGCGGAGACGGCAGATGCGGTGCTGGACTTGGAGGAGGAGTCGGCTGAAGCCGTGCCGGACTTGGAGGAGTCGGCTGACGTGGTGCTGGACTTGGAGGAGGAGGAGTTGGCTGTTGCCGTGCCGGACTTGGAGGAGGAGTCGGCTGACGCGGTGCTGGACTTGGAGGAGGAGGAGTCGACTGACACGGCAGCGGACTTGGAGGAGAAGGAGTCGGTGGCCTTGGAAAGACGATGCAATCCTTTTTTCCACAGAATGATACGATGTATGGCCTCTCCCTGTGTTCTCTCCTCGTCACCTCCAAGAATGTCAAGTTGTAGCTCGTGATGTCCTGACATCACTTCATCAACCCCCACACGAGCATAGTCAGCTGGAATGGGGTTGCAATGGAAGGTTGCTTCAGGGGAATTTGCTAAAGCATAGCCGTCCGCCACCTTCATGGATAAGTTCTTCACTTTCATGTGTAGCTCACAGTTAGTCCTGTCTTTGATATCATCCACAGGGTAGCTCGCTAGCAGTGCATCATCGATATCGGCCGGGGTGGAACCCACGCTGCTTCTCGGCATAGATGGGATGGTGCTATCCAATGCTGGATCGATCTGCCCATGCTGTCGCTGAGATGGCCTTTCCTGGCTGAGTGAGTCAATCTGCTCTTGCTGCCGCCTGAAAGCGCGTTCCAACTCCAGGTGCTTTGATTCTAGGCCTTCAAGGCGGAGTGCTTCCTCCTTGTTCTTCTGTTCCTCCTGCTTCTTCTTTCTCGCACGGCTTCTGTAGTCGTCGTTCCAATCCGCAAACCCCTCAAACCACGGAACAACGCCTTTCCTCGTGTTCTTCCCGGGTATTCAGGATTCTTCAGGGCGCCCGTAAGCTCGTCGTTCTCTCTGTTGGTCATGAACACCCCCGTTCGAGCTTCTTCTATTGCAAGAAGTATTTCATCTGTCGCTTCTTTAAGACTTGCCTTCACCTTAATCAGCCCTGTCTCTGGGTCCAACTTCCCCCCATGCGCATAAAACCATGTCCTGCACCTGGGGGGCCAGTTCAATGTAACTAGAGTGACCCCTGCACTAATCATCTCTTGCTCAGATTGATCCCACTTAGGCAGGGCCACCTGGTAGCCACCTGGCCCAGAGTATGGTGCCACTTCTTTTTCGCAGCATTAATCTTGTTTTTTCTCGACCGTTCCTTAGCGTGTTCTGATTCCTTGAACTTCACGAAAGCGTCCCAGTGATCTTTTGCCTTCACCGGTGCTCCCTTGAATTCTGGAGTCTTCTTTTTTGCTTTGACATACGCAGTCCATGTATTTTTCTTGAAGGTGTTGAATGCGATCGCCATCTTTTTAAGAGCATAGTTTCTGACTTTCTTCAGATCTGCATCTGTCAAATTATCTGGTAGGGTGAAATGTGACATGAGTGAATCCCAAAGCACATCTTTTGCTCTTTCGTCGACAAAAGTAACTCCTGCTCGATCTCCCTGTGCTGGCTTTTTCCATTCTTGAACGGAGATCGGGATTTGGTCCCTGACAATAACTCCGCATTGATTCTTGAACTTGGTCGCATTTTTCCTAGGTTCAAGCGGTTCGCCATTTGATGTTTTGCTGGAATCGATGTTGAACTTTACGCCAGGCTCCAACTTTCTGGCCGGGCCTCGAACTACCCTGTCGCTTGTAGAAGATTTGCTCGATCCGGAGGCCTAAAAGAAGAAAGATCGATTCGTTAATACATACAAATCAATTAAGACATGTAATGATCACCGGATGGCTTATATAATAAATATACCTCGCCGGTCTTTGTTATTTGAAGAACATTTTCTTCGTCAACATCGTTGTCGTTGCCTTCATCTATTCGTTCGTCTTCATCAAATATCATACAACCCTCACCGGAATTGTTCAGATATTGCGAGCCGTCATCATCTTCAGGTTCATGCTCTGGGCTTGGGGAGCGTATGATGTCGAACAGAGCCTCTTCTCCTTCTCTGCCGGTATTGTCCATAGCTTTTATTTAACTAATCCAGAAGAAAGATAAAACAATTTAGTATTCAAATTAGAATGCATGCAATCAATAAGGAAAAACTGAATCATAGTACATAATATGCATCTCGAATAATTCATATAATATGCATCATCGAATATAATCTCGAATAAATCGTCTCGAATATTATCGAATATAATCTCGAATAAATCGTCTTGAATATTATCGAATATAATCTCGAATACATCTCGAGTATTATCACTAGCTAATACAGATCGAATATTATCGAAGAATCTAGTTCATTCGCGGTTCCTGAGGCGCGGGCGGTGGACACCCAAAGAGAAGGAACCATCACAGGATCATAGCTCGGGTGAGATCCCTGAAGAACCTGCCAGGTATTGGAGAACCTGACGTCCAACGCATCCGTGTAGCGACGGACGTGCTCGTCCTCCTCCCTGACACGGCGATGTACCACCTCCGACGGGGCCGGCTGCCTCCGCACCGAAAGTGGCCCACGCGACCGCCACCAAAGAAGCTCCGGGTCGACGATGGGACCCGGGGCCGGGTTCCTCACCAAGCTGCGCGCCCCTGAAGGTAGCACCTCCCAGTGCCAGCCCGGCGGAGCCCGGTCCTGAACGTTGCACCTATGAAGCAGGACATCGTCGCAAACGAGTCGATGACGAGGATGCGGGCCGGGCATCGTTGACTCCGAGAAGAAATTCTATGCAAATTTAACATTTTTTAAATGCTTGATTGTGATTTCTTATATATGAGGAACCTTCAGAATCATAACGGATTCTCTTAACCTTTAAGGATAATTAGCTTTTTGGTACGAAGTTCAGCAAGAGCCTTCCGAATATCGCTATTTGGAAGGCCTTTTTGCTGAACTTCGTACCAAAGAAGCTAATTATTCTATCAAGAACTCCGTTCCAAAACAACTTTGAAAAGCTTCGTACCATCATGCGCCTGTTACTTCCGGCTAATGATGAAGCCATGGTTTTGTTGAATCCTTTGACACTAGCTAGACAAAACGTGACATATAGAAGGGTAGATGCATGAGATCAGAAAAAATTTGGATCAACTTGTGCACATCCATAATGGGGGCATTCCTAAATCCCTTAAAGGACTAAGAGAATCTATTGTATACATACATATACAAATTGCAAATCTAACATTCATCTAACATTTCTATATCTTTTTTATATCTAAAATTTATATAGCAATAAAAAAGTATAAAAAACTAAAAAACATTTCTATATCTAACATTTATCTAGCTATAACTAAAAGTATAAAAAACTAAAAAAACATTCATCTAACATTGATATATGTAACATTTCATCTAACATTTATATATCTAACATTTCATCTAACATTTATATAACTAAAAGTATAAAAAAAACTAGAAAACAGAAAAACAGAAAATAAAAATGTGTGTGTGTGTGTGTGTGTGTGTTCATGCATGTGTGTGTGTGTGTGCGGGCTCGATCGATGGGAGGGGCGGCCATGGCGGCAGGGGCTCACAGCGGGGCGATGGCCGGCGAGGCGAGGCGAGTCGTCGGCGACGGCGACGGCGACGGCGTAGGAGGTCGCGAGGAGAGCGGCGGCGTGGGGGAGGAGGCGCGTTAAGAGAGATTGGAGATCGATCTGAATTTTTGCGCTTATATAGAACGACCTTTAGTCGCGGTTGGTGGCTCCAACCGCGACTAAAGGTAGCCTTTAGTCGCGGTTGGAGCCACCAACCGCGACTAAAGGTCTCGTGCTGCCACAGCCGCGGTGCAGAAAGTTTAGTCCCACCTCGCCCAGCGAAGGGCAACCGCACTGGTTTATAAGCCCCGCTGCGGCTGCTCCCTCGAGCTCCTCTCGAAGTAGGCCTATGTGGGCCTATTGAACCTGTGCTACCCTGTTGGGCCTACTGGGCCTTGTGAGCCTGCGGTTGGGGCCCAGTACGCGGGCTTTTTTTTTACTTTTCAGTTTTTTTAATTTCAGTTTTATTTATTTTCTTTTGTTTCTGAGTTTTTTTTGCTTTATTTAGAGTTAATGAGTGAATCTTTTTGCGTTAGGTCAAAAAAATTATAAACTTTCTGTTAGTGGCAGTAGTTTTCAAATTCGAATAGTTTAAATTCGAATTATTTGAATTTTGTGTGAATCACTGTTTTGTGAATAACTTTACTTTAAAAATAGATTTTGCGGTGATTATTTTTTCTGCTGTTTAATATTAGCGTGTTTTATCATTATATTGAATTTGGTAATTCTCAGGTTATTTCAAAAATGAAATGCCTTTGTAACATACGAGTTTTCGTCTGAAACCCTGATACTTCGAAAGAGATTGTCCATTTTGTACATGAAGTGCATCTAGGTTTTGCCGTAACCCTCTCAACTTTTTAGCACATGCTATGTGGGTGAAATGATGATACCATGCCAACTTTCAACCTTTTCAGAGTTCATTTGTAGTGCTTTTCAATTTCAGGGTCATTTAGCTCAAAAAAATCAGTAAATGCATGAAAAATAGCAAATGAAGTCAGAAAGGGTTGAAAATTGATGGCGTGGCTTCGAATGGTGCATACTAAACACACAAAAAGTCTGGAGATGAAATAAGTTAAAAAAATGAAATGCCTTAGTAACAGATGAGTTTTCGTCTGAAACCCTGATACTTCGAAAGAGATTGTCCATTTTGTACATGAAGTGCATCCAGTTTTTGCCGTAACCCTCTCAACTTTTTAGCACATGCTATGTGGGTGAAATGATGATACCATGCCAACTTTCAACCTTTTCAGAGTTCATTTGTAGTGCTTTTCAATTTCAGGTTCATTTAGCTCAAAAAATCAGTAAATGCATGAAAAATAGCAAATGAAGTTAGAAAGGGTTGAAAATTGATGACGTGGCTTCGAATGGTGCATACTGAACACACAAAAAGTCTGGAGTTGAAATAAGTTTAAAAAAATGAAATGCCTTAGTAACAGACGAGTTTTCGTCTGAAACCCTGATACTTCGAAAGAGATTGTCCTTTTTGTACACGAAGTGGATCCAGTTTTTGCCGTAACCATCTCATCTTTTTAGCACATGCTATGTGGGTGAAATGATGATACCATGCCAACTTTCAACCTTTTCAGAGTTCATTTGTAGTGCTTTCCAATTTAAGGGTCATTTAGCTCAAAAAATCAGTAAATGCATGAAAAATAGCAAATGAAGTCAGAAAGGGTTGAAAATTGATGACGTGCCTTGGACATAATATTTTGACGCGTTTCAAATGCCAAAACACATAAGTACACTACTATTACAAAGATTCCCTCTGGTTTGTCCGAAGTGGGAGTTTCCAGATATATAATTCTGGAAACTAACTAGAGAAGCCGGTCACATCCCAGATTGGGATCTTTGGGTATAAAACTTTTTCTTCGCATGTGTCCCTTTGCGTCGTAACCATGGACAATCTTCATCATTTAACTTGATGCTCGGGTCAACATTCACTCTGAAGGGAGCAATTTCATGAAACTTTTCATAATCTTCTGACATGTCTGTCTTGTCCTCCACTCCCACGATGTTTGTTTTCCCTGAAAGAACTATGTGGCGCTTTGGCTCATCGTATGATGTATTCTCTTCCTTATCTTTTCTTTTTCTCGGCTTGGTAGACATGTCCTTCACATAGAAAACCTGCGCCACATCATTGGCTAGGACGAATGGTTCGTCTGCGTACCCAAGATTGTTGAGATCCACTATTGTCATTCCGTACTGCGGGTCTTCCTTTACCCCGCCTCCTATCAGATTAACCCATTTGCACCGAAACAAAGGGACCTTCAAACCAAGTCCATAGTCAAGTTCCCATATCTCCTCTATGTAACCATAATATGTGTCCTTTGGCCTATTGGTGTTTGCTGCATCAAAGCGGACACCACTGTTTTGGTTGGCACTCTTTTTATCTTGGGCGATCGTGTAAAATGTATTCCCATTTATCTCATACCCTTTGAAAGTCAATATAGTCGAAGATGGTAACTTGGACAGCAAGTACAGGTCATCTGCTACAGTGTCGTCATGCATGATACGTGTCTGCAACCAACGGGCAAAAGTCACCGTTTGTTCATGTGTAATCCAGTCGTCTGACTGCTCCGGGTGTTTCGAGTGTAGAATATTCTTGTGTTGCTCGATATACGGAGCCACCAAGGCAGAACTTTGTAGAACTATGTAGTGTTCTTGCGCCAAAGAAAGCCCGTCCTGGCATATTACTGAATTCTTTCCTAGCGTGCCTTTTCCACCCAGTCTGCCCTCATGCCGCGATTCAGGAACACCAATCGGCTTAATGTCAGGAATAAAGTCAACACAAAACTCAATGACCTCCTCTGTTTCATGGCCCTTGGAGATGCTTCCTTCTGGCCTAGCACGATTATGAACATATTTCTTTAAGACTCCCATGAACCTCTCAAAGGGGAACATATTGTGTAGAAATACAGGACCCAGAATGGCAATCTCCTCGACTAGGTGAACTAGGACGTGCGTCATGATATTGAAGAAGGATGGTGGGAACACCAACTCAAAACTGACAAGACATTGCACCAAATCATTCTCTAACCTTGGTAGGATTTCTGGATCGATTACCTTCTGAGGGATTGCATTGAGGAATGCACATAGCTTCACAATGGCTAATCGAACGTTTTCCGGTAGAAGCCCCCTCAATGCAACTTTTTCTCTACCATATTTATTATTCCCTTTATATTCGATGAGAAGCCAGACGGGACCTTCATACTGAGCAGGCATTCGAAGAAGATTTCCTTCTCTTCATTGGTAAGAGTGTAGCTGGCATGACCCTGAAACTGCTTTGGATCCATGCCGTCTGATCCGTGCATACGTTGCTGGTTCTCCCGTGCCTCCGGTGTATCTTTTGTCTTTCCATACACGCCCAAGAAGCCTAGCAGGTTCACACAAAGATTCTTCATCACGTGCATCACGTCGATTGCAGAGCGGACCTCTAGGTCTTTCCAATAGGGTAGGTCCCAAAATATAGATTTCTTCTTCCACATGGGTGCGCGTCCGTCAGCGTTATTCGGAATAAATTGTCCGCCAGGACCTTTTCCAAAGATTACTTTTAAATCCTTGACCATATCAAGTATATCATCACCAGTATGGTGGCGAGGCTTCTTCCGGTGATCTGCCTCACCTTTGAAATGCTTGCCTTTCTTTCTTACGGGATGCCTGCTCTGAAGAAATCGACGATGCCCCAGGTACACATTCTTCTTACATTTATCCAAATATATACTGTCGGTATCATCTAAACAGTGCGTGCATGCGTGGTATCCCTTGTTTGTCTGTCCTGAAAGGTTACTGAGAGCAGGCCAATCATTGATGGTTACAAACAACAATGCATGTAGGTGAAATTCCTCCTGTTCTTTCTCATCCCACGCACGTACTCCTTTTCCATTCCAGAGCTGTAAAAGTTCTTCAACTAATGGCCTTAGGTACACATCAATGCCATTGCCGGGTTGCTCGGGGCCTTGGATGAGCACTGGCATCATAATGAACTTCCGCTTCATGCACAACCAAGGAGGAAGGTTATAGATACATAGAGTCACAGGCCATGTGCTATGATTGATGTTCTGCTCCCCAAAAGGATTAATGCCATCTGCACTTAAACCAAACCATACATTCCTTCCGTCCTTTGCAAAGTCCTTCCACTTTCTCTCGATTTTTCTCCACTGCGATCCGTCAGCGGGTACTCTCAACTTCCCGTCTTTCTTATGGTCTTCTTTGTGCCATCGCATCAACTTGGCATGCTCTTTATTTTGGAACAAATGTTTCAACCGTGGTATTATAGGAGCATACCACATCACCTTGGCAGGAATCTTCTTCCTCGGGCACTCGCCCTCAACATCACCAGGGTCATCATGGCCGATCTTATAGTGCAATGCACAGCATACCAGGCGTGCATTCAAATCCTCGTACTCACCGCGGTAGAGGATGCAGTCATTAGGGCATGCATGTATCTTCTGCACCTCTAATCCTAGAGGGCAGACAACCTTCTTTGCTTTGTACGTACTGTCGGGCAATTCGTTGTCCTTTGGTAGCTTCTTCTTTAAAATTATCAGCAACTTTTCAAATGCCTTGTCAGATACACCATTCTCTGCCTTCCATTGCAGCAATTCCAATGTGGTACCCAGCTTTTTCTTGTCATCTTCGCAATTTGGGTACAACAATTTCTTGTGATCCTCTAACATGCGCTGCAACTTCAGCTTCTCCTTTTCACTTGCGCAGTTTCTCTTTGCATCGGCAATGGCCCGGCCAAGATCATCAGCGGGCTCATCTGATGCCTCTTCTTCAGCTCCTTCCCGCATTGCCGGCTCAGCTTCTTCCCCCATTGTTGTACCATCGTATTCATGGAACCCATGGCCAGGATAGCTATCGTCATCCTCTTCTTCTTCATTCTCTTCCATTAGGACCCCTCTTTCTCCATGCTTGGTGCAACAATTATAGCCAGACATGAAACCGGACTCAAACAGGTGGACGTGAATGGTTCTTGAGTTAGAGTAATTTCGATCATTCTTACAGCCAGCACCTGGACAATACATAAAACCATTCGCCCGCTTGTTTGCCTCAGCCGCAACCAGAAAAGTATGCACGCCATTAATGAACTGGGGAGAGCATTGGTCATCGTACATCCATTGCCGGCTCATCTTCATTACGAAACACCGAAAAGACCAAATTAATACAAGTTCATACATAAAGTTCATACACACTTGTTCTCATAAAACAACATACAAACTCTCTAGCTAAAGCATTTGAATGCAACAACAAATGCAATCAAGATCGCAACTAAGGTAACAATTGATCCAACAGCATAGTGATACCAAGCCTCACTATCAATGGCATATTTTTTTAAATTTTCTAATCTTCAAGCGCATTGCATCCATCTTGATCTTGTGATCATCGACGACATCGGCAACATACAACTCCAGTTTCATCTTCTCTTCTTCAACTCTTTTCAATTTTTCTTTCAAATACTCGTTTTCTTTTTGAACTAAATTTAACTTCTTGACAAGAATATCTATGTCGGTTGCAATTTCCGGTTCACATACCTCCTACATAAAAATATCTATGTCAACTTGATGGGCATAATTGTTATAAACACGAAATGCAACAAATAGTTATAAAAGAGAGTATATACCACATCCGAATCATAAACCGGACGAGGGCCGACGGGGACGGATATCAAAACCATGCCACTATGTATAACAAACAACCATATAGGTAAGAAAACTATACAAGTAACTATCTAAATCTTACAAACATGCTTTTTTTATAAAAAGGATAAGAACAAGAGGCTCACCAAGGTGGTGCCGGCAACGGGACGGTGCGGGCGATCGACGGTGGTTAGGACGGGGACGGGAAGGCACTAAGTAAACCACACATACACATGCAACGTAAGAAGTTAATTTGAGCTCAAATTGCATATAAATCAAATAAACTACCACATATAAATACTCCCAAACTAAAACCCACAAATCACTATACTTATAGAGCATTGCAAGAGCTAATCTAGCAATGAGAGATGAAAGGACAAAGTTGCTAACCTTTGTGAACACTTGGATGGATGGGGTGCCTCCAAATCTTGACAAATTTTGGCAAAAATGGAGGTGAGCTCGAGCAAGTGGAAGAACAAAGGAGAGGAAGAAGGGGAAAAACAGGGAGGAGTGTGCTCGGGCTGGCCGAAGGGTTCATATAGGGGATCTTTAGTCCCGGTTCATGACACAAACCGGGACTAAAGGTGAGCCTATAGTCCCGGTTCGTGCCACGAACCGGGACTAAAGGTGATTGTGGGGCCCCAGGCTGACACCAGCCTGCCACAACCCCTTTAGTCCCGGTTCGTGTTACGAACCGGGACTAGAGGTCCGGAACGAACTGGGACTAATGATGCCCGTCCCGAACCGGGACTAATGGTCACATTAGTGCTGGTTCAAAACCAGACCGGGACTAATGCTTTGGAAAAAAGGTCTGTTTTCTACGAGTGGGGGTGAATGGAGAGAGGAGCTGCGATTTGAACAACTCAGTGTAAGTAGTACTAGCTAGGTACGCGCATCTCTTTGATTCTAGTTTCAATACCACTATCATGCTTGATTATTATTTTGATTGAACTCTATTCTCGTAAAGTTCTTGAGCAGGGATCCGGGAATAACTTATGTGGATACTGCGTTTGTGAGTTCATTCGCCAGACGACCTCTGAGACGGGCAGATCTCTTGAAAAACTTGAAGTACGTAAGCAATATTCACAAATTTATTTTATTACCATCAATTGTGTTGAGTTTCATTCATATATATATATATATATATATATATATATATATATTGACCCCCTTCTTTAAATTAGATCGAACGGAAGCGGGACGAACTCCTACCAAAGGCTCGCATATGAGCAATTCAAGAGGAATTGGCGGGATTCTTCCTTCAAGAGATCATAGATAAAACCGGAGAATACCATCGAGAATTGGTAGTGAATGTTGGTAATTAGATATTAGGGATCGTAAGAGATGTTACATTGTATATACGCATGAACATGTACTATACGTAGTAGCGTCGAATAGATATACGAAAACTTGTTGTTCAACCAAGCACGGAGAAAGAGAGGTCACTTCTCTCTATATTCATGACGATTTGTGTAATGGTTCCTTCATTGCTATATGTAGTAGCTAGCGTCGAGTTGAATGGAAAACATAAAATAAAAACGAAAACCCTAAATGTAAAAGAATTGAATGGTAAACACAAAAAGAAAAGGGGGAAACACAATATGAAACCCGTAAACCCTCCAAAACCCTAAACCCCTCATTTTAAAAAAAACCCAGCGCTTCGCAGGTGCTGATGTGTGGCTGCCTTTTAGTCCTGGTCGGTGTTACCAACCAGGACTAAAGGTCCTCCTGCCTGGGCGCCCCACAGCGGCCACGTGGAGCTCCTTTAGTCCCGGTTCGTAACACAACCGGGACCAAAATTGGGGGCCTTTAGTCCCGATTGCTTAGCCCCAGTTGCAGAACCGGGACTAAAGGCCCTTAGGAACCGGGACTAATGCCCTATTTTCTACTAGTGGTACACTACCGATGGACCCCCAGAATTTTCCGGAACCCAAACAAGACTTTCCTATATATAAATCTTTACCTCTGGACCATTCCGGAACTCCTCGTGACGTCCAGGATCTAATCTGGGACTCTGAACAACCTTCGGTTACCAATGTACATATCTCAATACTACTCTAGCGTCACCGAACGTTAAGCGTGCGGACCCTGCAGGTTTGAGAATCATGTTGACATGACCAAGACACCTCTCTGGCCAATAACCAATAGCGGAACCTGGATGCCCATATTGGTTCCTACATATTCCACGAAGATCTTTTATCGGTTGAACGACGATGTCGAGGATTCAGGTAATCCCGTATGCAATTCCCTTTGTCCAGCGATATGTTACTTGCCCGAGATTCGATCGTCGGTATCTCCATACCTAGTTCAATCTCATTCCCGGCAAGTCTCTTTACCCATTCCGTAATACAAGATCCCGTGACTAACTCGTTAGCTACATTGCTTGCAAGCTCTTTATGATGTTATACTACCGAGAGGGCCTAGAGATATCTCTCCATCATACGAAGTGACAAATCCCAGTCTCGATCCATGTAACCCAACAGACACCTTCGGAGATACCTGTAGAGCACCTTTATGATCACCCAGTTATGAAGTGACATTTGATAGCACACAAGGCATTCCTCCAGTGTCCGGGAGTGACATGATCTCATGGTCTAAGGAACTGATACTTGACATGAAGAAAGCTATAGCAAATAACTAAACGATCTGATGCTAAGCTTACGGTTGGGTCTTGTCCATCACATCATTCTCCTAATGATGTCATCCCGTTATCAAATGACAACTCATGTCTATGGTTAGAAAACCTTAACCATCTTTGATCAATGAGCTAGTCTAGTAGAGGCTCACTAGGGACACGGTGTTGTTTATGTATCCACACGTGTATTTAAGTTTCCGGTTAACACAATTCTAGCATGAATAATAAACATTTATCATGAACAAGGAAATATGATAATAACCAATTTATTATTGCCTCTAGGGCATATTTCCAACAGTCTCCCACTTGCACTAGAGTCAATAATCTAGTTTACATTGTAATGAATCTAACACCCATGGAGTCCTGGTGCTGATCAATTTTTTGCTCGTGCAAGAGGTTTAGTCAATGGGTCGGCCACATTCAGATCCGTATGTACTTTGGAAAGTTCTATGTCTCCATCCTTGATGTAATCACAAATGGAGTTGAAGCGACGGTTGATGTGCTTGGTTTTCTTGTGAAACCTGGGCTCCTTGGCCATAACAATTGCACCAGTGTTGTCACAGAAGATTGTCATTGGATCCGATGCACTAGGCACAACTCCTAGATCGGATATGAACTCCTTCATCCAGACTCCTTCTTGCGCTGCTTCCAAAGCAGCTATATATTCCGGTTCACATGTAGATTCCGCTACAACATTTTGCTTGGAACTGCACCAACTGATCGCTCCACCATTCAATATAAATACGTATCAGGTTTGAGACTTCGAGTCATCCGGATCTGTGTCGAACCTAGCATCGACGTAACCCTTTACGACGAGCTCTTCGTCACCTCCATAAACGAGAAACATGTCCTTAGTCCTCTTTAGGTACTTAAGGATATTCTTGACCGCTGTCCAGTGATCTACTCCTAGATCACTTTGGTACCTCCCTGCCAGACTTATGGCAATACACACATCAGGTATGGTACACAGCATGGCATACATTATAGAGCCTATGGCTGAGGCATAGGTGACGACTTTCATCCTTTCTCTTTCTTCTGCCGTGGTCGGGCTTTGAGTCTTACTCAACTTCACACCTTGCAACACAGGCAAGAACCCTTTCTTTGACTGGTCCATTTTGAACTTCTTCAAAATCTTGTCAAGGTATGTGCTTTGTGAAAGTCCTATTAGGCGTCCTGATCTATCTCTATAGATTTTAATGCCCAGTATGTGAGCAGCTTCTCCTAGGTCTTTCATTGAAAAACTCTTGTTCAAATAACCTTTTATGCTTTCCAGAAATTCTATATCATTTCCAATCAACAATATTTCATCCACATATAATATTAGAAATGCTACAGAGCTCCCACTCACTTTCTTGTAAATACAAGCTTCTCCGTAAGTTTGTATAAAACCAAAAGCTTTGATCACCTCATCAAAGCGTATATTCCAACTCCGAGATGCTTGCACCAGTCCATAGATGGATTTCTAGAGCTTGCATACCTTGTCAGCATCCTTAGGATCGACAAAACCTTCCGGTTGAATCATATACAACTCTTCCTTAAGAAATCCATTAAGGAACGCTGTTTTGACGTCCATCGGCCAGATTTCATAATCATAAAATGCGGCTATTGCTAACATAATTCTAACAGACTTAAGCATCACTACGGGTGAGAAAGTCTCATCGTAGTCAACTCCTTGAATTTGTCGAAAACCCTTTACGACAAGTCGAGCTTTATAGACGGTGACAATACCATCAGCGTCTGTCTTCTTCTTAAAGATCCATTTATTCTCAATGGCCTGCCGGTCATCAAGAAAGTCCACCAAAGTCCATACTTTGTTCTCATACATGGATCCTATCTCGGATTTCATGGCCTCAAGCCATTTGTCGAAATCGGGGCTCATCATTGCTTCTTCATAATTCGTAGGTTCGCCAATGTCCAATAACATGACTTCCAGGACTGGATTACCGTACCACTCTGGTGCGGAACGTACCCTGGTCGACCTATGAAGTTCAGTAGTAACTTGATCCGAAGTTTCATGATCATCATCATTACCTTCCTCTCTGGCTGCTGTAGGCATCACGGCAACTACATTATGTGATGTGCTACTTTCCAATTCGAGAGAAGGTACAATTACCTCATCAAGTTTTACTTTCCTCCCACTCACTTCTTTTGAGAGAAACTCCTTCTCTAGAAAGGACCCATTCTTGGCAACAAAGATCTTGCCCTCGGATCTGTGATAGAAGGTAGACCCAATGGTCTCTTTAGGGTATCCTATGATGACGCACTTCTTTGCTTTGGGTTCGAGCTTATCAGGCTGAAGCCTCTTGATATAAGCGTCGCATCCCCAAACTTTAAGAAACGATAGCTTAGGTTTCTTGCCAAACCATAATTCATACGGTGTCATCTCAACGGATTTAGACGATGCCCTATTTAAAGTGAATGCGGCTGTCTCTAATGCATAACCCCAAAACGATAGTGGCAAATCGGTAAGAGACATCATAGAACGCACCATATCCAATAGAGTACGATTATGCTGTGGTGTTCCAGGTGGCGTGAGCTGTGAAATAATTTCACATTTTTTTAAATGCATACCGAACTCGTAACTCAAATATTCACCTCCATGATCAGATCGTAGAAATTTAATTTTCTTGTTACGATGATTCTCTACTTCACTCTGAAACTCCTTGAACTTTTCAAATGTTTCAGACTTGTGTTTCATTAAGTAAATATACCCATATCTACTCAAATCATCTGTGAAGGTAAGAAAATAATGATATCCACCGCGTGCTTCAACACTCATCGGACCGCATACATCGGTAAGTATTATTTCCAACAAGTCACTAGCCTGCTCCATTGATCCGGAAAACGGGGTTTTAGTCATCTTGCCCATAAGGCATGGTTCACATATGTCAAATGATTAATAATCAAGAGATTCCAAAAGTCCATCAGCATGGAGTTTCTTCACGCGCTTTACACCAATATGACCTAAGCGGCAGTGCCACAAGTATGTGGTACTATCATCATTAACTTTGCATCTTTTGGCATCAATATTATGAACATGTGTATCATTACGATTGAGATTCAACAAGAATAAACCATTCACAAGGGGTGCATGACCATAAAAGATGTTATCCATATAAATAGAACAACCATTATTCTTTGAATTAAATGAATAACCGTCTCGCAATAAACAAGATCCAGATATAATGTTCATGCTTAACGCGGGCACCAAATAACAATTATTTAGGTTCATAACTAATCCCGAAGGAAAATGTAGAGGGAGCGTGCCGACGGCGATCACATCAACCTTGGAACCATTTCCGACGTGCATCGTCACCTCATCCTTAGCTAGTCTCCGTTTATTCAACAGCTCCTGTTTCGAGTTACAAATATTAGCAACCGAACCAGTATCAAATACCCAGGCGCTACTACGAGCAATAGTAAGGTACACATCAATAACATGTATATCAAATATACCTTTGTTGACGTTGCCAGCCTTCTTATCTTCCAAGTACTTGCGGCAGTTCCGCTTCGAGTGGCACTTCGCTTTGCAATAAAAATACTCGGTCTCAGGTTTGGGTCCATCCTTGGGTTTCTTCACGGGAGTGGCAACTGCCTTGCCATTCTTCTTGAAGTTCCCTTTCTATCCCTTGCCTTTCTTGAAACTAGTGGTCTTATTCACCATCAACACTTGATGCTCTTTCTTGATTTCTACCTCCGCGGCCTTAAGCATCGCGAAGAGCTCAGGGATCGTTTTCTCCATCCCTTGCATATTATAGTTCATCACGAAGCCCTTGTAGCTTGGTGGCAGTGACTGGAGAACTCTATCAATCGCTACTTCATCTGGAAGATTAACTACCAACTGATTCAAGCGGCTGTAGTACCCAGACATTTTCAGTACGTGCTCACTAATGGAGCCATTCTCCTCCATCTTGTAGATAAAGAACTTGTCGGAGGTGTCATACCTCTCGACCCGGGCATGAGCTTGAAATACCAATTTCAGCTCCTGGAACGTCTCATATGCTCCGTGGTGCTCAAAACATCTTTGGAGCCCCGATTGTAAGCCATAAAGCATGGCGCACTAAACTATCGTATAGTTATCAGAACGTGTCTGCCAGACGTTCATAACATCTGCGGGCGAATCTTGGGGGGGTGCATCACCGAGCGGTGCGTCAAGGACATAAGCCTTCTGTGAAGCAGTGAGGATAATCCTCAAATTACGGACCTAGTCCGCATAGTTGCTTCCATCATCTTTCAACTTCTCTTTCTCTAGGAACGCATTAAAATTCAGGGGAGCTACAGCGCGAGCCATTGATCTACAACATAATTTTTGCAAAGAGACTATGTTCATGATAATTGGTTCAATTAATCATATTACTAATGAACTCCCACTTAAATCAACATCCCTCAAGTTGTCTAAGTATTACATGATCCAAATCAACCAACCCATGTCCGATCATCACGTGAGATGGGGTGGTCATCAATGGTGAACATCTCCATGTTGATCATATCTACTATATGACTCATGTTCGACCTTTCGGTCCTCCGTGTTCCGAGGCCATGTATGTACATGCTAGGCTCGTCAAGTTTAACCCAAGTATTCCGCATGTGTAAACTGGCTTACACCAGTTGTATGTGAACAAAGAGTCTATCACACCCGATCATCACGAGGTGCTTCGAAACGTTGAACTTTTGCAACGGTGCATACTTAGGGAGAACACTTTTATCTTGAAAATTAGCGAAGAGATCATCTTATAATGCTACCGTCGTCCTTAGCAAAATAAGATGCATAACAAGATAAACATCACATGCAATCAAAATATGTGACATGATATGGTCATTATCATCTTGTGATTTTGATCTCCATCTCCAAAGCACCAGCATGATATCCATCGTCACCGGCATGACACCATGATCTCCATCATCGTGTCGTCACGTGGTTGTCTCGCCAACTATTGCTTCTACAACTATTGCTAATGCATAGCTATAAAGTAAAGCAATTACATGGCATTACTAGTTGACACGCAGGTCATACAATAAATTAAAGACAACCCTATGGCTCCTGCCGGTTGCCATACGCATCGACATGTGATTCGTCTCTAACGTATCTATAATTTATGAAGTATTCATGCCATGTTTACAACAATTTTATATGGTTTTGGTATGATTTGAGTGGAACTAACCCGGACTGACGCTGTTTTCAGTAGAACTACCTTGGTGTTGTTTTTTGTGCAGAAATAAAAGTTCTCCGAATGGGCTGAAAATTTACGATGATTTTTTATGGACCAAAAGAGAACCCCGAAGCTTCGAGGAAGGACCGGAAGCCTCACGAGGAAGCGACAAGCCTGGGGGGCGCGCCCTCCCCCCCAGGGCGTGCATAGCGAGCTTGTCGCTCCCTCGTGGCCCCCCTTGGCGTGAATCCAACGCCAAAAATTCCTATAAATATAGAAAACCCCAGAAATAGTCCTAGAACTTCCACGCCGCCGCTGCAAGCCTTTGTTCTTCTGTGATCCCATCTAGAGGCCTCTCTGGCACTCTGCCGAAGGGGGAAATCATCACCGGAGGCCATCTTCATCATCCCGGCAGTCTCCATGACGAGGAGGGAGTAGTTCACCCTCGGGGCTGAGGGTATGTACCAGTAGCTATGTGTTTGATCTCTCTCTCTCGTGTTCTTGATTTGGCACGATCTTGATGTACCACGAGCTTTGTTTATATAGTTGGATCATATGGTGTTCCTTCCCTCTCTATCTTCTTGTGATGAATTGAATCTTTCCCTTTGAGGTTTCATTATTATCGGAATACTTTGGATTTGAGCACACTTGATGTATGTCTTGCATGGGATACTGTAACACCCCAAAAATTGGGTTATCGATTTTGGTGCTGTTATTCCTTCCTAGCTTTTCTCTCCCGAATTTTTCCTCTGGAATTTAGCAAGTGACCAGGTGAATCCAGTCATTCCCCAAACTCTCAGTGCCTTTCTCTTGCTCTTGTGCCAGTCAACCCTCCGTCAGCCAACCCTGAATCCCATTCAAACCCTAGTTCCGAAATATTGAAATTGGAAATCCTGCCTTCGTGTTGTCAAAGGAGCTATCCTCTGCCTTGCTCTGTTGAACCTCCCAAAATTTCTAGAGATCCTCTTTCCCTCATAAACCCTAGATGTGCAAAAATATTGCCAAGTCATATGCAATATTTTCCCTCTAGAATTGATTCCTTATTCTGCCTTTCTGGGGAATTAAATCCAGGAAAATATCTATCTATCTCCAGAAGTCATGAAAACTTGTGGAGATATTCTTTGTAGATATATTGAGCTCTCATAAAAATATTGGCCATAATTAAATAGGGAAAATTGCCTTTTCCTATTTAAAGCCAATATTCCAATTTGCGGCCTTTCCAAAGGAACTACCATCTTGGTAGCTAGGAAAAATCCCAAATAATTTGTGGAGCTTCTCATATCCATATCTTCTCCATTTCCATCAAAATATCAACTTCCCCAATTCAAATTTTGAGCATCACTTCCAATTGCATATTCTGTTCAGATTTCCAATTTGCAAAGGAAGTGCATGATTCCTTGATCTTCTTCGGCTAAGATTCTGCAGGGTAATTAATTATGATAAACTACCCTTGTCCTCCAAAATTTAGCCCATTCCATCTAGCCATTTTTCCTCAGCAATTTATTCAAGTTTCTGTCCAAATTGGAGCATTGTGAAGGAAGTACCATTTCTAGTTATGCAAATGGTATGAAATTTTTACAGTGACTCCCCATGCCTAAATCCTTGGTCTCCCCCAAGTTTGAGCCATCTTCATCTAGCTAATTCCATAGAACCATCCTGTTTTGGTTTCTGTCCAGTCTGGCACTTTGTGAAGGAAGTGCTTGTTCTCTTGATTCAATTGAGCTGAAATTTGGCAAGGTAGTGCATATTGATATGTTACTACTATAAACCAAAAATCAGCTCAACTCTCGAGGCCAATCTTTTTCTAGCATTTTCCCAAGTTTCTGACCAGATTGCATCTCTGGGAAGGAAGTACCATCATAGAAGATCAATTTGATGTGAAACTTGTCCAGTGCATTCTTGTGTCCAAATCATAGCTCTCCTCCAAAAATCAGCCATGTCTAGGTAGCCATTTGTCCCCAGCATCATCTTTTGCATTTCAAGTCAGATTGCCAAGTTACAAAGGAAGTACCCTCTAGATTGGTTCAGAAGAGCTGAGACTTTGCCAAGTGAGTGACCTTAGCAGATGATTGACCCCAGCCAAGGACCTTGCCAAGAGGAGCACTGTGATGACCATGGCACAACACGAACACATGGCTGCCAGCTGGTGTTTGGCTTAGGAGTGGTCACACCAGAGCTCCACTATGGTGCTTGAGAGCTCTAGTCAACTCAGGATAGGATGGAGAATAGACTAGACATAGTTTGGCATCGAGCGCGGCGTGGCATCGCCGTGGACACGCGGTGACCACAACCAGAGCGTTCCAAAGTCGTGCTCTGTGCTTTGGTTCGTCGGTAGAGGACCTCCAGCTATCTCCAGCCTGTCCAGGAGTGTCTAGGAGCTCCCCAGCGCGTGCGTGATCCGTCCAGAGGCCTCTCCCCGTCGTCCCGAAGCTCCTAGCAGCCTCTGTCGTCGGCCCGAAGCCCCGGCCGCCGCCTCGAAGCTCCGGCCCCATTCCCCCTCCTTCCAGAGCCATCCTCCCGATCTATTTAAGCGTGCCCGAGCCCCCTCTGGTGAGCAGGGAGTCCCCAGCCTCCTCCAATGGAGCTCACCGGAGCTCCCTCTCTCCCCTGTGGTCGAAGCCGCCGCCCTGGTTCCGGCCTCCCGTTGGAATCGAGCAAGGGAGCCTTCCCCGCAGCCTAACCGCGTCCAGACGCCTTCCCAGAGCCGCCGCATTGCCTCCCTCTCCGCATTTTGACCGGAGGAGCTCCACCGGCGCGGCACCGTGAGTTCCGGCCGCCGCGGCCCTGTCCATGACAGCGGCGATGGGAGCCATCCCGGGCGCCCCAGAGACCATCCCTGGGTGCGGCGTGGAGCGGCGGTGCCCATGCCCGCCGGCAGGCCTTGGGGGAAGCGGCGAGGCGACGGTGGCGCCAACGGCCGCGGCCCCTCTGCCCTGTTGGTCGCGAGGAAGGAGGAGACCCAGGACGAGGGAGAGAGATAAGGCGGGTCCCGCCTGTCATTGAGAGAGAGAGGAGTGAACCCCCGGGCCCGCGCGTTTTTAAGTGAAAGCGCATTTTGGATTTTACGTTTTCCGCAGTGGAAAGCGTATTCTCCCACGGTTTCTCAGTGGAGTACGTTTTCTCTGCAGGAAAGCGTATTTTCTGAGAAGGCACGTTCGGGTTTAGCTCCAGGGGCCTGTTTGTATCAGTTCTTTTTGCAGATTGGTCCCTGGTGCTTAAACGCCCGTAACTTTTCGACCGTAGCTCGGAATCAGGTAAAACCAGCGCCCACGTTTTCATCTAGTCGAGCCCGTTCCGATGGTACTATTTACATATTGTGTTCACACAGTGGAAATAACCATTTTGCCCTTGCCCTCTGATCAAGCCCTCCGAGAGAAAACCATTTTCCGGCGAATTCTTCCGTGAGGTGATTGCGTTTCTCCCCGGCGTATTCGTCGACCCTCAGGCAAGCCAACCTCTTCCATGAGCTCCGAACTTCCGTGATGACTTTGCTTGCACTCTGTGTATTTATCTGTATCGCCTATTAGTGTGCATTTGCATTCACCGGTGGTAACATCGGTATAGATGCTAGTATTACTTTTCATCTACGGCAGTGCCTTACTTCAATGTTGCCATGCTAATAATAATATCGACATAGTCATGTTAGCACTGTGGTTGATCTCATGCCATTACAATCGGTACTATGATCTTGCTATGAATTGTCGATATGTTGAGTTGGAATAAGAGATTACTGTCTATGATTATTTTGGGTTTCATCTGGCAGTTTGTGGGTGTGAGGAGTTGAGTTAATGCAACCTAGTTGGTTGATTTTGAGTCACCTGTCCGGGCATACTCGTGCAACCACATTTGCCGGTATGGGACGGCCCTGAGCCTAACTGCGTGATCTTTCACCGGTACCACCAAAGAGGGAAGGTTATGCGCGGCGTGCTACCCTGGCCCGGTAAGCGGCGATAACCTTGTGAGCCCAGTTGTTGTTGAGTTTGTGCGCACGTCCCCGTCTTGGACAATAGACCTTGGTTGGGTCTACAGAGTTTGGCCACGGAGGTGGCAGGTGTCATGAGGACACAGAGTTTGGCCACGACGGTGGCAGGTGTCATGAGGACACAGGGGTAACCCAAGGCTGACCTTCGGGGGAGGAAGAGTGCCGGTGGTACGATGAAGGGTCACGGGTTGGGCAGGTTTTGTTGAAGCAACACTGGTCCACCCGAGTCGGATCTCGAGGCCAGGGCCAGGTGCTTCATGGTGTGGGTAAAGTGCGCAACCTCTGCAGAGTGTCAAAATCTATTCGAATAGCCGAGTCCACGGTATTGGACAGCCCGTCCAGACCTCAGTAGGTGGTCAACCGTAGTAGTGTCAGTAATAGTGGAAGATGTCACCTTGGGTAGTCATCAGATGATGTCAGGAATAAGATATGGTAGCCAAGGGATGGCTATATGATGAGTGGTCGGATGACCACATGACTTGGATTGGATTTGGATCAGATTGGATCATGAGTATGTCAGGGGTTGTGGGACAACCCAGAAGAGAGTAAGTTGGGAATTGGTACAGAAGTACTCTAAGCACTTAATGTAATCATTACCATGTTAGGTAGATTATATGCTTGATCCATGATATGCTATGCTTGATGGGTGGTTTACATTGAATTCATGCCAGGTTTAGAATAGACTCTTATATAGCATAGTGCTTGCTTTGTCATCTGTTTGTTTGGATGCTATGTATTTGGTTGTCTTGCGAGTACATTCAAAGTACTCACCTGGTGTCGGTGTCAAAACCGGCGGATCTCAGGTAGGGGGTCCCGAACTATGATGCTTGGATCGATGGTAACAGGAGACGAAGGGGACAAGGTCTTACCCAGGTTCGGGCCCTCCTATGGAGGTAATACCCTACGTCCTGCTTGGTTATATTGATTTTATAGAGATTACAGAGTGATCTACCACAAGATCGTATGACTAAACCCTAGATGAGTTCTCTCTCCTCTCATGATCTAAAAACCCTCCGGCTCATATAGACGCCGGGGGTGCCTAGGGTTTACACAAGGTCGGTTACACGTCGAGGGGATAAACATGCCTATTCTACTTTAAACGTGGACAACACGCCTTGCTTCTAGAAACTTCCCTTCTGGAGTCCGGTCCTTCGAGTGATCCAGTGTCCGGCGAACGGCCCATATAGTCCGGCCCATATTAGATAGGCCGGCCTCCCGAGGACCCCCTAGTCCAGGACTCCCTCAGTAGCCCCCGGACTAGCCTCCAACGCCGATGTGTATCCGGAGAATCTTGAACAGAGAAGTCTTCGGCTTGCGAGGCGAGTCCCTCATCCCCTGATCGTTCAGCATCCGACCTGTGATCGGCGAAATCCCAAACGTTGCGGGATTGCCAAGTCCATTGCAATAATGCTTCTCGAACCTCGCGCATTGCGAGGAGATGAATGGTTTAGCAGTTCTTTTACAGAGCTGCCCCCCTCCGAAAAGGGGTACCATCTATTTAATTAAACTGGATCGCGATCATATCTTCACCTTCCCCCTTTAGACGAAACCCCCAGCAAAAAGACCTCTACCAAAAGAAAATGGCGAGCGCCCCTGGTTCTTCTTCGGATCCTTATGGATCTCGCCCAGGGGATTGGGGAAGCTGTTCCGTGTCAACTCTTCGTCTTCGCCAACTAGAGACCCAAGGGTATCTCCCTTCCTCAGATCTGACGACCGTCCGTGGCGGCTTGAATTCATTCAACGGCGTGGTACTTGCGGAGAACTTCCCCCGTCCACAAAAAGGAGAGCACGTGTGTGTAACAGCCCGGGACCGACGCTCCAGAAGATTCCCCTTTTATTCCATTGACATCGTGTGATTCGTCTATTTGTCGCATTCATCATCGCATCATTCGCATCATTTGCATTGCATCGTCACTCTTTTTCAAAAAACTTGCATCCGTTCGTAGTTGCCGGTTCTCTCCATTCGTGTCGTCGACCGTTTTGAGACCAACCACACACGCACGCGCCCACAGCATCGGTTTATTATCGGACGCTTTCGGTATTTCAAAATCATGTCACGGGCCGCACCTCCCTCTCTCCTCAGCCCACACCACCTCTCCACAGCCCACTAGCCCAACTTAGCCCCCCTCCGTTCGTGGTCATCGGATCGCGATCGGACGGACAAGGTCCAACCCCCAACCCTAGTGCCTTCCCTATTTAAACCCCCACGGAGAGAGAGCCCCTCACTCTTTAGGGTTTCCCCATGTAAAATTGCAGCCACACCCCTAGAAAACCACCACCTGCTAGCCCTCGTCCTCCAGAACCCGCAGCCCCAACCATCTGCCCATTTTCGGCCCTCGGATCGCGATCTAGAGGCTGAAATTCGTCCAATTCCCCACCTACCGGACATGTCCGGCGGCCAACCCGGACAATGTTCGGCCGACCACAGAGCCCCGAGCTCACGCAGCGCGCCCGCCGCCGCGCCCGAGCTCGTGCTCGCCTCCCGTAGATAGCGGAGCCCGAGCTCCTTCCCCGTGCGCCGCCGGCCACCGGAGCGCCGGACGACGCCGGCAACCACCGAGACCAGCCCCGCGCCCTTCTCTCTCTTCTTCCTCCTTGCTCCCTCTCCCTAACCTCCTCCCTGTTCTTCTCTGTTCCCGCAGGGAGCCGCCATGGGCGCCGCCCGATCTCCTCAACCGCGGCGCCACCAAGCTCCTCTCCTCCGAGAATGGATGGATCCGGAGTTCCCCGTCGCGGATCCGGCCTCCCCCGCCTTCCTCGTCCCGCCGGAGCCCTGCCCTGTAGGCCCGCCGCCGGCCACGAACTTCCCTGCGCCCTGGCCTCGTGCTATGGAGCACGGGAGGACGGAGCCCTCGCTCGCTCGGGCCGCCGCTAGCGCCAGGCCTGCCCCGGCCTCTGCCTCGCCTCTGCCTCTCACCGAGTGGGCCAAGGCCCACGAGGTGAGCAGTTCCCCCCACGCGTTTTTTTTTCTTTTCTGATTAGGCCCATATGATTTTCTTTAATATCAATAAAATTGCATGTTTTAAAACGTTAATAATTAATTAACCGTACGCCGTATAAAAATGTTTCATATATGTTTCTTGCTCAGAAAAATGTATAGATTCATAATATGCCATTTTCATCCATGTCAAAAATACCTAAGCTTGCTGTTTGCATCATTTTGCATAATTGCTATCATTTTGCATTGTCATATTTAATTAACGTGCATCGGGATTTAATCCAACAATATATTAAAATGTTCATATTATCGGCATCGCATTTTCATGCATGAAAAACTTGTCCATTGCAATATTTGCATTTAACTTGCATTTATAATTGCTAGAAAGGGGATTAGGCCATAAACTTGCATAATTAATTGTGACTTATTTTCCCACATGAGCCATGCATATTATATATGTTTTCGGGGTAGAAAAATCCATAGAATTTAACTGTGCATTTGGTTTTGTCATTGGAGGAAGTTCGTGTGCATGTCATTTTTGCCATGATGCCCTTTTGTCTATTTTGTGGGATTTAATCCGTGCATCATATGAAATAATTTTGAACATGAGATATGCCCTTGAACATGTGTGCTAGGCCCTGGTATTTTTGGTTGTCATAGAAATGCATTTTTAGGTGTTGTTTTTCTTGTTGCCAACATGCTATAAAAATCTGTTGTTTTGAGGGTCCAAAATATTTCTAAGTCTGGAAATCTGTTTTTGTTGCTGTCTTGCCATGGGAATTGCTAGTGTTCTAGGAGTCTTTTGGTGATGCCACCATGGAGTCTTTTATTAAGCATGTTATGCTCTATCATGTCGTGCCAATAGTTTGCATGAATAGGTTTTGCATCATAATTATTTCTGTTGCTCAATATGTCAATCTGATAAAAACTGCTGCTCATGACTAGCCTAATTTTCACTAAGTCTGAGAATCTGTTTTCTTCAATATGCCATGTTGTGTTGATGGTTGCCATGAATCTGAGCATAATTTGATGTTGCCATAAAGTAATGAATTGTAGTGCATCATGTCCTCTACCATGCTGTTAATTTTCATGCCATAATATGCCCTGTAGCATATAGTTTTACTGCTGCCAATATGCCTCCGTAAAAATCTGCTATGCTAAATCCTGTCATTTTCACTAAGTCCTAATCTGCCATATTTTGTTGCCATGTTGTGAGCTTCCTACCATGTGATCCATGACTCTTTGGAGTATGATATATGAAGATGGAATGAAGTGTGTGTTATGTGCTACTGCCCCATGCTTGGTTTGTGCATTTTATAATCTTGTAGCTTGCTGTTTTCCAGTGTGCAAAATGCTATGTTGCTGTTTTGGGCAGATTTAATTAAAGTCTTGCATTGATGATTGTGGTTGAACCGTAGCTCCGTTTTGAACATGTTGCATATGTAACTTGACTAGAATTTCATGTAGTTTCATAATAACTTGCTGCATTCATGATTTGAAATGTTGTGGTTGTCATTTTCATGCATTTTGCATTCATGTCATATGCATCTTGCGAATGTCATATATTTTAGACCGTAGCTCCGTTTCAAACGTTCTATATATGTAAATCGACTAGAATGACGTGTAGAATTGCATGGTATACTTTATTTCCCTGTTGAATAAATATAAAACATGATTAGTTCAGATCTGGACCAATTTCGAAATTAACATATGGGGTCGTTTCGGAAATGCTATATGTTGTTTCCGGCCTCATTTAAACTTGCCTAGATCTGTAGTTTACTTATGCTTCACCTCTTGCCATGTTTAACAACATTTAATATTGTTGTGTACCTAAACGAGAGTGAACTAAATATTCAAATGTGGAGCTTCGTCAATATGCAACTTGTTGCATATTGAACTTCATTTAATGTGTAGTAATCGATTGTTGTGAATTGCCTTGTTTTGCATATTAAACCGGACATGCATCATGTTTGTTTGTGCATCATGTCATGCATTTGTTGTGGTGTTCTCGTGTGTTGATTGTTGTTTCCGGGTTGCTTCTTCTCGATAGAGTTCCGAAACCGCTTCGGAGTGTGAGGATTCGTTCGACTACGTTGGCTCGTCTTCTTCATGGACTCGTTCTTCTTCCAAGCGGGATCTCAGGCAAGATGATCATTTCCCTGGATACCATTACTATCATTGCCATGCTAGTTGTCTCGTTTCTATCGCTGTCTCGCTACCTACCATTTGTATGTCAAGCCTCCCAAATTGCCATGAAAAGCCTCTAACCCCTCCACGTCCCAGCAAACATTGTTTGGCTATGTTACCGCTTGCTCAGCCCTTCTTATAGCGTTGCTAGTTGCAGGTGCAAGCTCTTTCCATGTGCAACATGGATATTTTGGTATATCATAATATTATTGCTATTTAATTTAATGCACATATATACTTGGTAAAGGGTGGAAGGCTTGGCCTTTTGCTCGGTGATTTGTTCCACTCTTGCCACCCTAGTTACTTGTGTACTGGTGTTGTGTTCCATAAATGAGCGCTCCTAACATGCGCGGGGTTGTTATGGGGACCCCCTTCATTTTCGTTTTGGGATAAAACTCGTCTGGCAAGGCCCAACATTGGTACTACATTTGCCTAATAACTAATAAACCTGCATAGGGAGTAATTAACCCGAGGATCTTTAATCAACAACCCGGGCCAGTCCTCCTCATGAGTGTTGGTCCAACCTGGGCTGCCTGCGGGGCCGCCTCGAGGAAACTCGGGGATTGGTTTTTCCCCGTAGCTAGTCCCATCCGATTTGCCCTGAGAACGAGATACGCGGCTCCTATCGGGATTGTCGGCACGTCGGGCGGCCTTGCTGGGTTTGTTTTACCTTTCTCGAATGTCTTGTGCGAGGAATTCCGAAAATACTTCGGGCTATCTCGAGGTTGCGGTTTTCCAGTGGAATTGGCTAGGAAGATCATGAGATTCGTGGTCGAGGTTATTCCCGCTGCGTGTGGTTAATTTGTGATGGATGAGTTGGAGCACCCCTGCAGGGTTAAATCTTTCGGAAAGCCGTGCCCGCGGTTATGTGGCAAACTTGGAAACTTTGTTTAACACCCGGTCATAGCAAACTTGAAGTAAACTCAAATAAAATACACCAACCGTGTGCGTAACCGTGACGGTCTCTTCTCGTGAATTTCTGATCCGAGAGAGAACACGGTGGGGTTATGTTTGACGTAAGTAGGTGTTCAGGATCTCTTAGAGATCATTACTAGTTCACGTCCGTTTATGCGACAATCATCCCCCTTTATTCTTGTACTCGTAAGTTAGCCACTTAAATAAATGCTTAGTGCTTGCTGCAGCCTCACCACTTAACCTTACCTCACCCATTAAGCTTTAATAGTCTTGATACCCTTGGAAATGAGATTGCTGAGTCCCCGTGGCTCACAGATTACTACAACAACAGTTGCAGGTACAGGTAATGCGATGATTTGACGTGAGCGCGATGCTTGTTTGATTTGGAGTTCTTCTTCTTCTTCTTCTTCATCGATCTAGGATGGGTTCCAGGCGGCAGCCTGGGATAGCAAGGATGGATTTCATTTTATCGTTTGATTTCGTCCGTAGTCGGACCCTGCTCTTCTGTATGATGTTTATATCTATTGTTGTATTGATGTGGTATTGATGTAGCTTGTGGCGAGTGTAAGCCAATTCCATATACTCATCTCTTCTTTACATGTACTTGTAATGATATCCATTCTTGCAACACGACGAGATGCGCTTCTATCCCTGTCGAGGCCCTCGTGCCAAAATAAGGATATGATCGCATCTTGGGCGTGACAAGTTGGTATCAGAGCCTGTACCGACCTAGGAGCCCCCCTTGATTGATCGAACTTGGCCGAGTCGACTCTAGTAAAAACTATTTTGAGTCTAGTTATATCGGAGAGTAGGATTCTTTTACTCCTCTTCTATACTCTGGGGAGGTATTCGACTTAGGAATTTTGATTCTACTCCTCTTCTTGCTCAAAATTGTTTTAGGATCACGCGGGTATTTTGGAAACAATATGATGCTGATGTGACGGAGTTCTGTCTTGGTGCCTCCTGTCTGACTTGATTTCTTCCGGGGAGTTGAGCTCCAGGGGATTCTTGACACATCGTTATCATTCAGTTTTCTTAGTATCTCAGGACGGAGGATGTTCGAAATTGCTTCAATACTGGTAGTGGCGAGAGGAGTCCGGCATCCCCAGTACTGGTGGAGAGAGTTCGGATGTACTGCCATACTTAGTATCGTTGTGATTACGAGTGTCTGAGGTAGATGAGTTTGCGGAGTTTCTTGGATTATGGTGTGGAAGGTTGCGGGTGCAGTTGTAGCTGATTACCTTGGGTACGTTCCTGGGTCCGCAACCTGAATCGCATAAACAAGAAAGACTTAGGAAATTCATAGGTGGGAATTCAACTAGTTACCTAGGATTATCCTTCCAACAAATGCAATGGGTTATGTATTTGTTTCTGGCTTAATCCTCAAGCCCATCTTTTGTTTTGTTGGATCATGGTAAGTCGAGTTGCTTCGATGTCAAGTGGTGAATTCATATCTTTCCTAACCGGTGTGTTTCTCATCAAGTTAATTCAACCCTGTCCAATATTTGCAAGATCAATCCCCGTATTTCTTTCCCGGAGTTCATTTCATTTGTCCCATGTTTTCTTTGTTTTCCCCACCCTCCCGCCCTTTTTCTTCAATGATTAAATTCTCATCCAAGTGCCCTTCTTTTCATGTGATGCTTCCGCTATCTTCTCTTCCGTGATGTATCCGGTGATTCTCATGAAGATCCTCAAGTTCTAAGTTCACCATTTCTTCTTCTCGTTTTCTTTCCCGGTGGATTCAATTCAAGCTTTCGGTGCTCATCATTTCCTTTTCATTCTCTAAATGCTTTCCCATGTTGGAAGTTCTTGTCCAAGCCTCTCTTGTTTGTTCGTCTCTCTTCATTCTATCCGGAGTGCAAAGATATCTCAGAAGTCTTGTGTTGTCATTCAAATCCTTTCAAAGTATTTTGAGGTTCTCACCTCATCAAGTTTTCATTTGTTCCGGTGCAATCCCTCTTCCTAAGAAATCATTTCAACGGTGGTTTCTTTGAGTGGGCTCATAACCCACAGGTTTTTCCCCAGGATCTTACCTGGCTCTTTTAATCTTTTCTGGAGATTTCAAAGTCTTTTCAAATATGACGAAGAATGATTCTCATCAGTCATATTCTTTTTTCAAGATTGCTTCAAATTATTTCATCATTGGCTCAACCTTTCCTTATTCATTGTTCCGGAGTGTCTCGGTAATTCTTGGTGTTCTTTCTCATCATCATTCTCAGAGTTGGAGACCGAAGTAGAGTTTTTCTTAAATCTTTCACCGTTCTTTTGAAGATCGTCATCTCAGCGTCGTGCTATCCTCTCAAATTGTTTTCGATCTTGAGTAATTCTTTCCATATCTATCCGGAGCATTTCAGAGTTGTTATCATTTCTCGATCCTTTGAAGGCCATCATTTCAGAAGATTTCTTCGTTCTCAGCTTTTAGCTTTCGTTCTCAAATTCTTCTCAATTGTTGTCTCTTCGTTCGTATCTCAATTATTCCGGGGCTTCATTCAAGTTTTCCTCAAGGCGGATCATGATCTCTTCGTTCCCATGTATCTTATTCATTCATAATATCCTCATTCATTTGCAATTCTTGCCGGTGGTTCGCTCAAGACTTCTTCAAGCTTGTTTCATCTCCATT